>CM068958.1:89602373-89620258 GCA_035128595.1 Eptatretus atami | reverse complement strand
CCATCTTTGATTGAAAATTAATAAATTTTAAAAATCTTCTTCTCCAGAACGGCTGGGCAGATTGAGGCAAAAATTCACACACACTTTCGCCAAGACATCCTTTCACAAGCTTGTTAATTTCTAATTGATAGGTCACATGGTTTGGCGGCCATATTGAACTTACCCTAAAACCTTCAAACATCTTCTCCAGAATGGCCAGACAGATCAAGGGGAAACTTCACAAACATATTGCACACGAGCAGTGAATATAAGTTTGTTAATTTCTAATTGATAGGTCACATGGTTTGGCAGCCATGTTGGATTGAAGGATAAATATTAATAAATGCTTACTCTGGAACCACTGTTTCTATATATGCGAAACTTCACAATTATAATTTAGCCGACATGTGTAATGTGGATTTAAAATTTTAACCCGATCAGCCACACGGTTTGGCAGCCAGAATTATTTAATTATTTGAATCTGAGAACTTTTAGATTTTTGTTTTTTTTCCAGAAGGCTCGCTTGGCTGCACCTGAATGCGTTTGAGGATACAGGAATAGCAATTCAATTGATACCGACATTGTCCCCAGGAAAAAAGGGCTAACTGCATACGTAATATTGAGATTGAACACTTTGTGCTACCCGGTTCGTAACTCATCAGTCCCGCTCTGTATCAAAGCAGGGCTGTATTTGTATCACTATTAAATGTTTTCTCTGGAACCACTTATCCTATTGAAGGGAAACTTTACGACTGTCATCTCCAGAAAGTCTCACGTTTTATCAAAGGCAGACGTCTGGGTACCCGGTCATCACTGCCAGCAGTTATAAAGTGGCAGTTCTAGTTGTGCTGTTGAAATAGCCCCAGGTGGGTTGACTCAGCCTGTTACCCTTCTGAGGTTGGCAAAATGAATACCAGCTTACTGGAAACAGGGGGCACTGCATCAGCATTACAGCTGCGTTCCCAGCAATGATGCAGCCATAGGCTGCATAACAATATTTCCCTGGAGTGGTCCTATTGTTAATTTTTTTCCAGTAACCTCAGGCTCATGGAGCAGCTTATGCAACATTCACATGCAGGACAAGGACATTCATCGACTTCCACCTTGATTACAAGAATATGAGGACATAATGAGCGGATGAATACATAGTACTGCAGATATGAAAATAAATTGTGCCTTTGATGATAGAAGCATGAAATTTGGCACACTGTTAGAATATACCTTAAGCAAGATTTTTGACTGTTGGCCCATCACAGGTTTGCCCTGTGACAAAAGTGGTGGCCATTTTTCAAGATGGCCACCATCAGTTGTTTTGGTACCTTTGATACGATATATCAAGTCCATTGTTAGGTGATTTATTTGTATTACCTACCTCATATCATTGGTTTATGTAACTCTACAATGGTAGATAATGCCAAATATCATTATTGGGGGGTCATAAAGCATTACTTTTATTTTAAGTGGGGACTTCACTGGAGCACTGGCCTTTCTTGTGACTAATGAGCACAAATTAATTAAAGGAACTTGTTATATTTCAGTTTACAGCTCAATGTGTCCAATTCATGTCTCATACATCTTATGACCATTGTTATCTGTCAGTCAGTCAGTGCAAAGTCCACCGCAAAGACAAAGAGCAGTGCACTGCAGAGCAGTCTTCCAGCACTTGCAATGTCCTGTGCAGCCCTTCTTGCAGCCACAACGTATGAGTTCCCCACAAGCTTCCGTGGCTTCTGGTATGGTTGTGCAGCATACTTTCCAGCCTCCCTCGACCTTCTTGTTCCACCACCATTCACTTGGAGATGGAAGTTCTTCTGGAGCCATGATCATCATCTTGGCTCATCAGTGACCAGCCTGGTAGGCAGCCCTCTTGATGTGCTGAATGAATGCAGCCTGTGTAGGAGGCAGACAATCAATTGCTCTGCGTTTCTGAGTGAACAGCTGTTTCCTTGCCTTGTTGACACACTCCTGGCTACTGGTGTGATCATATAGCAGGACCACAAATTGCTCCAGTGGCACCAGCCATTCCTCTATGGATTGTGGGCTTGGCCTAGCAACTAAGGTGCAGAATGCTGGGGTGACATCGCTATATATATATATATATTCCAGGTGTCCCATGCAGTCCTCTTGCCTCGGCCTCCAAAACAGTGTCACACCCATTGAAGGCATGGAACATCGGCAAGGTGAAACACCGATCAGGACCCAGTGCTCTGGCTATCTCATGAGCGACAAGGAATCAGAAGCTCTTCCCAGCACCAAATGCAACCCACGGTTCAGAGATGTCAAGGCACTGGGCTGATGTTATGGCCAGAACTACAACATCCGTGACAACTGTGCATATTGACACTTTGTTGTGCCCTTGTCGCACAGCATCTTCTAGGTGGAGTAGGAAGCGAGTGTCAGCAAGACCCAAGACATCTTGGCGATTTGTGAAAAGCACATCAGTATGGTTTGTGTTGATGACCTGTTTGTTGGTGTTGATGCCTGCTGCGTTTGTTGCCAGGAAGGAGAACAACCCAGTCTTGTTGTCATCGATGCGGAGAAACGCCTGCCAGTTTTCAGGAATTGCACTCAATGGATCGACACATCTTCTAACCCGCTTACCTCTCTGCTCCGAGTGTCAGCCTTCAAGCTTTCAGGCATGTACACATCCCAGATAATGTCTAATCTGGTTACATGCTGAAGCTGTGATGTGATGTATGGCACAAAAACACCAGTGGCATAATCCTGGAACATCTTTGCAGTCCCTGGTCGCAGCATGTTGATGATGGCAGTGCCATCAAGGATGGTGACCTGAACTATGGGACAAGAGACATTCCCTTTTTCAGGAGTAAGGTCTTGCATGCAGCGCAACAAGTCTGACATCGTCCCAGTTCTCAGGACACCCATCTGTGACAGTGCTGGTGGACAAGCCTGATTTTCATGCTGGAAGAACTCGTTCAGATCACCATTGCGTTTCTGAGAGGCAATGTACAGTCTAGAAAAGAGTGAGGAGTTATTCTTCAGAGATGACAGCTGTAGCTGTTTGCTTGACTTCTCTCTGACTGGAGGCTGGCTGAAGAGATGGAGGTTGTTGTGCTTGACAGGATCTGCAATGGCAATTGTTTGGCTGACAAGTCTCTCCTTTACATATGTCTCACACAAGTTGAGTCCAAGTTTCTCAATCTGGTGCACCATGTCTGCCACAGCTGTATCTGCAATGTTCCTACTGTCCAGCACAAGATCACTGCTATTCTCACCGAATGGGTTTCCGATCTCTTCTATGGTTCCACTCAGTGATTTCACATCTCACGCAAATGTCATCTGTGCATGCTTCTTTTGTTCATGGTGACGCCGATCTGTGTCCTGCCTCTTCTCGGTTGAACCCTCAAATTCTCCAATCAAACGAGCCATCTCGGGACCAGATACCGCCCAGCGACACAGTGCTGCTAGGTTTTCTGTTAGGCCTACAGCCCCACCATCGCCTTTCCACACAATATCATACATAATTATCATGTCTTTGGTGGCCATTTTGGAAAATGTCTGCCATTTCTTTCACAGGACAAATCTTTTATGGCCCAATAGCCAAAAATATTCCCTAACTGTGTGCCAAATTTCATGCCTATATCATCAAAGGCACAATTCCACCAAATAGTTCACATAACTGCTGTACTCCAGTAATAGGAGAGTATATGGGATTGTATCCTGATTTCAGCCTCGGTGAGCTGTGTGCTCGGAGGGGAACACAAAACTGGCAAATCCACTTGCACATAATGGGGCACAAAGATGTCGGGTTTTGATTTCTATCACAAATGGGAAATAGATGTTGTTGGTTGAAGATTACACCTTAAAGCTGAATCGTTTGGTAAGTTGTGTGCACATGCAATAACTCCATTATAATGTTGTTACAAGTAAAATAGAATACAAATTACATTGGGTTAGAAATGCGTTCTGAGGTCGTGCTTTTGTGCATTTTAGCACTTGCTGAAGTTGTGCTGATCAACTATGTCGTTTAACATATAAATATCACACCGATAACCATCAGGCTGGCAGGAAGGCCTAGAAATATGCACACTCACCTCTCAGCTATCTAGCCTGGGTTAGAATCCCGACCCAGCTATAAACTATTCATCCTTGTGTTTCACAGGCAGGGTCATCAAATCAATGTGTGTGTGCCATCCCTCGGTTGGACAATAAACGGGAATCACATCTGCTGGCATTCGTTGATGGATGTCAAAGATCCCACAGTGTCCTTTGTGAAGAGTAGGTGAGCTATCATCAGCACCATGGCCATTTTACAAATTCCTACCTTAACTCCTGCTGGTAGAGGTATAGCAAACCACCCATCATGAGCCCAGGCTTGGAAACTGCTTCATCAGAACCAACACTCCATAACACAGAGGATGGTACAGTGGATCGGATTTGTGATCTAAAACAAAATGAAAGGGTTTTTTTTTTCGTGATTTAAGGAAAATACATTGAAGGAATAAAGTAATCTGGATTCAAAGGACACCATGTACATCTATCTGGGAGATTATTCAGGCATCGTGTGGAAGGAACGATGATATTATGTATAGATGTGTGTGTGTGTGTGTGTGTGTGTGTGTGTGTGTGTGTGTGTGTGTGTGTGTGTGTGTGTGGTGTGTATACACACATGATTATCTGTGAAGCTTTTCCAGTCTAAAAGCTAATTAAATACAGGAGTAACTCTACTTGCATTCACCTTACAACATTGTGTAATTCACTTGGATTCCTTATGGTTTTCAGTTACATATTTCTCTGGAATTCGTTGTTTTTTTTTTCTCATCATCACCCTAGTGATAAAAATATGCATGATGTGCACCAACCCGATTAGACCAAACTGCAGAGCAAGGTATCCCTGGGATGTTTGAAGCACAATGTCATTGTTATTTGCTGCCAAGTGAAGCCAGACAGAAAGATAGCAATAACGAAATAACGTCATGAAAAATTGAGGACTTAGAGCGGTTGCTCTGGGACTAGAGGGGGTTGCTCTGGAGTGAGTCATGATGCTCCCATCCTGAGGCTATGCCTTGTTGGGTCATGGCAGACGCTAAAAGCAGAAAGCATGGCCACACGCTTCCCTATAAGCCACTCCGGAAATGTTTCTCGGCGGTGCATCGATCCCAATCACGGGCGCGGCGGTGCCTTCACTTCCAATCTCGTCAACGCTTGGCCCGTTGCACGCGTATATGTACTGGCTCGCTCAGATGCTCTGATGTCTCTTTATTCTCTCGATCCTATCATTTCTCTCATTACTGCACCTTTTATATCAATTACTGTCATTCTTCTACATAGAAAAAAACTAAAATGTCAAAATCTTTCGATGTCGATTGTTAGTTTTGAGGCTTTTACAGTAACTCAAAGGAAAATGGCTATGTTTAAACATTGCTTACAACATCAGGTATGAATGAGATGAGGTAGAACATTTTTTGGCCACAATTAAACGGGAAGCATTTGGGAAAGTGTATCAAATTAATGATGTCAAAAGCAAAGAAAAGGGAATGTAGTTGTGTCGTGTTGAAATTTTTCATGATAGGCAGATCCAGACCACAGATATAACGCAAAGGAAACTAGAAGGGCAATCGGTAGAGTGCATACCTTTGCCAGGCTGATTAGTTCACGTTTTGTATCCCACTGATAGGCCGGATATGGATTTGGATCTGAACTAAAATTGAATTGGCTTGTTCTTCTCACCTCGCCAACTCATCCACCAAGTTTCGTCCGAATCTGTGCACAACTTTTTCAGATCGTGCTATATATCATTTTAGCCCCGTCACTCAATGGTTAAGACTCACTTCAAAAATTATCAGATCCAGATCCGGATCCGGATCTTCACCACAATCGAATCATTTCGGCGGTGTCACATACCCAAGCTCTCCACCAAATTTCATCTGAATCCATCCACAACTTTTTGAGATATTTTGTTCACAAACAAACAAGCAGACAGACAGATAGACAGGGGTGAAAACATAACCTCCATCCACATTCGGTGGTGGAGGTAACAAAATATATATTGTATGTAGTGCTGGATATTATGAAGAATTCATAGATCCGACACACTCTGAAACCAACAACTTAGTACACACATAAGGTCATATACCTGCCTAGAAATTAGAACCATTGCCACATTTGTCTGACAAACGGAAGAGTGTTATCGATGACCATGAAGAAGGTTGCTGCTGGGGTTTATGCAAATTAGAAAGTAAGTATCATTGCAGATCACCAAGACCGTTATTTCATTCCAAAAGCCAAAAACGCAATTTCAAGTGTCTTCCTAAAAGGTAGACTTGAAGCGAATCGGTGGTATCCTTAAAGGTTGGTGCCTTGGTGGCCAAGTTTAATTAGCGCACCGTGCACCATCAGTTGTGGATCTTTCATCAAATTCTTTGGACAAGCTATCTGTCTTCAAGATGTTCACAGGCATTGTTGTAGGGTCGTAGGGGTGGTCGGTTTCGGAGGGGAGAGGGATGTGAGGTTCTTAGCGGACATTCCAGATCCTGCTGTAACTAACCATCACCATCCACAGGATCAATCCTTCCCCCTTCACACTGGCAATCTGTATAGCTGTAGTGTACACTATCTATGAAATTCACAGCAGCAGCTCATCCGACCTTCTTCAACCACTCCGAGCCTCGTGACCAGTGTGACCACTCCTCATTTTCATAAATGCCAAGGTGAGCCAATGAAAAAAGCCAAGAATTCACAAGGTTTCGGAAAAGCGATGATAATAGAAACCTATACGCCAAGAAAACCAAGACACAAAGGTGAACAACGAATAGCCAAGATCTTGTGAAAAAAGCCAAGGAGTGGTCACACTGCTCGTGACCTGCATCCTCAAGAACCTCAATAGTAGTATTTTGCTAGGAATCACACCACCTCCAATCTAAGGCCATTTCAACTCAGACAACATTCACACTTGGAATGGATATTTCTGCTCCTTCATTGTGGCATGCCTTTCAAAGTATCATCACAGGCAAACCATTCCAACAGGGAGTGCAAAGGTTTAAGGAGAAATCCCACCACCATCTTCTCAGAGCAACTTGGAATCATGGACACTAAATGCTGCCCATATTCCATCAATGAATGTGACACCTCAAGGTGTGCCTAATATGTGGTTGGCTGTCTATGTCCATTGGCTGGCAACTTTCTTTCATGCGACATGATTCAACAAAACAAAATAAAAACTCTGAGTTATGACAGTCCCCAAACAATTTTGCATGCTGTGTCTAAAAGCAGATTCATTTATCCATATGCAGGAGAAGGACCTTGATGCTGGTTGCATCATTATTTATAGGGTGTGTTCCGTTAGTAAACAGCTTGCTGTCGCTTGCCAATTGCCAGCCATTCTGTATCAACCACTTTGCAAACTAAGCAAGCGACTAATTGAAGTGCTTCGTGATGTTAGCAAAGATGGCCACCGTAGTCGGATTCAAAAATGAAATTACAACCAATGAAATGTTCAGAGGCACATACCTCTTATGTATGTTCATAATATTGTTGCGAATCTGGAAGCCGGGACTCACATACAGGTCCTATAGAACAGTTATATCGGTAAGTATGTGTTTTTAGTTAGGGTCACCGTCCCATGTCTAATGGATGAATAAATGACTTGCACTGAGTTACTTTGATAGTCAGGGTTTCCTTTCATTTTTACACCCTCCATAACTACGACAACGCCAGCATCACCTTCACCTCCTCTGACTGACGCCATTGCCTACGTGCTGTCAGCACGTATGTGGGCGGAGCCCACGCAGGATAATGTTCCTCTGGCTGTTTGGTGGGCGGAGTTCAAGGAGGAGCCTCCGGCGGCCCTCGACCAATTAGTGTGCTACGGGTGGGGTGACCGCCGCTCAGCCAATCAGATCCCGCGACAGGGAGAAAGGGGTCCGCGTGACGTCCCACGCCCCCGGGCCAATCGACGGACTTGCCGCTCGTTTTGGCCAATGACAGGGCGACGAGCGGTTCTGCGTGCCAAAACCGTCCAGTGAGGGAGAGCGGGAGGGCGGAGCCCCCCCCCCCCCCCGGAGACAGGTGGAATAAGGGTGGCGGCGCGATTTGGACCTCGAAAGAGCTTGGAGATCCTGCCGCGGACAAGAACCGTAAGGGTTGCGCGCCTTCTCTCCGTCGGTGAACTTGCGAGAGTTTGATATAGTTGATGACCATCGAGCAGGCAGGGTCTGGTCGATCTGACGGGCAGGTTGAACGGGCGTGGAGTTGTCGGCCCTCACTTTGACGTTCAACTCGGAGACTCGGAGAGGTGGCTGAGAAACCTCCTGCGTTCTCGACGGTTCTGGATACAGAGGAGAGGTTTGGTGGTCGGCACGAGCGCTGAGCGGAGCTCGGGAGGCCGCTCGCGGCTCGCTGGTGTCTGGATTCGGCTCGCCTCTCGCTGGTGCCCTGTTCAAATCAGCTCGAAGACCACACGAGGTGGACAGGTCCGAGGCAGGCTCTGGTCTTCAGCTCGCCTTTCCCTCCGAGCTGGAGGCCTCAATAAAGGCTGTGGCCACCGTTTCTTTTGGGTGTGTGTGTTTTGTTGTGTTTGTGGCGCCAGTCTAGTAAGTAATAAATTGTTTTAAGTGCCTTGCTGTACATACGTGCATCTCTTTAGTCGGATAACTCTGCCTTCTTGCGTGCTTCCCTCCCTCCCCCCATTGTAAATAAACCCATGTGTTAAATGTATCAGTTCATTTTGTGTTTCTTTTATTGGCTTAGTGTGACGCGTGTTGGTGAATTATAAAGGCTATTGCTGCTGTAAAGGGACATTTGGACCGACGGAAGCTCGGTGACCGTCCGCTCGGGTCGCACACGGTCCGAGCACGCTAGCGGCTTGTTCCGTACGTACAGGTCCGGTAAGGGACCTGTACTTGTCGGAGTTTTCCGAAAGGTACGATCTAAATTCCGGGTGTTCGGTAGAGTCAACCCTACTGCTCCACCTAGCGGTCATGCTCGCAGCCGATACCCGGCCCGCAACAATATCACTAAAACGTGCATTTCATAATTTAATTGTTAATTCCACTCTTCATCCTAATTCTCCAAGATCTACAAACATGCAAAACCCCTCCTCAAAATGTACAGTCGTAGGGTCCGTAGAGAAGCTTGGTAGGGAGCTCCTCGTTCTAAATCCTCATTTATTTATCTTTCTTTTCCTCTTCCTCGTACTCTGTAGCCGCTGATAACACAATAAATTTGTTTGGGGAAGTTGTCACAAGAGGATTGAGTAAACCTGAAAACGACGACATGGACAGCATTGTTTGTATGGAGACCACCATGTTGTTAAGCAGTGCCGAGCACTCCGTTCCGTTGGAGCGCTTGTATGTCAAGCAAGTCGCTTGTCGGGTTTGGATTTGAACTTTATGATCTTTATGATCATCTTTATCTTTATGATAAGCAGTGCCGAGCACTCCGTTCCGTTGGAGCGCTTGTATGTCAAGCAAGTCGCTTTATGATCGGGTTTGGATTTGAACCGAGACGAAAGAGCTCAATGGCAGGTATGCAACCGCTGACCTAACTTGTCAGCCAAAAAGCTTTAAAAAAATTCCCCAAATGTGATCACCTGACCAATCATTGAGACCATCTTATGGAATGTGAAACATTTCATGAATTGCAATGATCGAGCGAACATCTGTCGAACATATCGATCTGCAATATTGCCTTTGTTGTTGCTGGAGATCACGTGACCACTAAATATAATTTTACCTGCACAATGGAATTCAGTCAGTCATGATATTTAATGCACGAATCCAAGGAACGAATTATAAAATAATACAGAAGAAACGATAATTCAGCACAATTTTCTCTGTGCTGAAATTGGTACTCAGGAGCCAACTGCACACTATGTATGCAAAAGGGGAGCAAGGGCGGTCCTCTCTCTCCCCCTCCCTCAACCTTCCTCTCCCCTTTTCCTCCAACACTCCATAACCTTCATTGTCTCCCCTGTCCTACTCTTTTTCTCTTCCCTTTCTCGATTTTATTTTTCTCAGTTTAACATACTCTGCTCCATGATTCCCTTGTGCGGACCTGCGTAAAAATGGCTCCTCATTATAGCTGATGATGTAAATTGAAGCTGAATGCTTGCGGTACTTATAACGAATGTTCTATAATGGAAAGCAATGATTCTTGCTGTGCTGACTCGAAAATGCTCAGACTCATCAGTGACTCGTTTACATCATAAGTTTATTCACGATCTCCTATTCTCTTTAAACTTTGTTCGTCTTGTTTTACATCTTTCCTCATTAATATGAAAATGATGACGATTCATTGGTGGCTGGAAGTAGTATTTAAAAAAGAAAAAAAAAATCCATTTCTTACTTTGCCAGTGTGCAAGCACAAATTTTGACTGTTTTCAAAAGATGTAGTACCATGGGATTTGTCACGTTCACACAAGTGAGTGTTGACAATATAAAAGAAATACCTGATATTTAATCCACACCAGTAAGTTATATAGTCTTTACCAATTAAAACTCCAAATTTCTTCAAAGACCAAAGTCTTTACCCAAAGTACAAACATGGCTGCTTGAAATGAGCGTGCAAATTGGCAAGGACACCGGCTTACCAAAACATCACAGACAAGCTTAAATTGTCCGAAATTGCTTTAATAATGTGTGTGGCCACCATATAGTCGATACAAATCTGTACATTTTATCATCGACAAAATCGGACAATCAAGCTTTGTGGGATGTTATGCCATTTCTTTGACTAGAGGCACTTCCGGTTCATCAAGAGACTGTGGACGGACTTGGCGACGATAAATACACCTACATGGAATATTCCGAGCATGTGTAACCGGAATGAAGTCTAGAGATTGCGCGAGGCCAGTCCATGTGAGAGACGTTATTGACCTTTTCTACATTATCAAATCTCCGTTCTTGCGAGATTTCAAGGTCAGGGTGTTTCCACTGTTTCGCCTTGCTGGGCGTGCGAATGAAGGCCCTGCCCACGGATTTCAACGCGCCCATCACGCTCACTACGATATGAAAGGTTAAAATCAAAACAAACAAAAGAACAAAAACCTTAGAGTTCGGTTTGTGAGCACACACCAAGAAACGCAATGCCCCATGAAGGATGAACCATATTGGGGCCACCCTCACATCACACGGGAAGTTGTAGGCAAGTGGGTGTGGCGAACCACCTCAGACAGGATAAAGTATGTCGATGTGCTGATTGGGTTAATGCGAATGCATATCAACTTTGGCGGCATCTTGCGTTTCTCTCTTAACGTGAATAAACAAGCTCAAATGAGCAAAGATCCTCGTCCTCTTAATGATGAAGTGATAAAAACGAATATGACGTCATTGTGATGTATCAGGTTTGCGATAAATTATCTGTGCTAATGCCCGGCTTGATTCCCGCAAACAAAATTCAAACAGCTTGCCTAGTTTCGGAGATAATGGTATAGGCGATTTCCATTAGCGGCGATATTATGACATCAACTTTTTTTCTAGGAAGAATGACCAAAATCGGAGATGGTTACTGCCTGCGCGTGGGCTTTCTGCATATACATGGCAAGTTTCACGAAGATCCGATGAAAACTCTGGGTTGTGAAACAAAAAATGTCAAAAAATAGGAATGACGTCATAAAAAATTGATAGACGTCATAGTGATGTATCATATGTGCGTAATTCATCTCTGCTAATGCCCTGTTCGATTCCACAAACAGAATTCAAAAAAGCTTGCCTAGTTTCAGAGATAATTTTTTAGGCAATTTCCATTAGCGGAGATATTTTGACGTAACTTTTTTTTCTAGGAGGAATTTTCAAAATCGGAGATGGTTACTGTCTGCGCAGGGAATTTTACATATATATGCCAAGTTTCAGGAAGTTTCGATGAAAACTGTAGGCTGTGAAACAAAAAAGTCCACAAGAGAAGATGAAGAACAACAACATGAGTAAGACTTAGAGATCCTCCACGAGATCTAAAAAATCAACGTGCAAACAAAGGCAGAAACATAGTTAACAAATCTACACTAATGTGCAAGAGGTAAGCACGTCAAATATCGGAGGTGAAACGTTGACAATGTTTGCACGGTGTGAATTGGCATTGTAATCCATAAAGATGAGGTTGAGACCTTGCTTTTGGGCTACACTGATCGATGACATCATCCCTGTATCTGACACCAGTCATTGCACCGATTCAAAATATGACAAGATCAGATCTTCAGCTAACTTGAACGCCAGCCTGTACCATCATACCGCATCCCCACCAATACTGATTATGCTGCCTTACAGTACAATTAGCAAACCACTTCCTACCTCATCTTCTGATTGTAGCATATACTGTACATTGTTCAAGTCGCTGTAGAATCTTGAGGTGTTACTGAAATTAGCATGGTCTGGGTGCACTCTCCAATTGTGATGTTGCTTTGCTATTGCATGTGCTGCTGTTGATGGCATTCGTGAGAGGGATGCAAGGAAGTATTCTTTTGGACCTGATACCACTGGCATCAAACCTGTGTTGAACAAAATGGGTCAAAACTTGATGGTTGTTTGCTCTTTGTGGATTATTATGGAGAGATTGTGCTGTTGAAAAGCGGTTCCTTTTATCAAGGGTGAAAATATACGATTCCTACAAGGGGTTGTGATACTTGGTTGACCGAAATGAGATCTCTATGTGAACTGTCCAGTCTGAAGATACAGGTAGTGGACAAAAGATTGGAAACACCTGGGTAAATGAGGGACACCAAGCAACGGCTTCCACACAGGTGTGGCCCATGTGTTAATTGAGCAAATAACATCTCAGCTTGCTCAGGGTTATGTATAAAAATACTGCACAGGTCTGGTTGCCTATAATTATGGCCATTGTGGCTGCAAGACGAGAGCGCCAATGCCCCCATATACAGAGCATGTGTGGTCGCCTATTGGTTTGATGAGCATGACACTGATGTTATCCATATGTCATGAAATCCTCAGTCACCAAATCTGAACCAAATCGAGTATTTATGGGCTTTTCTGGAATGATTCGTGAGACAGCGTTTTCCACCTCCATCAATCAGGTGTGAGCTGATTGACTCTCGTGGAAGAATGGTGCCGCATCCCTCCTGCAGAATTCCAGATGCTCGTGGACTCTATCACACGGCGCATACTGGCCGCACGTGGTGGCCCAACGCCCTATTAAGTGACTTTACATTGGAGTTTCCATTTTTTTTGTCCACTACATGCACGTTGTTAGTGCCTGAGAAATGACACTGCGATGACCATGATACCGTTAAGTATTGGCAGTTCAAGTCACCCCTGCCCACCCCCGATGGTGTGCGTCAACTCATTTGTTGTTAAATGACGCATAAACAGTGGGGATAGAGGGGTACAGGGAATAGCCAGAAATAGAAGGTAGCATTGAATTGGGTGATTTGTTGGCAGTTGGCGTTGTTTGCACATTGTGCTGTTCAGGTATCTTGAGATAACGATTTTCTGAGTTGTCAGTGTTGTCCAGCATATTTCATGTGTATTTCTGTGTGAATGCAACCCTCACCAAAGTGCCCCCCACCCACTACTCCAAAAAAATGTTTTTATGCCTCCGGTGATGATGTCGCCGGTGGCGTTATGTTTTCGGGTTATCCGTCCATCCGTCTGTCCGTCTGTCCGTACATGCGAATTTTCTCTGTTTTCTCTGCAACCGCTTATCCGATTGACACAAAAATTTGACTGTAGTGGCCCAACGCCCCATTAAAGTGACTTTACATTGAAGATTTCAATTTTTTGCCCACTACATGTATGTTGGAGTGGACAAAATGCGACTCATCATCATGCAGAATTTTTTAATGATAATTATGACATCATAGGTCACATGGGGTGGCAGCCATGTTGGAAAAACGGAAAAACTTTAGATCTGTGTATCTCCGAAACTGCTCCATGGAAAAAAATTGAAACTTGGCACATGTGAAGTACTCCCCATTGGATACAAGGGTGATTTTTTTGATGATGTCATACATGGCTTCCTTATGACGTCATAATTTCATATGTGAAACGCTTTATTTATCCGATCAGTATGAAAAAAATTTGAGGGTCATCTCGGGCTAAATTGTAATTGGCAAAAAATTGATGATGTCATCGGTCACGTGGTTTGGCAACCATGTTGTTTTTAACTTAAAACCTTCAAACATTTTCTCCATAACGGCTGAACAGATCGAGGCGAAGCTTTACAGGTATGATCGCCTATCCATGAGGAACCAAAAGTTCAACACCTATGATATCATAGATTTCATAGTTTGGCAGCTATGATTTTTCGAAGAATAAACATTTAAAAAATCTTCTTCTGCAGAACGGCTTGGCAGATCGAGGGGAAACATCACTTACATGTTCCCATCCAGTTTGGGGATACCAGGGTGTTCACGAATAATTAATAGGTCACATGGTCTGGCAGCCATATTGGTTTGAACAAAATCCTTTTTAAAATCTTTCTCTTGAACCGCTTCATCAATCGATGTGAAACATTACAGTTATGATTGAGTAGACATGTGGAATATATGTTTTAAATCTCAACCTGATTGGATGCATGGTCTGGCTGGGAGAATTATTTAATATTTTAAATCTGGGTTTAGGGATTTAAATCAAACTTGGTACAAGTATGTATAATGATGTGGGTGTATATGTATAATGTGGGTGGAGGCATATCTGGTGACGTCGTGATGTCGAAGGTTGTCGTTCTAGTTTTATCATACGTTACAATCATCGATGGGCTGTGTGTGATGTACCTCATGTCACCTTAACTCCCCCAACTGTTCACCTTCCTCATTCCCATTTAATGGATGTCGGATTGGATTGGGTTTATGGTGTAAGTGAGGTTTATGTTGTGGAGGGGGAGTATACTTGTGGACTGGGTGATTTGGTTGGGTTGGGGCGTGTGGATGTAATGACAGCATGATAAATCTATTTGCCTCCTCCTGTGGCATGTTCTCCTTGTTTCCTGTATTGACTTGTATTTTCCATTCTCCTATCCTCTCATGCTATCCATCATGACTCCAGTGAGCTATTGTATATATCATGTATTATCCCATTTATCTGCTCTGCTACTACTCTTAACACTCTCAGATACATATTATCTGGCCTTGGAGCATCTCTTCCCTTTCCTTTTGTCTTCCCTCCTTACTTCTTACCCTGCTCCAGAAACCTGTATAACAGCCATTCCTCGCATGCAAAATGAATTATCTCTGCTACTGGTAATCCCCTATCTGCTATTTGTCAATAATGAAGCAAAATAACTATGCAATAACCGTGCCATCTCACTTTTATCACTAATCAATCACCTTGTGTCATTCCTCAATGAGCACACACCTGTCTTAACCTGTTCTGCTCCCGTTACGCACTTTAAAATGTGTTGATATTATGTTTATGCCTGGTGTTGGCTTAATGGTTAGGGTGGTGGGTGTGGGATCCGAGGATCCTGAGTTCAAATCCCACTTGGCTGTTAAATTAATACCAGGTGTGGTTGACTGCCTGTCATCCTTCTGAAGTTGGCAAAATGAGTGCCAGCTTGCTGGTATCCTGTGTTGGAGTGGTGACCTGTCCTGGATTGTGTCCAATAGCCAAGGAGACTGCTTAGGCAGCACCAACACTCTGCACAGAGTATGGTCCCAATGGATGGATATAATGTTTGATATAATTTGCCATAACCCTCTCAATATCCTCTTTTTGCTTGTCTCTGTAGTTTCTTAACTACCCTCAGTTTACTCCTATACTTATTCCAATCTTCCTCCTCTGCGGTTGATTTATACTACAGTATTTAAAAGCCTTCTGTTTATCCCTAATACCATTCTTTACCTCATTTTTCAACCACCCTGGTCTCTTTCTACTTCTAGCTTTGTTACACATTGGAATATTTTATAATAACAATGATAACAAGAGTGAGAATTATTTTGCAATTCATGTCCCCCACCTATGTGATATTTTTTAAGTTTAAAAAGGCGAAATTTTGTGAAAAAATTGATGAAACGGCCTGAAACTCGAACTTATTTTGTAACGTATCATAATAAAGCCATGTATCAAATTTCAGTTGAATATGTTAAAAGGTATAGGGAAAAAGTTTCTGTCCATCCATCCATCCATCCATCCATCCCACCACAAGTGGGATGGACGGATGGACGGACGGAGAGCAAATCTATGGTCCCCTCAGGTGAAACTGATAGGGGACTAACTAGAGCGAGAATTGCTTTACAATACATGTCCCCTACCGATGTGATATTTTCTAAGTACAAAAAGGGCGTAACTGAAAAATTGACGAAACGCCCTGAAACTCGAACTTGTTCTGTAACTTATCATAATAAAGCCATGTACCAAGTTTCAGTTGAATATGTTAAAGGGTATGGGGAAAAAAGTCTGAAAAACCACAGGTGGGACGGACGGATGGACAGACTGACGGACGGAGAGCAAACCTATAGTCCCCTCCGGTGAAACCAGTGGGGGGCTAATAAAATGTTCCTTTACAAGGAACTTCAACACAGGAGGACATTCAGCCAGCACTATGATTGCCAACTTATGGTTGCTTGTCCATGGTATGTCCTTTTAAAAATGCTGAGCATCAAGCAAGGAAGCAGCACATCCCATTTTTAAATATCTTTGGTATGATTCAGTTTTCAGTTGGGATTTCAACCACTGATCTCCCACACTTCGCACAGATGGTCTCATCATTTATCCACTGAGTCCAGTATTTTATGCTGCACTCCGCCAATTTGTTCCTTAAAGGTTATCCATGTCTCGAGTGAAAATTACCCTCCTGTCAACCTAGCCAAATATTCTATCAACCAACTTTTCCTCATCCTTTCAGAATCTGTCCTGCTAAAATCCCATCGTTTCACTCTGCTATCAAGCCTGGTGTTGGCTTAATGGTTAAGGTGGTTGACTTAACATCCCAGGGTCTTGAGTTCAAGCCCATGTTGTGGTGTTGAATTAACACCAGATGGGTTGGCTCAGCCTGTCTTCTGAGGTTGGTAAAATGAAAACCAGCTTACTGGTAACAGGGGGCATTACATCAGCGGTACAGCCATGCTTCCAGAAATAATGCAGCCAAGCAGCCAAAAGCTGTGTACGAATAAATAAATAAACAAGCCGGTAGGCGGACATGGGTAGTCGATGAAGTCGAATTTAGTCGTTTTTCAGCCGTTACTAGCCAACCAAAAGCATCCATAGCAACGGTTCTTTCTCACACATAACTAGGACATACCATGAACCTACCATACCAGTTTCATGTATATCTGACTCATAGTCTCTGAGATATAACGAACTTCGTTTTTTTATTGTTTTCGACCAGGGTTCATTCAGTCTATCTTCTCCGACAGTTTTCATAGGATCCGGCTGGAATTTTTGACAATATGGCTGAATGTACTGCCCACAGTCGCTCGTGGCCCGATTTTTGATTTTCGAAAAAAAAATTATTGAGATTTTTTTGAAAATTTCAAAGGTCCGTTGCTAGGCAACGGATGGGTCCAAAGCAACGTTCTCATTTGCACACAACTAGGTCATGGTATGAACTTACCAACCAAGTTTCATCGAAATCGCCATTGTATTAACGGAGCACTGGACCGAACAGATATACATACAGACAGACAAACATATCGACGGAAATACTGATAATAAGGGTAGACTAGATCGACTACCCAATAAGCTGCTATTGTGAACTCAAAGTCTTAATGAAAGCCTTGCTTGCACTATGTTGTGGTTACTAGGTTAACATAACCATAAACAAGTCTTACACACCTCCCCCTTGCAGGCTCATCTACAAACTGTCTTAAATAGCGATCCTGACAGAAATGCAGAAGTTTCTCCTCTGCCTTACCATTTCCCTGTTCCAGGACCCAATCTATACTGAGCAAATTAAAATCCCCCATAATCATTACTCTTCCCTTTCAACATGGTTTTCTCATTTCCTCTTGGAGCTTCATATCCTGCTCTTCCATCACTCCAGGAGCTCTGTAACAACAT
>CM068958.1:89583272-89601513 GCA_035128595.1 Eptatretus atami | reverse complement strand
GGATTCCAAATGTCCCCTTTTGGAACGGATCCATTATATCAGAGTTCCGTGACAAAAGGGTCCAAAATTGTTGTGATGGGTCCCCAACTTGAAACAGCCTATAACCCCCCACCATACGAACACCGGACGAATAGAGTGGTGAGATGGAGTGCGTGCAACCGCTCAGCCAATAGCGTGCCGACATTTCCAACCGCGTTTATAAAGCGAGGCCCTGTTTATTTCCTTCCAGTCCTTCCAGACTGTAGTGAGCATTCTGTAAGCCACAAGATGCTGAAACGTAAAAATGCAGACACGCGTGCAACAGCAGTACGAAATAGGAAGCGCAGCTATCAAAATAATATCTCGCCACACGCTCTCGGTGAATTGCAAGACTACAATGAGAGACCATTTCCCCCATACACAGCATTGGCAAGATGGACACTATGTGCTCTCCTGTGGCACGTACATGTGGAAAGCTGAACTGCATTCCGGTTGCCTTGGGTGAACGCTAAATTTTCCACCTGCTGTATGCAAGGAAAAATTGTTCTTCCCAACATCAGTGAACCACCTTTTGCATCACCTTTTCACTGACTGCACACCTGAAGCAAGGGATTTTCGATCCAACATTCGGGCATACAACTCGAGTTTAGCGTTCGCGTCATTGGGTGTACAGGAAGATGTGTTAAACCTACAAGGGGCCCATATACGTTCAGAATCCATGGCAGTGTTTATCATAGAATCGGACATTTTTTTCCCGAGAACGGTAAACCGCTGAAGTTTTCGCAAATCTATATCTACGACACTGCCAACGAAATCGCTCATCGAACAGCATGAACAGCGACCTGCACCGTGATTTGCTTCAAAAGCTACAGGCAGTACGCCAGTACTGCATGACTGCAATCCGTTCATAAGTGCTTACTTAAGTGCCGTTCGTCGGGCCAACACCGACGCCAGCAGAAGTAGCGGTTATCTTACTGGGAAGTGCTGATGTTCCATCGCATTGCAACATCGTTTTGTACAAGCGGTTAAGCCTGGATCCGGAAAATCGTGACATTATCCGCATCAATGAGACCCACCTCGATTATGACCCTCTTCATTACGTGTTGCTACGACCACATGGAGATCTGGGTTGGACATTTACCATCAAGAAACGAGATGGCAAATGTGTCAGTACTATGGAGTTTTACGCTTACCATTTGATGGTTAGAAGTAACTTTAATGTAATACTACGTGGTGGTAGATTACTACAACAATATATTGTCGATCAATACACAAAGGTCGAACAAGGACACCTGAACTACGTCTACCACAATCGACGGCAATTGCGGGCGGAGCTGTATCAAGGACTATCTGATGCAGTCGCCGCTGGGGATACTGACGGTGCCTCGATCGGTCGCCGAGTTGTCCTTCCGTCATCATTTATCGGAAGCCCACGAAATATGCATCAACTGTATCAGGATTCGATGGCTATCGTTCAGCGATACTCGAAACCTGACCTCTTCTTAACATTTACGTGCAACCCCAAATGGGAAGAAATCCAGAATGCGTTATTCCCTAATCAGCTTGCCACTGATCGACCAGACATCATAGCCAGAGTTTTCAATCAAAAGAAGAAGGCTTTCCAACACGATATTGTGGTTGGTCAAATATTCGGAAAGGTTCTCGCATACGTCTGCATCGTGGAATTTCAGAAACGAGGGCTGCCTCACCTTCACACATTGGTGATTCTCCACCAAGAAAGTAAGCCTCGATCATCGGATCATTATGACAAATTCGTCATGGCAGAAATTCCCGACCCATCGCAGACTCGATTGCATAACATGATCGTACAGAACATGATACACGGACCATGTGGCACAGCTAATCCTCGATCGCCTTGCATGGAACAAGGCAAATGCACTAAACAATTCCCCAAGCAATTCTGCGAAACGACGCAAAGCATGCACAATGGCTACCCCTTATACAGAAGAAGGTCTCAGGTACAAAAAAACAAAGTGAACGTTGATAAAGGCGCTGTCACACCTTGACGTTTTAACCAGCAATGGCAACGTATAAAAATGTATGTAAAACGTTGGCATACGCTGAAGTTTTGAGGTTTTTTTAAAGTTTTGGTCGTATTCATAACGTGTTGGTCGTATGCATAACATATTAGTAGCGGGCACAGAACGTTTCGTTGTGTTATAGATAACTTATACCAACGAATGCTTAGCCTGTTGTCGGCGTTCATAACCTATGCCCAACGATAGTTTAACTTAGGCATAGCGCGCTGCACGTATCGCCGACGAACTCGTGGCGTAGCCTGTTAAAAGGCTGCCACACGCCGATTTAAATCATAACCGCCTGATAATTGGAAGTGTCAACATCGCAGTCACACTTGACGATTTAGCCAGCGTATGCCGACCTATGAAAAATGTGTGTAAAACGCTGGCACACGTCGAATACGGTATGGGTAAGTTGTGTATACGTTAGGAGCACGCTGAAAAACAATGAAGTACGCTGTCATATTCCGTGATACGTCTAGTACGCGTCGTGAAATTTCAAGCATGCTGAAAATTTTACGACGTACTCGACGTATGGCTCACAAGTTCCGCATACGCTGGCATAAGTTCTCTGCACGCTCCGCGATCGTTGACACACGTCGGACACACGTTACTTTTAAGTTACTCATAAGTCGAAACACGTCGAGGTAATGTTTAGCATACCCGAAACTTTATTTTTAACCTATGAGTAACGTGTTTGAACCTATGAGTAGCGTCCTTTGAACCGATGAGTAGCGTGCTTTGAACCTATGTGTAACGTATCTCAAACGCACATTGTCGTATGTGGACGAATTTGATTGACGTCTTCCGGAGGACCACAGAACTTACTGAACGTGTTTCTAACTTACATCTACCGTATAATGGCGTATTGGCAGCGTTTAGGGGAATTGGTATATACAAATGGGCTTCACAAGAGGAACCCGTCAGTGTTCCAGACTCCATGTTGAGTAGATGTCAATGTCAGTAGTATCAGTAGTAGTAGTAGTAGTAGTAGTAGTAGTAGTAGTAGGTGAGCGTGTCAGTAGTAGTAGTAGTAGTAGTAGGTGAGCGTGTCAGTAGTAGTAGTAGTAGTAGTATTGGTAGTAGTAGTAGGTCCATGTCAGTAGTAGTAGGTGAGCGTGATGGGGAGGGTGTGGGTGATGATGGATCCTCGTTGCGTCCACGAATAGGGACTACTTTGCACCATTGTTCGATGTTCTTTTCGGCTAATTTTTTTTTTCTCATTCCCACGATGAACTATTTTTTTATTTCAGTTTTAAAAGTATTCAAAACGACTTGGACAAATGCATAATGTACTAGTAATGAACATAGAACGCTTCGATAACTTATACATAAGTTATACCAACGATTGATTAGCGTGTTCTAGGCGTCCACAACCTATGCCCACGATAGTGTAACGTATGCATAGCGTGGCAGCGTATCGTCGACGATTACGTGAGGTTTTCTATTCATAGGCTGCAACTTCACTTTTAATAAATGCCTGTCACTCGCCTATTGTTTTTGGACGCTGGTGCTCGGCAATTGAAATCGTTTCCATTGAACGAGTTAAATCGCTTCCACTGGACTATTGAAATGATTTAATAATAATGCTTGGTTATCCTTGGACCCACTCTGGCTGGCATCTCGTCGAAAATCGCTGGGGGCATTCGCAGGAAGTTGATGAAGGATGCATGTCCTCGTTCCGGAGTTCCACCATGAGCTGGTCATATATGCCGTAATGGCGTCGCCTCCCGATCCATGGTCTGACCCAGTTCCTTCTCCTCCGTTCACGTCTTCTTCTCCCAGCTCTATTGGCACGCAACTGGTGCAGCGTCCACTCGATGAGGTCATGTTGATGTTCGAGGACAGGTAGGTATTGTCGTCTCAGCCTTGCCGTATCCTCCATCTCTCGGAATGACATGGACATGTACTCACCATGAAGTCTAAAAAAAAAAACGGGTTCCTCCTGCGAAGCCCTTTTATTATACCAATTCCCCTAATCGCTGCAATATGCCATTATACGGTATCTGTAAGTTAGAAACGCGTTCATTAAGTTCTGTTGTCGTCCTGAAGACGTCAAATACATCTACATCTTTTTCAAGTAACGTGTTGCGAAGTGTGAACAACGTTCGTGTAGCGTGCTTACAAAACGTTACTCATAGGTTAGAAATAAGTTTCGGGTACGCTAAACATTACCTCGACGTGTTTCGACTTATGAGTAACTTACAAGTAACGTGTGTCGACGTGTGTCAACGATGCATAACGTGCCTACAACTTATGGCCAGCGTAGCGGAACGTGTGAGTCATAACGCCGGCATATGTCGTAAAATTTCAAGCATGCAAAAATTTGAGGACAACCCAAAAGTACAACGTTTAAAGCTAGCGTACTACGACTTATGGCAGTGTTTTTCAGCGTGGTCTTAACGTATACAAAACGTACACATAACGTATTCGACGTGTGCCAGCGTTTTAGACAAATTTTTCATTAAATCTGCATACGCTGGCTTAAATCGTCAAGGTGTGACAGCGGCTTAACCGCTGGGTCGTTCCTTATAACCCGTACCTGTCCTCCAAGTATAACACCCACATCAATGTTGAAGTCTGCTCGACGGTCATGGCAGTCAAGTATCTCTCCAAATACGTCTGTAAAGGACCAGATCGTATTATAGCCGCTGTATGTGAAGACGATCAACAACAAACTGACAACGACATGAACGAGATCAACCGGTTTGTGGGCGCGAGGTACGTTTCTGCATGCGAAGGCTGCTGCCGTTTGTTCCACTACGATCTCGATGAACAATCACCGTCTATTCAACGTTTGATATCCATCTTCCGACCAAAATAGAATCGTCTATGTCCTGGACAGGCTGCAGAAGCTTTAGACCACGCCAAAGAAACAACCCTCACCGCATGGTTTATCTGTAACCGTGACTACCCCGAAGCCCATTCTGTTCCATACCACAAGTTCCCAGAACACTTCACGTGGAACAGCACTACGTGCAAATGGTCACCTCGGAAATGGGGAAACACAATTGGACGCAGTGTCAGTCCATCCGAAGGTGAACAATTCTCTCTTTGTTTGCTACTGCATCATTCACCTGGATGTACCTCATTCGAAGATCTACGGCGACTCCCTGACGGCACCATTGCGGACACATTCAAAGTGACAGCATTGGGTCGAGGTTTCATGGAAGACGACCGCGAATGGCATGACTGCTTCGAAGAGGCCGCCATGTCAGGTTTCCCGACTCAATGCGCACATCTCTTCATCATCTATTTCTTATTCTGGCCAACCTGCCCAACCTGCACAATTATTCTCCTCATTCAGACAATGTCTTAGCGAGGACATACTCAACAATGCTAACCGGGCTGGCATCACATTGACCGACGACGAATTAAACAACAGGACCCTAGGAGCCATCGAGGAACTCCTGCGCTACCATGGAAAATCATTGCAAGATTTTCTGTCATGCCTGTCATGTCCCAACCCAACTCAACTCAACTCAGATACCCTGTCATGCCCCACTCAGCCATGCGACCGATCCGAACATGATGCATCCTCTTTTTTCAAAACTGACTACGATGTTCAAGCAGAAAAAAAAACAAGGCGGATCACAACTGCAGACTCCTCAATCAAGATCAAAGGGTGGTATACGAAGTGGTGGTGGAAAATGTGACAATGAAGAATGGGGCAGTGTTCTTTGTCGATGGCCCTGGGAGCACTGGAAAAACGTTTTTTTACAACACCATCCTACACAGCGTTCGTTCCATGAAGCTCACCACACTCACAGTAGCATCTTCTGGGATAGCAGCTGAGTTGTTGGACGGAGGTCAAACTGCTCATTCTCAGTTCAAAATACCTATACCTATATACAGCCACACAGCATGTGCAATATTCCAAAGAACTCTGCATTGGCTACACTGATCAAAGGAACGTCTGTCATAATCTGGGACGAAGCTCCAGTGATGCACAAGCAAGTCTTTGAATGCTTGCATCGCTCATTGTGCGACATGATGGAAACGGAAAAGTCTTTCGGAGGCTTGATCGTCCTTTTGGGTGGTGATTTTAGACAAGTGTTACCAGTCATCAGACATGGACGTGAGGCGGACATTGTCGAAAGTAACCTGAAGAGATCGTTCCTCTGGCAGGAGGCTCAATTATTTCACCTCACCATTAACATGCGAACTCTGATGGGCCCGTCTCACCAAAACTAATCGATCAACGATTTTCAGACTTTCTTGCTGTCGATTGGAGACGGCAGAAAACCTACAAATCCAGATGTAGGGAAGTGCAAAATACGCCTATCGTCAGAAATCTGCATTGATCCCGTTATTGGTGGCGTCAACGAGCTCATCAGGTCTGTTTTCCCCGACTTGACTACAATCGACTACAGCAGAGCAATACTGTGTCCGACAAACGAAGATGTTGACATGATCAACAATAAAGTCTTACAAACCTTCCCGGCCGGCGAAACGCAGACATATCTCAGTGCTGACAGCGTATCTGATCCAGGACAGACGCACCTCTGTCCGACGGAGTTCTTAAACTCAATAACACCAGCGGGCTTACCACCACATAAACTCTGTCTTCGAGTGTCCACCCCAATAATACTGCTCAGAAATTTGGACCCGCGTAATGGATTACTGAACGGAATGAGACTGCACATAATCAGCCTTGGAAGCCGGCTGATCGAGGCCGAGATCATGACCGGCAAAAAGACAGGTAAATACATCTTCATTCCCAGAATAACTCTTACCCCATCAGACTCTGGACTGCCTTTTGATCTACGACGACACCAATTCCCAATACGATCAGCGTATGCGATGACCATCAAACAAGAGCCAGTGACAAACTCTCACTTTCGTGGACATTAATCTGACCAATCCCGTCTTCTCACACGGTCAGTTGTATGTGGCGTTATCGCGTGCGTAATCGATGGGTGTATCAAAATACTGCCACAACTGAGTCAACCCAACGACGGCTTCTACTACACGTATAACATCGTTTACAGTGGACTGGGTTAACATTAGGAAGTATGCTCTGCTTTTTTCGATAACAGGCACTCATTTCGCGATATACTACAGCGTCACATCCGTGTTATGCCGCGCTTTATGCGGGTTATCTTCTTGTGTTGATAAAAAGACAGGAAGAACAGAAATGATACAGATATTTTACACAGAAAATTACCATATTTTCTGATGTATAATCCACACTTTTTATCGGCATAAAAAAGGTAAAAGTTGGGGTTGCGGTTAATACACGGGTATTGAAAAAAAATCAGTCTTAAAAGCCATCAATGAAGAATTTCAATTATATTCCAAATGAACACTTTTCTTTAGCAGTCAGAACTGCTGTTAAGCTCAATTTTGCTGTTTAAATTTCGAAAATCGGTTCAGGTTAAGAGTTTGTACAGCGTTTTGTGAACAGTGTACGGGATTTAAATAAATAAATAAAAGCGGAGACCCCAGAGTTTTGGGGCGTGGTGTATATAGAGGCTCGTGGCTCTAAAACCGGCATTAAACACAAAATAACACCTGGTCTCACATCAAAAGAAGAATTATTCACAATAGCTAGAGTCTTTGATGAGAACACTTTCAGATCGAGTGTATAATCACTTTATTAACACTCCAAATATAGCAAACAAGACAAGTCTGAAGACGACAATGGTTCACGAGCGGTATTTGACGATGTAGATTGTTTCAGAATCAATGAGAGACAAATGTGATAATTTTTGAGCAAGTTATAAAAATGATCAACATGATGGATACGGGTGACAGGTTATTAGCTGCAAAATGTCGAAACCCGGTTTCGTTCAACAACTTTCAAAATTTGACCTTTGCATAACCTTTAAGGTCACAAACAATGTTGTGGACATTAAAATAAGGAAACAGGATACGTGCTATAGCTTATTGGAGTTAGTTCGTCGAAGAAGGTGAAAACCGGTTGATTCCACAACTTTGAAAATGTCTTGTGACCTTCAAAGGTCAAGGATTATGACCTTTGGTGCAAAACTTCCTCTGGAACATTCCAGGAACAATATAACGTCATATAGGCTATATGGCATTTGCACTCCTCGGATTATCCATACTTGATGAAATCAGCGTAAAAACAAACTTGAAGGGCACCACGGGCAAGTCAAAGTTTGGGTGGTCGTATGATTTTTATGTCAAAATTCGCATTTTCTAAGTTTTTGACCTTGTGACCTTGACCTTGGGACGAAAATGAAAAATCGGACAACGACAAGTTTTAGATAATTCATTTTCTATTCAAATACCGAAGAACCCATTCCATTCAGTCAATTCCCGAGGAGAAGATAGATTTTTAATCCGACTACCCCTAAAATGGCTATTTTTTGGCCGTGGCTCATCACCAAATGGGCGTAGCACGCCCTCATCCAGGAAAACACACTAGACATTGATATCGAACACATAACCAAGTTTCATCAAGACCGGATCAAAGTCCAGGGAGTTATGCTCTGGACAGACAGACACACAGACAGAAAAGCCAGTAGGCGACATGGGTGTTGCTAGACTAAGGCAAATTTGAAATATGTAGATAAGAGAACACATCAGATGGTATTTTTGCCGTTCGTTGTTCCATATAGGAACATGACAAGCAACTGTCCATTCATCATTGTGTTCGATTCCCTAACCCTACGTTAGGGAATCCCAACGCGAATGTTGGGGTGAAAGCATATAGTAATATAATTGCATACTAGTCATACGTTTTTGACATATCGGGCTGAAATTTTTTGACAAAGAGGTTGATTATAGTGCGCATAAAAGTCTGGAAGCCGACTTTTGATTTTGAAAAAAAATTTTTGGGGGGATTTTTTCAAAAATTTCAAGTCCTGTTGCGAGCAACGGTGGCGTCCATAGCAACGGTGCTCAAAAGCATACAACTAGATCCTGGTATGAACCTACCAGTCAAGTTTCATCAAAATCGGTGACTCCTCTGGCCTCCAGAGCTGTCCATTACATACAAACAAACAAACAGACATACAGACAGATGGAAAACCTGAGAATAAGGGTAGTCTAGCGACCACCCAACAGACAGACAGACACAGATATAACGAATATATGGTCACTCTGGCTGCCCTCGTGAACCAAAAACAACAACGAGAGCATCCTTCACGTTAAACCGCGCACCGAACCTCTCGTAACTCACTCTCAGCTCCACCCCTTTTGCCCCGCCTCCGTTATAGGGTAAACACACCGGTTATGTCCGACGAGCGAGATGGATGTTATCCGGTCTCTGGAGGGAAAGGACCGCTACAAGTTTAATAACGGAGCACCCACCTCAAATATGTTTGCACGCAATGTGACGATCAACACTACTGGTCACGAGAAGGACCGATTCACCGTCATGCTCGCCTGCACCACAGATGGTGGCAAGCTTCCCCGCGTTTCCCGTGTTGAAGAGGAAGACAACGCCAAAAGAAAGTTTCCAGCCAGCGTCATTGTTTGTGTGCATAAGAAGGAGTGGATAGATGAGGGACTGGTCCAGGACTGGATGCGCACGGTCTGGAGTAGTTGGCCAGATGGCGGTCTCTCCCAAAGACAGAGCATGCTAGACCTTGATGCATTTATTTGTCACAAAACCGATAACACCAAAGCGCTGCTCCATCGGACCAACACCGATCTCGTCATCATCCCAGGTGGGATGACATCGCTCCTTCAGCCTCTCGATGTGTCCATCAACAAGCCGTTCAAGGACGGGATACATCGCTGCTGGGCTGACTGGATAATGAGTGGGGAGAAGACCTACAGCAAGAGTGGGAGGATGACAAAGGTCTACCTTCTGGATCATCTAGGTGTGCGAGGAGATACCGTCAGACATCATCAAGCAAGAATTTCTGAAATGCTGCATCTCCAACAACATGGACGGCACAGAGGATAACATCATATGGGTGGAGGAGGCTGTAAATGATGGTGACAGTGACGGGGACTGTCTCTACCCTGATTCAGAGAAGGAGTTACGTGCTGTCTTCAACAAGGAAAGCATTGATGAGGATTTCCTCAGGTTTTGCTGAAAAGCTTCATCAAACCCAAACGGCCCTTTTCAGGGCCACAAATCCACAAGAAATGTGTTTGATACCAGTATGAATCCCTTTTCTTCCTTTTTCTTGAAATAAAAAAAATCCTCTTTTTAAAATTAAAAAATAAGAAAGAAAAATAAAAACTTCGTGGTATCCTCTCCTCTCTCTCTTCAAGTTCTTGAAAATGAGTATAAGACTGTTGGACGAAATTAAGTGGAAATGGGAGGAAGCATGTTGATGTCTCTATCACTTTGTTCCATACAAAGTTAATATACAAACGTATTTAGATCGACATCAGAAAATAAAATGATCAATTCATTCATTTCTTTTGAAGGTGAAAAACAGGGGTGCGGTTAACACACGGCCACGGTTTATACACCAGAAAATATGGTACTAATGCTTGAAATTGCTCACAAAAAAGAGTGAATGATGCAGAGACAGTAGAAATGCTTTGAAAGGAAACTAAACTCAAATTTAACAAACTGAGAATCACTAGATCTGAGCATCTTAGAAACATACTTTAGATAAAATAACAAAAGTATCAGTCGCTTTACTGACAGATGGAATTGGAAGCCAACATATATTTCACAAACATTCTGCTCTATTCACTCTATAATTTGCCTATCTTCCATCATCTTCCATTTGCTTGGAAGTCAGCATCACCACCTTCATAAACCATCTTTGCTGCTTTTATATGACATGACCAAAAAATCACTTCTGCTTCGCTGTGAAGCTGTGTTGGATGTTTTGGTTTAAACCTCTGCTTAATAGTGAACACCGTAATGCTTATTATCGTTGTTTAAACTTTCTTGAAACAAGATGATTTGTCATACTGGCTACCACCAGGTGGCGCTATACGGTACGCATTTACAAAGAGACAATTAAGGTCTTCCCCCCACCTCCCTCCCTTCCTCAGTGAGAATGTGGAGATGACCTGCAATTCTTGCCTGTACACGGAGAATAGTGCAAGTGATTTAACCACTGACCCCTGCCGGATAGAGTTGGTATTGACACCTTTTTTTCACTCCCGAAGAAAACAGATATGACCATACTAAAAGGAGATGCATCTGTCTGTCCATTGCGTGAAGAAGAAGCAGGACCTTGAGCTTTAATGTAGCAATTCCTGCTTTCCTTGAGTAATAAAAAAAAATGGTACCATTGGAAAGCTAATAATCGATTTCCTTGGTTGGAAAGCTAATAATCGATTTGCTTGGAAACAAAAATTCATTTCCTTTTAATCATAAAGATACCTATTTTAAAAGCCATTCTTTCTGGGATTGAAGAAGAAGTAGCAGGAAGGTGAACTTAATGCAGTGGTTCCAACGGTAACATTTAAATTCTCAATTTATACACTTATATACTGCAACAGCAGGAACTTTTGAGAAGGACAAAGAAGGAGCACACAAAATTATACACCATAATACTTCTGGAAGCAATAGAAAAATATATAAAAGTACTCAAAGAACAACCACAGCCACCACAACCACCACAGCCACCACAACCACCACAGCAGCAGCAAGACAAATACTTATCCCCACGCTTTTTGAAAAAAAAAATGGCGAGATATTCTAATCGGCTCCGTCTGTCTGTCACGCTATCTCCTCCGAAACAGTTAGGCAGAAATTCACCAAACTTGGTAGTTATGATCAACACATGGCATGAAGGTGCAAGAGCAGTGTATGTAAACTGTATAGAATTGAAAACAGCTAGGCCGATCTCCATCAAATTTTGCATACGTGCTCGGGGTACCCAGAGTCAGGTCATGAGTACAAAATACCACTCCTTCGAGGGTAGGGAGATGACTTGCACTTTTCGCCTGTACATGTGGAATAGTGCAAGTGGTGTAATCGATGATCCCTGCCTAAGGGAGGGGGCATTGACACTATATTTTGCTCCCAGGGGGAGCAGGTTTTACTAGCTTTAGAAATTCTCAATTTATAAACTGTACTTCATGAAAAAAAATTCACCATCAAGTCGTAAATTCAACTTGAGTAATTTTGAGACGAATAGGAATGGCTTATCACTGGAGGTCCCTCCCTGATTAGCTTGAAAACACTTGTGATGTTATTATGTATCATGTAGGTTTTAATTTATGTTAATCACGATAAAAACACATCATGCCAACCATGTGATGAGAAATCTGATCCCTGCAGTATTGTAAATTTTAGAGGAGCAGCATAATGGATAAGGTACCACATAAAAGGGTGTTGGCTAACGTGAGGGTTTGTGGAGTAGCTGGTAGAGTAACTAAATGGACTGGAAACTGGCTGAGTGATGGCAAGCAAAGAGTGGCTGTGAGCAGGAGGATATCTGGATTGGAGGATCTAAGTTGTGGGGTACTGCAGGGATCAGTTCCATCAGACCATAATTATTCATGATTTACATCAATGATTTGGATGGTGGAGTGAAGAGGAGGCTTTCCAAATTTGCAGATGACACAAAGCTTGGAGGAAAGGTGGATAGCAGAGGGGGTGGTGATAAGATTCAGGAAAGTATTGGTACTTGCATAGATTTGGCAAAAGATTGGCAGATGCAAATAAACCTGAGCAAGTGTAAGGTGTTGGGGATGGGGAAGAATAATGAATATAGAGATTACAGGATGCAAGGGGTAATTTTGGAGCTTGCCACACAGGAGAAGGATCTGGGGATCGTAACAGATGTGGAGGGTGAGTAAACTGCACTGTGTCAGGCAGCTATAGGTAAAGTAAACCGGGTTTTAGGTTGCATTTGGAGGGGGATAAATTATAAGTTGGGAGGAAGTGTTAATTTGTACAAGAATTTACTGAGGCCAATTCTGTAATGTGTACAATTCTGGTCACCACATCTGAGGAAGGACATAGTTGCCAAAGAGAGGGCACAGCATAGAGCAACTAGATCAATCCCGGCCTAGCTAGACTAAGTTATGAGGGGTGGTTGAAAGAGGGAGGACTTTTTATATTCGAAAGGGGACGATTGTGAGGAGATCTCATGGTGATGTTTAAGATAACAAAGGGTATTGACAATATAAATGCAGAATAGTTTTTCAGTAAAATGGACAGTGACAAGACCAGGGGACACAGTCGAGGAGGGCTAAAACGTTCATAAGGCAGGGGTCTTTCACTCAAAAAGTGGTGAATGCATGGAATGGTCTCCCTGGAAGGGTAGTGACAGTAGAGTCAGTGGATGTTTTTTTTCAAATTGAATTGGTTAGGTATCTGAAGGTAATGGCGATGGGAGAGTGCTGTGTTGCCATGACTGCACAGGCTTGAAGGTCTTAATGGCCTGCTCCTGTATTGATGTTGCTTATATTTACAGTACTGAACAGTACTTGTATCATTGAAAGAACATTAGTTTATTTTCAATATTCTTCTCCAATTTAATTTCATGAAACTTAAACGACTGAATAATCAATAGTGTTGCAAACATATTTCAGCACCTTATGAAGTTGATTCTACAGCATGGCTTGGCTTTCAAGAGGAAACTGTGTTCCGACTTTTTAGCCAAGTATGATGTCATGCTGTAGAACCTGCATAATGCAAAAGTTGCTCGGCAGGAATGCAACACGTCAGTGATGGGTCGAAAGACCATTTTCTTTTAATATCTGAATTTGGAAATTCGACCCACATTATATATCCTCGGAATATCAGCATTGTAATTGAACAAGATACATAATTCAGATTGGTGTTCTGGGATGGATTGGCTTAATAGTGCACAGGTCCACAGCTCACGGATCGCTTCATCATAGTTATGAGAAAGAGAAAAATGGGGTATTGAATTATTTAATTGGTGTTTGGAGAGAGAGAGGGAGAGAAAGAGAGAGGGTTGGGATTATATCTAATATATAAAGCTCTTTCTAACCACTCACTCACTCACTGACCGACTCACTCACTGATATAAATGTTTAGTACTTTCTAAGTATGCTAGAAAGCTGATATTTTGCTTACTGATGCAACTCAAAGCCAACATGCAAGGAGAAATCAAAAAACCATCAGACAATGTTCAGCTCATGGCAAGTCACAAGACCCAAGATAATTTTATGTTTTTTGATCTTGCACGAGCATGATCGCTCCCTGAGGGAGCTGGTGCTTCTCGGTTTTATGGCAGTATGATTAAAAAATTGCCTCCAATACAGATCATTATTCTCTTATCATTTTGCGTTGCATCATTCTGGTGGCATTTTGCCTGGCAAACAAAACAAAATAATGCCAGGATTCCGAGGAGAAAAAGGGGTGGGACATACAGCTGGGCAAACAAAGCTTCTTATATATATGTGTATATATGTATATAATATATGTAAATATATATAGGCATATATGTATGTATATATATAGTATATTATATGTATACATATATATTATATAGGGATATATATATATATTATATATATATAGTATATATATGTATATATAGGTTATACTATATATATACAGGGTGTCCAAAAAAGTGTACTCACATTTCGGCTCTCCATAACTCATTGAATTTTTCATTTATTTTCAGATCAAATTACCATAATAATATGCAGAAGTACAACTAGGTTTTGAAGAAAGAAAATTTATCATAAAGTGCAACTGGAAGCACGAAACATCATGGAAGTGCAAAGACAATTTAGAAGACATTTTCACAAAGATCCACCAATGCGACGCACCATTGCTCGCATCCGAGATAAGTTTGAAACAGATGGAACTGTGCATGATATCCATAAGGAGCGTTCAGGAAGACCACGGTCATCAACCACCCCGCAAAGGAAAATCAATTGCTGGAAACCCTCCACCGATCCCCACGGAAATCTGTACGACAAATGGCTCGTGAGACAGGAATCCCAAAATCAAGTGCCCATAGCATTTTGAAGCGAATTAATTGGAAAAGTTACATTCCAAAATTCATCCACGCTCTGGGTGAAGACGATCCTGACCGGAGAGCTGAATTTTGTGAGTGGTACCTGGGCAAATGTGAAGAAGATGCAGCATTTCCATCCAAAATTGTTTGGAGCGATGAGACCAGCTTCAAGTTAAATGGCTCAATTAACCGACAAATTGCACCTACTGGGCTCCTGAAAATCCGCATGTTACTATGGAACACCATTTAAACTTACCAGGGTTACTGTGTGGTGTGGATATCAGCATTGGGCATCCTAGGCCATTCTTTTTGACCAAACTGTCACTGGGGATGTTTACTTAAACTTCTGCAGGAATCCGTCGGTCCACGTGCGAAGAGATATTTGGTGACGAAGAGATTTACTTTAGCAAGATGGAGCACCTCCCACTACCACCGTGATGTAAGGGCCTATCTCGAAGCAACTTCCGAACAGATGGATTGGGCGAAGAGCTCGGGCGTAGCCAGGCTGAGGCAGACGAGGCAGTTGCCTCGTGCTCATTTCCTGAAATATGATCTGGCCTGAGCCCTCTGGCCATCTGAGCTCCTGGGGAGTAAACTATCAAAGCTACCCGGCAGTGCTCTGAATACTCTTATCTCCACTCCTATCACAATACCTAAATAGGACAGTTCACCTCTTTTCGCCTCATCGCTTTTGGACCTCTGGCTACGCCCTTGAAGAGGTAGTGTTGAATTCCCTGCACGTTCCCCAGACCTCACTCCAATGGACTTCTTTTTATGGGATATCTCAGAGATAAGGTTTACGGCTCCAAACCAGCAACAGTCGATGAGCTGAAAGAGGAAATTGAAAGACAATGTTTTTGAAAATCTTTGAAAAGACAATGTCTCATTCTCTCTCCCATTTCCCTCTGTCTCCCACCCCCTATCCCTCTGTCTCCCACCCCTATCCCTCTGTCTCCCACCCCTATCCCTCTCTCTCCCACCCCCTATCCCTCTCTCTCCCACCCCCTATCCCCTCTCCTCTCCCAGCCCCTATCCTCTCTCTCCCACCCCAATCTCTCTCTCTCTCTATCTCCTCTCTCTCTCTCTCTCTCACATCTCTCACTCTCTCACTCTCTCACTCTCTCACTCTCTTCACCTCTCTCACTCTCTCAACTCTCTCACTCTCTCACTCTCTCACTCTCTTCACTCTCTCACTCACTCTCTCACTCTCTCACTCACTCTCTCACTCTCTCTCACTCACTCTCACTCTCACTCTCTCACTCTCACACTATCTCACTCTCTCACTCTCTCTCACTCTTCTCTCTTCTCACTCTCTCTCTCTCACTTACTCTCTCACTCTCTCACTCACTCCTCACTCTCTCACACACACACACCTCTCTCTCTCTCACACACTCTCTCTCTCTCACCACTCTCTCTCTCTCTCACTCTCCCTCCCCACTCTCTCACTCTCTCACTCACTCACTCACTCTCCCTCTCTCACTCTCTCACTCACTCTCCCCTCTCACTCACTCACTCTCCCTCCCACTCTCTCACTCTCTCACTCTCTCGCTCACACACACACTCTCTCTCTCACACACTCTCTCTCTCAACTCTCTCTCTCACACTCTCTCTCTCTCACACTCTCTCTCTCTCACACTCTCTCTCACTTCTCTCTCACTCTCCCTCTCTCACTCACTCACTCTCCCTCTCACTCTTCACTCACTCTCCCTCCCACTCTCTCGCTCTCTCACTCTCTCACTCACTCTCCCTCCCACTCTCTCACTCTCTCACTCTCCCTCCACTCTCTCACTCTCTCACTCTCCCTCCCACTCTCTCACTCTCTCACTCTCCCTCCCACTCCTCTCTGACCCCTCTCCCTCTCTGTCTGACCCCCTCTCCCTCTCTCCACCTCCATCCCCTCTGTTCCTCTCTCCTCTTTCTATCTCCCATCCAGCCCCTCTCTATCCTTCCCTCCTTCCTTCTTCTCTTTCTCCCCCCACCCTCCCCCTAATATTTCCATCAGCAAAGCGAGTTGTGTTTGTTATAATTAAAATAAATGTGAGTTTTGAGCAAAAGATTTTTTCATTTGAGTGTTGTACTTCTTTTCAAGTGTATTAGCTTTCTTTGTCTATATTTAGAATAGTCTGGAATTCACGACAAAAGAAATACAGCCACAAAAAATGTTCCCTTTGCTCTGCTCTGTGAAAATATATTTTTTTAGTGCAATGTCAATTTTTGCACTCCCCGCCCCCCACCCACGCCACCCAACCTAAAATCATGGATCTTGTGCCTGGTGACCCCCACCTCTCCCTAGTGTTCCTTTTTCCTGTTGCATCATGATCAGTTTCATTGTTCTAGCTCTTACACGAGCCGAGACTACACAAAAAAAAACAGTCATAGTTGCAACCATGTGAAGTCTTGATGGACTGAATGGTCTGTTTCTGTGTTTAAGTTCCTTGGAAGAGAAGTCATCGATTATTTATTTTGAACAGTGGTGTCTGTCTCCCGTTTATGACAGCCACTTCCCGTGCTGCGTTTGAGAAACTTGACATTCAATTTTGAAATAACGGAAGAATGCTGATGATGTTGATGCAAAATGATGTTGATATTGATGTTGATGCCATGAGTAATGTTGATGCCAAATTTTATTTCACAACCAGCATATTCTACACTCGTTTTAGACAAAATGAACTTCCGCACCCCGATGTTGCACCACAATTTTGCGGTGGGCGGGATACTTAAATTTTTCCCATCACTGGGGACGTGTACCTTTGCTTGCTTTTTTGTCATTGGGGACGGATACTTTTGCTCGTGCATGATAATACATTAAACCCTTTAACAAGAAAGAGAGAAAGTTTGAATGGTGAGATTTGCATTGTTGGGTTGACCGATCGGCTGGATATGGCTGAGGTTGTGGATCTACTGATGTAGAGCCACAGCCATGATTGGTTCTGGGCTGAAAGGGTTGACACCTCGAGGAAGAACGAAGCCCAGCTGATTATTTGTGCAGTTACAATATCTATCAATATTACTTACAGGATAATATAATTCTTACATTCGGTAAACAACTATTTTGAAATTGACAATGAAGAAAATTTAAGTGTCCAGTGTTGTAGAACGAGTGTCATTTACAACATCCTTTAAATGTTAATAACATCCAAGATCTTCCACGAGCATTGGCTGTATACAAATATAACACGAGGAATGGCCGTTAATGTTCAATAGATGAATTGTGTGCGTGTGCACGCTTAATGTGTGGATGGCAGTTTGGTTGAAATATGTGAGATTTTCACAAAGTTCTCCAACAGTTAGTTATTGGGACTAACATACACAACCAACATTTCGTCAGTCGGCACAAACAACAAAGTGCATGATTTGCACTTCCAACAGCCTTCGTCAGGTACAGTATAA
>CM068958.1:89515947-89547368 GCA_035128595.1 Eptatretus atami | reverse complement strand
GGCGTGGTTTGGTGCACGTATGTAGGCGATCCTAATCCGTATGCGTGAATATTTTCCCGCCTGCAGAAAGCTATCAGTCGCCGACAGACCGCCGATGAGTGAGGAAGGTAAGTGAGCGCTGTCGGATTTTCGTTTTTGACAAAATGACGGATCATTGTGGTCTCATCGCCAGTGATCACTGTGTTGAAGAAGTTGGGATCGCTGTTCACAGTCTCCAGCATGTCCTGTGCGATCTCCAAACGGAGTTGCTTCTGCTCGATCGTTAGCAGCTTTGGCACGAACTTCGCTGAGATTCTCCTTAAGCCCAAATTCTCAGTCACAATGGAATGAACGGATCCAATGCTGACGCCCGCCTCGTCTGCAAGTTCTCTGATCGTGATTCGACGATCCTGCATCAGCAGGGTCCTCACTTGTCAATGACGATCTCATTTCGGGATGTTGAGGCCTACCAGAACGTGCATCACTTTCCACTGATGTGCAACCATCTTTGAAGTGGTTGTACCACTCCTTTATCTGTGTGGTGCCCATTGCTTCGTTTCCGAAGGCCTGGTAATCTTGCGGATCATTTCCACTTGGGAATCGCCAAGCTTTACACAAAATTTGATGCAGTAGCGTTGTTCAAGTTTTTCCGTCATTTTGTCAAAAACGAAAATCCGACGGCGCTCACTTACACTTCCTCACTCATCGGCGGTCGTGTTGGCGACTGACAGCTTCTGCAGGCGGGAAAATATTCATGCATACAGATTAGGATCGCCTACATATGTGCACCAAACCACGCCTCCCTAGCTTAATTTGTTTACGCACGAAAAATTAAGGTTGGATACTTTGACACACCTTATATATATACAGTAATCCCCCGTTTCTCGCGGGTTACGTTCCAAACCTCCCCGCGCTAAGTGTAAATCCGTGATGATGGACGCCTCCCCAAAAAATCGACTCGTCTGGTCTGGTCGGTTTGGGAGTGATTGGGTTTGAGGTGTCTGAGATCGGCTAGTCTGGTCTGGTCGGGTTTGGCAGTAATTGGGTTGAGGTGCCGGAGATCGATTAGTCTGGTCTGTCGGTTTGCAGTGATTGGGTTTGAGGTGCCGGAAATCGACTAGTCTGGTCTGGTCGGTTTTGAGGTGCTGGGTTATGAGCAGTGCTCGTCCAACGGCAGCAAACCTTTTTCCTTCCGAAGCATATGTCGAGCACCTTTACCTTAACCTTCTCCTGGAGCGTCCCAGGACCTTCCTCTGGCGCTTCAGTTCCTTGCCAGAAGCCTTAGAAGGTGCAGGGCGTTTGGGCGGCATCATGGGGCTTTGGAAGAAAAAAGAAAATATTCGAAGTTCACAAGCGAAACTTTGTCTCGTGCGTTCTGTGACTGGTCGAGCACCACGCGTTATAATTTATTGCTTAAATAATTTATATTTTATATATTATTACGCGCATGTACTGGGGGAATCCGCAGAAAAAATTAGTTACGTTCCAAGGGAAAACCCGCGATGAACCGGGGGGCGAATAGTGAACCGCGATGAAGTGGGGTTGACTGTAATATATATATATATATATATATATGTATATATATATGCCCTTTTGACTCAATAAATGCATCATGACATGAGAAGCTATGAACGCCTACGTACCGCTTCACTTCCTGCTTGGATAGCTTCAGCAGTGTACACTCGAGACTATTTTAAAGACCGAGGATTAAAGGTCACAAGTAAGGATCGTGGAGTCATTGACCATGTTTTGCTCATGTTAGAGCTCATCAGCACGAAACACGAAACATCAGCAGATAATTGTTTACCTGTGACCATGCAATCTAGATAAAAGTATGTCAGAGTAAAGTGGCGAGCTTGTGGTTTCTGGCCCCCTTTCTATGACGGTTCATTTGCTGTCTCGCCAAGGTTGTTCCCAGTGTAGGCCAGACAGGTTCAACGAGCTGTAGGAGTCCAACCTGCTGCCGTGAAGATACCACAGATTCCCATTTGTTCAGCCACGCAACGGTCACGCGGCCCAAATCTGGGTCGCAAGAGTATTCCTTGTCTTGTCATTCTCCCTGGTCCTTCATCTGTGGTGTGTCTGAGCCTCAACATTATCTCGTTGAGGATTTTCCATGCGTACGATACCCAGGGCATTGTATTTCGTTGTAAATAAGACTGTCTAAATAAATACTCATGTCCCTTAGTTTCCCTCCTGCGTTTATCTAATAAGTACACACATTAAGTCTCTTGTCTCTGTGTGTGATTTCAGTTCCCCGATTGCATGCCTCATTTGTTATTAATCGTCCTTTAAAGGACAAATTGGGTTTGGAGTGATTAGTGCCCCGCACAAAACGCACCCTGCGTTCGGCATGGCAAAACCGATCATGCCACCATATGGTGCCAGGTGTGAGGGAAGTACCAGCACATCACTTAACTGGCTCAGACCTTTCACCGAAGTACAGTAGTCATGGCAAATAGGCCCACAAACATACTTGGAGCATCAGAACCAGTGGACCAGTGTGACCACTTTAACATGTGGTTTGTCAGGATTCAGACCAAGCAACTGGCCTGACCTGACAACTGTAACAATATCTATATACAGGTAGACACAGACATCTGCTTGTTATTGAAACCTCACCTAAGGAGAGGAGCCACCTCCTGGACTTGTTTTCAGACACATTTGCACATTTAAGTTTGAGCTCGATCTCACCAACCACAAGGTCAGCTTCACCATGCAACTACCTACAAGGTACATTTTTAAACAAACAACTGCATTTTCTCCTCCAAGTGATTGCACTCTTACGAATAATTTGTTTGTTGACAGTGCATCTATTCCAATGCTCCCCTGCTTCTTGTTAACACAGAAGTCTTTTTTTTTCTGATGTACAATATCATCAGCTGATGGAAAATGTCTTCTTGCGCGATTTATTTTCATGGTGAAAAACATGTGAAAAAGTCCTGATAAATAGAGTGACTGAGACAACGACTCAATTTCAATGACTCCTCCAGGTAATAGAAACGGTCTTTTGCATATGGCATCGTTGTCATGGATAATGGCATTGTTTATATCTTGCCAATGGCATCCAATTCATACAACAGTCGCAGTGCTCACACAATACAATTTGCTGCTCATGCACATTCACATCTGCACCACATGGAACTGCCCAGTTTAGCAAAAAATGATATGGTCGTAAAAAATGAAAGTGCAAAATCAATGAGGAGCACCTTGATCAATCCTTGCTGGCATTTGGCCACGTACGGATGGGTAGAATATGACCTTTCCGCCACAATGAATGTAATTTCAGTTGCGGACTTGTCATTATGAATCTTTTATCAACAGCAGGTGAAGCTATTTGCACCAATTATTGTGGTCAACAGAGCCAAGTGGGCTGTGCTAGTAATTTTTATTTTTTTTTAGAAAAAAGAGATTCTTAATGACATTTATTTGAGATGCTGGTGGAACATTGGACGAATTACACTGAAATGACTGAGCAGCATGTGGAATAATGCACAAAATTAGTGGAAGTTGTCAACATTACATGTGTAAAGCGTGACCTCGATCATAGATGGGAACAAGTGAAGTTCTAAGAGGAATAAACACCCTGAAAAATACACAAAGTTTCATTAACTCCGTTTCCTTTTGTTTTGCAACAATAAAAAATTTCAAATCCACATTAACCTTGTATGACTAATATGGCATCACATCTAATAAAACACCCATGTGGTGAGCGTTATGTAATGAGGTTTCTGGAAATAGTAAATGTTTTAACAGCAATTTTGATGTAATAAAAACTGTTGATATATATATATGTATATATATATATATATATAATTATATATATAATTATATATATATATATATATATATATATATATATATTGTGCGGTTCTGGGAACCGCATTCCTTCAAAACAATAGCAACCATCATACAGCGGTCCTGAGACAGTTATTCCATTAACATATGTTCAGACAGCCCTTCCCTTTGTCTAGTGGGACAACAGGACAGTGCGTTGTGTAAACTTCATAGCTCGGTCTGATTAGATATCTGCACTCATTCCTATTCTTTTTTCTACTCTTATCCTGAGGTAAATCCCAGCCACATGCGCCTTTCGCTGGGAGAAGGTCCTCAGCAAGGCCAAGCAGGCATTTCGCCGGACATCCCTCTGCAGAAATCAAAGCCTGTCAAACGCACATGCAGCGATAATTTCCACCCACTGGACAGAAAGCACACCCAACACAACGCCCACGCTGCACGGAACATATACCAGGAGATGGAAGAAACGGCGCCTAAATGCGTGCAACTTGCAAAGCGCAGCGCCACGCCCCTTCCAACCCATTCCCAAATCCCCATTGAATAATTATATCTATCTTTTCTTCAACTCAACCCTACACACAATAATTAAATCCAATCCTTCCCTCAATTCCCTGACACAGATCAAGGCCGCACCATGCATCCCACCGCCTTGATAACCGCGAACACCATGCTCGATGGCGGGCGGACCGCGCGCTGGCCACATGCTTAATGGCGGACTCGCGCACGGCCATGATACTTTATCATCGTGCAGAACGACGCATGATAACACACATCTTGGTCAGGTCTGCGCATGGGGTTACAACTCTTCTCATATATATACATAAAGGAGCAACTCTGACCCTAAATGTGACATGACACTGATGTCATGTACATATTATATTATATGCATAAATTAATAAAATTATTTTGGATCAAAATTGCTCCTTTTGATAAATTTATCCTTCCTGACTACAACCTCACTTCCGAACTGCTGATCAGCAGGACAGAGATAATTAATGCGTTCATGCAAGAGACGATGCTTATTGCTAACAGGTCGTGTAACATTATTTTGCTGTTATGGCACTCGACCGACCTGTGCCTTCCTGCCGTGTGTGTGTGTGTGTTGTGTGTGTTTTTGTGTTGCGTGTGTTGTGTGTGTGTGTGTGTTGTGTGTGGGTGTGTGTGTGTGTGTGTGTGTGTGTGTGTGTGTGGTGTGTGTGTGTGTGTGTGTGTGTGTGTGTGTGTGTGTGTGTGTGTGTGTGTGTGTGTGTGTGTGTGTGCGCGCGCACGCGCGCGCACAATTTGGCATAAGCGTGCGATAAAATGACCATATTAGGAAATTCGTCATTATTTGTGTAGGAATAGCTGTTCTTCTTTCTCTGCATGTTTGGGTCTAAAACTGTTTCCTCTGGAACCTTTTTAATGTTTTATCCCTCTGTAATCTGTCCTCTTTGTTCTTTTACGTGGAGGAACCAGGCTGTGGGCACAAGTTTTGGTGTGAATGCTGGTTTTGAGGCAATAGGGTGTGCCCCAACCATAATATTCGCAGGACTTGCACGAAGTTTAAGGGTGGTGTGTGAATTGATTGATGGCTAAATTGCCAATAAGCACAGGTCGGATGAGGTGAAGTAATGTCACGATGTGGGCCATTGCAAGGTCCTTTATGGGTCGTGCGTACATCCGAGTTCTGATTCTGATGCCTGTGGATTCAAGCAAAGTACAGGAGAGACCAGGGATTCTTTGTTAAATATTGAATTAATACTTAATATTTGTGGATGCATCTCCTCCATAACTCCAAAACCATGAAACCTAGCAGCCTGAAACTTTGCATGCATGCTAAGGGAACTCTAAGGTAGTGCATGAGTGAAAATTGGGTATTTGGGTTAATTAAAACACCCCTTTTGAAGATAATTAACAGCCTTATTTAATTCTCCATTATCAAGGCTCAGCCTTGGTCAGCCCTCTGTCAGCTCGCAGGGGTCTTAAGTCTCCATTTTGGTTGGCCGATTCAAACATGCCTTGATTTGGTAACACAATCTACTCTCACAGACTAATTAAAGTATATCATCAAATTATTATATCTGATTTGAGAATCGGATCTGGTGGACTAAATAAGTGTTGAAATCTGGAGTGACATCTGGAAATGTTAAAAAAATTAGTGATTTTTATAATGAACTGTATTTACTTCGGCAAAGCATCAAGCTTAATTTTTAGCTCACCTGGAATGTAGTTTCAGGGAGCTTATGGGATGGCGCGTCATCCGTCTGATAGTCCGTCTGTCCGTCCGTCCATCCATCCATCCACAAACATTGCAAGTTCTCTGAAACTACACATGCGATTTCAATGAAACTTGAGCACAAACTTAATCACTGGGTATTTACCAAAGTTTGTTCATGGCATAAAAAAAAAAATTGGGCCCGCAGGGGTGTATGATATCGTGGTGGCCCAGTTTTGGTGTGGTGTGGTGGCCCGCAGGGGTTGTCTCCTAAAATAGGTATTTGCTTTCTTCTCAGAAACTACACATGCAATTCCGATGAAACTTGAGCATAACCTTCATCACCCGTGATGTATCAAAGTTTGTTCATGACATTGAAAAAAAATAGTCGAGGTCTGAGGGGGTCTATGTGAGACCCCCTCAGTTTATGTGAGAGTTGCCCCCAAAAAGAGGTATTTGCTTTCTTCTCCGAAACTACACAGACAATTTCGATGAAACTTCACCACAACCTTCAGCACCCATGAGGTACTAAAGTTTGTTTAAGACATTAAAAAAATTGTGGTCTATGGGGTGGGGGGGGGGGGTTCCCCCCCCTCCAAAAAAATGCAGCCCCCAAAAATTTTGCTTTCTTCTCTGAAAATACAGACAATTTCGATGAAACTTGACCATAAGCTTCATCTCCCATGATGTAACAAAGTTTGTTCATACCATTAAAGAAATAAAATTGGGATATAAGGGGGTGTACGTGGGGGTGAGGGGGGGATTTCTTCCCAAAATAGGTATTTGCTTTCTTTTCAGAAATGACACAATTCTGATGAAACTTGACCACAACCTTCATCACCCATGATGTGCTAAAAAATTTTCATGACATTTAAAAAATCTAGGTCTAAAGGGGTCAACGGTGGGGGGGGGGAGTTACCCCAAAATATGTATTTGTCTTCTTCTCCGAAACCACACACACAATTTCGTTGAAGCTTGACCACAACCTTTTCATCACCTATAATGTAGCAAGGTTTGTTCACACCATTTAAAATATCGTGGTCTCAGGAGTTCTATGAGGTGGGTGTGGTGGGGGGTGCAAATACAAAGCAAATACCCAAAATGGGTATTTGCTTTCTTCTCAGAAACTACACACACAATTTCGATGAAATTTGACCACAGCCTTCATCAGCCGTGCTGTACCAAAGTTTGTTCACGGCATTAAAAAAAAAATCCAAAGGTATTTGCTTTCTTCTCCACTACATATTTTGTGGGTCATCCACGCCTACCAGTGGTTTCCTGTTTTTCTTCTCCAGCCACTACAATGTGATTGCGCAGGGTTATTGTCCCTACCATTTTTTTTTCCTGGTGTGATCCAGTAGCGTAAAGCTACCATTATTCTCTGCCGTTGGCAGTAGAGTTACCTGTGAGGGTAACAAAGACCATTAAATCAAGCAGGAAAAATTGGGTGACATAAGTGTCCTCACTAAACACTCAGTTCAGTCAATTAGACCGTCCGTCTATCTTGGGGGTATGCCCTAGTGTGTACATAATCAACCATATTGTATACATATATATATATATATATATATATATATATATATATCATTGACGTTTGCTTGGACTTTTTCTTGTAAAACAAAAAGGACAAGGAAGTGGATGAAATTTAATCTGTTTCTCAAAATATTCATTCTGTGCACCCTTGTCCCATCGATCTTATGGCACCTTGACGCCATCTGCTTAGTCATCTTCGGATGGGGACTCAGGCATTTTATTCCCATGTGTTTTAACCTCTTCTTCATTCATAAACATTGAGTATTCCAAAGAGATGAAAATCACAAGTTGACAAGTCTGAACTGTGTGGAGGATGATTTAGAACTCCCACCCCACCTCTTCTGGAGTACTCCTGGTCCCATTGAGCAAATGTCAGCAAGCATTATCATACAGTAAAGTGACACCTGAAGATGGCAAACCTGGTCATTGTCTGTATAATGCTTGCCTCACTTTATCTGCGGTGCATTATTGTAGTACATTGCTTTGACAATTTTCTCGTATTCAATAAACTCCACATGAATTCAGTCATTCCCAAAAGATTTGTCATAAGCTTTCGACTTGACAGCTGATCCTCAAGTCATTTTGGTGGAGAGCACCAACAATATCTCCACTCCCTCACGCTCACTTTGCCGAGTATAAAATGATGGACTCATCACGTCACAATATTCTCCAAGAAATGATCTCCATCCTTCTGGTAGCGTGACAGGAGCTCTGTTGCAATGGCCACAAGAGTTGCCTTTCAATAAAAGGTGAGGTTCTTTGGTACCCACCTTGCATTAACCTTATTGAATGTTAAATGATCGTTTCCACATTTCTAATACTGACATCCAATTCTGATGCAATTTCATATGCACAACGGTTAGCTGGTTGGTTCTCCAATATTGTCTGTTCATCTTTGTCCCAGAGAACACGACCGTTGGACGCTATCTTGGTTTTACCCAAAATGCTTTGAGCATGCAGCGTTGATGTAACTTCCTTCATAACTTGCTCAAGGTAGACAAAACTGCTGTAATGAACTCTTGTTTTCACTTGTTTAACTGTATATGGTTTAATGTTGTACTCTAAAAACCAAAGCCCTGTACGAGGTACTGTATTTAAGTAAAACGCACTGGTTTCCATTTGGCTTCAGATGTAAGTGTTATTGAGATTGAGTATAGATGTGGAAGGAGGCTAGAGAGATGGCATTGATGGTTTTGACTTGAACCCCAGTGTCACAAAGATTCGAGAAAAGAAGCCGCAGGCAGACGGATTTAATTTGGGCTGCAATTCAGCTGGGAGAAGACAAGAAAAAAAAGTATTAAAGCGGGAATCCATAATTTTTAATTTTGACTCGTTTGAGCGGCAGCCAGAGCCAGGAAATTGGCTTTTTGCGACGGTGCCCGCGAGCAGCCAGACTTCTGGCATCTCCAGAGAGCAGGTGAGCTGGAGGCCGGGGAGAAGGGAAGTGGGATTGGGAGAAGGAAAAATACACTTTGGTGAAGGTAAGAAGGTAAGAGGTATGGACTAAAAGGGGACCAGAAGGGATAAGAATGAAGAGGTGCAGATTGGAGGAAAGAGAAAAAGAGAGGAGGAGGAGTATTGGAGGAGGTGGTTTGTTGGCTGCTTTTCTGTTTCCATGGAAACAATCACAATACCACCTCATTTGGACCAAAATGAGTTGGCCTGTTTTGTGTCCCATTACAGCACAGCACGGTTATCCATGAAAGGATGGTTTTCTTTTCCTTGTGAATTGGTAAGCAGTGAATTGTTGTACCAATCATAATGTCGTATAATCAAGAGACTCTAAATTGTGGAATTTTGGACATTGCAACAAAACATTCTCTTTTCCGTGGACAGCGTTACAATTCACTGAGACAATTATGACTTTGTTGTAACGACGCTTCAGAGCTTATTATTAAGACATGATGGGCACAGCCGAAAGACAATTCATAGACTTCACAGAGAATTTGAAGAGATAGGCATCGTGCTGGAACCAAAGAGACCTCAGTGACCATCAGTATGCATGCAAGCCAGGGGTGAATTGCAATGAATTGCAATCCTAAAAAGCAACCAGAAAGGCAAAACAGCAATTGGCAATTTCCAAACAAGACCCTTTACCGTTAAAAGATCTATGTTGCACAAAACACTAAACAGACACATGATTTTAAGCTTTGTCTGTTTGAATTTGCTGAGGAATGACAGTGATAGCTCAATCAACACCCTGAAGTCTTGCACAGCCTCTGGTTTTATCTGAGGCCCATATTATTTCCAAAGGGGCTGTTAATGGACAAACTTTCATTTTCAGCATTTGAAAATTGCACACAACATGAACGAAGCGGTATGGAATGGTGAAACAACTAGAGTTTGCTGTATTCTGTCAGTCATTGGTCCTATTGATCGCATTTCTCGCACGGATATTTGTATGTAATGTAGGATGATATCGCTCCATGCTTCAAAACAAGTTTTCACTGCAGTTGCCGAATATGGACTTGGATATGGAAACACCTTGGTTGATGCAGGATAGTGCAGTGCCCCATACTTTGAGAATTGCCCTTGGCTTCAGTTCCTACATGAAACCTTTAAAGATCCCTTCATTCCTCTCAAGTTTCCAGACAGGCATCAATGTAGAATGGCATGACCGGATCGCAGCCTGACTTAAATCCAGCCGATTATTTATCTAAGGATGTTTGAAGGCACCTCCCAGACTCAGAGCAGATGCTCTAGCCATTATGTCATCAAGACATGGTAAGCCCTTTGCTGTTTCAAACTCTACCCGAGTTCATCTACAGCTGCAAAACATTCACAAGTAGTACATCTATGAGAATCCCAATGCTACTACACACCCCCTTAGCTGCCTGACCAGTTTACATCCAACATATATATATATATATATATATGTATATACATATATTTTTTAATATAGTAAGTGTGATCTCGGGTGAGCAGGATGGCCTAGAGGTAATCACACTCACGTCTAAGCTGTCTAGCCATGGTTCGAATCCCGAACCTACCTATCATCTAACTCTAACCTACCTATCATCCCGGTGTTTCTCAGGCAGGTGATTCATCAATGTTTGTACCATCCCTCGGATGGATGTTAAATTGGGTGTCCCATTAGTTGGTGGGTGTTAAAGCTCACACAGTGTCCTTTGCAAAGAGTTGGTGAGCTATCACCAACACCCTAAAGAAATTACAAATTCCTGCTTTTACTCCTGCTGAAATGGCAATGGCAACCCCCCCCCCCCCCCCCCCCCCTCAGTATAACCTTGGTCTGAATAAGAAATTGCTTTAGCAGCACCACTCTGAAACAGAGTATGGTGCATCAGAATCATAAGTGTGATCTGCTTACACCCATCACACATTGGAGAAAAAAATAATCTCTAATCACATATAGCTGTTTCACCCAAGTGAAGATCGCCATACTTACAAAGCAAGGTTAATTTAAATGCAATCAAAATATGATTATCCTGCAAAAGCAATTGATCCTTACAGGAGTTCACAACTTTATTTTTTTTACCCAAAGACTTTGACTGAAAACTCGATGTATTAAAATCTTATGCATTCACAAAATATATTGCTTTTGAAAACGATGTTCCAAATTATGTTAAGCTCTCCATCATACTCTTTGTAAAGCCCCTGTCACACCTTGACGATTTAGCCAGCGTATGACACATATCAAAATTTATCTAAAACGCTGGCGTACGCTGAGCTATTTTTTTTTCAGTTTTGGGCGTATAATAGTGTATTCATAACGAGTTGGACGTATGCATAACGTTTAGTAACGTACACAGAATGTTTCGATAACTTATAGATAACATACCAACGAATGCTTAGCGTGTTGTCGGCGTTCACAACTTATGCCCAACGAAGTCTAACTTATGCATAGCGCGCGCAGTGTATCGCCGACGATCACGTGGCGTAGCCTATTAAAAGGCTGCCGCTCGACGATTCAAATCATAACCGCACGAGACATCGAAGTGTCAACATCACCGTCATGCCGAAGAAAACTTCGAAGAACTCCTCGTTCGGAGTTCCACCATGAGCTGTTCATACATGCCAAACTGCCGTCGCCTCCCGATCCATGGTCTCACCCAGTTCCTTCTCCTCCGTTCACCTCTTCTTCTCCTGGCTCTATTGGCACGCAACTGGTACAGTGTCAAATCGATGAGGTCCTGTTGATGTTGGAGGACAGCTAGTAGGTATTCTCGTCTCAGCCTTGCCGGATCCTCCATCTCTCGGATGACATGGACATCTGCTCACCATGGAGTCTGGAACACTGACGGGTTCCTCCTGTGAACCCATTTTTATATACCAATTCCCCTAAACGCTGCCAATACGCCATTATACGGTAGCTGTGATTTAGAAACGTTCAGTAAGTTCTGTGGTCGTCCGGAAGACGTCAAATACTCTACATACTTCAATATGTGTTGAGATACGTTACACATAAGTTCAAAGCACGTTACTCATAGGTTAGAAATAATTTCGGGTACGCTAGACATTACCTCGACGTATTTCGACTATGAGTAACTTACAAGTAACGTGTGTCGACGTGTGTCAACGATCGCATAACGTGCCTACAACTTATGGCCAGCGTATGCGGAACGTGTGAATCATACGCCGAGCACGTCGACAATTTTGTGCATGCACAAATTTGTCGACGGCTCGCGTACTACGACGTATGCAGCATGCTTCAGCTGCTCTTAATGTATACAAAACTTACCCATAACGTATTCGACGTGTGCCAGCGTATTCGCCAAATTTTTCATACATCGGCATACGCTGGCTAAAACGTCAAGGTGTGACAGCGGCTTAAAGGACACTATGGGATATTTAATGTCCACCAACATTATCGATGATTCCAGCTTAATATCACTCCAAGAGATGGCACACACAATGCATCTCCCTGCTTGCAAAACACCAGGGTTACAATTTATAGCTGGGTCAACATTCGAACCCAGGCTCGACAGCTCAAAAGGTGAGTGCACATACCTTTAGGCTATGCTGCCAGCCTATGTTAACATCAGTAAAGGTACTTCTAATAACCAAAAGGAGTGTTGATTACTGAGTATTTACATCATGATCCTATGACCTCAATGCCTCAATCTCATAACCGCTTCAATATGCCTGTTTTCTATTAATATACATGTAATTAATTTCAAAATGCTCACTGTCTCCTAATGTGCTATGGTTAATGTGATATTTGCACAAGCTTCTCCAAAAGCCTTAGAGGTAAAATAAATAAAAATAAAAATACCGGAGATTTTATTACCTCCGCCACCTCAGGTGGACGGAGGTTATGTTTTCACCAGTTTCTGTTTGAATGTTTGTTTGTCTGTCTGTGAACAGAATATCTCAAAAAGTTATGAGCGGATTCGGGATGAAACTTGGTGGACAGGTCTGATGTGTGACAAGGACGAATTGGTTTGTTTTTGTTGAAGATCCTAATCCAGATCCGGATATGATTTATTTTTATTTTTAAAGTTATTCTTCACCATTGAGAGATGGGACCAAAAACGATATTTCAAAAAGTTGTTGATGAGTTATGACAAAACTAGGTGGATGAGTTGGATGGGTGATAAGAATATGCTGATTAAATTTTGGTTCGGGTCCGGATCCAGATCCGGCTCATCAACGGGATACAAACATAAACAGTTCAGCCTCGGTAGAGGTATGCGCTCTACCGAGTGCAGGTATAGTTTTTAAATAAACACTTTTTTTTAAGAAAAGGATTTCAAGTCAGCTGCCCAACTCATCTCATTTTCTTTCCCATTTCTATCTCGGAGCTTTACTATTCCTGATTAGACCCTATCTCCTCTTTTACATATAACACCTTTCCACTTTCTTCCTTCGGAGCCCCTCACCATGCCACATATTGCTGCCAACAGCAACTTTTCATCCCCAGTCATGTACTGTGGCTACTGATCACCTCATTAAGGTGGTTGCATTGCTCGACTGTTGGTGTCATCAGGCCAGGAAGTTCGAATGTGTTCAGGACTTCTCACCTATTCCTCATCAACAGCGACTATGATGTATTTCATGTCCACAAACTAATCCAATGGATCCCCAGCTATATCATCAGTTGGGTAGAATAGAAGCACCCACTCCTGATGGGAGTGGCCAGGGGGGTCATGTTATTATATTTAATTAAGACCATAGCAGAGTACTCACCCTCCAGTGCAACACCTTCCTGCGACACATCCCTTTATTTTGGCAGTGTACAGGCAACAGACCGCCGCCTTGATTGGTTCCGAAAATTAAAAAAAATAACCTGGGTTGCATAGAGTACCCTTAGAAAGTATACACGCCGCTCGACTTTTGTCACATTTTGTTGTTACAGCCTGAATTTAAAATGGATTAAATCAAAATTATTTGTCACCGAACTACACAAAATACCTCGTAATGACAAAGTGAAAACGTGTTTTTATAAATGTTTACAAATCGATTTAAAATGAAAGGTTGAAATGGCTTGTGTCAATAACAATTCAACCCCTTCCTCTGAAATCCTTGAGGAGAACCTACTTCAGAGTGCAAAAGACCTTACACTGTGGTGAAGACTTGCATTCCAACAGGACAATGACCCCAAGCATACAGCCAAAGCAACACTGGAATGGATTAAGACAAGGACGTGAAAGTTCTTGAGTGGCTCAGCCAAAGCCCAGACTTGAATCCCATTGAAAATCTGTGGAAAGACTTGAAGATTGCTGTTCACCGACGCTCCCCATCTAACTTGACAGAGCTTGAGCAAATCTGCAAGGATGAATGGAGAAAATCCCCAAATTCAGATGTGCAAAGCTGAGACAGACATATCCAAGAAGACTCGAAGCTGTAATCACTGCCAAAGGCGCTTCTACAAAGTATCAACTCAAGGAGTTGAATACTTATTGACTCAAGACATTTCAGCTTTTTTATCGGTGACAAAAAAATTAATTTAATCCATTTTAAAATTCAGGCTGTAACAACAAAATGTGACAAAAGTCAAGGGCTGGGAATACTATCTGAAGCACTAAACATGAAGCAAACATATGCGTCCTGCTTATGTGCACATATAATACATCGTGGTTATGTAGCTCTGTTAATTATAATTGCACCATCCCCTCCCCCCCCCCCCATCCAAAGGAAGAAAATGTCAGGATGGGCGGAAAAATTTTTTTTAATTCAAAAACTTGATGGAATCAAATGGAACTCCAAGAAACACGCCTTCCCCTCACTCTCGTTACCCATCCAACCCCCATTGTACCCAACTGCTCCTGGACTCTGTTTCTTTTGCCCCTGAAAAGGTGGAGAAGGTTCTTTCAACCCTTGACTCTGACTCTACAACTGAACCGGACGGCATCAGCTCATGTGTCCTAAATCCTGATCTGATGCTCTTTCACATCCTCTCTCTGGCGTTTTCACCCTGTCATTTGTCCAAGGTCATCTTCCATCTGCTTGGAAATCCTCCAATATCACTGCATTACATTATAAAGGTGCAAAAAATGATCCCCTCAACTACAGACCTTTCAGCTTTCTTACAATCATCAGCAAGGTCATGGAATCCATCATTGCAGTTGATATGAAATCCTTCCCTTTCTCCAACAATCTCACTCAGATCAACAATTTGGTTTCAGACAAGGTCATTCCACCTGAGACATGCTGTTCTACTCACCCAAAAATGGATGGAGGCCCTCAATGTCAGACATGAGATCAGGGCGTCTCTCTGGACATATATCGTGCTTTTGATACAGTCTGGCTTCCTGCCTTGCTCTCAAAACTATCTGCCTATGGAATCCAAAGTCATCTCCACACATGGCTGACTGACTTCCTCTACTCTCATATCCGACGTGTGGCACTCAATGGAATCCTTTCATCCCCACTCCCTGTCAAGGCCAAGGCAGTGTTTTGGGCCCAGTCCTATTTCTGATCTTCATAAATGATCTTTCTGAATCTCTGGAAATCCTCTATCGATTTGCTGATAACTCCACCCTCTGCCATGACATCCCTCATCCTTCATACTGGAAGGCTGCAGCCTCTTCCCTCTCTTCAGACCTTGACAAAATCACAATATGGTCAAACATTTGGAAGAATATGCTAACTAAATTCAGCACAAAAATAGCCGTCTCCGTGGATGGCAAAGGAAGGCAAAACAAATAAAACAACTCCCACTAACCTTTTAAAATACCTCAAATGGTAGTTGATCTGCCTTGAATAAAAGAGGAGTTAACGTTTTGTTCTTAACCCTCCGTGAGAACAAAGAAAGAAGGCCTTTATTTGTTCTGACGAAGAGTTAAGCCCAGAACGTTAAACACTTGAAATATGTCTTTCAATCCTGACAAATCTCACAGTCTCACTATCTGTCTCTGAAAGGACCATCTGGCAGCTCCTCACTCTCCTGGTCTACTTCTCTAGCAATCCTCTGAGAAAGCTAATGATGATATCGCTAAATTAAATTCTAAATTATTACTTACGAAATCTTTAGATTTCGTAAGTATATTGATGACTTCCGTCCTCTGTTGTGTGTTTGTTGTGTGTTTTGTTTGTGGTTTGTTTGTGTGTGTTGTTTGTGTGTTTGTGTGTTTGTTTGTAGCGCACGATAACTCGAGAACGGAAGAAGCTACCAATGTCAAATTACACCACGTGATTCAGGAGGGTGATGGCTAGCGCTGATTAGATTTTGGTCAAAATCGGTCAAAGGTCAAGGTCACAGTGAGTCAAACATAATTCCGTAAATTCATGTAGAGAAATGGAGTATTTTTGCTCTCGGTCGACGTTACGAGTTCGTTTTAACTTCGATTTTATTTTGTCTCGGTTTTTGCGATCGCTTAGGCGCTTAAAACTCGGTTGTCGAAATTCTGATAAAAATCGGATGTTTTGGAGACGTTTTAAGATTGTATAAAAAATATTTCACTCGCGCGTCACGGGTCGTCACGTGATGCAGTCGTCGGCAGCACGACGGTCGTTGAGTCACGTAAAGTTTTCCTGTGCGCGCTGACGGTGTTTTCGATAAAGATGGTGTTTAAAAGTCATTTTTTATCCCAATAAAGGTTATCGTCGCATGCCTGACTCGCTGAGCCGTCGGATTATGTAAAGATTGTTGGTGGATGGCTGATATTACGGTTTTGTGACTTTGATAAAATAATATAAATAAATTGCGTGGAGAAATGGAGATTTTTGCTTCGCTCGACGTTACGAGTTCGTTTTACTTCGATTTTAATTTTGTCTTCGGTTTTTGCGATCGCTTAGGACGCTTAAAACTCGGTTGTCGAAATTTCTGGTAAAAATCGGATGTTTTGGAGACGTTTTAAGATTGTATAAAAATATTTCACTCGCCGCATCACGGGTCGTCACGTGGTGCAGTGCACTTGAGCAGAGGCGTCGTTGATCAAGTAATGGTTTTCCGTGTGCGCGCTGACGGTGTTTTCGATAAAGATGGTGTTTAAGTCATTTTTTATCCCAATAAAGGTTATCGTCGCATGCCTGACTCGCTAAGCCGTCGGATTATGTAAAGATTGTTGGTGGATGGCCGAATATTACGGTTTTGTGACTTTGATAAATAATATTAAATAATTGCGTGGAGAAATGGACATTTTTGCTTCGGTCGACGTTACGATTTTTGATGGTTTGGTACAGAATCATCGTAGAAACTTCTGGTTTGCGTCGCTACCTTCTCTAGAGACAGCTTTTATTAGACAAGGTCAGAGGTCAAGTTGACGATTTCGTAAGTACCAGTCTATGACTGCTTGTTACTTACGAAATCTAAAGATTTTGTAAGTATATTGATGCCTTCCGTTTCTGTTTGTTTGTTTGTTTGTATGTTGTTTGTTTGTTTGTTTGTTTGTAGGCACGATAACTCGAGAACGAAGAAGCTACCAATGTCAAATTACACCACGTGATTCAGGAGGGTGATGGCTAGTGCTGATTAGATTTTGGTCAAAATCGGTCAAAGGTCAAGGTCACAGTGAGGTCAAACATAATTCCGTAATTAACGTGAGAAATGTGAGTATTTTTGCTTTGCTCGACGTTACGAGTTCGTTTTAACTTCGATTTTAATTTTGTCTTCGTTTTTGCGATCGTTCGGATGCTTAAACTCGGTTGTCGAAATTCTGGTAAAAATCGGATGTTTTGGAGACGTTTTAAGATTGAATAAAAAATATTTCACTCGAAGCGTCAAGGGTCGTCCATGATGCATTGCGCTCGGCAGACGTCACGGTCGTCCCATGATGCATTGCGCTCGAGCAGACGTCACGGGTCGTCCATGATGCATTGCGCTCGAGCAGACGCGTCGTTGAGTGACATTAAGGTTTTGCATGGAGAAATGGAGATTTTTTGCTTCGCTCACGTTATGAGTTCGTTTAACTTCGATTTTAATTGTCTTCGGTTTTTACGATCGCTTAGGACGCTTAAAACTCGGTTGTCGAAATTCTGGTAAAAATCGGATGTTTTTGAGGACGTTTTAAGATTGTATAAAAAATATTTCACTCGAAGCGTCAAGGGTCGCCCATGATGCTTGCGCTCGACAGACGTCACGGGTCGTCCCATGATGCATTGCGCTCGAGCAGACGTCACGGGTCGTCCCATGATGCAGTGCGCTCGAGCAGACGCGTCGTTGAGTGACGTTAAGGTTTTGCGTGGAGAAATGGAGATTTTTGCTTCGCTCGACGTTACGAGTTCGTTTTAACTTCGATTTTAATTTTGTCTTCGGTTTTTGCGATCGCTTAGGACGCTTAAAACTCGGTTGTCGAAATTCTGGAACAGTGATGAATAACTGTATATTAATAAATATAAGTCTTTTATCAGATTCTTCTGAAAAGTAATACACCTATTATCTGGAATATCCTGCTGGTACTGAATCACTTTTAAAAAAAAAAAAATGGATTTTTATAAGAAATCTAGTTTTTGTCTGGGACTCATTATCTGCAAACCACAGTGTAAAATCGTAGACCACAATGAATTCAGAATTCAAGCTCCCTTGGGCTTCTGACTGATTCATGCTTTTATTAGACAAGGTCAGAGGTCAAGTTGACGATTTCATAAGTACCAGTCTATGACTGCTTGTTACTTACGAAATCTAAAGATTTCGTAAGTATATTGATGCCTTCCGTTTCTGTTTGTTTGTTTGTTTGTATGTTTGTTTGTGTTGTTTGTTTGTTTGTAGGCACGATAACTCGAGAACGGAAGAAGCTACCAATGTCAAATTACATCACGTGATTCAGGAGGGTGATGGCTAGTGCTGATTAGATTTTGGTCAAAATCGGTCAAAGGTCAAGGTCACGGTGAGGTCAAACATTCGATTTTGATGGTTTGGTACAGATACTCGAGAACGGAAGAAGCTACCAATGTCAAATTACACCACCTGATTCAGGAGGGTGATGGCTAGTGCTGCTTAGTTTTGGTCAAAATCGCTCAACGGTCAAGGTCACGGTGAGGTCAAACATTCGATTTTTGATGGTTTGGTACAGAATCATCGTAGAAACTTCTGGTTTGCGTCGCTACCTTCTCTAGAGACAGCTTTATTAGACAAGGTCAGAGGTCAAGTTGACGATTTCGTAAGTACCAGTCTATGACGCTTGTTTGTTTTGTTTTGTTTGTTGTAGGACGATAACTCGAGAACGGAAGAAGCTACCAATGTCAAATTACCCACGTGATTCAGGAGGGTGATGGCAAGTGCTGATTAGATTTTGGTCGAAATCGGTCAACGGTCAAGGTCACAGTGAGGTCAAATATTCGATTTTTGATGGTTTGGTACAGATAACTCGAGAACGGAAGAAGCTACCAATGTCAAATTAGACCACTTGATTCAGGAGGGTGATGGCTAGTGCTGATTAGATTTTGGTCAAAATCGGTCAAAGGTCAAGGTCACAGTGAGGTCAAACATCCAAAAAATGATAACTCGAGAACGAGAAGCTACCAATGTCAAATTACACCACGTGATTCAGGAGGGTGGTGGCTAGCGTGATTAGATTTTGGTCAAAATCGGTCAAAGGTCAAGGTCACAGTGAGGTCAAACATCCAAAACATTCGATTTTTGATGGTTTGGTACAGAATCATCGTAGAAACTTCTGGTTTGCGTCGTACCTTCTCTAGAGACAGCTTTTATTAGACAAGGTCAGAGGTCAAGTTGACGATTTCGTAAGTACCAGTCTATGACTGCTTGTTTGTTTTGTGTGTTTGTTTGTGTGTTTGTTTGTAGGCACGATAACTCGAGAACGGAAGAAGCTACCAATGTCAAATTACACCACGTGATTCAGGAGGGGATGGCTAGCGCTGATTAGATTTTGGTCAAAATCGGTCAAAGGTCAGTCACGTGAGGTCAACATCAAAAAAAAGTTATAACTCGAGAACGGAAGAAGCTAACAATGTCAAATTACACCACGTGATTCAGGAGGGTGATGGCTAGCGCTGATTAGATTTTGGTCAAAATCGGTCAAAGGTCAAGGTCACGTGAGGTCAAACATTCGATTTTTGAGGTTTGGTAGATAACTCGAGAACGGAAGAAGCTACCAATGTCAATTACACCACCTGATTCAGGGGTGATGGCTAGTGCTGCTTAGATTTTGGTCAAAATCGCTCAACGTCAAGGTCAGTGTAGGTCAAACATTCGATTTTTGATGTTTGGTACAGAATCATCGTAGAAACTTCTGGTTTGCTCGCTACCTTCTCTAGAGACAGCTTTTATTAGACAAGGTCAGAGGTCAAGTTGACGATTTCGTTAAGTACCAGTCTATGACTGCTTTGTTTGTTTGTTTGTTTGTAGGCACGATAACTCGAGACGGAAGGAGCTACCAATGTCAAATTACACCACGTGATTCAGGAGGGTGATGGCAAGTGCTGATTAGATTTTGTCGAAATCGGTCAACGGTCAAGGTCACAGTGAGGTCAAATATTCGATTTTGATGGTTTGGTACAGATAACTCGAGAACGGAAGAAGCTACCAATGTCAAATTAGACCACTTGATTCAGGAGGGTGATGGCTAGTGCTGATTAGATTTTGGTCAAAATCGGTCAAAGGTCAAGGTCACAGTGAGGTCAAAAATCCAAAAAATGATAACTCGAGAACGGAAGAAGCTACCAATGTCAAATTACACCACGTGATTCAGGAGGGTGGTGGCTAGCGCTGATTAGATTTTGGTCAAAATCGGTCAAAGGTCAAGGTCACAGTGAGGTCAACATCCAAAACATTCGATTTTTGATGGTTTGGTACAGAATCATCGTAGAAACTTCTGGTTTGCGTCGCTACCTTCTCTAGAGACAGCTTTTATTAGACAAGGTCAGAGGTCAAGTTGACGATTTCGTAAGTACCAGTCTATGACTGCTTGTTTGTTTGTTTGTGTGTTTGTTGTGTGTTTGTTTGTAGGCACGATAACTCGAGAACGGAGAAGCTACCAATGTCAAATTACACCACGTGATTCAGGAGGGTGATGGCTAGCGCTGATTAGAATTTGGTCAAATCAGTCAAGGTCAAGGTCACGTGAGGTCAAACATCCAAAAAAAGTTATAACTCGAGAACGGAAGAAGCTAACAATGTCAAATTACACCACGTGATTCAGGAGGGTGATGGCTAGCGCTGATTAGATTTTGGTCAAAATCGGTCAAAGGTCAAGGTCACAGTGAGGTCAAACATCCAAAACATAACTCGAGAACGGGGGAAGCTACCAATGTCAAATTACACCACGTGATTCAGGAGGGTGTTGCTAGCGCTGATTAGACGTTGGTCAAATCGGTCAAAGGTCAAGGTCACAGTGAGGTCAAACATCAAACATGATAACTCGAGAATGGAAGAAGCCACCAATGTCAAGTTACACCAGTGATCAGATTCGGAGGGTGATGGCTAGCGCTGATTAGATTTTGGTCAAAATCGGTCAAAGGTCAAGGTCACAGTGAGGTCAAACTCAAACATGATAACTCAAGAACGGAGAAGCTACCAATGTCAAATTACACCACGTGATTCAGGAGGGTGATGGCTAGCGTGATTAGATTTTGGTCAAAATCGGTCAAAGTTCAAGGTCACAGTGTGGTCAAACATTCGATTTTTGATGGTTTGGTACAGAATCATCGTAGAAACTTCTAGTTTGCGTCGCTACCTTCTCTAGAGACAGCTTTTATTAGACAGTTTCAGGAGGTTCAGTGACGATTTCGTAAGTACCAGTCTATGACTGCTTGTTTAATTTTTAAAGTGATTCTTCACCATTGAGAGAAAGGGCCAAAAACTATATGTACTGTATTGTGTGATAGTTCAAAAATATATTGGGCCCAATATGTTATCATGGATCAGGCATTACGTGGCGGAGGTATGCGTTCTTCCGAGTGTCCTTCGAGTTTTGTTTTATTCTTATCAGAGTTACACCTTCAATTTTGTTTTTTTGTCCTGCCATTTTGTGTTTCCTGTCTAGATTTTTTCATTTAGTTGAAAAACTCCCACCGTCTGCAGACAATGGTTCCGATGTTTTATTGATGTGTATTCGTGAAAGACTTGCGCTAGCCGATTCATGCAAGGCTTAGGCCAAAGACTTCCCTCCAGCCAAACCGTCAAGAACGCGGGAAAAATAATTGTGGACGTTAAAGAAAAAGAAGAAGAATTTCCTTTAACATCCCCTGAAAAGGACTTTATTTGAACATTTTCAGGAGTCAATGCCCTCCAATGCCTCCCCGCCCCCCCTCCCCCACTCCCCAACTTAACCTTCTTCAGAAATAGTATGATGTTCCTTTTGGATCGTTTTGTGAAAACCCATTGAAGTGTACTAGGCGTCCCGGTGGGTGCGTCACTCCAAATGGCGATGGAGCTCCAAATGACTAGTGCGCCCTGCTAGTCCCTCTCAGACAAAATGGTGGTTGCGAGACGCCATTTCTTCCCCAGTTCAAGTGTGACATTTGTGCGAACATTCTCTTGCTTGGCTGAGATGTATTTTGAAGGAGTTTGTTATTTTAAAAAAAAAAATTGTCAATGACTTCATCATGTTATTGTCGTTTTTCTGAAGCTTAAAAAAGTACTTTAACAACAAATCTATTAAGTTAAGTCCTCTATGTCCCAATCCTGGTGAAGTGATACAATACATTATCCCGAAGGTGTTTGTATTCAGGTGGAAAAGCTCTATAACTGGAATTTGACCACCCTGCTGACCACCCCTCAAGATTGTAAAGTGTAGTATTCAATAATTGTTGATCTGGTCCAACCACACCTCCCTCCCTACGTCCCCGGCGCAGTCACTGCCTACTCCCCCCACCCCTTTCCTCAATTTTTCCCCCGAGCAATGCCGGGTACCCCTGCTCGTCCTTAATATAGTCATGTGCAACAGCTTTACAAGAAGTAAGCAAGTTGAAAAGCTAAAAGACATTGTTCTTGAAAATATGTTGTCGTTACTCTGTAAAGGTCTGTGCTGAGAAGATACAGCCTATCTCGATGTCAGAATAAAGCACAACATCGCACCACAAAATAATTAAAATGGTAATTTGTATAAATGTTGGTTCGACTGGCCAAATCATGATTAATATCTGTGATTCAGCATTGACTAAATATTATTCATTGAAAAATAACATTTTCAAACCTCGCAAGCGTTCAAACCCCGCTGTTAAATAATGTCTATCATGTTAATGTGACGACGCAAAAGTTCCACATCTTTTACTTTTTTGCAAAGGTCCCTCCCTTTCACAAAATCATTATTTATAATGCATGCATATTTAAAATAGTACAAATAACAATGAGGAATATAATGTTGGAAACATTTAAATTTACTTGTACCTCGAGCAATGTTCGAGTATCAAGAAATAAAAGCATTTTGTCTGATCTTGCCAACATCTTTCCCAATGAAAGCTATTGAAGCATTCACAGTGCAATTACTGCAGAATAATGTACAGAAGTCCAACTAAACCACCCGTAGAGAGCTTCTAATCACTGTACTGGTATAAATGTGCTGCCTTTGTTAAAGAAGATAATACTTTTCAAAGTTATACTGCAATTTATGATGCATAATTATCATCGTAACAGCTTTACATACACTTGCTTGAGGAGGAAGCCTTTTTAAAATTCTGCTCCAGCCTGACTATACACGGCCAATCAGAAAAATTAAAGATAGATGAATGTGGAGTATTTGAGAGAGAGGATGTTGGATGTGCGCAGGTCACAAAAATGGCAAAAAAAAGAACTTTTTTTTAGATGCAGAAGCTGCACAACAAACTGGAGGATTTATCCGTGTACAATGCCCAGAGGTCCGACATTGCAATCACGGAGTGGTCTTCAGCTGGGGCTCATAGAGGTGATTAAAAGGAAATGAATTGAAATTATGTAATAAACTTTATTTAGCTTTCAAAATGTGAGGGAAACAGCTTCCACGAGCACTCAGTTCTGAAATGCACCCATGAAGGCATTCCAGGACATGCATTCAAATATACCAGGACATGCATTCCAGCAAAGTAAATATTATTTCCTCCATGTTAATGAAGCAGTGTCTGACACTTCAAGCAGAGGAATAATTCTGATATTCCAAATCTGTAATAATAGGAGGGAAACCAGACCTGCATCTGCAGTTGACCATTTCAGTCTGTTTTTTTTTCTTTTCTTCTGGGAACTCTGCATGGAAATCAGCAAACATCACTCCTGTACACAATAAGGGTGCAGAAACAGATGCTGTCAACTATAGGCTATTGAGTTTGCTTACAATTACAAGCAAAGTCATGGAATCTATCATTACTTTTGATGTTGTCATTCCTGCTTTCAAACAACTTGATCTCCAACCATCAGTTTGGATTCAAGCTTGGTTCCTCGACTCCGGACATGCTTCTGGTCCGCTGTCAACAATGGTTAGAGGGACTCGATCTCAAACAAGAGGTTAAGACCATCTCTCTGGACATACAGTATCTTCGGCAATCAATGCAGTCTAACATCCTGCTTTGTTTGCTAAGATTTTTGCCTGTGGCATAGAAGGTTGCCTTCATTCCTAAATTTCTGACTTCCTTCACTCAGGCAGTCAACGTATTGCCATCAATGGAGCCCTCTCCTCCCCTCTCCCAGTGGATCCTGGAGCTCTCCAATGCAGTGTTTTTGGCCCAGTTTTGCTCCTCATCTATATAAATGACCTCTCGATGCTCTGAAAAACCCTCTATTCAATTTTTGCAGGAGACTCCGCATTGTGTTGTAGAGTATCCCCATCCCTCTGCTAGGCAGACAGCTGCTGCATCTCTATCTCTGCTAATATGGAAATGATGAGACTCTGGTGTGATAACTAGATTACAGCAGGATAGTTTGAATTTAATTTGTTAAATTTCGAAACTTTATTACTCCCAATGCTAGAAAATCTCAGTCTCACTCTATTGCTTCGGAATGATTGTCAATGAAATGGGGGTAAACCTCCTGGGATCTGTGGCATCCATGTTGAACTTCTCAAGACTTGGAAATGTGATATTTGGGCTCTGGCCAGGAATCTGAGATGGAGACTTCATTTCTTTGGTACCATGTCTCTTCGGAGAATTCTTGGCTATTGCTGGTCGGACTTTTTGTCCAACGAGCGTTTGCTGAGAGAGATTCAAATGAGATTTGTTACCTGCATAGTCCGTGAGCATCAGCTGCGGCTGCATGAACATGTGGCTCATTTTCCTGACGCTGATCCTGCTCACCAGATTCTCTCAGCGAAGGAGCCTCGTGAGTGGAGGAGGGCAATGGGCCGACCACTTGCCTCGTGGTTGCAGCATGTTGGTCAGCATCTCAAGGAGATTGGGATGGGCCAGGCATCTGCCTGGGGGATGGCCAGACGCCCCTGGAGTACCGGTGGAAAGTGGACACAGCGACGTGCTATTACGGCGCACGCTCGCCTACCTGACCTGACCTGCACCATCACCTCGTGTCATCCCCTATCATGACCCATTGTCTTCATTACCCCCATTAACACTTCTGAACCCAACCCTCTTACTTGCTGATTTCAGTGTTTCCTCCCTTTCTCTTTTTCTTTCCTGTTCATTTATCCCCTTGCCAGCTGTGCCCAATTGTTAGCCCACTACCCTACTGTCAATTTAACGGTGTTCTTCAATGAGCCTTGCTCTTGTAGATAAAACTAGCTTTGCCAAACCTCACACTAACTTCATCTCAGAACTTTTGAATTGTTCAATCCTAGCATGTTCAACATTGTCTGTACTACGTTACAAGTGCACAGTATTTTCAGGAGTCTTTCACTGATGACTGTTGTTCTTGCAAAGTACTGAATGCTCCTTGTCAATTTACAAAATCGTCAGGAATTTTGGTAAAGTGTTGAGACCATGGTTAATGATTTGGATAAAAGCACAAGGTATCCAGTCCATAAGGTCAACGATTATAATAGAAGCCCATACTCTTGAAGAAGATTTGAGGGGTTGACAAGGTGAGAAACATATTAAGGAGAGAACCGATCCACTCTGTTGCGTTGCAGGGTACATGACCCAAAGTGGAAGGAATTTGCAATTTGTGCAGGGTGCCAGCGATAACTCACCTCCACTTTGTGAAAAACACAGGGGTCTGTCGTCGTCGTTGTTCATCCTTTGTATGCAGCGTATGGCCGTATGTTTTGATCATTTCTTGCAGGGGTGCGGCAGTTCCGCTGATGCAGTGCCCCCTTTAGATTAGAGCAGGAATTTGGAATTTGACCGATGGGATCAGTAACGTCGACCAGCAACCAGTGCTGACAGACGGGTCCTTGGGGAACGACGCACACACACATATTATTGATGCCTCACCCTGCATGCGAAAAAGCCAGGGTGGCAGTTTATAGTTTATATTTGGGTCAAGCTGTTGGCATTAATTTTTTGCTAACTAACATTAATTAATTTTGCTAACTCAAACATATGTGGCATTAATCTTTGTTTTGTCTCGAAGTTCCCCTCAAAACGATGAGTGTGAGGCAAATACCTAAGATCATGTCACCTGCAGATAAAGAGGAGGTTATCCCTCTTGGAGGAGAAACAGTCCTCATGTGCACTGATTATTGCCAGTTGGTTATTTGTTTAAACATGTGAGGTTGAAAGTTATACATAGTCGATCAACGGGTTTTATTTCACTGATTGGAGTTTTTAAATAATAAAAATAATTCCCAACCTATAAAATAAAGTGTTTCTCGGTGCTTTAAATTGGAAATGTTTTTGGCCGAAGCTTTCATAAATAACTAGAGAGGGTGCTCTAGCTGTGTCATTATCATATTGTGCAGAACTTCCAAAATCCAGGCTGTTGCAATATGTAGGTAGTGTGTATGTAATAACCTCATCGATATAAGCCTTGTCTATGTAGAATGAAACCGTAGTCTTGATTGTGAAAGCTAGTTTCGATCTGTGTTATAGCGGACAGGTAGAACAATGGATGAAATCAATAATGAATGGATTTCTTTGTTCCCTCTTCATTACACATGCTTTACCTGGCATGCTTTGTTCCAGAAGGCTTTTAAAGAACTGTACAACTTCAGCTATCTCAATGAATTTCCAGAATTGTTTCCAGAGTAACTCTAACATTGGACTGGAATATTTTGTGAGATCAGTCTGCCATAACACCAGCAGGGCAAATTGTTGTGTGTCAGGATAAGATAAGGCGATCAAAATTAATTCTAGTAATATTTAATCTGTCAATTGTTCAAGAAATTATTTTTGTAGCCAGATACTGAAATTCTAGCATAATCTTGTTTCTGGGGTAATTAATTACTTGGCTTGACAATTTAGGCTGACTAATGGCCCCATGACTGGTGCGGGTTCTGCATCGGGTGTGGGTGCATGGTTTCATTGCATCCCTCCTCTTGGAGCATGGATTATGCTTTGGTACACCGTGGGCAGACTGAACTTCCTCTTCTCAGTCACATGGCGTTATGTACTGTATATGGCCTGTAATTGTGTTATGGATGTATGTATTGTCGTCTCCTTCATATTTGTCTCTTTTGTCAGAAATTGCCCTTGGTATGGGAGTGCGACTCGGCAGGATAGTAAATATTGTTGTTGTTTTTATTATGTAAATTTCTAAATTCATATAATAAGATATTCGTTCCTAAAATAATATGGTAAAAGAAAAATAGAATAATAATTGCTTTATACAGTTATAGCACACACACACACACACACACACACACACACACACACACACACACACACACACACACACTTCACTGTAGTTTATCATTAATGCCCCAACTCTACCTGCATCCCATGTGCATCTTATCCAACCTCACTAAATGCCCAATGGAATGAAACACTGTCTTTATTATACACTGATCATAGGCCCTACATTGAACATCATGCTGTCAGTCCATTTAGCCAGTGTTAAAGTAACCTAGTGTTAAAGGACGGACTAACATGCAGATCACGCATTATAAAAGTCCCGTGGGTGGAGGGCGGAGATTGGGCAGAGGTAGACCTGTTGTGACAGGGACAATGGAACGCGTGACAAACGCAATCAGGCGGACGATACAGCGAGACAGATGAGAAGGGAAGGGAATAGAGAGAAAGAGGTGGGAGGGCTGGGATGTGCTAGCCCTCTTGCCCTACTCACCTCCCACCAATCTGCCTCTCCGCCAGCCTCTTTACGCGTGGCAGATGCTTTCATTAACTTTGCTCTGAACGCAACGCCCTCCTCGGACTATCTTGCGTTGAGGGGTCCAAGCCCCCCCCTCCCTATTTCTTTTCTCAACAATAGAAGCTCACCCTCCTCCACACACCGCCTGTAAGAGAACTCCCTTTGAACCGATCTTGTAGATCCCGAGACGCCGCCACGCCTTCCAGAGGGCTGCATGAGTTAATGACGAGCTCATGAGTCCTGTTCGATATGCACGCGTGACACACACATACACAAACACACAGTGCAGATGCCCTTCTCTACACCCCTAGGGGCAGCAGGAGAGGACGGTGGAAGCATGATGACAGTATATGGTCGACCCCTGGGTTTGTTTGCCCGTCAAATCAAATCAGACTATAAACTAGGATCTTGGTGCAGTTGTATGAGGAAACGTTTTTGTAATGCAAAGCTGAAGGCTCGTGCAACTCCATGATGGAAGAGCTGGGTGGCAGAGGGCAGCTGGTAGACACAGCGTAGAACAGGCTGGAGAGGCACAAGCAGACAAGGCACAAACAATAACATAATGAAGAACTAGAACAGCACTCGGAAGAGTATATACCTCCGCCAGGCTGAACAGTTTACGTTTTGTATCCTACCAATAGGCCGGATCTAGATCCGGACCGGAACCAAAATCAAATCGGCTTGTTCTTGTCACCTAACCAACTCATCTGCCTTATTTTCATCCAATGCCGTCTACCACTTTTTGAGATATCGTGCTATCTATCATTTTTGGCCCTATCAATGGGGAAGAATGACTTAATGATTGTAGCAGCCAGATCTGGGTCTTCACCAAAACCTAATCATTTTGGCTTCGTCACCCAAACCTATCCAGCATATTTCATCCAAATCCATCCACAACTTTTTGAGATATCACGCTCACAGACAATAATGCAAACTGACAAACAGACAGAGGTGAAAAAATAACCTCTGCCCACCTTCGGTAACTAGTCTTGCTTGTGAAGACGATGTCGGTCTGCATTTGCGGACAGGTATAACAATGGATGAAATCAATAAAACGTTGATCGAGGTGGGAGTTAACGTCCATGGGAGCAAACATTAACAGCATGAATACACAGCTGTATATTCCACCATTGAGTGTTTTAAGCCGGCTGTGCAATTAATATTGAATTTGGACCATACTGTACCAGACTCGGTGGGTGTAATGGTTTACAGTGTCTGCTCTGAGTCTGAGAGGTCGGGGTGCGATCTCAGCCAAGTCATATCAAAGACTGGTACATTCTGCTTTCTTGATTGACACTCAGCATTTAAAAGGATAGAGCATGGCCAACCATTGCTCGGAAGGCAATGGCAAACCATCCTGTATAACCCTTGCCAAAAAACTGCTTAATCAGCACTGATGCTCTCGAAAGAGTATGGTACATCAAAATCAAATCAGTATTTGTTTTCCAAAAGTTTCTTATATTTCTGGCTAAAACTTTTACAACTATGAAATGTTTCATTTATAGCTACATGTTTCGAATGATATTAATTTAAACACATTTATTCCGAAAATGACATTTATTGATTGATATCTGGTTATTTCCATCCTCAAACACCCATTCCCTTCTTCATATTCACATGTGTGCAGTCGTACAAACACGCAAACACACTTTTCTGCCAGTGTCACATAAAATAATAAAAATGATTTTTTAAAGGTATTACACTAATTTTACGAACATGCTCAAATTAATGTTGGTGTGATGGTTTCAGCAGATTGCAGTGTTTTGTGTCTTCAACCTTCTCCGATGGGTTCACGATATTTTCCTCTGTTAACGGGAGAAAATGGTAACTCACGCTACACCTTTTCTTTTTTCCTTTAAACATTATGTCAGCCTGGTGTTGGCTTAGCGGTTGGGGTGGTGGCTTGGGATCCTGGTAGGATCCAAGAGTCCTGAGTTTGAGCTCATTGGCCACTGAATTAACACCAGGGGGTTGACTCAGCCTGTCATCCTTTCGAGGTCGGCGAAATGAGCACCAGTATACTGGTAACAGTGGCACTGCCCGTCAAATCATCTGCATCAGCAGCATAGCTGCGCCCCTAACCAATGATGCAACCAGCAGCCAAAAAGGCAGCACACGATAGGAAAATTAGGTCGTAAAATATTCTTGCAGACATTGGAAAAGACAGATGCACATTGTAATTATGAGGAAAAGACAGATATTCAAGATATTACAAATTATGAAGTATATATAACACTAGGGGGGTGTGCTTACACATTGTGTAAGCATACAAACTGTGCTTCCCCATTGCCTTGGGTCACTCACCTGCATTTGATTTTTCACTTATTTATTTTCTTTTCTCTTTTTTTCATTTACGGATGCTTTCCGACGGTTCTGTGATTTTTCCTGGTGTATCAGCTTCGATGTCAGTTGGCAGGCAAAATTACCGTGCTTCCCCATTGTTTTTGACCACTCACCTGCATTTATTTTTTCCATTTATTTATATTTTCATTTATGGATGTTTTCCAACGGTTCTGTGATTTTTCCCAGCGTCCCGGCTTCGATGTCCATCAGCATGCAAAATTTCAGCTTTCTATGTGACCCAGAATGTACCGATCTTTAATATCAGTCAGTGAGTCAGTGGTGAGAATGAGATTTTTATTTGAATATTAGTTGAATGTATGGATGTGTGTGTGTTCCATATATATATATATATATATATATATATATATATATATATTATATATATATATATATATATATATGTACATGTATAAACACACACTGATGAGCCAAAACATAATGACCATTGACAGGTGAAGTGAATAACATTGATTATCTTGTTACAATGGCACCTGTCAAGGGGTGGGATATATTACGCAGCAAGTGAACAGTCAGTTCTTGAAAGTTGATGTGTTGGATGCAGGAGAAATGGGCAGGAGTAAAGACCTGAGCGACTTTGTCAAGGGCCAAATTGTTATTGCCAGACGACTGGGTCAGAGCATCTCTGAAATGGCAAGGCTTGTGGGATGCTCCCGGTCAGCAGTGCTGAGTACCTACCGACAGTGGTCCGAGGAGAGACAAACCACAAACCGGCGACAGGGTGTTGGGCGCCCAAGGCTCATCGATGCGTGAGGGCAACGAAGGCTATCCCGTCTGGTCCGAACCGACAGAAGGTCTGCTGTGGCACAAGTCACAGAAAATTTTAATGGTAGTCACGGGAGGAATGTGTCAATCCACAGTGCATCGCACCCTGCTCTGTATGGGGCTGCGTAGCCGCAGACCGGTCAGAGTGCCCATGATGACCCCTATCCACTATCGAAAGTGCCTACAATGGGCACGCGAGCGTCGGTACTGGACCTTGGAGCAGTGGAAGAAGGTCGCCTGCTCCGATGAATCCCGTCTTCTTTTAGATCACGTGGATGGCCGTGTACGTGTGCGCCGTTTACCTGGGGAAGTGATGGCACCAGGATG
>CM068958.1:89488021-89504163 GCA_035128595.1 Eptatretus atami | reverse complement strand
TGACCTTTGGCCTATGTTGACCTTTTGGTCCATGTTGAACTCAAAAATAATAGGCTGGTTGAATTAATTGACCTGAAATATATATCCTCTTGAAATTTCAAGTTAATCGGATGAAAATTGAGGATTTTAGAAATCTCACCTAAGTTGTTGACCTTTGGCCTGTGTTGACCTTTTGACCTTTTGACCTCAAAAACAATACGCTTCTTCCTTATGCCAAACTCTCCCATGTGGTGAAGTTTTGTGAAGATCGGTTTGAAATTGTGACCTGTAGGTGACAGACAAACAGACAGACAGACAGAATAACAACATCGACTGATCAATATATTTGCAAAATCTTAGATTTTGCAAGTAACAAACAAACAGACCCAAATGCAATACCCTCTCCTTCGGCAAGGGTAAAATTTGACATGAAAATGACAATTTCAAATTATCGATTTGTTTTATATCTAGTCTTATTGCTGGAATCCAACTTTTTCATTTCATTTATTTATTTACTTATCGAAACTGAAAATGAGTTTTTACAAAGACCTGAGAACAAGACTGGTTGTTGATTAAAAGTTTTGTTGAACAATGAATACTTTCTTTTGGGAAGGTCTTTTTAAAGGTCTCTCTTGTTATCCTGTTTCTTTCTCCCCCAATCTCATTACTCCCACTTTACTGCTTTGACAATATGGCTCCACCTAAACCCAGTTCTACAGGACTTGAACAACCAAGCGTTTCCAAGCGGGAATACATCGCTAGGCGATCAAGCACATTTAAAAGCCACTAATGAGTTCAACAATTAGTGGTGTCACAAGCGTTTCTGGTATGTATGTGAGTATGTATGTATGTATGTATGTATGTATGTATACATTAGTTAGCTATGCTTACACATTGTAAGCAATAACACTCACGTGCTTCATACCTAGGTAGATAATAAATAGAAGCTTTATGATTATAGGCAAACATCATCGACCTCTTGCTAGATTACAATGATAGAAATATATAAACTAACATTTTTAGCTCACCTGGTCTTAAGTCCGGTGAGCTTATGCAATCAAGCAGTCCGTAGGTGAGTCAGTCAGTCAGTCAGTCAGGAAACACTTCAGTCATTATCGCTTAAACAATTAGGGGAGGGGGGTTGACCCCCCAAATCGGTATTTGCTCTCTTCTCCGAAACCACACACACAACTTCAATGAAACTTGACAACCTTCATCACCCCTGATGTAACAAAGGTTATCAACCGCATCAAAATCTGCACTCATTAAGGGTATCTATGGAGGGGGTTTGACCCCCAAAATAGGTATTTGCTGTCTTCTCTGAAACCACACACATGATTTCGATGAAACTTGACCACAACCTTCATCACCCATTATGTACCAAAGTTTGTTCATGGCATAAAAAAGTTAAGGTGCATGGGAGTCTGCTGGGTGTTTGAGTAACTGTTGCACTTGATCCAGGTGAGCTTCAGGATTTTCGATCCTATTTTAATTAAAGTATATACATTGTAACATTTATCACTGTGCTGTAACCATTGCCTCTGGTCACTCATCTGCAGTGAGCACAAGGCTGTACTTATTTTTGGATATTTTCATTTATGGACACTTTCCGATGGTTCTTTGCTTTTTCTTGGTGTATCGGCCTCAATGTCCATTGGCACGCAAAATTTCAGCTTTCTACGTCACTCGGATGGTCCCGATCTTTAATATCAGTCAGTGAGTGGTTAGAATGAGTTTTATATTGTTACCGCCTGGGGTTCGAGGTTCACCACGAGGGGAAGCACTTGAGTTTCTCCCGAACACCCGGTCCTGAGGCTGCCGACCACAGATAACTCTGCTGTCCAACAGGCTGTTGTTCTTACACAGCCGTAGCCGCTTGACTTAGAATACTGGCCGAGCAGGGTTATGCTTCGATGTTTCCGCAATACCTTTCTATTGGCAAGGCAACCTAACTGGAGGCCACGCCCTCGGCGCCGCACTTGTTGATCTTCTGCTGAGCAGACCAGATAGGTGCAGCACCGGCTAACAGAGCAAATCAGGTGGGTCACAACTCCCCGTCTAAACTATGCTTGTACACTGTGTCAGACCAATGAAGGAAATGACAACCAAGATATATTTGAAATGTCAACAAACATTTATTTATTTACACACACACACACACACACCACGCACGCACGCACGCACGCGCACGCACACACACACACACCACACCACACCACAACACACACCCACACACACACACACACAAGCAAGCAATCATTTAAAATTGAGTACTGTATTTACAGGCAAAAAGCAAAAGTCATGGGACCAGCAGGACCAGCAGCTCCCCATGAACCAAGCTGCATTCTGGGCTTTCTTCCTGCCCTCCTCTGCACTATGAACTCTTTCCTTCTCTTCTCACACTCTGTGCACCTTCCTCCTCCTCACCAGACAAGCTTTTAGGACACATATGAGGACCAGCCCTGAGCTTTCTCCTCACAGTAAATAACTTTCTCCAGGCTCGTCTCGTGCGAGCTTCACTCTCATTGGTGTGCATCCGATGTGGGCATGTCAACGACACAGCTTGTGGAAAATGCCAGTTTCTGAGGGAGCCTTCAACACAGCCCTCACCCCTCCCCTCACCTGCAAAAGATGCAGAAAGTGCTCGCTAGCCCCTCCCTGCCTGCTAAACGGCCTTTGTGCAGTACGCCACTGTACCATGCATGCGAGAAGTGCCGCACTTTATTATGTATGGGAATAGCGCTGCACCTCGTGTCACAGGCATGCATGTGAGAAGGGACAAAGTCCAATGCGGTGAAGCTAATCCGATGGGGCCAAAGGATTGTGACCACAGACGGACCGAGGAAAGACCGACCGGCTGCGGGGTTGAAGGTAAGACTGATGGGGTGAAGGAGGGGTTGTTGAATTGAGGTTTGGTGAAGGGGATTATTGGGGGGTTGAGAAAGGCAGAGAGGGGATTGTGTTTGCAACCCCACTGACGGGGTGAAAGAAGGGTTGTTCAACTGAAAGATTGAAAGGAGCAGAGGGTTTGGAACGGACCGATGGAAGTTGAAAGTAGCAGAGGGGGAAATTGTTGGAACCGACTGAAAGTAGCAGAGGGGGGGGGGGGGTGGATTGTTGGAACATACATCGATGGGCAGGGTGTATCTACAGAAATAGCGCTTTGGCAAGCACTGAAATTGCGCCCCTGTCCAAACATCTGACACCCATCTTTTAGATAACTTTCCATAATATAAGCTCAAAAATACAACCCAAGCTCGTTAATCTTTTAATTAACAAATGATGGCACTACATGAAAATTACAACTGCACCTTCCTTGCTTTCACTGATGCAAATTGGTCCATGATGTGCTCAAAGTCAGTTTTTTCAGTTTCTTCTGCTTTCTACACTCAGCAGAGCAAGATCAAAGAGTCTGCCTTGACCCATGGAGGCTCTCAAATAGGGAAGTATTCGTTTTAACTTGCTGAATGATCTCTCACAGCTGGCGTTGGAAACTGCGATGGTTAGCATTATCTGAATAGCAATGCGAAGATCGGGGAAGACGCTCTCATCTCCATACTGAACCAAAAATTTGAGAAGCTCTTCAGGTCTTGATATTTTCTTGTTGGCCTGACTTGATAGCAACATTCTGAAATCCAAAATGAGTATATATGTATATATATATATGTATATATATTATATAGTATATATATACATATATATTATGGATATGTATATGTTAGTGTGTATATAGTGTATATATATATAGTGAATATATATAGTGTTATATATATATATATATATATATATATATATATATAATGTGTGTGTACATGTGCGTAGCCTGGTGTTGGCGTAGTGGTTAGGGTAGCGGCTTGGGATTCAAAAGGTCCTGAGTTCATGCCCCGTTGGCCGCTTGAATTAATACACACAACAGGAGTTGACTCAGCCTGTCATCCTTCCGAGGTCGGCTAAGAGCGAGTACCAGTGTACTGGGCCCGGTGTATGCCCCCGTTAGAATAGGTGTACCATATCCCTGTGTTCGAAGAGGCGACCAGGGTTGCGTCAGGAAGGGCATCCCGCATAAAACCTGTGCCAAATCATTATGCGCGGATTATAACGGATGATCTGCTGTGGCGACCCCTAACGAAGAGCAGCCGAAAGAAGAAGAAGATATTATGTACATGTGTGTATATATATAATATATATGTATAATATTTATATTAGTATATATATATTATGTATATGTATATATTTATATATATGTACATGTATATATTTATATACTATAATATATATATATATATATATATATATATATATATATATATATATATATGTACATGTAGAAATTAATATATATATATATATATATATATATATATATATATATATATAAATATGTATGTATTTATATCGTACATATATATACATATATATATATATATATATACATACATATATATATATATATATATTATATAATATTATATATTATATAATATGTGTGTGTGTGTGTATATACAGTGGGGAGAACAAAGTATTTGAATACACTGCCGATTTGCAGGTTTCCCACTTACAAAGCACGTAGAGTCTGTAATTTTTATCATCGGTACACTTCAACTGTGAAAGACGGAATCTAAAACAAAAATCCCTGAAAATCACATTGTATTGATTTTTAAATAATTAATTTGCATTTTATTGCATGAATAAGTATTTGTATCACCTACCAACCAGTAGAATTCCGGCTCTCACAGACCTGTTTAGTTTTGTCTTTAAGAAGCCCTCCCATTTCTCCACTCATTACCTGTATTAACTGCACCTGTTTGAACTCGTTATCTGCATAAAAGACAGCCGTCCACACTCAATCAATCAGACTCCAACCTCTCCACAATGGCAAGACCAGAGAGCTGTCTAAGGACATCAGGGACAAAATTGTAAACTTGCACAAGGCTGGGATGGCTACAGGACATAGGCAAGCAGCTTGGTGAGAAGGCAAACAACTGTTGGCGCAATTATTAGAAAATGGAAGAAGTTCAAGATAACAGTCAATCTCCCTCGGTCTGGGGCTCCATGCAAGATTCCACCTCGTGGAGCCTCAATGATCATGAGAAAGGTGAGGGATCAGCCAGAACTACACGGCAGGACTGGTCAATGACCTGAAGAGAGCTGGGACCACAGTATCAAAGAAAACCATAAGTAACACCTACACCGTCATGGATTAAATCCTGCAGCGCGCGCAAGGTCCCTCTGCTCAAGCCAGCGCATGTCCAGCCCGTCTGAAGTTTGCCAATGACCATCTGGATGAACCAGAGGAGGAATGGAGAAGGTCATGTGGTCTGATGAGACCAAATAGAGCTTTTTGGTTTGAACTCCACTCGCCGTGTTTGGAGGAGAAGAAGGATGACTACAACCCCAAGAATACCACCCAACCGTGAAGCATGGAGGTGGAAACATCATTCTTTGGGGATGCTTTCTGCAAAGGAGACAGGACGACTGCACCGTTTTGAAGCGCAGGATGGATGGGCCTAGTATCGCGAGATCTTGGCCAACAACCTCCTTCCTCAACAACAGCATTGAAGATGGGGCGTGGCTGGCGTCTTCCAGCATGACAACGACCGCGAAACACACAGCCAGCGGCAACTAAGGAGGGGCTCCGTAAGAAGCATCTCAAGGTCCTGGAGTGGCTAGCCAGTCTCCAGACCTGACCCAATTGAAAATCTTTGGAGGGAGCTGAAAGTCTGTGTTGCCCAGCGACAGCCCGAACCTGAATGATCTGGAGAAGATCTGTATGCAGGAGTGGGCAAAATCCCTGCTGCAGTCTGTGCAAACCTGGTAAGAACGACAGGAAACGTCTGATCTCTGTAATTGCAAACAAAGGTTCTGTACCAAATATTAAGTTTGTTTTCTGATGTATGAAATACTTATTTCATGCCAATAAAATGCAAATTAATTTTTAAAATCATACAATGTGATTTGAGGATTTTGTTTTTAGATTCCGTCTTTCACAGTTGAAGTGTGCCTATGATAAAAAATTACAGACCTCTACGTGGCTTTGTAAGTGGGAAAACCTGCAAAATCGGCAGTGTATCAAATACTGTTCTCTCCCCACTGCATATTTGATATATTTATATATATATATATATGTGTGTTTATGTATAATTATTTATATAGTATATATATATTTATATATATATATATATGTGTGTTTATGTATATATTTATATAGTATGTATATATATATATATATATATATATATATAATATATATATATATATATATATACATACTATATTAAATTATATAATAAAACACATATAACTATATATATATATAATATATATATACTATTATAAATATATACATAAACACATATATATATATGGTTTTTTATTACACACACACAACACACACACACACATGTACATGTGTGTGTGGAGAGAAATAGAGAGGAATTTATTTTACTCCAACTGTTTTCAAATGCCAATCAGTAAGTCATTTGTGTACATATAAATGCACACTAAGGACGACTTATTAATTCCATTGAGAGATTAAGGAGATCCTTATTATTGTGGGCAACTTCACGTAAGACTAATTGCTTCTACTATGGATGGACTTTCCCATGCTAAACCGAGTCTCCATTGAGGTCATGGAGTTGCAGATAAATGTGAGATGTGTTAGAGGGAAAATCAAATGTGCTGGGGGATGATGAGGTCGGTGCTGAGATGGGAATGAAATGAAAACCCAACACATCCACGAGAAAGACGTGTGTTAGGATAAAATATAAAAACACATTGCCCTTTGGGAAACGCGCTGCTAATTAGGTGGGTTATAATGAACCTTTTCATGAAGCCATTAGAAAGAGGAACCTCTCTCCTTCCAGCCTAAAACTTCACTAATGCGCTTTTCATGCCTACCAGTGCGATGTGCCCAGGGAACAAGACCTGCTGGACAAAGCACTCTACAGAACGTTGAGACCAACATGTACAGGCATGCCAAACGTTCAAGGGGTGGAGCACAGGAGCACATTGATTAGGTGTGCCTGGGTGGCGCAGCATCCACTGAGTCCCCAAAGGCAAAGGTGGACAATACAGAGACTGTGGCATTCAAACATCGCCACCAAGTGTCGATAATGAGAATAATAATAATAACAACAACAACAATAAATGTGGAGACAAAATTCTGTGATCATCTTATTGGCTCACTATCTCAGCTGAACCAATTTGCACAGATTTATTTGGTTCTTACAATTTGTACGAAGCTTGATGGACCTGCCTGTGTGTGTGTTTGCTGATTGCTATTTTATAACAAGATTCACTGGGCTCCTTTTGATGTTAGATCCCAACCTTAGATGTGTTGAAACCGAATCTGCATAGAATATTATATTTATACAAAAGGAATCCACAAGTAACTTGGATGCAGGAGGAGGCCATTTGGCCCAGAGACCCTGCACTACATCGACACCACATTTATTCAATCTAACAGTTTATTTCAACATAAATTCACCGGGGAGAGGGATGTTTGGGGGTGAGGGTGGAAGAGTAGGATTGAGAGAGTGCGGCAAGCACAGACATCACTCGGGAGTTTTATACAAATACTCGTGGGGTGTGCTTACACAATGAAAGCAATAACAAACCGTGCCTCCCCATTGTCTCGCGGTCGGCTCACCTTGCATTTGATTTTTCATTTATTTATTTTCATTATTTTGTTCATTTATTTATATTTTCATTTACCGATGCTTTTCGCGATTGTGTGATTAATTCCCCAATGTACCGGCTTCGATGTCCATCAGCACACAAAATTTCAGCTTTCTACATCACCCAGAAGGTACCAATCTTTAATATCAGTCAGTGAGTCAGTCAGTGAGTGGTGAGAAAGAGCAAAAGAAAGTAAGATGTAATACTGGTGGGGTATGCTTGCAGATTGCAATCAGATATCGAGGTGCAAATATAGATTATACTGTGAATAAAGCTCTTTCTAACCACTCACTATATCAATGTTTATACTTTCTAGGTGGACTAGAAAGCTGAAATTTGGCAAACTGATGTGTCTCAGACACAATTCCAGGAAAAAATCACAAAACTGTCCGTAATTGTCTGCAAGCCAAAATAACCATAAAAAGGCAGCCAGTGGAGCATCGCCCCCACTCAGGGGTCAGGTGATCAATGACAATGCACGTCACGTGATCTTGCACGGCAATGATCACTCCCCCAAGGGAGCGGGTATTTCTGGGATTTATGGCCGTTGATTAGAGAGTCGAGGATGTACATTGTGGTGAGGATGTTTGTGGCAGTGATAGTCATGTCTCGCATATGTGTGAGCCAGAGGTCGATATATCGTTGGGTAAGGCCTAGGGAGTCATGGATTACTGGATCATGGGGTGTGTCGCTGTCAGCACCTATGCTGGAGGACAAAAGCCTGCGTCTTTAAGTCCTTGGTCCTTCCAGTCTTGCTTACAGATGTTAGACTTAGACTCTGACTAAAGATCTGAGAATGAAGACTTAACTCCTTCAGTACCAGTTCTCTTGGAGAATCCTTGGCCATCCTGGTCAGACTTCATGTCCAACGAGAGGGTGCTGAGAGAGACTCAGATGAGATTTGTTACCTGTATAGTCTGTGAGCATCAGCTATAGCTGTATGGACATGTGGCTCGTTTTCCTGACGCTGATCCTGCTCACCAGATTCTCTCAGCGAGGGAACCTCATGAGTGGAGAAGGCCAACGGGCCGACCACATACCTCGTGGTTGCAGCAGGTTTGATCGCATCTCAAGGAGATTGGGATGGGATGGCCAGCCGGAGGCCCCTGGAGTACTTGCAGAAAATGGACACAGCAACCGCGCTGCTTCTGCGCGCATGCTCCATACCATACCCAAGCTGATGGGGAAAGTGTCTGTGGGTTGTTAGCTTCATCTGGAATTTATTATTCCAGACAAGATATCGTCATCGTGCACCGTCCGTCCATCCGTCTCCTTTTTCAACTTCTTTGGCCCAAACCGCTGGGCCGATCCAGCTCATATTTGGCAGCAATGCTCCTCTCCTACTGGTAACAGGGATTGCAAAGCTCGTTCTGGTCACATGACTTTAAGTAAGTCAACATGGCCGACTTAGTAATTATTTTCAAAAATCTTCTTCTCCAGACCCACCAGTCAGAATTGCTACACAAATTTTGGTTGCAACATATAGGACAGGTTCATGATGATTAAATTAGAGGTCATGCCAATCACTTGACTGGAAATGTGTCAAAATGGCGGACTTAGTAAATGTTTGGGGAAAATCTCGTAAATTCCTTCAAAAACCTTCCTCTTCCAGACCCACAGTCAGAATGCTACCAAATTTGGCTTACAACATTAGGCCAGGGCCCAGATAAGCTACAGGTCTAGTGGTCCTATTTTTGTTGTTTACAGATGGAGTACAGTGGTAGGAAGCTTTACAAACTTACAGCCGGATTTAATGAAAGGCATTAAAGGTTGGACACATGTAGAATCACCGATGGTCGATGATCACACCCATTACAAGTTAGTCGCCATTCGCAAAAGAGTGATTCCCTAATGCGTGATCAAAACCTCATCACAAGCGTTGAACTAACAAATAAACTTTTACACGTCAGTGAGGGCATGTTTAAGAGTGCGTATAATTTTGGCCTTGAAGCAAGCATTAGGCAAAAATGGTGGATGGAGTAGAATTGCAATTGTTACTTTCATATACTTCCTGCAGTTTAAGTTATCCTTAGAATCACTGTAGTTTACACTATGTGGTTTATGTTACTGCAGGAAGGATTGCAGTAACTGAAGTGATTACAGTTCTAATTACAGTAGTCTGCAGAGAATTACTTCTTAATACTCGAGTTAAAACTATAGTTAGTTACAGTTCTAATTACAGTAGTCTGGAGAGAAATACTCCTTAATATGAGAGTTAAAACTATTGTTGCTACCAGTTCTAATGACAGTAGTCTGCAGAGAATAACTATAGTAAAGGCACTTATAAGAATTGCATGGCTTATAAATTGGTAGTTTACATGAATGGTGAATATGAATGTATTAAGACTTAGGAGTGCTTGAATTAGCTCAGGAGGAGGCAGAGGAGGATAGAATATGGCAGTTTGCCGAAACATATTGAGAATATTTGAGATAGATGCAATCCTCTGGAGAAGTATGACAATATCAAATTTGTCCGGGCATTACAGACCTTCGTTGGTTGCTGATTCTAGTGCAAGATTGACCTGGATCGACCTGCAATGAGGGAGCAATGCCGCTGAATCCCCTCCAACAATTGTTGGTTTGGTGCTGTGATTCTCTGCAAGTGCAAATTTCAATTGGATGTTGGAGAAAGGTGAGTGTTGGAAACAGGCTAATCGGATGCTTATCTCCTCCATAAATTTGCTATTTCGATGTCCGATTTAGCTTGTGTGCGTGCATATAATGTTTTTGTCAGCATATAAGGGTTCGGTTTGTGTTAGCAAGATGCTCGCTTAAACACTTTTCATAAATTCGGCCCTTATAGTTTATGGACGGCGTACAAGGATTTACAAGGAAATCAGACACAGGTGGAGGCCATTCAGCAATCATGCCTGCGTGACATCAACGCCACACTAATTTATCAACACAAGATTCAAAGAAGAAAAACGCAAGAATTATTTATTTATTTTTATCGTGTTTTTGTATTTTATTATTTATTTATTTTTGTAGTTTTCCATTTTTTTCTTCTTCTCAGGGGAGGGCAGCATGGCTTGGTTAAAAAACACACATCAACACACACAACACCCCTTGACAAAGACCACCCCCAACAGCACTCCGTACACATGCACACTATCACCCATCACTGTTCAAGCACCTCAAAATCCTGCCAACAATCCTCTACCCCTCTATTCCATAACTTCCAGGTACCTATATAATTGTAATTTTAACTTATCTACTGTTTCTGTTGCCACTACCTTTTCCAGAGGAGGCCATTCCATGCATTAGCGACTCTTTGAGTAAAGTCCTCTGCCTTGCAACCGTCTTAACTCTCCTCTTCTTTACTTTCAGGCTATGGCGCCTGGTCCCATCACTGTCCACTCTGTTTGAATAATTCATCTGCATTTATTTTATCAATACCTTTTGTTAACCTTAAACATCCTATCACATCTCCTCACAACTGCCTCCTTTCTAGTGATACTTCCTTTCTCGTGTATGCTTCCTTCCTTTTCTTCCTTCTCTTTCACAACTCCTCCTTTCTTCAGCTTCAGCTTCTTCAGCCAAAATAATTCGCTGGTTGAATTCAGTGACCTGAAATATAAACACTCTTCAAATTTCAAAGTCAATCGGATGAAAATTGAGAATTTTAGAAATCTCACCAAAGTTGTTGACCTTTGGCCTATGTTGACCTTTTTGTCAATGTTGACCTAAAAATAATAGGCTGGTTGAATTCAATGATCTGAATTATAAAATCCTCTTCAACTTTTAAAGTCAATTGGATGAAAATTGAGGATTTTTGAAATCTTACTTAAGTTGTTGACCATTGGCCTGCTGTTGACCTTTTGACCTCAAAAACAAACAGGCTTCTTGCTAATGACAAACTCCACACGTGGTGAAGTTTTGTGAAATCTGTTTAAAATTGTGACCTGTGGGCGATTGACAGACAAACAAACAAACAGACAGACAAATACAAGAAGTCGTCATGCAGAGCAAGATACTTGCCAAAATCCATAAAATAAATTGACCTCAAAAATAATTGGTGGTTGAATTAATACCAAATTGCAATCCTCTTCAAATTCAAGGTATCGGATGAAAATAGAGGATTTTAGAAATTACCACCTTAGTTGTTGACCTTTGGCCTATGTTGACTTTTGGCCCAAGTTGACCTCAAAAATAATTGGCTAGTTGAATTGAGTGAACTGAAATATAAATCCTCTTCAAATTTCAAGTGAATCGGATGACAAATTGAGGATTTTAGAAATACAACCTTAGTTGTTGACCTTTGGCCTATGTTGACCTTTTGGTCGATTTTTGACTTCAAAAAGAATTGGCTGGTTGAATTCAGTGAATGAAATATAAATCCTCTTCAAATTTCAAGTCAATGGGATGAAAATTGAGGATTTTAGAAAACAAAAACACCTCTGTTGTTGACCTTGGGACTATGTTGACCTTTGCGTCGACGTTGACCTCAAAAAAATAATTGGCTAGTTTGAATTCAGTGAACTGAAATATAAATCCTCTTCAAATTTAAAGTTCAATCGGATGAAAAATTGATGGATTTTAGAAATCCACCTTAGTTGTTGACCTTTGGCCGATGTTGACTTTTTGGCCCAAGTTGACTCAAAATAATTGGCTAGTTGAATTCAGGAACTGAATATAAATCCTCTTCAAATTTCAAGTCAATCGGTAAAAAATTGAGGATTTAGAATACAATCGTAGGTGTTTACCTTTGCCTATGTTGACCTTTGGTCGATTTTGACCTCAAGAAGAATTGGCTGGTTGAAATTAGTGACATGAAATATAAATCCTCTTCAAATTTCAAGTCAAATGGTAATGAAAAATTGAGGATTTTTAGAAATCCCACTTAAGTTGTTGACCTTTGGCCTATGTTGACCTTTTTGGTCCATGTTGAACTCAAAAATAATAGGCTGGTTGAATTCATTGACCTGAAATATATATCCTCTTGAAATTTCAAGTTAATCGGATGAAAATAGAGGATTTTTAGAAATCTCACCTAAGTTGTTGACCTTTGGCCTGTGTTGACTTTTGACCTTTTGACCTCAAAAAACAATACGCTTCTTCCTTATTGCCAAACTCTCCCATGTGGCTGAAGTTTTGTGAAGATCGGTTTGAAATGTTGACCTGTAGGTGACAGACAAACAGACAGACAGACAGAATAACAACATCGACTGATCAATATATTTTGCAAAATCTTAGATTTTGCAAGTAACAAACAAACAGACCCAAATTCAATACCCTCTCTTCGGCAAGGGTAAAATTTGACATGAAAATGACAATTTCAAATTATCGATTTGTTTTTATATCTAGTCTTATTGCTGGAATCCAACTTTTCATTTCATTTTATTTATTTACTTATCGAAACTGAGAAAATGAGTTTTTACAAAGACCTGAGAACAAGACTGGTTGTTGATTAAAAGTTTTGTTGAACAATGAATCTTTCTTTTGGAAGGTCTTTTTAAAGGTCTCTCTTGTTATCCTGTTTCTTTCTCCCCCAATCTCATTACTCCCACTTTACTGCTTTGACAATATGGCTCCACCTAACCCAGTTTCTACAGGACTTGAACAACCAAGCGTTTCCAAGCGGGAATACATCGCTAGGCGATCGAGCACATTTAAACCACTAATGAGTTCAACAATTAGTGGTGTCACAAGCGTTTCTGGTATGTATGTGAGTATGTGATGTATGTATGTATGTTAACATTAGTTAGCTATGCTTACACATTGTAAGCAATAACGCTCACGTGCTTTCATACCTAGGTAGATAATAAATAGAAGCTTTATGATTATAGGCAAACATCATCGACCTCTTGCTAGAATTACAATGATAGAAATATATAAACTAACATTTTAGCTCACCTGGTCTTAAGTCCGGTGAGCTTATGCAATCAAGCAGTCCGTAGGTGAGTCAGTCAGTCAGGTCAGTCAGGAAACACTCAGTCATTATCGCTTAAACAATTAGGGGAGGGGGGTTGACCCCCCAAATCGGTATTTGCTCTCTTCTCCGAAACCACACACACAACTTCAATGAAACTTGACAAAACCTCATCACCCCTGATGTAACAAAGGTTATCAACCGCATCAAAATCTGCACTCATTAAGGGTATCTATGGAGGGGGTTTGACCCCCCAAAATAGTATTTGCCTGTCTTCTTCTGAAACCACACACATGATTTCGATGAAACTTGACCACAACCTTCATCACCCATTATGTACCAAAGTTTGTTCATGGCATAAAAAAAGTTAAGGTGCATGGGAGTCTGCTGGGTGTTTGAGTAACTGTTGCACTTGATCCAGGTGAGCTTCAGATTTTCGATCCTATTTTAATTAAAGTATATACATTGTAACATTTATCCTGTGCTGAACCATTGCCTCTGGTCACTCATCTGCAGTGAGCACAGGCTTACTTATTTTTGGATATTTTCATTTATGGACGCTTTCCGATGGTTCTTTGCTTTTCTTGGTGTATCGGCCTCAATGTCCATTGGCACACAAAATTTTCAGCTTTCTACGTCACTCGGATGGTCCCGATCTTTAATATCATCAGTGAGTGGTTAGAATGAGTTTTATATTGTTACCGCCTGGGGTTCGAGGTTCACACGAGGGGAAGCACTTGAGTTTCTCCCGAACACCCGGTCCTGAGGCTGCCAACCACAGATAACTCTGCTGTCCAACAGGCTGTTGTTCTTACACAGCCGTAGCCCTTGACTTAGAATACTGGCCGAGCAGGGTTATGCTTCGATGTTTCCGCAATACCTTTCTATTGGCAAGGCAACCTAACTGGAGGCCCACGCCCTCGGCGCCGCACTTGTTGATCTTCTGCTGAGCAGACCAGATAGGTGCAGCACCGGCTAACAGAGCAAATCAGTGGGTCACAACTCCCCGTCTAACTATGCTTGTACACTGTGTCAGACAAATGAAGGAAATGACAACCAAGATATATTTGAAATGTCAACAACATTTATTATTTACACACACACACACACACACACGCACGCACGCACGCACGCGCACGCACACACACACACACACACACACACACACACACACACACACACACACACACCACACACAAAGCAAGCAATCATTTAAAATTGAGTACTGTATTTACAGGCAAAAAGCAAAAGTCATGGACCAGCAGGACCAGCAGCTTCCCCATGAACCAAGCTGCATTCTGGGCTTCTTCCTGCCTCCTCTGCACTATGAACTCTTTCCTTCTCTTCTCACACTCTGTGCACCTTCCTCCTCCTCACCAGACAAGCTTTTAGACACATATGAGGACCAGCCCTGAGCTTTCTCCTCACAGTAAATAACTTTCTCAGGCTTCGTCTCGTGCGAGCTTTCACTCTCATTGGTGTGCATCCGATGTGGGCATGTCAACGACACAGCTTGTGGAAAATGCCAGTTCTGAGGGAAGCCTTCAACACAGCCCTCACCCCTCCCCTCACTGCAAAAGATGCAGAAAAGTGCTCGCTAGCCCCTCCCTGCATGCTAAACGGCCTTTGTGCAGTATGCCACTGTACCATGCATGCGAGAAGTGCCGCACTTTATTATGTATGGAATAGCGCTGCACCTCGTGTCACAGGCATGCATGTGAGAAGGGACAAAGTCCAATGCGGTGAAGCTAATCCGATGGGGCCAAAGGATTGTGACCACAGACGGACCGAGGAAGACCGACCGGCTGCGGGGTTAAGGTAAGACTGATGGGTGAAGGAGGGGTTGTTGAATTGAGGTTTGGTGAAGGGATTATTGGGGGGTTGAGAAAGGCAGAGAGGGGATTGTGTGCAACCCACTGACGGGTGAAAGAAGGGTTGTTCAACTGAAAGATTGAAAGGAGCAGAGGGTTTGGAACGGACCGATGGAAGTTGAAAGTAGCAGAGGGGGAAATTGTTGGAAACCGACTGAAAGTAGCACGAGGGGGGGGGGGGGTGGGATGTTGAACATACGAGCGAGTGGGCAGGTGTATCTACAAGAAAATAGCGCTTTGGCAAGCACTGAAATTGCGCCCCTGTCCAAACATCTGACACCCATCTTTTAGATAACTTTCCATAATATAGCTCAAAAATACAACCCAAGCTCGTTAATCTTTTAATTAACAAATGATGGCACTACATGAAAATTACAACTGCACCTTCCTTGCTTCACTGATGCAAATTGGTCCATGATGTGCTAAAGTCAGTTTTTCAGTTTCTTCTGCTTTCTACACTCAGCAGAGCAAGATCAAAGAGTCTGCCTTGACCCATGGAGGCTCTCAAATAGGGAAGTATTCGTTTTTAACTTGCTGAATGATCTCTCACAGCTGGCGTTGGAAACTGCGATGGTTAGCATTATCTGAATAGCCAATTGCGAAGATCGGGGAGACGCTCTCATCTCCATACTGAACCAAAATTTGAGAAGCTCTTCAGGTCTTGATTTTTCTTGTTGGCCTGACTTGATAGCAACATTCTGAAATCCAAAAATGTCTTCATATAGCTACTGTCCATCAACTCAACC
>CM068958.1:89477130-89487996 GCA_035128595.1 Eptatretus atami | reverse complement strand
TGTACAATTCGCCCAAATTTTCGCACTTCTTCTTTAGGTCGTTACTGTCGGCGCCGTAACACAGTCCCTCAACATCGAGAAGGAACTCAAACTTGGCGTCAGTGTCGTGCAAACGAGCGAACCTTTCGTCTATTTCTCTGAGAAGATGGTCGAGTGTTCCCTTCATGACTCTTTCCTTTTCCTCCTTGGTGTTAACCCAGCGTCTCTCGAGTTCTCATCAGCCATTCGTTTCTTTCGTCTGACGTCTTTCAACTTCAATATTCCATTCTTGACAGACCGAGTCTTCCTTCGAGTGAGTCACTGACCAACACTTGTCTTTCATCATCAAAATGATCTCGGAGGGCTTTCAAATCCAGGGCAGCATCGTGGAAGTTCATGCTGGGATCCTGCAGCCTCTTTTGAATACGGTCAATGCGAATGAGTACTTTGTTCCAAAATCCAAGCAAAGTCAGGAAATCGTAACTCAACATGCGGCTATACAGCTGCTTTGCTCACTACTTGTTTCACTGGTCTCGTTTTCATTGTCTATCATGTCCTGGAGAACTTGAAGTATCTCCTCAAGGTACTTGTTGACGGGCTTCACTGCTTCTGTCCTTGCACTCCACCAGGTTTCGGACTCCGACTTATCAACCAGAGGCACATCGTTTTTAGTTTTTCCCAGCGCTGTGTTGAACGGGAGAAGAACACATAGAGAGTTTTGATGGTTCCAAAAAACGTGACCATTATTGTATCCTGCTTTGTTGTTGTACACCCACCAAGTTGAGCGAGTGATTGTCGCATTTACCAACACTGCCAGGTTGTTTTTCTCACTTATTTTTTGATGAACACCACTTCTGTATCCAGCCATTACAGCAGCGTTGTCTAGCACTGTGACCGACAATCTTGTAGCTCCATTTCGTCCTTCTCTAGCTGTTTCAAGATGCCTTCAACCAACCCTCAGCATCCTTCTGGCTTATCTGGATAAAACCAAGGAAGGACTCTCTAACATGGACTGTTTTCCTCTCAAAATCAACTTCCACGTACCTCACTACTTCTGACATCTACTCACGTATGCCTGATCAGAGTCGAGTCGAACATGAGACCATAGTACTTGGCTTTACGAATGCTTCTCAGTAAACTCTGGCGAACAGTGGATGCCATCATGTGGATGAATTCGTTCTGGACACCCGTGAAAGATAAGACGTGACCCAGGAACTTTCTACGTGGACCGAGTGAGGTGTTCTTTCATGACAGGGTCAAAGATGGCCAGTAGTTTCAGAGAGCCAAGGAAATTTCCCACATTGGAGTCATCGTCTAGCTGAAGTGACTCACTGTGTCCCTGCAAAGCCAGGTTCTGAGTCACAAGGAATTTTATGCAGTGAAGGATTCTCGTCAAGATATCATGCCACTTCTGCTTTTCCTTCTCAATCTGTGACTGAAGTTCCGCATCAATAACTCCTCTTTTTCAGCTAAATTTCTTTCCATTCTTTCCACTATGTGAAGCACTCCCGATGATTCTTGCATTTTCATGAACACGAATCCTTTCAGGTGCTTTCCACTGGTTGAATCCACTTTCCTGCTTCAATGAGGATTGATGGTCTGACCGAGAATCAAAAAGACAACAGATACAAAATGCAGACTTTTTAGAAGGGAATAGACCAGCCATGAGTGGGTCACTTCCTCACCATGACCACAGCCAATTTCAGGCCCAGAAGAGAAGCAGGATTCGGGTCACAGCACATCGCTTTCAGGTCATTGACCCCACCCTTCGCCCGGGGCTTATAAAAGGCAGAGCGCAGAGCCGTTCGCTCTCTCTTCTCTGCTCCTCTCGGCTCTTCGTTACTGCTCTTCGTTGCCTCATTTTGATTGCCCCCCCCCCCCCTTCGCTGGCTCTTCGCTCGCTGTGGTGTACGATTATGAGAACGTGCTTCTCCTGAGGCCTGGGCCGGGGAGACTGCCGAGACTCTCGGCCGGCTGTTAACGTTCGCCACCCCTGTGCAGCTAGACGGACCAGTGTGGAGTGTACGTTGCCACTAGCCCTGGCAAAGTGACTAAGCCAGAGATAATGCGCCACATCTCAGGTGGAATACTCAGCGAGCATCCCATGGAGGTACATGCAACACAAACAGACCTATACACGGCTAGGTTAAGGATCTTTCACCACGCATCTTCTCTCCTCCTCTTCTATCTCCCCTCTATCCCGTCTCCCTTGGACACACAAAAGAGCATCATACTGACTCGCAATCCCATTTTCCTCTGGCACGACACGGCACCCCCAATATTGCACTATACCACACCACTCACTCCCACACCTTCGACACCACCAGTATTCCTCCCTCCTACCTCTCCTTAAGCATACTGGTTGCGATGGTCCGTCAACCGCACCAGGTATTTGGAGGCCGTTTATCCTCATCTGCTTTCTCTCTCTCTCTGGGCTTTATCTAATCTTCCGTGTTTGTGTGTGTGTGTGTGTGTGTGTGTGTGTGTGTGTGTGTGTGTGTGTTGTGTGTGTGTGTGGTGTGTGTGTGTGTGGCGCCTGTCCTAATCTAAGTTAAGATTGTAGAAGTTATAATGGGATAAGTCTGCTTTTGTAGATTGCTTGCCTTTTGCCGTACCCACAAGTTCCTTGCTATCCCTGCTATACATACGAATACACCCAATTCACTGTGCTACATACCTTTCCTCGCCATTGTGAATAAATGCTTGTATAGAAATGTTCCCAGCTCGTTTTCGTCTATTCCTTCATTGGTCCAGCATGGTTCGTACTCCAGTCTAGCCGGTGTTATCCCCAATGATCTGTTTTCTAGCCGGTACGTTCTTGGCAGTTACGCTCGGCTGCATCTGATCTGGCAAGGTCATCCGGTTTGAGCAAGACATACTGAGTGTGTGTCCCCCGGTAATTAACCATTTGACCTTTAGAATAAACGGTATCAGACGGAGAACCCTAAGTCACGTGGTCGAGTTATTGGCGTTCACGGTCGATAATTAGCGACCTGCCATGTCACGAAGTTATTCGTGTGTGACGGCCTGCGATTCCGGAGAGTCTGGTGGGAAACTGAGGTTGCTTACCCCCGTGTAATATTATATATATATATATATATATATATATATATATATATATTAATATATATATACAGTAACTATATATATATATATATATATATATATAATTATATAATATATACATACATGTATGCATGTATCTTCTCAAATCGAAAATGGATTTCCTGATGGATGCCAAATTCTGCACACTTGTTGGAAGTACCTGTGAACCGGTATGATGCAATTATGATTGACCCCTTACTCACGTAGGGTGGGGGGGATGACACATTCAAGTCGTGATGCCCATTAATATAAGGGGAGGGGAGGAAAGGGTTACAACCAGAAGTTTTATAAAAGGTGGGGGGGGTGTACACATGACATTCTGCAAGCTATTTCACCGACAATAACTTGCTTACCTCAGGTATGTACGAGTTGTTAAAAATCTGCACTAACAAACTTATTTGCATGATTGTATTATATTGGGAATACAGGATATCTCAAACACTTGGTCATATATCATCTTGAAAAAGTTTTCGGTGTTCATAAGTAATTCATAAAAGGATTTTTCAAACAACTGAATGGTTTAAGGTTGTAATGTTCATTGCAAGGCATGCATTGGTGGACTATAAAACTATATATTATATATATATATATATAATAATATATATAATATATATATATATATATATATATATATATCTTCTTCTTCTTCTTTCGGCTGCTCCCGTAGGGTCGCCACAGCGGATCAACCGTCTCCATTTCGCTCTATCCTCCACATCTTCCATTGACACTCCAACCACCCGCATGTCTGCCCTCACCGCATCCATGAACCTCTTCTTTGGCCTTCCCCTTCTCCTCCTGCCTGGCGGCTCCATCTTCAGCATCCTTCTCCCGATATACTCCGCTTCCCTCCTGTGCACATGTCCAAACCATCTCAATCTCGCCTCTCTCACTTTGTCTCCAAACCGTCCTACCTGCGCAGTCCCTCTAATATACTCATTCCTTATCCTGTCCATCCTCGTCACTCCCAACGAGAATCACAGCATCTTTAACTCTGCCACCTCCAGCTCCGCTTCCTGTCTTTTTGTTAGCGCCACCGCCTCCAAACCATACAACATAGCTGGTCTCACTACCATCTTATATACTTTCCCCTTAACTCTTGCAGCTACCCTTCTTCACAAATCACTCCTGCCAACTCTTCTCCACCCACTCCATCCTGCCTGCACTCTCTTTTTCACTTCTCTCCCACACTATCCGTTACTTTGGACAGTTGATCCCAAGTATTTAAACCCATCCACCTTCCCCACCTCAACTCCTTGCAACCGCACCATACCACCACCCTCCCTCTCATTTACACACATGTACTCCGTCTTACTCCGACTGACTATCATTCCCTTCTCTCCAGTGCGTACCTCCACCTCTCAAGGCTCGCCTCAGCCTGCTCCCTACTCTCCCTAACGATCATGATGTCATCCGCGAACATCATAGTCCATGGAGACTCCAGTCTGATGTCGTCCATCAACCTGTCCATCACCATTGCAGAGCAGAAAGGGCTCAGTGTCGATCCTTGGTGCAATCCCACTTTTACCTTAAACCGGTCCGTCATTCCTACCGCACACCTCACCACTGTCACACTGTCCTCATACATATCCTGACAAATCCTCACATACTTCTCCACCACTCCCGACTTCCTCATACAATGCCACAACTCCTCTCTTGGCACCCTATCATAAGCTTTCTCTAAATCCACAAACACACAATGTAACTCCTTCTGGCCTTCCCTATACTTCTCCATCAACATTCTCAAAGCAAACATCGCATCAGTGTGCTCTTTCCTGCATAAACCCATATTGCTGCTCACAAATCGTCACCTCTCTTCTCAACCTAGCTTCCACTACTCTTTCCCACACCTTCATGGTTGCTTTAACAACTTTATTCCTCTGTAATTTCCACAGCTCTGCAATCACCTTGTTCTTGAAAATCGGAACCAGTACACTTACTCTCCACTCCTCCGGCATCCTCTCACTTTCCAAGATTTTATGAAACAATCTGGTTAACAACCCCACTGCCATCTCTCCTAAGCACTTCCATGCCTCCACGGTATGTCATCTAGGCCAACCGCCTTTCCACTTTTCATCCTCTTCATAGCGTCCTCACTTCATCCTTACTGATCCACCCCACTTCCTGATTCACTATCTCCACCTCTTCCAACCTTCTCTCTCTCTCATTTTCTTCATTCATCAGCTCCTCAAAGTACTCCATCCACCTTCTCAACACACTCTCCTCGCTCGTCAGCACATTCCCATTTACGTCCTTTATCACCCTAACCTGCAGACATCCTTCCAGCTCGGTCCCTCTGTCTTGCCAATCGTATAAATCCTTTTCCCCTCTTTTTTATCCAACTTCTCATACAGCTCGTCATATGCCTTTTTCTTAGCCTTTGCCACCTCTCTCTTTGCCTTCGCCGCCACTCCTGTACTCCTGCCTACTTTCTCATCTCTCTGACTATCCCACTTCTTTTTCGCCAACCCCTTCTTCTCTTATATTTCCTGTACTTCCGCTTCCACCACCAAGTCTGCTTATCTTCCTTCCTCTGTCCAGATGTCACACCAAGTACCTTCCTAGCTATCTCCCTCACCACTTCTGCTGTAGTTGCCCAATCATCCCACCCATCTTTACCACCATGCAACACCTGTCTTGCCTCCTCCCTAAATTCCACGCAACAGTCTTCCTCCTTCAGCTTCCACCATCTGGTCCTTGTTCAGCGCCTCACTCTCTTCCTCAACCTCACCTCCAAAATCATCCAACAGACCACCAATCGATGCTGTCGAGCTACACTCTCCCTGCCACCACCTTACAGTCTCTAATCTCTTTCAGGTTGCATCTCCTGCTTAAGATGTAATCCACCTGTGTGCACTTTCCTCCACTCTTGTACGTCACCCTGTGTTTCCTCCTTCTTCTTGAAATACGTATTTACCACTGCCATTTCATTCTTTTTGTAAACTCTACCACCATTTGCCCTTCTACATTTCTCTTGTTGAGCCGTACCTTCCCATCACCTCCTCATCCCTCTTATTCCCTTCCCCAACATGCCCATTTAAATCTGCTCCAATCACCACTCTTTCATCCTTGATACACTCTCCACCACTTCATCTAACTCACTCCAGAAATCTTCTTTATATTCCATCTCACACCCCCTATGCGGTGCATATGCACTGATGACATTCATCATCACTCCTTCAATTTCCAACTTCACACTCATCACTCGTCAGACACTCTCCTCACCTCCAATACCTCTTGACATAATCCTCCTTCAGATTACCCCGACACCATTTCTCCTCCCATCCACACCATGGTAGAACAGTTGAAACCACCTCCAATGCTCCTAGCCTTACTCCCCATCCACTTGGTCTCTTGTACACACAGTATGTCCACCTTTCTTCTCTCCATCATATCAGCCAATTCTCGCCCTTTGCCAGTCATCGTCCCAACATTCAGAGTTCCAACTCTCACCTCCACACTTCTACCCTTCCCCCTCTCCCACTGCTCCGGACTCGCCTTCCCATCTCCTTCTCCTCCTTCGCCCAGCAGTAGCACAATTTCCACTGGTACCCTGCTGACCACGGTACCGTGGCGTCGTTGGTAACCCGGGCCTCGACCGATCCGGTATGGAATTCGTTTTGTTGTCCGCATAATGATTTGGCATAGGTTTTTACGCCGGATACCCTTCCTGACGCAACCCTGGTCGCCTCATACGACACACAGGGATATGGTACACCTATTCTAACCGGGGCATACACCGGGCCCAGTACACTGTACTCATAATATATATATATATATATATATATATATATATATATATGTGGTGTTGTGTGTTGTGTGTGTGTGTGCAGGCAACTTGGGCTATGTACATATTGTATATATGCAAAGGAAAATGAAAATGAAAGGGGGAGAAAAAAACAAAGATACTGAGAGAATATTTTTCACTACATGATCAAAGCTTATGGAAGAGCAATATAACACATTGGACGGTTGACACACACACACACACACACACACACACACACACATCTGAGAGGCTAAACAGGTGGACATGAGACAAACAAAATGGGCCAGAAGTAAAACCAGTCAGATCAAGTGTGACACGACAAATCATCGTCAGGTATATAATCATAGGGATGTGGAAAAGTGATGATAGGGCATGGCCACGCAAAAAGTATCACAGACCGAAACTAAATTTGTCAAACAGAAGGAGAAAACGGAAATATCAGGTTTTTCAAAGATTAAAATAAAAAAATACACAAAATCATTTTATACAAAAGTGGTTGAGAGTTTTCTTCAACCAGACAAATTAGTTGATTCCCAGTGTAGACAGCAGGTTTTACTCGACACATTATGACGTCATGAAGGTAAGGGAGTTAAAAATATACATAAGCCTCTTATGGTAAATATAGAAAGCTATAAAGGTAGAACTAAAAGTGTAAATAGGAAGAAAAATAATTAGAAAATAAGTAAATATAGAAGATGGAAGAAAAGAAGAAAATCTAGCAAAGATGAACATGTTTTAACAACCCTTTCATATGATTACCATGATGAGGTGATTAACCACTCATGTTAAGAGTAACTGAAGGGGCATGAAGAAAAAGGAGTGTGGGGAGGAGTGCAGTGGGAGGACTACGACTCTTAGGGAACAGAATGTGAATAAAGTTGCAACATTTTTGCATACATAATATGTAGAAGGCCCCTTTGCTGCTTTAGTTCTGCTCAGATATCAGCGCTCCCTTGGGAGTAACTGCTGAAATCTGTCTGTCCGGTTTCTTCCCAACATCTTTGTTCATTGTTCCTTTCACATTGCTTTCTACTTTTCACATTTCTCTTTATTCATTCTAATTATTGATTTTTATTTTCCTTTTCTTTGTTTTCCTCTCCTTTCTCTCCCTTTTACTCTTGATTTATCTCTACTTATCTCCTGAATGTAACTATCTGTATAGGAAGAAGTGAATTCTTACAAAAATATTTTTGAGTGAGGCTCATTTGCTGCACCTGGATGAATTTGAGGGTGCAGGAGTAGCGGCTGAAATGTGAATCCTATCCTGGTTCCTCGTGATGACTCCATCTTTGCTCTTTGCATGTTTGCATTCCTTCTGATGACTCCAATGCAGTGCAATATGGCCTTTCATTTGATACGATATGATTTCTTATTGAAAGAGCGTGTTATCTTCTCGTAGTGTTTCAGGGAAGTGGAAAGAACTCATTGCTAAGAACGTGTAATCAAAGCACACCTTAGCTTTGTAGAACATCCTAAAAATTAGAGTCCAATATGAACATTGTCTGACTAAGCCTTTTAAACATATTGAGTAGTCAATCAGGCAAAGCATTTCCCAGCCTCATTAAAAAAAAATGTTGGAGCTCATGCAATGCAAGCAAAGCTCGTGGCTGGTTCAACTCGTTTTTAACTATGACGTCATAAAACATGGAAACTCTAAAGATGATGTTGCTGATGAGGAGCAATTATTGAGGGAAACCAATTGATCTCGTTAAATCTCTAATAATGGTTTTGTACAATGCATAATGTATGCTTGATGTTTAGTCATCAGTTGTATGATAGTGTACATGCTGCTTTGCTTCATAGAAATACAAGCAAATGAGCAAAGTTGGACTCCATCTATCGGAGTTGGTGCTTCATGGGGTGCAGAGACACCTAGGGGCAGAAATTAGTAATTTATCAAAATCACCGGCACACATTGTCCTGCTTAGCACGTCATTTTAAATTGTGACTGAAAATGAAATTGCAATTTGTTTGTTGACTTGTGATTAAAAAAAAATAAAAAAAATGAATCAATATTTTCTGTGAATGTGAAATAGTAATTGCTTTCCTATAGCCGATAATGCATTGTTCGCAAACATAAAAATTGTGATTATTAAGTAATGGAAATAAATATATACATATATATTTATTTATTTCCAATCATCCATTATTATATTAAGGTGCAATTAAGGTCAATCTTGTCACGGGTCAAAAAGGAAAGTTGTTGCAAAATCGAGATATTAATTTGCAAAGCAGGTAAATCCATTTTGCACACTTGGCCTCTTATCAAATCCAGTTGGATTCCATGATATACTTCTGTATAGGCTAATGCAATTGGAAATAAGAGTGATTTAGCTGCTTTTATGTCACAGATGTCGTGACTGCTGCAGTAACAATTGGGGCATCTCGGTTGCTGTACAGTATAGCTGGTGTGCTTGGGACATCGGGATTGAGATGGCTATGAATGCCTTTGCGGAACTTGCTGAGCCAACATTGCTATGTAAAGAAAATAAAATAAAAAAATCGTCGTTATATATAGATATGTCGGAATCAATTATCAGTAAATTCTCCATCAATTGTTTCGAGAATGTTTGGGAAGGCGACGTTTTAATACTTCCCCTACATAATTTCCAAGCACTCACTTGTATCAGTAAATTATGCTTAGTTTGCTTTCCCACAAACTAGTGGATGTCCCATCTTGAATTTGTCAACCAGGATGTTAAAGATACCATGCTATCCTTTGCAAAAAGTCAAAAAACATTCCTGGACTGAGCCCATAATAAGATAGAAATCTTTGAGGTAGCAGTAGTAGTAGTAGTAAGTACTTTCCTACCACCTAGCTCCCCAAAACCTGTGCATGCTCCCCACGAGCTCCAACAGAGTGATTTTTGCGAAGCCGACAGCCTCTCGCATCTGGCCAAGGGTAAATCACTCTCGCATGGGCCCGGTGCCCCCATGCAAATGCCCCCCCCAACCTGCTCCCCCCGCTGTGTTTGCTTTACACAGCGCCCACTAGATACCAGGCGAGTAATTACGGCGCGTCGGATGCTCGGATTTTTCGGCGGGATTAATGTTTGTGAAGGCGCCCTCGGAATCCGTATCTGGAGCGCTGTGAAACCGCTGAGGGTAAGGCTCCCTGTCAGTGGGCCAATTATCTTTTCCATGCCTCTGTGATTTTAATTAAGATAAATTTTCTCCAATTTGCAAATCTTCACGTTCTAGCAATTCATCAAAATTAGCCTAATTGTTTTGCCGGGGCCGCTAAACGATTATTAAGCCCTTTCTTGTCTGCCTTGGATAAATGTTTTAATCTAATTGCTCCTGACGACTCTCCTTCTGCCAGGCTCATCTCACACAAGACGGACGTCTTAACCCTTGATGAGTGAGTGGAACGCAAATCACGTGATATCCCCGTTTGTGTCATCACAAACACAAGAAGGTGGATGAGGAGGGGACTTCAGCCTTCCAAGGTGTTGAGATAATTGTGCCTTCTGCAAGTTTTAGTAATGCGTCACTTTCTGGGCCTTTTAGTGCTCCATTTCATTGGTGGCTGCACTGTCTATTGTTGTTTTTTTATTAAAACAATAAATCTCCAGTGCTACAACAAAAATCTCATGGATTACCATGTGGAATCTCAGCTTTACCTTCATAACTGAACATTCTGGTGTTCTGGACAGGAGACCCACTTGCACGCTGAATCAATAATGTGGAACATTATCATTACCGGTTACCCAAGAGCATCGAGCACGTGCTCAGTAAAAACAGCAATTCAAACTTAGCCCATGTGCTTTTTGAAGGACTGTTGTAGTGTTCATTCCAAGTGCCATTTTGGCACGAGGGGTGTGAAGAACACCTAGTTTCAAGTTTCCACATTACAAAGGTCAGGTTACATAGGTTATTGTCAGGTCAGGCCAGATAAGGTCTGTGACTTGCTGCAGGTGTCATGTAAACCTGTACTAACCTGTTCCATGGTGGGGTTGTCGGCGACTAAACCTTCTCCCCCACTAGGTTTTCTGGTGAGGAGGGTGTATGATATG
>CM068958.1:89438718-89449932 GCA_035128595.1 Eptatretus atami | reverse complement strand
AATGTACAGCTATAAATTCCTGTGTGGGGCTTGTGTGAAACATCAAAGCCTGCACTATTCTTTTCAACATATGGTTGTTTGGCCAGACTTGATCCTTTCTAAAAGCTGGGTCTCAAAGAAGGAAGCACATACCATTTTTAAAGTCTTTGGAATGATTTGACCAGGGTTCAAACCACTGACCTCCCAGACTCAGACCAGACAGACTCTCCAACCATTACACCACCAATGCTGTTGAAAATGCAATCGAGGCAATGAAATTATAACGTTTTGTGCACCTAGTCAATTCGATATACCCATGCAGAGTATAAATTTGGTTACGTGTCTTTAAATAGTTTGAAACCCCACGTTATTTGGGTTGGGTCCGGTACGGGAGTGGGAACAATCTGGCTTGTCCAAAGGAATGGATTACTTCATCAAATCAAGGAGCTCCCCCAACCTGTGCAATCATAATGGCAGTTGATACACGAATTCTATTCCAGGCAAATATGAGCCTGGGAGTAATATTGCATGCAAACTATTCCAATTGACCTCTCCTGTCATTCACATTAGGAGCTATTGCAAGAGACAGGGAACGTTCCGTAACCACATACACTGTCGCCATCAGGGAAATGTAAATTGGTGAAATGGAATGACAAGGGGTGCAAATGATGAATCTTGGCCTGATGGGACAGCACTAATGCCCATAGTAGAGCTTTACATAGCCTGTATCACGTGCAGGACAAGGACATTAGGAGACGCCAGTGCATGTTTTTAAAATTTTTACTGAATTTCATGGAGATAATGAACTGATCAAATATATTTGTAATTTTGAGGATCCCAAGCAACATCATGAGATGTGTGCTCAGATGGGAACACCAAGAAAGCCAACCCAAAAGGTTCATGGCTAGCTATCCTTGTACAATTGGTCTTTCGTACTTTGGTTCATTCATCAGAAGTACAGTGAAAGCTACATTGCCCAGATATGAAGGGACCAGCTTTTTGTCAAGGGTGGGTGACCTCTGAAACGGCCACGGTGAAGAAGAGAGGATTGGACCCATGTCACCCAGGACTCTCACCCCTGTATGTGTTAGCGCAGGAATGTGTAATATGTCCATGGTGCCAGTGATAGCTCGCCTACTCTTGGCAAAGGACACCGTGGAATTTGTAACGTCCACCAACTAATTCCGGCAGACGCGACACCCAGTTTAACGGCCATCAGAGGGACGGCACAATCACCCTGCCTGTGAAACACCAGGATGACAGTTTATAGCCGGGTCAGGATTCAAACCCAGGCGAGACAGTTCACAGGCAGTATGCGCACCTCTTCAGACTGAATGACAAGGAAAAATAGTCTCGTTACTACTGACTCATCATAAATCTTAAATCGTAATTTGACATAATTAAAACCCACATTAATGATAATAATTGCATTCGTTAATTAAGCTCAAAGGAGACAATTTAAAAAACTGCTGCAGCTGGTTACACTAATTGTGGGGTGCCCTGGGATATCGGCGGCACACGCGACAGGTGCAAGGCAAGGTGAAGCAAAATCAGGTGGTTTAGAACAGAATGACCAACAATACTGTAAGAACAATACGATTTCCTCGAAGGAAATGCCCATGATGCTCATGCAATGGAATCGTATTTTATAACTAGCAAGGTTTATATCGTGTGAGACTTCATCGCAAGTGAAGACACGTGATGTAAAATACCTGCATTCTGATTCTGATGTAACATACACTGTGTTATGGAGTGTCAGTTGTGCCGAAGCAGTTTCTTGGCAAGGGTTATACTGGGTGGTTTGCCATTGCCTTCCCAGTAGTAGTTAGGGCAGGAATTTGTAATTTGTTCAGTGTACCGGCGATAGCTCGCCTACTTTTCATGAAGGACACCGTGGGTCTTTGACGTCCACCAACTAATGCCGGCAGATGGGATGTCCAGTGACGTCCATCTGAGGGACGACACACACCTTGATGAATCACCCTGTCTATGAAACACTGGCCGGGATGATAGCTTATAGCTGGGTTGGGATTCGAACTCAGGCTAGACAGCTTAGAGGCGAGTGTGCTTTACCTATAGGACATCATTCCAGCCCATATGCCTGTATTTTAAGGTAAATAAGGCTTTAAACTAATCGCGAGGCAGTTTGAATCTCTGAGATGAATCCTCAAGGCAAAAACAGAATAATCCATCACATTTAATCAAATCATCCATCAAATTCGTCTTTGAAGTAACTATTGTTTATCAGAGGAATCCGAGACAACGCGCTGGTGGAACCGAGCACCCGTCTGAGCTTTACGTTTCACCTGGATTGCCCTCTGCTGCTTGGTGGACGTGCATGCACCTACTACCTTGCAACATGCGCCAGTTGATAGTACCATGCAACACTGAAACAAACATAAATACGACATTTTTTTTATTTCTTCCTAACCGGTCAGAAACCTCAGCAGATCCTTACTGGCTGTTTTTTTGTGATGGGTCCGATAACTTCTCCATCCCAGATTGCCTGCCATTTATTCCTCTGCCGGCCTCTCTTCTTCCACTAGTCTCGATCTTTGTAACAATAATAATATAAGAAAGATTCTATTTGATGAAATCTGTATTTTGGAATAATAAGTCAGCAGAAGACACTGCATCAAGGTGGAGTATGGCACCTTTGGGAATCGATACATTAAGCTGGCTGTCGCATATTGCACCCATATCTAAAATGTCGTGTCTTGCCTTTTCATTGTTCAAGAACCTGAGCGCTGTGCTGTTCAAGCTTCGGCCACTGATATGGCTTCGTCCTGTGATTTGAGTTTGACTGGTGTTCAGGATTTGATTTGATTGGTGTTTGGCGTTCGACCGGTTTGACTGGTGTTCGGGGTTCGACTGGTTTTATCCTGGCAAGTTGAACGCAGGTATAAGACCCTACACTAGAATATCGTCAAAATACAGATGAGATAATCAAAATTCATTGTACAAAACATCAAAGGAAACAATCATTTTATGATTTCCTATGTTTTTGCATCACCCAAGTGGCGAAGTACACCACCCAGGGACTCAGGGACTGAGGAAGAGGGATGGATACACTGAGCTGGGCAAGGATTGCTTGGACTCGCCTCCTTGGAAGAGTATGGTGAAAATACTCAGAGAGATGGAGTTCACGCTTATTGGAAACGGACTGTATGCTTAGCAGCAGCGTTTTGTCTACCCAGTTAGGCATACCTTCATCATCTATAATATAAAAGGAGCTCGGTCTCGGTGTGCCTGCATCCGTCCATCCCTGCCTGCATGCGTCCGTCCGGCCGTCAACAATTGTCCTATAGGGGATACCACTAATGAAGCCCAATCTGCAAACTGTATGATATAGTTGAGTAAGATGACGATAAATGGGCCAGTTTCAATTTACGTTAAAAAACAAACTCTTCCTCCTTCATTTTCTTCTTCACGTATAATAATAGTGAGTCTCATTCAATCCCGTTTCTCATATCGATTAAACATGAGCTATATTCAATACTTCTTTTTTCAACATTTCCAATTTATTCATATCGCCCTATCAAACAGTATTCCTGATTATACACCACCTTTTAAAGCATCACAAAGCAGGTCGCTCTACTTGCAACAGAGGTGAGAAAAGGATCCAAACAAAACGGTAGCTGATATTTCAATAATTTATTCGCACAATTCTTAAAGGGTGAAAGTTAATTTTTATTTATTTTCTCTGGAAGCAACGGGTCTTACATTCTAGACATCTATGAAAAGCAAGCAAATGACTTATGCTTGACTGAGTTTTTAATCAGGTCGGGAATTGAACCCAGATCAGACATATAATTGCTATCTCTCTTGCAGTCTATTACAGAATCGTTACCAATTTAAAATCAATCAACATATCAGAAAGGAAAGATGCTAACTTAACAGGATGATAGCTCAAATTGCTGTTAACGACCTGCAACGTGGGAACAGCTACAAGAATATCATGATCACTGTTTGTTTTCCACTTTAGTTGATAAGTTCCAGTTCCACCCCTTAACGTTTGTCTTCAATTTACAATCATAAACTCCGCCTCTTAACCTTGCCTAGCAACCTATTAGATTGTAAACAATCGTTTTACTTAATAACTTTCGACACTTTTTAACTTTTAAAATTATTATACCTGTAAAGTGGTAAATAAAAAGCTCATTCTGTGCACTCATTCTTGGTTTATTTATCTGCTTGCAGAATGCCAGCATAATCAACTTCGTAAAATATTATTTTATTAATTGTGATGTACAGTAAACCCTTAAATATTGTTGGTTTGAATATTACAACCTTTATCAATCGCAGGCAACCTCTTGTGTACCGATTTAGTTTTTCTCAGTTTTTGAGCTGAGTTGTGACGGTTGTCTCCCAACACGAGTCTGTTGTTGTTTCTCATGCAATGTTAATAATGATGCTGAAGCGTAAAACGATGGAGGAAGGTGATTATTGTTAACAGTTTCGTCTTTACACATATAATTGTAAATCAGTGGTGCTGCTGCGGTGCAGGTGATAACTGAGAGATGCAGTGCGTACAGCACTGTACTGTACCTATATCCACGTCAACACTGCATTCGGTGTAATCTTACGTGCAATCGTAATCAAATCCTTTGTTTTCGATTATTATTTCCCTGAATCATTTTAAACCATGGCTCCCAAGAGGAAAAGTGTTACTTGTGGTGAACCAATGCAAAAACAAGTCAGGAAAAGTGATGTCTTTGAATAAAAGTGGAGGTTTTGGATAAGCTTGGTTGAGGCGAGAGTGTGTGCATTTTATTTATTCGCTGGTTTAGGAGCTGCAGAGTGATTTATAAAAGAAACACATCGACAGATTACAAAGGAAAACAACTTAAGAGATTATGGTAATAGGGGAGGAATAGTGGGGACTTTGAGGCTAGCAGGATGGGCTGGAGGTACGCACACTCTCCTCCAAGCTGTCTTGCCTTGGTTTGAACCCAGACAAGCTGAACGAATCACCACAGTGAATGGGATGAAAAAGTCATCTTGGTGTTTCACAGGCAGGGTGATTCATCAATGTGTGTGCCGTCCCTTGGATTGACGTTAAATGGGAATACTGTCTACCGACATTAGTTGATGGATGTTAAAGACCCCACGGTGTCCTTCACGAAGAGTAGACGAGCTATCACTGGCACCCTGAACAATCTCCAAATTCCTACCCCAACTATTGCTGGGAAGGCAATGGCAAACCACCCAGAATAACCCTTGCCCATGAAAGCTGTGTCGGTGGTGCCAATGCTCTGTGAGGACTATGGTACATCAGAGAGAGAGAGACAGAAGAGGAGAGAGAGAGAGAGAAGAGAGAGAGAGAGAGAGAGAGAGAGAGAGAGAGAGAGAGAGAGAGAGAGAGAGAGAGAAGAGAGAGAGAAATGGGGGCTTTAGACAAATTCAGAAACGAAAGGCCATGTTTGATCTGCATTTGAATGTTTAATCTGCTTCAATGCAGCAGGAGGCTTCATCTTCTATCTATAATTCCAGCAATCTGTGTGTGTGTGTGTTGTGTGTGTGTGTGTGTTGTGTGTGTGTGTGTGTGTGTCTGTGTGTGTGTGTGTGTGTGTGTGTGTGGTGTGTGTGTGTGTGTGTGTGTGTGACCGCTGTTTCTCGACAAACCACTGGTCCGATCTAATTGAAACTTGCCAGGTATATTGCTGGGGACCTGAGGATGTGCCTTTTCAAGGTTTGATATTAATCGGACAAGTGCTTCCCAAGTTATGGCCATTTATTTACCAAACCAATGACAAGACACGTTGCGTGGGCGTGGCCGATGGGGAAGGGAAGCTCAGCCGCGTTCCCCATTACGGGTTACAACGTACGGACTTCCGGAGAGTGATGACTTCGTGTATTCTAATAATTTCTCGATTTCTTATGCGCATTTATAGATAAACACAATGCCCCAAGTTATGATCGTTTTCATATTAGACGGTGCATAAATTTCGGTAACATCAGAGTGCTGGTATGCTCCAAACCAGGAAGTAAATTTTTTTTCTCTCTCTTCTCTTCTCTTTTTGTTTTTCCTTGCACGACATTGCGAAAAGGTAAAATACGTTGGCGCTAATTGAATATTGGGTATTAAAACTAAATTGCGAATAATCGTAACTGCGAATAATATGCGAACTTCCTGGTCACCCACGTCCGGGCACGCAAGAGCGAATAAACGCCTGTGTGGTCGTTGTTTGTTGCTCGCGGTTTGAATATTTATTTATAATTTTTTTTTGTTTTTTTTTTTGTTTTTTTTTACAGGCACGTACTAGTAAAGCCAATTTATATTTATTTTTTCATGTTTATTTCAATTGTGAGTGTTTATTTTCTCTGTCACCCACCTTCCTCTATATTTTCTGGAAGCCCAGGAACCTAAACTGCTTATCACCATAGGATATTGGTTTTAACTATTGCAGTTTACATATTGCGTAGGGTCCGGCGATGTTTCGATATAACGGCTGTATCGATATAATTTTCCATATCGATATACCAGTATTGGAATTCTGAATGTACTGGTATACCAAAAAAAGTCGATATGAAAAAAACCCCCGGTACATCACCAACAAATTGAAGAAAGGTGTCTTCAATCTTTAAATACCATTCATGATTTATAAAGCTTTGATGCACTTGGCATCTCGGCTAAACATGGAACAGGAACAGTGAAACGTATGACGTCAAGATGTAACGGGAAGTTTGTACAGTATGTTTTAACTTTTAACCCTCGGTATCCGAGCACCCGTCCAGGCAATCGTGTTTTTCTTTGCCCTTGTGGCTGTTTTTGAAGCAATTACTAATTTGTAATTATTTTACATGAATCGGGTGTGCTTTAGAAATCCTGTGCCGAGTCAGTGATCTGAGAAACCAGTATGAAAGCGATACCAGTATGAAAGTGATACCAGTATGAAAGCAATGGTGTTATGAAAGCAATACCCGTATGTATATGGAAGCAATACCAATATGAACTATGAACTAGTTCCCATTCCGAAAATAAGATGCATCTTCAATCTGCATGGAGAATAGACTTCCAGTTCCCACCCATTGTTTAGAGGGATTGGGGAGGGAAATGGCGTTAAGTTTGGTGTGCTTCATTCCATGAGTAATGTCCCCGGTCCCCCCGAGTCTCGACTCTCCAACTTTTGTCTTTTAGTCGAACAATCCATATTTTAATCCCTCCAGCCTCCATTTATCAATCCATCTTTCAACCCTTCTTAAAGTCCAACTCCCCTTCCATCGCCGGTCCCTCGCCCTTTAACTTCCAAAAAGTAACTCACGAACTCCCCAGTACTCACGATTTTCTGCCGTTCAAACTCCGTAATTCCCATGGAAAACTTAACTCACCTGAATCCACACGTTCGTTTTTCATCTCAAACCCCTCCCATTGTCCTTCCACTTCCCAACCCCACTTCACACCACCCCTTCAAACCCCCCTGTTAATTCCACATCCGAAACCATCTCCACAGTATGTATATATGTGTGTGTGTGTGTGTGTGTGTGTGTGTGTGTGTGTGGTGTAGTGTACGTGTACGTGTACGTGTACGTGTACGACTCACGACTCATAGCGCGACGACTCAGACTAGACAACGTGTAAAGCACGACCTGTAATAAAAACTCACACAGTGAGCGCAGTCAACCAACACCAATCATATATATTGCTGGAATGTTGTGAAAGACTGTGACGCAACCCGTTCATTCAAGTTGTGTAAGTGGAGCACACAGCGCTCAGTCCGGGTTACTTTTTTAGACGGACCTCATATATATATATATATATATATATATACATATATATATATATTATTGTTACGAAATAGCTTTTATTGGACGACTAAATATAGGATTAGCTCAGATCCCCCATTAAATGCATGTTAGCTAGGTTGTTTGGTAAAATGGACGTTATATGCGTGTCGGGAGGTGTAAGAGGCTGTTTTGTTTTTTGTGCAGTGGTGTGGAACAAGGGCTCCCTCTCTTCCTCCTCTTTACGGACGATAGGCCCCGCCCAGTCGGCTGGAAGGTGTGGCCAAGGGAGGAGGTGGAGCAAAGGGAGGAGTTTGTCGGCTTCGCCGAGAGAGGCGGGCTCGTGTGTCGAAGGAGCAAACGAAAAGAAACTGTGGTGAAACTGTGAGCGCGCGTGTGGCGCCGATCGCTGTACACGGACAGCTGTGTCTGTTTTTCGTGAAGAACGAGCCGAAAGAAAGGCAGGGAAGGCAACGGAAGAAAACGACAAGTTTCGAGTCGCGATCTGCTGGATGAGCAGGGGCTTCGAGGCGAGCGAGAAAAAAGGGCAGTGGTGAATCGGCCAGGAGAGAAAGCTGAACCTGAGATCGAGTCTGCCATCGGCCGAGAAAGAAAGGTGGAATTGAGAAACGGCAGTCGGCTTTGAGAGGCGGCCTGCACGTCAATTGGCGATCGACTCTTATGGGGAGGTGATCGACAGGTTCGGCCTGCGTCTGTCCGTGGAACCTCCATCCTTACTCACCTCACGGCTCGACACGTTGTCGATCCGCCTGCGGAGCTCGGCACCTCGATTTGGGCCTTGTCTGGAGAACAGGCCAGGCGTGGATTTGTATGCTGGACCTTGAGAGAGATCGGCTGAGGCCCATCGTCGACATTGCGGGCCGGAACGCGCTGAGGAGGGCGTGCACACGCGGTGCCTTGAGAAGGAAGAGTACGGCGCCGCATCTGCCATGCCACGCGGCGCTTTTGAGCTGGGGCTCGAATCCGTGGACATCCGCTGTTGCGAGCGACATTCGTGCTTTATTCTTGACACTGTCCTCTCGTCCATGAAACCTCACCAAGTAGTCTGTCTGTCTTGCATGCATGCTGTCTGTCCCTGTCTGCACGTTGTTTAAGGCATATCTCGGTAGCGACCCCCTCGAAACCTGTAGTCCGTGGTTCCCTAGTTAAGAACGGGTTGAGGATGTTAATAAAAACATTATCGTGAATTTTGCTTGTGTTGTGATCCCTGATGTTCCCCAATAAATCTGGTTAATTCGTATGAAGTTGCCGCTATGGATTAATTCGTGTTGCGTCGAGGAACGATCCGTTCGATTGGCATATAAAACCAAAATGGTTACAGACTGGCAGAAAACGCTCGGCATCTGACAAAACCAGTCTGTAACCAGGGGTTCTATTTCCCCAACTGGCAAGGTACAAGGATTACGTTGGTATCGCGATTGAAGGCGCGTGACCCGAGGCCTGTGCTGAGCCGGCCGGCGTTATATAACCCCGGAGACGGCCGGAGTGGGTTGAGAATCCTCCGTCGCTGAATCCTTAAAAATATATATATATTTAATTTATTTATATACACACATGCAGTATATATATATATTATATATATATATATATATATATTATATATATATATATATTATATATATAGATGAGGTCGGTCTAAAAAGTAACGAGACTGACTTCACAGAAATTTTATTCCAAAAAATATATTGAAATCACAGCTTGTCCCTTCAAAATAGTTTCCCTCCAGTCTCACACACTTGTCCATCCTCTTCTTCCATGCTTCGATGCACCTCCGGAAGGCCTTTCTTCTGGAATCCTCCGGAGCTCCATCGTCATGGCCCTTTTGATGGCCTCCACATCAGGAAATCGGATCCCCGTGATCACCCCCATGAGCTTGGGGAATAGGAAAAAATGACAAGGGGCCAAGTCTGGCGAATACGGGGGTTGCTCCAGAGTTGACACGTTCCTCTCGGAACATCCATACTTACCTCACCTCACCTGTGTCTGACATTGTCTCCAACCGTCGTGTCGATCCGCCCTCTAGCGGAGCTCGGCACCAACTCGAATTTTGGGCCTTGTCTGGAGAACAAGGACCAGGCGTGGATTTGTATGCTGGACTTGAGAGAATGGACTGAGGCTCGCACGGCGTCGAGCATTGTGCGGAGGTCCGGAACGCGCCTGAGCGATGGGGTGTCACACGCGGTGCCCCTTTGAGAAGGAAAGAGTAGCGGCGCCGCATCTTGCCATCCACGCGGTGCTTTTGAGCTGGGGCTCGAATCCGGGAGACATCAAACCGCTCTAGTTGCGAATCGACTCCACATTCGTGCTTTTATCTTGCACTGTCCTCATCGTCCATGAAACTCACGAAGTAGCTCTGTCTGGTCTTGCATGCATGCTGTCTGTCCTGTCTGCACATTGTTTAAAGGCATATTCGGTAGGACCCCTCAAAACCTGTAGTCCGTGGTTCCTTAAGTTTTACATGATACACGGGGTTGAGGATTGTTACTGAAAAACTACTATATGTGATTTTGCTTGTGGTTGTGATCCCCGCACTTGCTTCCCGGTCCCACCATAATCTGGTTAATTCGATGAAGTGCCCGCTATGGAATTAATTCGTGTTGGCGTCGAGGAAACGATGCCGTTCGATTGGCATATCACAACACCAAAATGGTTACAGATAGGCAGAAAACGCTCGGGCAATATCTGACAAGACACCAGTCTGTAAGCCCAGGCGGGTATTCTAGTCTACCCCAACATGGCAAGGACAAAGGATACGTATGGTACATCTTAGAGCAGATTGACAGGCTGCGTGAGCCCGAGCCTGTGCTGAGCGGCCGGCCGTTATAAACCCCGGCAGAACGGCCGGAGTGGGTTAGAATCCCTCCGTCGCTGAAATCCTTAACAATAATATAATATATATATATATATATATTTTTTATTTTATACACACATGCAGTATATTATATATAATATATATATTATAATCTCCAGCTCCCCGCTCTTCCCTGTCTTATATATTATATATATTATATATTTATAGTATATATATAAAGATCTATATATAATTATGAGGTCGGTCTAAAAAGTAACGAGACGACTTCCACAGACAATTTTTATCTCCCACAAAATCTATGAAATCACAGCTTGTCCCCTTCAAATGTTTCCCCCAGTCTCACACACTTGTCCAATCCTCTTCCTCCATGCTCGATGCTACCTCCGGAAGGCTTCTTCTGGACTCCCCGGGCTCCATCGTCATGGCCACTTTGATGCCTCCACATCAGGAAATCGGAATCCCCGTGATACCCCATAGTTGGGGATAGAAAAAATGAACAAGGGGCCAACTGGCGAATACGGGGGTTGCTCCAGATTTGACACGTTCCTCTCCGCCAGAACTCGTCGGATGCTCAGGGCGCTGTTAGCAGGGGCATTGTCATGGCTGGAGCACCCAGGGCGTTTGTCTCGCCGCAGATCCCCCTCTTGTCCCAGACTGATCTCATGAGGGCCCGGCCC
>CM068958.1:89391001-89398501 GCA_035128595.1 Eptatretus atami | reverse complement strand
GAACAAGGATCGTCAAACACACGTGTTCCAAAAAGGTTGATGAAAATCTTTTTTCAGAAGGATCCAACAGTTGGTAAAGCAGTTGAATGAGAAACCGGATTGAAATGACTTTTGGGTAAGGGAACTCAAAACAATGAGAACGCAATAAAATATGACAATGGAGGGGAATTGGGATGGCTTGGCTCAAAGATGTATTGTGAATAATAAGCATGAAGACAAAGGTGATTACCTGTTGGGTACATTCGGTGTGCGCAGAAACTCCCTTCCTGCAGACTACCTGGGTGCCCCCAACTCCAAATGGAAATGAGACAAGGAGAGGTGGCGGCACCGCCAAGAAAAAATGGCGGTTACCTTCACTCGCTAAAATGATGACCCCGCACATGGAGCGCAAGTCTGGGTGGTGCTGGGGAAGCCAGGTCTTGTTGCAAGCCGGAGATAAAATTTAAATCTCCTCTCGGAAGTTTGTTCTTGGCGGAACAAAACATCGGAGTTGCTCTCGAGAAACCGTGGAAAGAAAATAAAAATAATAAACGATAAGAGTTTAAAACTTAACAATGCCAGGGAGATTTTCATCAATAAATGTTTAAATGTTTTGCAAGGGAGATTTGTCTTAAAATACTCTAATTGAACCTTGAATTCGGGCAACAAGCTGCAAAGTTCGTTTATATAAACAATGAGTCATTAACTCTGCTTCTCAATTGGTAATTAAAAAAGTTATATCTTATTAATTGTAAAACAGGAGTCCTCATCAGCCTGCTGAGGTATAGAACTTCTCATTGTGTTTGCGAGGCTACACCCTATCTTTTAAAACAGGTGCTCCACTGGCCTGCTGAGGCAACCTTATCTTGCCATGTAAATGAAAGTTTCTCTGTTCACGCGATGCCCCTGAAGCAGGCACGATTCCTTCATGCTTTATCTTGTTACTTCACATGTTTTATGATGTATAGATGTTTTTATCTTTGCTTTGTAGGACTTTTGTTTTAACAGAGCTTTCCTTGATAGTCTGAAATTGATTAACCAAACCCTTTGAAGCTTTAAAACCCTCCCTATTTCCAATCATATAAAATACACATGTATCCTCCTCAAGTCAGAGATCTGCTTTGTACACTTGAGATAATTTAGCCTTTCTCTCCACACGTGTGTTTATACAATAATGATCTATTAGATGATAAAGTCTTTTCTCTTTTGTGTTAATTTCCACCACATACCCCACTGCTTCGTTTAACCACCAAAAATATGGCTTAATTTGAGATAAAAGCCAGCATTACATTCAAAATGACAGTTTTCATCGAGCCTGGAAAAGGCATACGATCAACCAAAGAGGCTGCAATAGTAAAAAGGGATCCGCAGCTTTGTGTCAGAACTTGCAAAGATAATTAAGGAAACTCCGTACTTTTACATAATAAATAACAAACGTCACGAACAAAAAAAAGTTGATCTCATCTTTTCAGGAATAACATAAGTTTAAAAAAAAATTTCAACGCCGACACCCAAAATGAGAGCAAGATGTGCAAGTGCAAAACAAACAAAATAAACACCGCAACCAATCAGTGAACTCAACCGCATATCAAGTCGAAAGCTTCGCGAAAAACACAAAGTCGCAAGCTTTACAAGGTGCTGATGAAAAGTACAATGGTGCAAGACACTACACTTGTCAAAGTATGTTCAACTTCTACCATTTCTTAGCAGCCGGTTTTTTTTGACACAGATGGCTTCAACAAAGCCATGTCAGAAGTTCGGTTTATTTCAAGAAATTTGAACCGAGAGAACTTGACAATGATGAGATAAATTTGCATCAACCGCTGAAAAAAAATAAAATTAAGCTTTGTAGGTACTTGATGGTAATCATTAATGCCGACCGAAAACCAATTTGGTCCAAAATAAATCACGGTGACTGTGATATCATCTCTGTCAACCCATGAGGTCTTCTGGTAAAGCTGAGTGAGTGAGCAAGTCTCTGGGGAATCTACCCCCACCCGCAGTCATTCACGGGCAACTGCATGTCTGACCAAAATTGTGGCTGAGTATTCGGTCCTCCACCTGGTGGGGTTTGACCTGCTCACGTCGAGCCTGTTGGGAGATGGAGAGAGAGAGTGAGAGAGAGAAGAGAGTGAGAGAGAAGAGAGAGAGAGACAGAGAGAGAGGGAGAGAGGAGAGAGAGAGGGGGGAGAGTGAGAGAGAAGAGAGAGAGGGAAGAGAGAGAAGAGAGAAGATCGAGCTTTTCATCTATCTCCCTCCGTGTAAACAAAAACAATAAACAAAAAACAACACGTGTGCACGCACGAGTACTTGTCAGCTGCTCGGCGGCTCACAAGACGCGAATGTTTGCAAAGCGTCGACAAATGAGATAATATGAAAAATGAACATGCGGTGGAGGATTCTAACAAAAATAGAGACAGATTTATATAGACTGGCAAAAACGTGAGATGGGGAGGGGGAATCACATTGGGCAGCATCCACATGCACGTACAAGTTTCACAATATCACCCCCCCGCCCACCACCACCATACACACACCTCCCCCCACCTCACCACTGGCGCACATACCTCCACCCCTCACCCCAACACCACACATGCCTCCCCCCCCCACCACATATAATACACCAAACTTCACCAAGTATACCATGTCCTCCCCAACCACAACATATGCCCAACAACCACACATATGGCTCCTCCCTCCCTCCAACCACCCACAACACTCAATTTAAACAACCCCAACACATGGCCCCCCCCAACACAAAATTGCCACCAAACACCAACCAAACCACCACCTCCACCCGCTCCTAAAACACCACAACCACATCCGATGAAATACGAGGCCTCGGAATGTATCACCTCGTTTTCCCCGCCTTTCATCCCCTTGTTCAGCAGTTTTCTGCACCGCGGGCAAGCATCCGCGTTTCTTGGCGCCTGGATTAGCTCCTGTCTCCATCCCCATGGCCTCAGTGTCGCATGAATCCGCAGCACCAGACGACCGCGACGTATTTGTGTTATATTATCGTTATCAAGTTTTCCACGTCTCCCCTGCCCCACTTTCCCTCCTCCTCCTCCTCCTCCCCCTCAGGTCCAGCAGGCACACCGCGCTGCAAGAATCGCAGCGACATCGCCTGCGAAACGCCAGTCCGTCCTTATGCAGAAGAACGGGCGAGCATCGCGTGATTTACAGTAATATAATAATAATAAAAAACCAATGTCACTTAGGGTGACCCGTATCTGTGCCAAAGGTAGGTCACGTGTGACTTTATTAAGGCACACTGGAGTGAACAAGAGCTGCTATCCGACCAGGAAGCTGCTTGCGAGAAGATATCTCTGTCTCACGAAGATTCCGATGAGAATCGTTCTAAACTATCTGCAAACGAGTAACATGAAACATAATGTTTTGCCTCGATAACTATCACGTCAAATGACGTCATAAAATGTTCAAGGCTTTGATATATCTAGAAGCACTCATGAGTGTCAATTTGAGGTACTACACGATATGGTTTCCCTAAAACTTGAAAAATTTGACCTTGGGTCAAATATGTGTTGAACCTTAGCGCTAACATGAAGGTCAAGGCCATCGCCAACCAAAAAATTAATCAGCTGAGTGCCAGACCATGAACTATATTCCATGAGTTTGAAGAACGATCCAATCAAAATTACTCAAAATAACGGTTCGTCGACTCCCCTGATTTCGACAGTGCTGACTTTGACCTTTGACCTCAAAATTTTCATGCGCTGAAAGGGACCTCTTATAGGCCTCTGATATGCGAAGTTACAAAAATTTCCAAATGAAAACTGTGCCTGGCAGAGTGATTTATACGTATAAAGACACAAAAAAAAAAACTTAACAACAACAAAAAAAACAGATGAAGGTCAGCAATCGCCACCCAAAATTAATTCAGCTGAGGCGCCTAGACCATGAACTATATTGCCATGAAGTTTGAAGACGATCCGATCAAAATTACTCAAAAAATAAGGGTTTTGTCGATTACCTGATTGCAACAAAGTGACCTGACCTTTGACTCTTGACCTTCAAATTTTATGGCCTGAAAGGGGACCTCCAATAGGCCTCTGATATGCGAAGTTACAAAAATTTTCCAAATGAAAACTGGTGCTCTGCAGAGTGATTTTATACGTGATTACAGACCAAAAAAAAAAATTAATATTTATACACAAACAAAAAACAGATGAGGTCCAGGCCATCGCCACCAAAACTTAAATCAGCTTGCGCGCCAGACCATGAACTATATCCCAATGAAGTTTGAAGACGATCCGATCAAAATTTACTCAAAAAATAAGGGTTTTTGTCGATTACCTGATTTGCAACAAGGTGACCTTGACCTTTGACCTGACCTTCCCCAAATTTTATGCGCTGAAAGGGACCTCCATAGCCTCTGATATGCGAAAGTTACCAAAATTTCCAAATGAACACTGGGTCTGCAGAATTTTTTTTTCGTGATTTACAACAAACAAAAAAAAATAAAAAACATACAGACTGACTAACATATCTTGCAAAAACTTCGTTTTGGCAAGATAATAATAATATACGATAACGATGAGAACAAGTCTCGGCCGCGAGTGTTCGCACCACGCTTCGGACTTGTGGAAGACAGAACGCACGCGAACACTGCGCTCTGTACGGCTCTGTCAGCAAACGCAACGCGAGCCCGGCGCCGTGAACGGTCACGATTCTCTCCCCCCGCCTCTGGCACCGGAATCAGTCGTGGTCACACGTGCGCGTGCAATACGTGCGTGGCGGAGCTCCGTGCGTGACAGCGTGGGAACACCCACCTGGCTACTGTAGATGCAATGCTCGCACCGGTACGAGTCGCTTGCTTCAATCACCCGTGGACAAAACCAAAGCGATTTGTAAACAACAACAAAATAAAATATGTGCCATTGTTCAGTCAGTTGTTTAATAAAAGTAGTAAATTACACAGAGATTGGTATGTCATGCACGTAAGGGAAATTTGCACATGCGCACGCACGCACGCAGTCACGCACACACACACACACACACACACAAACACACACACACAACACACACCACACACACACAAAACACACACACACACACGACACACACACAACAACACACACACACACACAAACACACACACACACACACACAACACACACACACACACACAAACACACACAACACACACACACAAACACACACAACAACACCACACACAAACACAACATACACACACACACAACATCATACAAAACACACACACAAACACACACACACACAAAACAAACACACACACAGCCACATCGCATAACCAAAACAACACACACACACACACACACACAAACAAACACACACCGCAAACGCTCCACACAACACACACACACACGACACACACCAACAAACAACACAACACAGGCGCACGCATCGCACACACACACGCACACGACACACACACACAACACACACACACACACGCACGCTCACAGCACACGCGCACACACACACACACACGCACACACACAAGTTGTACAGTTTCGGCTATTCGTGAAATATATCTATATTTAAAAGTGCTGTTAATATGTTACCCTCAAACACCCAAAACTGGCAAGGATGAGTTCATCGGATAAGCGTAGGTTTCTACAAGGTAGAAACAGAAAGTACAGTACGATCACCGTCTATCAGTGATGTAAAACGTCAGTTCGAACAGCTGCAGCACACAAGGCACAAACAGTATGTTAGGTAATCCGCCGGCAGATCACAAAATTCTCATATCCCAGTTCCACAACAACTCGTGAAACCATGAACCAAAGCAAAGCATGATTATAAAAAAGGACACAAGCCGGTAGGGAGAGGGACTTCCGCTAGATCGAAGCGCTGGATCGATGCTTTTCATTCTGAAGATCCACCGACGAAGATTCATTGCCCAGACGTATTGGTTCACATACAATTGTTCTCTGCCGGCAAGTATTTCCTATTGGTGATTTTGCCAAAAAAACAAAAAAAAAAAAAAAAAAAAAAATTGGCACTCCTCATAAAATGACGGAAATAGACCAGCCCTATTTTGAAGGCTACCATTTGAAATATATATCGGTTTGTGCGTTTTGTGCTGTGGAGCCTCGCGTTGCGCCACACAACACACCACACTAAACATACACACATACACCCATACAACCACACACATACCACACACAAACATCCACACACCCAGACAACACAACACAACCTCAACCACACACACACACACATACACACACCAAACGACGAACAGACCACAGACTAACCACATCACTCAGACCCTGCTTCTTTGACCAGCACCTCCTGAGCCACACAATATTTTTCATAAGGCACGCCCACTTTCATACGCCACTCCCACTTTACATAATAAATAAATTGGAGGTGGTGTGTGGGGTCGTGGAAATCCTTTTCGTAAATAAATAAATAATTGAAGGTGGTGTGTGGATCGTGGCATCGTTTTCCGGTAAATAAATAAACATGATTATATTATTAGTAAAATCCACAAAGACAGAATGCCGGTGATTCCATCTTATTTTGGATCCTTTCACTTTGGTCAATAACGTTTTGGATCGAGGAGAGATCGGAAGGTGAACGACGGTGTAGTTTTTCTGACAAACATTGTATACACACCTTAAATGACGTGTTATAGACACCCGATTTTTGAAGGACTACCATTTGAAAATAAAAACTCAATCAAAATCGGGCTCGAGTAAAATTTTCTAAAAATATATCTCGACGTGTTTAATTTCCGAAGTCTGGTTTCTCTACATTCAAAACTGAAGGACAAGTATTGAAAATACTGTAGCGGTTTTTCGGCCGCAACACAGCAATCGGGTGGTTGCTAGGCAACGAAATTCAAACGTGCACATTCCCAGTATATGTTCCAACTGTTGGCATAAGTTTCATCGAAATCGGTTCGCTGGTTAGTGCTGTGGTAGCCTCGCGTTGCAGACACACATACACACAGACAGACAGCGAAACCCGACAATAAGGGATATTCAATATACTACGAATCCAAAAACAGAAGAATAAACACTCATGGGTGAATGAAAAACTGTCACAAAAGGACATGCCTTTGACAAATTGCAAAACATAATACAATGACATATGTTTAGGGAATGTTGATTACAACTGATATAAACATACAAGCCATTATCGAGCTGCCCTTTTAAACATGGCGGGTACTGGAGTCCGATGGAACCAGTTGGCATATTAATGAACGTGGGCCGCTTTGTGCAGGCGAACCAAGGAGAAACCCCTCGCCCAAGTCGCTCAGTGCTGTTTCTGTTGTTTGAACCAACAAGCATTCCTTTTCACCAAATGTAAACCGAAGAACTAGCAGTTAAACCAAGATGGTCGCAAGTGCACAGCTTGGTTGTATCATCTCAAGCACCTTCTTCAAAGAGAAATAATGGCTCTTCAAAATGTTCAAACAAAAAACTTCACGGTGCAGGTGAGAAATGACTGCCTCACCCGCATACCTGTCCACATGCCACATTGCAAGTGTGTACATCAATTTGACCA
>CM068958.1:89378704-89390976 GCA_035128595.1 Eptatretus atami | reverse complement strand
TGTGCTGTGTGTGTACAAGCGCTGTTTTGGTTCATTCTGACTCCATTTCAAAGAGGAGTTTCATCTGGTTCATAAAGGTTATTTCAGTAACAATTCTCCCATCTGTAAACTCCTCCATTTGTTCCCTGCCCTAACATGCTACAAGCGGACAAGACTCGAACTTTTTCATCACATTCGGATTCATTCAATGACACGACACAGGTTTTTCAATCAAAAAATTGTTTACGTGAAAGTGCACCAAAAAAGTTTAAAATTTTTACAACCATAAACTAATTTAAAGAGCAGACGGACGCCACCAACCATTCAAAACATATAGGATCACGGGCCTTCACACACTTTTAACAAACAAAGTGATGTGCATCACGCTGCCGTCTGTCCGTTATGTCCCTGTGGCTCAGATAACTATAAGCAAGACAGCATCACGATTGGATGTATATGTGCGCACATCGTGAGGTGGCGCTATTGCGCCTCAGCAGAAGGAAGAGGTTGTCACCTTGAATGTTTTTATGGACATGTAGTGGCGATGTCTGGCTCATAGCAAGCGAAGAGCGTGTCACATTATCCTTTACATGGACATGTACGGTGGCCGCTGTTGGCTGCATAGAAGCGAAGACCCGCGTTGTCACGTATGTATATGGACATGTCTGCGTGCCTGTTGGCTCATGCAAGGAAGTAAGAGGCGTCACATGAATTCACTATGCGACATGTAGGGTCGCGCTGTTGACTCTTGCTGGCGCAGCCCCGATTGCTCCCTGTTGCCATCTCACGTCGTTCTTGCATCTGAGTCGACTCTCTGCCTATCCTGTAACGCCAATGCGCTCTGCTGATTGCCGATCATTCTGTCGACTTCGTTCACATTCTTTGACCGTTCCTCGCATCTCACGGCCCCGCTCTCGTTTCAGCGAACACTAGGCAAATGCCTCACCCGTGCCAGCCTCTTGATAATGATGATGATGCTGTTGTGTGCTTACTCCCAAGCACCGATCCATCCAAACACTGAGAAGTCCCTTCATTGAAGGCATTTGTCATACACAACCATGGCTGTGCCTGCCGTGCACACATGCTCTGCACACTTCTCGCACGTCATGTGCCTTTTGCCGCCATCTTCGAGATGGGCCAATAAAAACACCTTTTCTTTTCTTTGGTGGACCCTTGCTCTTGGCCCACAGCTGTGTGCGACTTGCTCCTTGCTGCAGTGACACCAAACAACTGCATTGTGGTCGTGATGTATTTTGGAAAGCCGGGGATTAGTTTGCCAGCCTGTATTGCATGTGAGGCCTTGACTAAATTCTGGTGCTGCTGCCAGAGAATAGCGCATGTACGCATTGTTACGCATACTAAACACTCGTACCGCATTCAGACTCGCCACGTCCACGTTATACCACGATGGCCATACGTCCATCGCACACGTTCTGCCTTTTGTAGCAGTAGTACAGCCGGCTAAGCACCAGAATCTTCAGGTTTTTGCAGGAAAGCATTGCAAACTTTGCCACAGCGGGCATGCTTACTACCCCTAGTGATCTGAAAAAAAAAGACCCAAAAATCCGTTGCCCCCTTGTGGCCGCCATCTCTGACTTTAAATATGCCTGCCATTTTAATTTGACTGTTGTTATAACTTCAAAATTAAGCCAGATACGGAAGTTATTTAAAGCCGGCTAACCCTACATTCAGGATCAAGGAACTCATTTACAAAGTTCATTTCCATGCCAAAGCTGCATTGATCGGCCATCTTTGAAATTCAACCGATGGCGGCCAACCAAATGCGGAAATATTGAATATCTTCTGTTGTTAATCATGAAGAAACATAATTCAAACGGCAATTCAATGTTTTCCAATTGAAGAGCGTCACACCAGCAGACACCCAAGTGTGCTGACATAACCCTCGTTCTGCTGTCTTGATGTTCATAATTTTTCGGAGAAGTCCTCCTGCCTAAACAGCGCCTCCCCTTCCGTCAGCTGCCCCCTTCAGTACCTTTATCGCTCGCAACTGCCGTTTAGCTAAGAAGACATGCTCATCCTCATGCACGCCCAACTGCTCCACCAGTGCTGCGCCTTGCTTCACCCATGATTTGAAGCCACGCATTCTTCCTTCCGATATTCGACTCGTTCCACTGGAAGTACTCAATGGCAGTTTCACCACGTTCACCTTATACCGAACAGATCATCCACTACCATGCGCAATTCTTTTGCAGTTATTACACCTCCCTGCATAACAATCCATGTGCCAGCGACACGCGTAAGTTCAATCAAACCGCTTTCTGCAGGTCGGTGACATTTGGAAATGTTCCGCCGATGCCATTGAGGAGCAGTTCAAAGTTTTGTCGGTATTGCCAGCAACAAGACGTTTTGGTCTTTTTCGCGACACTGGACACTGAGTTCGCCTGGGCGTAACGCCTGCCAAACTTGGACTTTTCTATTTTAAGATCTCGGGCTATTTTCTTCAACTGCCTGAAGGCCTCCATGACAGTCATAATAAGGCGTCTTCTTCTGCCTCTATTATCTGTTTCTCCATCCCTCTTTATGTAATCAGTCTTCTCTTCCAGGCTGCTGCCGAGATACTCATCGCCTAGAATAGAATGCGCGGACGACCTCTTCTGTCTCTGCCCATCACTGGTTCGGGCGTTTTCGCTGGCCTGCTTTAAGCAATTCGGCCAAACTTTTTGGCTCGTCTCCTTCACTACATGCAGACCTGCCTTCGCGGACTCCCCGCGGCAGAAGCGTTCCCCAACGCGTTTCATAGCTTCACAGACTTCTGAGCTGTGAATCAAAGGCATTTTTGAGGGCATACTAGGATTGCTTCCACTTGAGCTCGCTGCTTCCTCCTCCGGCTCTTCATTTTCTGCATGCCAGAGTTGGGCGCTTGCGGCATTTCTGCTTTGCTGCTTTCTCTCATCCCATTTCCCGACTTCTCCTCTGCCGCGGCGGCATCTTCTTGCTGACGCCAAAAATTGTCTGTTTTTCAATCAGTCATTATCACGCACGGTATTTTTTCATGCGTCTCAGCAGATTTCGCCCATCTGAAACCAATGCCCAGCAGAGTTTAGCAGTGTCAATGTACATACATCTTCTACGTAACAGGTTAACTTCTTCATTGCTTACGTCAGTTACAGTCAGAATTGTGACGTCAGTTACCTGATAAAATTCAGACTTGAAATATGTTGCATTGGCGCCCCACTATGCCTAAGCACATCATTTTAGTCCCTTGCTACGAGAATAAACATTTTCACTGGATTACCATTTCTGTGGCGATGTAAAAAGAAAAATATCGAAATTTCGAAACTGACGGAACCACAAATCAGTCATAGTTTTTGAACCCACGTTGTGTCTTGACTGGGTAAATTATATAAACGATCAAAATCAGCATCATGGAATGTCACTCGATACTTCCTGCTTTATCAAGACACAAAGGAATGTACGTATTGCCACAGATAAAATATGCTTATCATGGAGATAAAAGAAGACAGATTACCACTCACCTTGCCATCGAATTCGCGCAAAAACAAGATGGCTGCCCAAATCACACTGACAGCAGGATCACAGCAAAATGCAAATTCAATTTGAAAACCGCGATAATATCCTGTTCAATGCCATAAAAATTTTGGTAAATGATGAACTTTTGTTTTTTGCGTGCTCGGTAACATTTTACTGTTGAACTTGACCAAGTATGATGGCTGCTTGCGAGCACACCTGCCACGTCGCGCTTGAGTGAAATGGCCAGACTCGACGGCGCTGATGTGGTCTCTTGATACAGCCAGGAGACGATGTCGACTTTGACAAGACGTGGTCAGAAGAACCGATTGCGACGGCGAGAAACAGCAGATAATTTTAGGGAAATTTGGTCAAAATCAGATCCAGAGAGATTGATATGGAAGAGAGGAGAAGAGATCTCCTCCTCTCATCTTCTCGAGAGAGAGGAGAGAGAGAGAGGAGAGAGAGGGAAGAGAGAGAAGAGAGCGAGATAAAAGAGAAAGAGAGAAGAGAGAGAGAAGAGAAAGAGAGAGAAGAGAGGGGAGAGAGGAGAGAGAGACGAGGGAGAGGAGAGTGAGAGAGAGAGAGAGAGGAGAGAGAAGAGAAGAGAGAGAAAAGAGAGAAGAGGAGAGAGAGAGAGAGAGGAGAGGAGGGTAGGAGAGAAGGGAAGGGAGGAAGCTGAGTTGAGGGAGGGAAAGTAAGGAAAGGAAGGGGAGGGAGGGCGAGAAAGGGGCTGGGGGAGGGATGCCTCACCAAACGTCACAATACACTCCGAGTCAGGGGGAGATGAGCAGGATGGGAAGAGAGGACGGGGAGGAAGTGGGGAGGGGTTTGGGAGGAGATATGCGTGAGGGAAGTTCTCGAAATGCATTTGATAGTGGGCTTGTGGAGAAGGGGGGAGGGGATAGTCCAGAATTGATGAACATGGGGTACGCTAAAAACAGCAACATTTTTAAACCATCAGGTTCAATATAAAACCAGGTGGAGCATTGAAAATCCATACTATCTACCTGTGAAAGGTCTGCCTGAATGCATGCATGCTACACATGCAGCGACCTTTGCACCCCTCCGGTCGGCTCAGTCCTATTGATTTGTGCACGATACACGGTGTTGTGCCATTTTAAATTTAAACCAACCGACAGTCCTTAACAGTCTCCTTAACAGAGAGGGGGGTGGGGGAGCAGGGAGAGGGGTGAGAGTAGAGAAGGTTGAGAGTCGGGAAGGGAAGAGAGACAGAAAGAGGGTGACAGAGGGAGAGGGGAAGAGAGGAAGAGGGGAGTGAGAGGAGAGGGAGTGAGAGGAGAGGAGTGAGAGAGAGAGGGAGGAGAGAGAGAGAGGTGGGAGGGGAGGAGGATTATGGCAGATGTGTCGTCCAGTTTAACGTCCATCCGAGAGACGACACACACATTGATGAATTACCTGACTGTGATTTGAACCCAGGCGAGACAGCTCAGAGCGAGAGCATGGTATCTCTCAGCTCTCCTGCCGTGATGTGGCAATTCACTGCTTTGTAAAATTACTAAAACCATTTTTACTCATTGAAATCATCTCATTCATTTTGGCATTCTCACTCCGGAAATGTCCCCAAACAGAACCGAGCCGACACATGACCCTCGAAGCTTGAAGAGCGCTCACCAAATTCCGAAACCACTCAAGCAAGGAATGCAACGTAACAGTTGAAGAAACTTTTAAAAACAAAACAGTGCTTTATAGGTATTTATCTCTGCTGAAGTGAAGGGTCGTATAATGAAAGAAGATCATACACATCGGGGAAATGTGGTGAAAAATAAAATTTCACATTTTCAGCGAATGAATCACCACCCGACTTACCGCCGGAGGCAATGCCCGGCCAAAACGCAGACGAATGAGCCCTCAGCTGTGTTCAAGTTGATTGATACATTCAGTGACGGTGCGAGTATTGCAAAGTGCTCGCCAAGTGGCTTAAGCAGTCAAGCAAGCACTCCAGCGAAACGGTTGATGAGTAATGCTTGACTTAGCAAGCGATTGCCGATCCGTTGTGTCATCACCATGCATCCGGAGACGACTGGAATGTCAAGCGATGTCCGAATTGGACAAGTGAACACTATTTTAACAATCAAAACTGCTGTTGAAATGAATAAAGAAGTTTAAATTTTGAAATTCAGCTGAGATTAAGAGATTCGAGAGCTGATGGCATGTGCATAAATTAAATAAAGCCACGAATGCTGGCGTCTCTGGGCGTCCATAAGCATTGCCATGTATCCATTGATTTGTAGGTTTGATGATCAGGCATTCAATGTAATGTGAGTGAGGAAAGTGAGAAAAAAATTTCCATGAAGAAATTGTTGCGGCCTATTCCAAGTCAAGGCGTTGTTGAGCAGGCCAAAAAATATGGCAGCATCAGACCCTTGTGAGCTGACAGAGGGCTGAACAAGATGGCACGCCACTATTTTTGTCAAGTTTATTTTGTTTTATTGTTGTGATATTTACCTCATTAATTATCTTCAAAAGGTGTTTAAATTTACCCAAACACCCAATTTTCATTCATTTAATCCCTCCGAGATCCCACCGTGTGCATGCAAAGTTTGGGGCTGCTCGGTTTCATGGTTTTAGAATTATGGAGGAGACATGCAGACTAACTTACGGACACACACTGACATTTATTATTATAATAGGTCAATGGTTCCTCAAACTGTGTGAACATTTGCTCTGTCATTCATTGGGTTTCCAGTCTCGACGACTCAGCAATACCTGTGCTGTTTAAGAAACAATGAGAAAAAACTGCACGAGTCAGAGCCATCACCAAAATCGATGTAAAAGTCAAGGAAAGGGTGCAATGCACACACTCACCAATGTTTGGATGATCAACCCGCGTAAACATTCTCCCTTCATCAGAGAGCTGAAAAACAAAAACAAATGGATCAAACTTGTCAATAATAGCAATCATTTTTTCAATCATTTAATTTCTCTCGAAGTAAGTGAACAGTTAAAAATTTACAGAAGGAGGTGCTGAGGAGCCTCGGGAACAGGAATCCCAAATATCGAAACTGATGATTTCATGGCGAGAGATCGGAAACATCCACCATTTTGCTGCCGTTTCCGTTACTCTGTCCATTCTCAGATGATTACGTGTGGGTTTAAACGTCACAAACAGCCTGTATAGTCCCAATGGCCGGTGGGTTCCATGTAAATCGTCCGACATTCACCACATTCCCATAAACTCACCATTTTCCAATTTTTCTCTCCATGCACTTCACTGCAACCTGGGGAAGGAACAGCAAACATATGGAACAATTGCTTCAGAAAAATATTTTCACGAAAAAAATAAGTGACCACTATATTCGTTATTGTTGTGTGTCTGTCTGTCTGTCTGTCTCTGCTGTCCGAGCATAGCTCCGTGGGTTTTGATCCAATCCTGACAAAATTTTGGTGGGAGGTTTATATCATGATCTTGTTTGTGTTTCCTGAAATGGGCGTGTGCGCCCATTTAGGCGGAGCCACGCCCAAAAAACGTGTTTTTGGGGTAGCCGATTTCAATTTGCATCTTCTCCGAGGGGGTTTGTCGAATTCGCAGGGGTTTCGGTATTTGGTTTCCAATGGCACCTGCATAGCCCCACGGAGCTCGATTTTTCATTTTCCTCCCAAGGTCAAGGTCACAAGGTCACGAACTTAGAAAATCGCGATTTTGACATAAAAACCATCTTCTCCGAATGGTTTGTCGAATCTTGCAGTGGTTTCCTTCGGTATTTGGTTAGCCCAATGGCACCTGCATAGCCCCACGGAGCTCGCTTTTTCATTTTCGTCCCAAAGTCAAGGTTACAAGGTCAATGTCACAAGGTCACGAACTTAGAAAATTTCTAATTTTGACATAAAAATCATACGACCGCCCAAATTTTGAGAGCTAGGATGACAATATTTTTTATGCATAATCTTGAGGTCATTCCCCACCTAAAGTCTTGAAACCATTTTGCTCTATCTCGAACACCTTGCCCGTGGCGCCCCCTTCAAGTTTGTTTTTACGCTGATTTCATCAAAGTATGGATAATCCGAGGAGTGCGAAATAGCCTATATGACGTTATATTGTTCCTGGAATGTTCCAGAGGAAGTTTTGCACCAAAGGTCATAATCCTTGACCTTTGACCTTTAAAGTTCACAAAGGTCAAATTTTCAAAGTTGTGGGAATCGAACCGGGTTTTCGACCTTCTTCGACGAACTAACTCCATTAAGCTATAGCACGTATCATGTTTCCTTATTTTAATGTCCACAACATTGTTTTGTGACCTTTAAAGGTTATTCAAAGGTCAAATTTTTTAAGTTGTTGAACGAAACCGGGTTTTCGACATTTTGCAGCTAATAACCCGTCACTCGGACCACATCATGTTGATCATTTTTATAACTTGGTCAAAAATTATCACATTGTCTCATCCTTGACTTCTGAAACAATCTACATCGTCAAATACCGCTCGCGAACGATCGTCATCTTCAGACTTGTCATAAACTATACTATAATGTCATTCTTCACTGCCTTAGCCTGTACCTCCAGTAGCTTGTATATGTTTCTTCGTTTGTGCCTGGGGAGTAACTGCTGAAAACTATCTGTCTGGGTTCTTCCCAACATCCTTGTTCCTTTCACACATTTCTAATTCTGTTTTTTTTCGCAATTCTCTTTATTCATTCTAATTCTCGCTTTTTATTCTCTTTTATCTTTTACTCTCTATTCCTCTCTTTCTTTATCTCTCTGTCTAAGGAGAAGTGAATTCTTGCAGAAATATTTCTGTAAGGCCCACCTCGCTGCGTCTGGATGGGTTTGAGGGTAGTGGAGTAGTGGCTGAAACCGGAATCCTATCCAGGTTCGTCCTGATGACTCCATCTTTGCTCTTTTCTTCTTCGGGTTCCTTCTTGGTCTTCCGGTTCATTATGAGTAACAGCTGACTGATGAAGTTCAATCATTCCATCACATGCTAACATGATTTATCTGTTAGGTAGAAGTAACACTCACCATCACCCCTCTCTCTGCTATTTACTTCTCTTTCTGAAATAGTAAAGTCTGTCTATATTTTATTGAGACACCTTGTATTTATTTAAACTTTTTCCACACTGTTAATGGTCTCTTCTTCCTTGAAATAATTGTCGTCTCTGAATACTGTGACTACATCTTTAACTAATCATCAGCATGTAATTTTGACTGTGAAGTTGATCGATTTTTGCAACTACATTATTATCATTAAAAGCATGTGATATGACCAGCAAAACTTATAAATCATCTTCTTCCCAACATCCTCTTCTAACTTGCTGTACATATCTGCTTCCATCTCATTCCTTGCCTTATTCACAGCTCTCCTTGCTGCTTTCTTATTTTGCCCAAACAAATGCTTCAACCCTGCATCCAGTTGTCCCACTCTATCTTTAATCTTCTCTGTCCTCTTCCAAACCTCAACAGGCTTTTTCTGGGTGGTGACATGCTCTCCTGCCACCACATTACAGTCCTTGATCTTCCACCACTCTTGCTTCCTAACTACCAACAAATCCAGTTTCGTTTTGTGCTGTCCACTTCTGTAAGTATTCTTGTGGCTGTCCCGTTTCTGGAAGAACAAACCAGCTATGGCTAAAACATTTCTCACCACCAGCTCCACCAGCTCTCGACCCTCTCTAATGCTCATTCCCCACCCAAATTTACCAACAAATTCCTATTAACCCACCTCCACTACTCCCACATGCATGCTGAAGTCCCTCACAATGAACAGCATCACCTCCAGCTCAACCATTTCAATCATCCTCTCCAGTACATCCCTGAACTCCTGCTTATCTGCCTCAGTCATTCTCTTCTTGCTCCTCCACGAGCCTCGACTTTGTATACAAAAAATATATATAACTCAATCATCTCATAACATTATATTGTGACTAAATATTTCTGCGTTTGGGCATTTTTGAGACAGTTGGTCGGGTTATGACAGCTGCATGGTTTCCTGCATATTAAATGCAAATGCAGCTTCAACATAGATATCACAAATTAGTTCAGTAATTACAAGACTAAAGTGTCAAATCAAGGGACATATGCATCAGTGAGAATGTAGTAGAAATTACTGTTCATACCTTGGACTTTTACAATGTAATTGATATATAAAGTGCATACAAGTTTCCTGAACCACATGTTGTGTTGACTGGGGTGAGGTAAGTTTCAAATTTCTTTCAATCAAACAATAGGGCTCACATACAACATAATCAAATAATAAATAGTACTGGTAATAAAACAATGAAATATAATTCACAAAAACACATGTTTTTATAGCCACCAACCAACACATCACAAGCCACCAATGCTTTGAAAAGAAGAAAACGAAAATTTATTTCCTTCTGTTCCATTTCAATAATTCACTTGTTCATACTTTTGAAAACAGAAATGCACCTTTTCTTTAATGAAAGTTTCCCCACTTTAAAACATGTATGACACCCATTATTGTACATCCAAATCAGTGTCATTAACCAACATAAAAGAATGTTATTGCAGTGAATTTAACATTCGAAACAAATATATTTGATATATTTTCAAACCATTGAAATCTCACAATTACAAGAAAGATCTTAAAAATATATTAAAGAACCCAAAGAGCTTCAAAATGGCCTCAGTTGATGTAAAGGGCTTATTCTAGGTAGCATACTTGCATTCGGTGGATCTCAGTCCGCATACTTTGGAGTTCTCCCTTCCCATAGTCTGAGTCAATGGTGGCACAGGCCTCACGTGTCAATATAGTCTTCTTCTCCCAGAGCATTAATTGCTGCCTGGAGGAACCACCAAAAGCAATAGAGATATGAAAGCATCGCTGCTCAAGTAAAAAATCGTCGAGTTTCAAATCAAATATAAGTTAATTTTAGTCTTTAATATTAAAAAAAGTCTTTTTAGTCTCTCACCGACCATAAGGATTTCAGGCTGAGTCAACCCCCTGGTATTAATTCAGCAGCCAACAAGGTTTGAACTCAGGACCCTCGGATCCCAAACCGCCACACCCTAACCACTAAGCCAACACCAGGTTTTAACCTGAAACGTGCGAGAGAGAAAGAGTGAGAAGGTGCAGATGGCCACATTGAATGTGGGAAGTATGACTGGGAGAGGCAGAAAGAAAGCTGATGTGATGAAGAGGAGGAGAGTGCACATTCTGTGCATGCAGGAAACAAGGTGGAGAGGAAACACAAGATGAGATAAATAGGGGGTGGCTTCAATATTTTCTCCGGTGGTGGAGATGGGACCAGAAACTGTAATGGTATCATATTGGATAAGCATTTTAAGGAAAAAGTGGTGGAGGTGGAGAGTATAAGCGACAGAGTTATGAGCATGAAACTAGATGTTGGTGGACGAGTGATCAATGTGATCAGTCCTTATGCACCTCGAGTTTGATGCCAGGGTTGTGAGAAGGATGTATTTTAGGAAGAAATGTACATAGTGATGACAAAGGTACCTGGTGCAGAAAGAATTGTGCTTGGTGGTGACTTTAATGGACATGTTGGTGAGGCAAATGGAGGTGTAGAAAAAGTGCAAGGTCGTTTTGGAATCGGAAAGAGGAACAAAGAATGGGAGCAGCTTATTGATTTTTCAGTTGCATACGATATGGCAATAGCAAATACATTTTTATTTTAAAGACAGCAACATCACATCACATTATAAGAGCGGAGGTGAAGCTTCACAGATAGATTACATTTTCTGCAGAAGGTGGAAATGGAAGGTGGTCAAAGACTGCAAGGTCATACAGTACCTGGTGATGTAACAACACCCCAGCTTCAGGTGCAAATCCTTTTCTGATGCTTCAGACCTGACCTAATTTGGAGGATAACCAAACATATTTCTCCTAATGACTCCCACTCTCTTCTTGACAGGATCACATCCAGCTTTCCCTCCAATCTTTCCAAGCCTTCCTCAGCTCCACTTGGCTCCTCAGACCATGTTCTTTTGAAAGCATCTGTCTCTCTGACTGATTTCAAGGAATTGCCAAGGCAAAACTGCATCTAAAAAGGTAATCAGACAAATTGTTCTGCCATACAGTCCACTGTCTCCACTACAGACTAGTCTCCTACCTCTTAGACTCTGGACATAGGCAGTGCTTGAGATTTGTTTCTAAACATTCTCCTCTCTCTGTTTCATCACCATTCACACCTCTAGCTATCCTGCCCAACATCCCATCCCTGGTATAATAATTTATGCAATGATGTGACTGCTACAGAGCAGCTTGCCTTTTCCTCCTGAAAAGCAAACCCCACCCAAAGGAAGTCTCCCCACAAAGCTTGTAATCATTGTGTTTCAGTGCTTGGAGGTGCAAGAGTTCAACATCAGACTCATCTGAAGTTCAATCCTCCACAGCTCTCCTTATCCAGAAAAACCCATCAGTAGTTGGTTGTCCATTACTAATACATGTGCTTCATTCACTCTGGAAGGATGGAGTCATGATTTACACTGTTCATGGTTGGGATGAGAGCCTTCACTCTGCCTTTGCAGAAAAGAACAAGAAAAAGAGCAATCAGAGATTGTAGACCCTCATCAGAACTTGTTTTGTGTGGTGTTTGTGTAGTTTAGTGTGGTGTATTTTGTGTGGTGTTTGTGTACTGGTGTGTTACATAATTAATGAGACATAACTAGAACTTCCACTTTATAACTGCTGACAGTGATGACCGGGTACCAAGATGTCCCGCTTTAATGCAATCCCGCTTTGATCGGACACTTGACCCTGACCCATGATGTTTATTATTATTAAATTGAATTCAGAATGTGATTAAAATAAATTAAATTCAAATCAAATGGAAGACCAAATCGGTACAGTCCTGCATTGGAGTAATCA
>CM068958.1:89357294-89378694 GCA_035128595.1 Eptatretus atami | reverse complement strand
GTAATCAGAAGGAACCCAAACAAGCAAAAAGCAAAGACGAAGTCATCAGGAGGAACCTGGATAGGATTCACATTTTAGCTGCTACTCCTCTCCCCTCAAACCCAACCAGGCACAGCCAAGTAAGCCATATTCAAAAATAAAAATTAAAAAAGAACCCAGATCAAAAAAATTAAATAATTCTGACTGCCAGACCATGCGTCCGATCAAGTTGAAATTTAAAACATATATTTCCCACCACTACTACATCATAATTATGAAGTCTCATGTCGATTGATTAGGCAGTTCAAGCGAAGTAATTTTAAAAGATTTTTGCTCAATCCAATATGGCTGTCAGACCATGTGACATCAATTATTCATGAATACCCTGGTATCCCCAAGGCTTGGGGAACATTTGTGTGAAGTTTCCCCTCGATCTGTCCAGCCGTTCTAGAGAAGATTTTTTTTATAGGTTTTAGAGTAAATCCAACATGGCTGCCAAACCAAGTGACCCATGACATCATGTGTGAACCTTTTGTTCCTCATGGATAGGCGGTCATACATGTAAAGTTTCACCACAATCTGTCCAGCCACTTAAGAGAAGATTTTTGAAAGCTTTTTTTTCAAACAATATGGCTGCCGAATCACGTGACCGATGACGTCATCAAATTTTTTTTTCTGTGAACCATTTTATCCTGACGACCTTCAAAAATGTTCATACTGATCAGATGTCGCATTCTACATATGTGATTATGATGTCATAATGAAGGCACCTATGACATAAAAAATCACTTATTCCCCATGAGGAGTACTTGCCATGTGCCAAGTTTCAATTTTTTCCTTGGTGCGGTTTCAGAGGTACAGAGGTCCAAAATTTTTCCGTTTTTCCAACAATGCTGCCACAACACGTGACCTATGATGTCATAATTATCAATAAAACATTGTACATGAGTAGTCCCTCCAACAAGTGGTTGCAGAGAAAAACACAAAAGTTCTGTGCAGACAAACAAACAAACAGATAAACAAACAATCCCAAATGCAATACCCTTTCATTCGGTGAGGGAAACAAGGTCCCAAATTCCTATCTTATACATACATACACTATCCCACTTCCCCTACTCCCAACAGAAAACTACCTCCAGCATATGAGTTTACCTTTTGCCAAGGTGGGGAGAAGGCTGACTAATATGTCGTTGAGAAAGTGACTTTTGCAAAAATAATGTGTAAAAAATGTATACGAGAACAGGATTGGTCCCAGAATGAACATTGGCATTTTTTCATTGGCACTTCCAAGAAAATTGGCTTTTTTTCAAGGATGAATGGATGCTTTCAATCTCAAACAAGATCTCAAGTCCATGTCACTGAAAATCTGTGGATTTTATTCAGAATGGCATTATACTCTGGTTTCCACGGTATCATATAATGGTATAGCCTGGTATTGGCTTAACAGTTAAGGTGGCTGGCTTTAGATGTTAGAGTCTTGAGTGTTGGTGTAATGGATAAGGTGGTTGGCTTAAGATCTCAGGGTCTTGAGTGTTGGCGTAACGGTTATGGTGGTTAGCTTAAGATGTTAGGGTCTTGAGTTCAAGCCCCTGTCAACTGTTGAATTAACACCAGGTGGGTTGACTCAGCCTGTCATGGTTGACTCAGCCTGTCATCCTTCCGAGGTCGGCAAAATGAGTACATACTAGCTTCCTGGTAACAAAGACATTGCATCAGCGGCACAGCCATGCCCACAGAAAATGATGCAGCCATGCATACAGAAAATGATGCAGCCAAGCAGCCACAGGCTGCATACGATAAATAAGTAAAGATACTGGTATCTCTTGTTCCCTCCTGAACTGGATATCATACTTCTTCCATTCTCATAAGCAGCGATTTGGTTTAGATCATATTCCCTCCCAGTGACCTTCAAGATAACATTATGGGACCAACCCTAGTTTGATACACATCCTTTCATCACTGGAAAACCCAATTATGTCATTTTGCAGACAACTCCACCCTGGGCAGGACTGTTCTTCACCTCTCCACCAGGTAGGCTGTGAACACCTAGAGAAAATAAACAGTCATCAACATTCAACATGTCATTCAATGATGGAAAGTCCTGTATACTCTCACTTTGTCTCCCATAATGACAATCTTGCAAATTCCTCAATGGATTTCTGTCAGCTTCTGAGAGAGTTGCAATTTCTGGACTTCTTGGGCCTCACAATCACCTCTAAATTGTCTTAGGCAGATCATATATCGACAAGGTAAACCAGCTGCTACCTTGAAATTCTCTGCAGGGCCAAGTCCTTCTTCATCCCTCCATTCCTCATAGAATATAGCTCCCCTCTCCAGGCTGATGCTGCATTTCCCATCCTCTCCTCCACTTGAGCTCAGGCAGGAGAAGACCCCAATCAATACCCCCCTCCCCCCACCAAATTCCCATAGTAATATTGGATAGAAACATTTCATTGAAGGAGACTAAATCTTAGAATTTGCTTTGTGATCACCACAGGGGCAGGTTGATGGCCTTGCAGACTTTCACTGGATCTTTTTTCATATTGCCCTTTCTATCCTCTCACCTCTCCACCTCATGCCTACCTCCCCCCATCACTCCCGCCAACCCTCTATAACCCCACATCACACATATTCTACCAGAAATGATTACCTTATTACCCAACCTATTACGAAGCTTAACACCTCCATTCATTTGCCCTTCTCTTATCTCACTTGAAGAACTGTCTTCCAAGTATATTATCTCAAGCTCTTCCTTCCAAGCATTCAAGTCAGAAGCCCACTGCTACCTCATGGTCTCTCACACGTCTACCTCTGAGTTTTTCAAAACATGTGAACTCCCCCCCCCCCCCCCCAACTCCCCGCCCTTTGCCCCTGCATCTCCCACTCACCTTTCACCTTTTTCACCACTTTTCTCCTAATGCTATGGAGATACAGAGATGGAAGAATAATGGCAAAGATATGTTTCAAGAGCAGAGATCAAATATAGTCATTGAGGTCGAGATAAGTGTTTGGAAAAAAAAAGAGGCAATAAGAAGCAGAGCTGGAGAATGAGAAAGGTATCGCATAAATGAAAAAAAAAATTAGCAAAGGGATAGACAGAAAAAAGAAAAAATAAATTCAATTTAATAAACTGTCATACACAATAAACTGCAACAAAGATGTCTCTGCCAGAACTTCACGAAGCAGTGCAGAATATGAATGTTTGGAGATATCTGATCATAAATGTCACCAGAAGTCAAACACAACTTGACTGAGCTAGATAACTCGATAACATGCGCAATACAACAGGAAAACAAAAATTGTAACTTACTGTGCTTCAAGAATGCTCTTTGTCAATGTGTTTCCACTTTCCTGCTCCTGCTCTACCTGTTCCTCCAGCTCCAGGATGCACAGTTCATTCTCCCTTGTCTCAGCCATCGAGTCCCCAGCCAGCATTGAGTTGCTCAACAAAAGTTCTTCCTTGAGACCTTTTTCAGCATGTAGTTTTTGAGTCAGGCGCTGCAGTGCTGAACGTAACCTCTCAGTGCGTCGAACTGCTTCATTCTCCTCTCGCCTCTGTTGTTCCAGTTCATCTGGGTAAAAAGATTGAGGTGAATTTGGGCTAAATCAGTTGGATTTGACATTGGGCCTAAGGGATTTACAATGTCTAGATTGTCACCTTTAAACTTTCTCAAAATGAAGAAATGGGCTTACATGAGAAAAGTGTTTAAAACTTATACCGAGCTAGATATGAATCAGACATTGAAAACATGCCATATTTAGCAGGACGACAGGTAAGGGCCCAAAAGAAAATAAAGTACTTTCTACTCGGAGTCGCCGCTGTTGCAACACAGTAACTCTTGTGTGCAGCCTTGCTGTGCAAGCTGCCTGCTCTTCCCTCTTCTGTACCAGCTTTAAAAGCTCAGACTGTTTCTGGAGCCACTGTTGTTGCAGATGCTCGATGCTGGTCTGTCTTTCAGCTGCATTGCAACGCAGTTGCTTCACCTGGATTTGCACTGGCCCCAAATCTTCACCCTGACCTCATGAGGAGGGTAGAGACAAAAACAAAATTTAATACAGCATCAAATATACTTCTTTATCCACCACTCATTATTTTTTACAGTTTGTATATTCGTACATGAAAAAGCAATACCACTTATACTCCAGCTTGTACACATTGTCCTTTGCTGGAAACAATTGAGGATAAACCTCTGATTTTTTTTTCACTTTGCAAGATCACCAATAAGTGACCTTTGTGATTGACTTTCCAGTATAGCATCAACCCTCACATTGTGCAACAAGAAAGAGGGGCATTTTGCATTAGTTGCTATGAATTTGGGCAAAAACATGGTGACAAAGAAAAACATATATAAAGTGGATATCTATCTATATATATATATATATATATATATATATATATATATATATATAAAAATATATAAATATACACATAAACATATATGTACGAGGGTGAGTCAAAAAGTATCCACAATGATTTATTCAAAACTGTGTTGTGTTAATTACATTGCTTATTGTACTTGCGGGTCTACAAGCACGAACTGTCTGTGCCATTGTAAAGCAGTTTCAACCTTGAACAGTCAGTCGTTGTGTTGTCGTCAGGGAGTTAACATGACCGCTCCGCTGTCCATTTGCACCAAAGAAGAACAGTTTGCAGTGATAAACGACTTTTGTGGACTGAAGGTGTACCAGGGGCAGAAATCCATCACAGACTTTCAGCACAATCTGGGAACAGTGCTTTTCAGCAGCGGAGTGTGCATGATTGGATTACCATGTTCAAAGATGGCTGCACAAGTGTCATTGATGAATGATCTGGATGCTCATCCACATCCACAACAGAAGGAAATATTGAAGGAGTCCCCGCCATGATTCTGGATAACCCAGACAATCGACTATTGAAGAAATGGCACAACATCTGAACATCAGTCATGGTTATGCACATGAAATCATCAACAATCGACTTGACTTTCATAAAGTTTCTGCAAGATGGGTTCCAAAACAACTCACAGAAGAGCACAAGCGCAACCGTGTGACAATCTGCCAAAGCCTTGTGAACCGCTTTCGTCGTGAAGGGAATGCTTTTTTGAGATGCATTGCCCCTGGAAACGAGATGTGGATCCACCATTATGAGCCAGAGAACAAATGCCAGAGTATGGAGTAGAAACATCCAACATCACCAGTCAAAAAAAAGTTGAAAAGTCAACCATCAGCCAGAAAAGTGATGTTCACACTTTTCTGGGACTCACAAGGCCCAGTTTTGGAACACTATCAAGAGGGGGCACAATGGTAAAGTGTCCATTATTGTGAAATGCTCTGGGACCAGTTGAAATCAGCTATTCAATGGAAACGTTGTGGGCTACTGTCAAAAGGTGTTGCATTGTTGCATGGCAATGCCCGTCCACACACTGCCACCCATACTGTGGAACCCCTCCGGCAATTGAACTTTGAGGTGTTGGAGCATCCGCCGTACAGTCTTGACCTGGCCCCTTCAGACTTTCACCTGTTTGGTCCACTCAAAGATGATTTAAGAGGCCGCCACTTACCTAGTGACCAACAAGTGAAAGAAGCGGTGCATGTGTGGCTCATCATTATCAGCCAAAAACATTTTTTTCTGAGGGCATACAGAAGCTGAACTGATGACTAAGTGTGTTGAAAAGAGGGGACTATGTGGAAAAATGATGCTCTTCTACATCTCAATTGGAGTTATATTATTTAAATAATAATATATTTTGGTGCTTTTGACTCGTACATATATTTCTACATATATACATACATATATATTATATATATATATATATATATATATATATAATATATATATATATATATATATCCCATGGAACATTTTATTTAAATAATTTTCTTGCCCTCAGTCGTTATTTCAGAATGGTTCATAGGCCTGTGTAAATAAAGGGGATCATGGCAGTTACCTCGAGAAAGGGTGAAATTACTGAATGTTCACAAAATTCCCGATGTTTAATAGTTGTCTCTTTTGAACTTCAAGGTGCCATTCTCACAAACGTCACTGAATTTAAGCAGCATCTACATATTACTAAAACTCTCATATATATATATATTATATATATATATATATATATATATAATATATAATATAATATATATATATATATATACATATATAATATAATATACATATATATATACATATATACATAATATATATGTATGTATGTATATGTATGTATGTGTAATATATATATATATATGATATATATATAGATGTATGTATGTTCCCTAAATACAGCCAAAATGGTACACGATAGCGCAAAACTTTTAGGGCCACCTTACTCACCTTCGCCTGTGGTGTGCAGTATCAAGTTTCGTTCAAATCGGGCAACGAAAAAAATATTAAAAGTCAATTCCGATTCAGTCAAGTACTCTTCAGGAGTATTTGATCAATGCAAACAACCTCAGCAGTATAGTTCGCTGGAGCTTACTTTGTTTTTTCTTGAAATTATTTTTCATCAACGCTGTCACAACGGGAACCCAACGGGTTCACAGGTGTCTAGTTTGTTATAAAGACTGGGAAAGAATGCATCCTTAAAAATGGGTTAATTCACCCAAAATTAGGGTAATTTAGTACTTTTAATACCCGTAAAGCATTGGACAGGACTGCAAAAAAAGGTGCATATTCAATGAGAAATATTTCGGGATGACGCAAAAACAGCCTGGATTGAACTTTGGAGCCATCAGAAAAGGATGAACTGGGAGTGGCCACTGTTCAAGAAAGGTTTGGGCCATCCACACCACACATCCCCAGTTACTTCGTTAAATTGAGTGCCACCCCAGAGGGAGTGGCATGGAATACTATTTAATGAATACCAAGTTTAGTTAGTGGTGTATCCTTAAAATCTCTCTGTGTCCTTTCGCACTTCCTGTATTTTTACAGTGAATATGGATGTGGATTGCCCTTTCTGAAATGATGTGTCCACCCCTGCTTAGATAATTTTGTGAAGTAGTGGACCCCTCCCCCATCACCTTTCCAAATTTCGTGTATCCGCTTTCACCATTGGTCAAAGAAGATCAGCGGTGATCATTCTGGCAAGGATTCAGAATTGATGATGCCAGAATAAGTCAAATAACATGGAGCAAGCAGCCAAGCAAGAATGGATTTTTGGTTAGTTTGGTGAGCATGTATGAAAGATGTCCATGATAGGTTTTCAAGATCAATACTAGAACACCACTGTATGCATTAAGGTTCATTTAACTCTTTCACAAAATGTCATTACTAGCGAGCACTCCTGCCCTCCGGGATGGGTGTATCCTCTGCCCACCTTCGGTGGGCAATGTGCTGTGGCACAGTTTTGCTCATGCACTTTATAATTTTTGTCATTTTAAAAATAAATTTTATTGATCACAACATATCATACTCCGTACCATCTGCAGCACCAACAGCACTCTTCATAGGTTCAGGAAGTGGCGAGACATCATTTGTGAAGATGACAGGATCACAAGACCGATACCGGACATGATTAATGTGTCTCCAGATGACTCAATTGTCCTCGAGTTTGATCTTTTGGGGCAACGGTCCCTCGTTTTTGTGAACCCTCCCTGATAGCCAAGCCTTTCCGCGACTAATGTTTTTCACAAACACCGGGTCTCTGATGTTTATAGAGTGCTGTACAGCATTTTTGTCATGATGAAGTGTCTGTTTCCACTGATTTTGATACACGACCGATGCCACATCTGGTCTTTGACAATCCAGTCATGTACGCAACCATCGTTTCATCAGCAGCTCAGCTGGTGTCACCCCTGTTGTAGTGTGGGGAGTGATGCAGTGAGCGAAAAGCAAATGTGATAGTCTGGTCTGAAGGCTTCCGCCGTGTATCTTATTCAGCCCAGACTTGACGAAACTCACAGAGCTTTCGGAGAGTCCATTTGAAGCTTGATGGTGTGGGCTCACAAACTTGTGAAGTATATCGTTTAGGTGGGTGAATTCAGAGCTTGAGAAACAGGTTCCATTGTCAGTGACTATCAAGTGTGGCAAACCATGAGCGGCAATGCACTGGCGCAGCCTCTCTATAGTTGCATGTGAGGTTGCTGTATGTGTTACATAGGCATCGATCCATTTATTGTGAGCATCCGTAACAATAAGGATCATACGGCCTTCGATGGGTCCAGCATAATCAGGCTGAATCATCTGCCATGGTTCAGTAGGCCATTCCCAGGGGTGCAGTGGTGCCTTTGCAGGGGCGTTTCGACTGCTTTGATATGGCTAACAATGTTTCACACACTGTTCGATGTCAGAGTCAAGGTGAGGACACCAGACATCGTTCCTTGCCAGTGATTTCATTCTTACAATGCCTGGATGACAATTGTGAAGCTGATCCAAAATCTTTGTGCACAAGTTTGGGGGAATGACCACATGGCATCCCCTCAGCAAGCAGCCATTCTCGACACTTAGTTCATTCTGCCTGGCCTTGTACGAATAAAATTAAATGTCAGCATCGTGTAAAAGGCCCCACTCATGCCCAGTAGCATGAATGACCTTGGAAAGAAGTGGGTCATGCCTGGTGTAGGTCCGTATCTGGTTGGCATAAATTGGGTTGTCATTCAAACATTCCATGAGAGATATCACACTGCCAGGTGCAAGGGGGTCGAACACTGTGTCCGGAAGTGGCAGGCGACTCATGGCGTCTGCATTTGAAATTGTGGAGCCAGGTCTGTACGTAATGTCGTAATCATAAGCAGAGAGTGAAAGTGACCAGCATATGATCCGAGGTAGTAAGATCTCTGAGGTAGCTTTTGTTGGACCAAACAAACTAATCAGTGGTTTGTAGTCCGTGTAAATCGTGAAATGTTGACCGAAGACGTACTGGTGAAATTTCTTAACTCCGAATACAATGCCAAGTCCTTCTTTGTCCAGCTAACGGTAGTTCTCAGCTGGGGACAGTGTACGAGATGTGAATGCAATTGGTCTCTCTGTGCGATCTGGCATGATGTGTGACAAAACAGCACCAACCCCGTACTGACTCGCATCACACGACAGGACCATGTCTTTGTCTGGGTCGAAGTGAACTAGCACATTTGAAGATTGCATCATGTCTTTGACTTCTGGAAGGCTGATGACTCCAGAATGGCCTATTTCCAGCTGACGCCTTTTTTAACAGGCAATACAGTGGGCCAAGCATGGTAGCGATGTTTGGGATATACCTGCTTGTAGTACTGCAGCATGTCAATGTAAGCCTTAAGTTCAGAAATGTTGGTCGGAGCTGGGGCATCTTTGATTGCTCTGATACTCTCTTCAGTGGGATGTACGATACGATGTACGTGGGATGTACGATACGATGCCCAAATAGGTCACGACTGACCCATGAACTCGTACGTGTCTCTCTGCAGGTGTCGTCTAGAGTTGGAGATAATGCGTAACACACGTTTGAGGTTGTCAAAATGAAGCTCTGAGTGGCCAGTGACTCGGATGTCATCTTGGAAAACGACAACGTGTGGTTCAGCAGCGAAAAGGCTATCCATACAATGTTGGTAGATTCCTGGTGTCGATTTGACACCAAAACTCAGGCGGTTGTATCTGTAGAGCCCCCGATGCATGTTGATGGTGAGATATTTTTTGGAATCCTCATCCAGAACGACTTGTAGGGAGGCCAATCTCATGCCAAGCTTAGTGAAGGACTGTCCTTTGCTCAGTTTTGTGTACAAGTCATCGATCCTTGGTATGGGATATTTGTCCAAGGTGTAACATTTGTTGATCGACATTTTGGAATCCCCACAAAGTTGTATCGATTTATCTGCCTTCACAACAGAAACAACTGGAGCAGCCCAATTTGAGTACTAAACAGACTCAATGATACCTAACTTTTCCAGTCTGGCTAATTCTGCATCAACCTTCTCTTGCAATGCGAGAGGAATTGGGTGTGCTTTGCAGAAAATTGGCTTCACGTCTTTCTCAACGTTGAGCTTGGCAGTGAAGCCCTTAAATGTCCCGAGGTCATCCTTGAAGACGTCCGGGTGTTTCGCGAGGAGGTGCTGTAGTACGGTTGGTGGCTTGGAAGCCTGCAGTCGATGGATGTGTTCCCAATTGAGTTTGACAACAACGAGCCAGTTTCATCCAAGAAGTGTGGGTTCATCCCCAGAGTCGACCAAGAGTTGTAATTGGTGAGTGTTGTTGCCGTAGATTACTGTGACATCACATGACCTGCGGGCTTGTATTAACTAACCGGTATATGTCATGAGTCGGATCGGGGACCAACGGAGGCTGGGTTGTTCAGAATTCCCCCACAGGTTACAGAAAGCTGCTTCACTCATGAGTGAGTCGGCAGCACCCGTGTCTACCTGCATTTCCACGGTCCGTCTGTCTATATCTACTATAACCAGCATAGGAGTAGACTGTCTGCCAGACTTTTTGTGGAAAAGGTCATATGACTGAACACTGTGGCTTTAGGGCTGTCTCCATCAGTCATGTCTTCCTGGTTATGCTCTGAGTCTCAGAGGTGGGTTTTGCATTCCTCTCTCCTTGCCCTCCATTTTCGAGACAAGCACGCAGAGGCGATATGACCCACCTTGTGGCAGCAGTTGCAAGCGGAATTCTTGAAACGGCATGTAGTGGAAGAATGCTCACCATTGCAGTGGAAACAGCATTTACCAGCACCAGCCACCAAGCAGTCTCCAGGCGTTTTGGTGTCAGATTTTCTGGTTGAATGTTGTTCCACGCGATTGACAGATGACAGGTCAGTTCCAGGCTGGTAAGCGATGAAGCGAGCAATATCTGCAGCATTTTTGTCTGCACACTCCATTGCGATAGCGATCGATATCCTCAGCACTGGAAAATGTCAGAGTCCGTTCAGCAAGTAGGCGCTGGCGAATTCGATGTTACTCCACTCCCACTACAAGCAAGTCCCTTAGCATGTCGTCAAATGTAGTGCCAAACTGGCAATGCTGGGCATGGTGTTTCAGGTGAGCTATGAATGCCGAAATGGACTGTGTCGAGGTTTGGCGACGCATGTAAAAATTGAATTGACTCACAATGATTGAGGGTGTGGGTCCGCAGTGCTCCTTCATAGCTGCCACAAACTCGGCGTGTGTTAAATCCATCGTGGTCCTGGGCATGGCGAGATTCTTCAGAATAGTAAACGTCTTGCTGCCGCATACCGACATCAGGATTGCTTTCTTCTTGGCATCATCCTCTATGCCGTTGGCTTGGGAGTAATACTGTAGACGCTCAATGTGCGCCTCCCAGCTTCCTTCGCGCGGGTTGAACTCGTCAATTCGACCGTAGGACATGGTGATCAAGTAGCGTATGCAGGGAAATAACGAGTTGGTAGGCCAACAGCTCACTGCAATAGCTCCGCTTACTCTCCATGCACTCACCAAAATCCCATCTTCGTCGCCATGTAATGTATCAGGCAGGGAAAGCAGTTTGAGCGCACCATCAGTCTTTTATTGTGCTCCACACACAAAAACCTCTGAGGAAGATGTTTTGTTATACCGGCTACCGCCGAAGATGGCGCTATTTCTGCCACAAACGTGTACACAGTGCCGAAAGAAAGTCTACACCCCCTTTCAAAATTTTCACCTTTTGTTGTCTTATAGCCTGGAATTAAATTGCATTAAATCAAAATTTTTTCCACCTTTATTTACACATCGTAAGCCACAACTTCCAAGTGAAAAACAAATTTTACAAACTTCAGAAAATTAATTAAAAATTAAAAACCAGAATATCTTGGTTTTCAAACGTCATCTAAATGACATATCATATGATCGAGAGTCAGAGGTTACTCTTTGTGGTTTGCAGTGATAAAGTCTGTTTGTGAATTATTTTGTCACATCTGTCCTTTGCTATGATGTCACTTTTATCCACATGTTAATTAGCACACAATTTAATTATATTACAATGTGCTATTTTGCAGCCATTTCCCTTTTCTCCATGTTTGAATGTTTGTGTTCAGTTGATTAAAACCATTTACCATGGTCCACTCAAAGATGCTTTAAGAGGCAGCATCAGGCATGTTCACTGTATATTTTAACCACCATAATTCCAGGCTCCATATACACATCTGCTATATCATAGCTAGATCTCAAACTTACCTGAGATGCAATGAGCAACTTTTCCATCTTTTTGATATCCTGTTCAACAGTCACTTGTTTCTGTTGAACTACCCTCATGGTCTCATTCTCCTCTGCCTCAGCCTGCATAATTAGCAAATTCTGTTGTCTAATGTCCTCCTGAAGAGCAGACAGGGACTGCTTCACCCTTGCCTCTTTTGCTTCCGCCTCATTGGCCTGCAGTGCTAAGCACGCTGCATCATTCTCCACACGTACCTGCTCCATTTCCTGCCAAAAGTGAAGAAGGTCTTCAGCACGTCACAGTCATGCTCAGAGAAGACTTTTATGGAGTTCATTTTAGCATTTGATGTTAATGCAAAAGTTCACTTATTAAACAGCTGTTATCTGTATATGTTTCCAATTTAATGTTAATTTCCACTTTTTCTTTATCAATCGACAATTTCTCATCCTTTTACACAACCAAAAGGTGCCCACCAGCTCTTTTGTGCGTGCTCGTAGTGTCTGAATGCGACGTCGTATGTCTTGTGTCTCTTTGTCTGAAACAAGCTGATCCAGAGAGGCCTCCAAGATCTGCTCCTCCAGAGCACCTTTCTTTTGCTTTTCCTGGGCTATATCTTTACTTAAGCTCTCCAGGGTAGAGTTTTTCAGTACTCGTTCCTGCATAAGACAAGGTTTCAGGAAAAGAAAACCAGAATAGAAAAGACAGGTAAAATGAGATGTGGCTATGGGCATTTAAATGGAAGCTTCTAGGAGAATTTGGATAAAATAATACAGGTCTAAAATAAAATATGTTCTTTGGTTGGTTTTAATAAACCCAAATGACTATCATTGAATATCAAACTCAAAATTTGATATCGTCAAACTCGAATTTATTTACTGTTTGTTGGTTACACCTTACAGAGTGCTTTGTCTGCATTTTCAAGACATAGATCAGGCTATTGTATGAGTATTTCCATATTGTTCTGACTGAAATGTTTTCAAATACCACACGTTCTCATGGGAATTGTTCCAAAAGGTCACAGATTTAATATGGGCCATGTGCTTAAGAACATCTTGATTGTGGAGTGGATAAAGCATTGTTACATTGCTCTCACTGTTGTGGATTCAATTCCTGTGGCTGTTCAGTAGAAATTTCCACATAGTGGTGACTTGTCCAGGTTTTGTTCTCAGCCATAGAAATATTCGCAAACACCCAAAAGCTCTGCATAGAGTATTGGCCTCCACCATCTGCTTTACCAATCCATGGTGTTAAGTAGGGCAAATGTGCATGATTATGTTGTGGAAAGAATGCCATAAGTGTATAAAAACTTTATATTTAAAAAAAAACAAAATTTGGTCGTGTGCTCGCCTCTGTGGTCATGATTCGTGACATGCAGATATGGTGATGCCAGTGATTCCACTTACCCAAGTCATGCAGAAGCAAGGTCAGAACCATGACCAATCAGTCCAACGACCGATGGTTAAGCATGCTAAATGATAAACATCCTAAATCATTAATGCATTTACATTTCAAACTTCATTCAAATGACATATGATCTAGAGTCATGTGACAGCATCAGGCATGTTCACTGTGCACCAAAAACGTGTTCGCAGATGGCCACATGCCAATAAGTTCCATAAATGTTTCCCACGCTCGCGTGAAGTTAAAAACGGGGTTAAGCAAATGGTTCACTTTGTCTGTTTGTCTTCTTCTTCTTCTTTCGTATGCAACATGAGGCTGCGGGGTAGCATCATTGGCTGAGGGCACAGCGGTGCTGTTGAGGCAATGCCCTCTGTAGGATATGGCAGGAATTTGGAAGTTAGAATTTGTTCATGGTACCGGCGATAGCTCACCTACTTTTCACAAAGGACACCATGGGATCTTTAACGTCCACCACCTAATGCTGGCAGATGGGACGCCTATTTAACTTCCATCTGAGGGACAGCACTACACATTGATGAATCACCCTGCCTGTGGAACACTGGGATGACAGTTTAAAGCTGGGTCAGGATTCAAGCCCAGGCTAAACAGCTTAGAGACGAGTGTGCATGCCTCTAGGATCTAGGCCATCGCTAGCCGCTGTCCGTTCTATTGGTGGTCGCTAGACTACGTTTTTCTCAGGTTTTCGTCTGTCTGTATGTCTGTTGGGTGTCGTAGACTACCCTTATTTCTCATTTTTCCGTCTGTTGGTGGGTCGCTAGAGTACCTTATTCTCAGTTTTTCCGTCTGGTGTCGCTAGACTACCTTATTTCAGATTTTCGTCTGTTGGGTGTCGCTAGACTACCCTTATTCTCAGTTTTTCCGTCTGTGGGTGGTCGCAAGTACTTATCGTTTTCGTCTGTTGTATGTTGGGTGGTCGCTAGAGTATCCTTATTTTCACTTTTTCCGTCTGTTGTATGTTGTATGTAGTGTTTGTTTGTTTTATGTTTGTATGTAATGGACGTCTGGAGGCCAGAGAAGTCAACCGATTTGATGAGACTTGACAGGTAGTTCATACCAGAATTTAGTTCTATGCTTTTGAGCACCGTTGCTATGGACGCATCTGTGCCTAAACGGACTTTGAAATTTTAGAAAAATCTAAAAATTATTTTTAGAAAATCAAAATCGGCTTCCAGCTTTTATGCGCACTATAATCAACCTCTTTGTCAAAAATTCAGCCCGATCCGTCAAAAACTATGACTAGTATGCAATTATGTAGCGACCACCGTCGCCTACCGGCTTGTATGTTTGTCTGTATGTAATGGACAGCTCTGGAGGCCAGAGGAGTCAATCGATTTTGATGAACTTGATGGTAGGTTCATACCAGGATCTAGTTGTATGCTTTTGAGCACTGTATGGACGCACCGTTGCCGAGTAACGGACTTTGAAATTGTTGATAAATCCTAAAAAATTGAAAAAAAAAATCGGCTTCCGCACTTTATGCGCACTATAATCAACCTCTTTGTCAAAAAATTTCAGCCCGATCCGTCAAAAACTGTATGACTAGTATGCAATTATGTAGCGACCATCCATGTCGCCTAACGGCTTGTCTGTTTGTTTTATGAAATGGAAGCTCTGGAGCCAGAGAGTCAACCGATTTGATGAAACTTGACAGGTAGGTTCATACCAGGATTTAGTTCTATGCTTTTGAGCACCGTTGCTATGGACACCATCGTTGCTAGCAACGGGACTTTGAAATTTTAGAAAAATCCTAAAAAAATTATTTTTTAGAAAATCAAAAATCGGCTTCCAGCTTTTATGCGCACTATAATCAAACTCTTTGTCAAAAAAATTCAGCCCGATCGTCAAAAACTGTATGACTAGTATCAATTATGTAGCGACCACCCATGTCGCCTACCGGCTTGTATGTTTGTCTGTATGTAATGGACAGCTCTGGAGGCCAGAGAGTCAAACGATCTTGAATAAACTTGACAGGTAGTTCATACCAGGATCTAGTTGTATGCTTTTGAGCACCGTGCTATGGAGCCACCGTTGCCTAGTAACAGGACTTTGAATTTTTGAAAAATCCTAAAAAATTTTTTGAAAATCAAAAATCGGGCTTCCGCGTTTTATGCGCACTATAATCAACCTCTTTGTCAAATTTTTAGCCCGATCCGTCAAAAACTGTATGACTAGTATGCAATTGTACGACCACCCATGTCGCCTACCGGCTTGTCTGTTTGTTTGTAATGAATGGCAGCTCTGGAGGCAGAGGAGTCAACCAATTTTGATGAAACTTGACTGGTAGTTATACCAGGAATCTAGTTGTATGCTTTTGAGAACCGTTGCTATGGACGCCACCGTTGCCTAGCAACGGGACTTTAGAATTTTTGAAAAAATTCCGAAAAAAAAAATTCGAAAATCAAAATTGCTTCCGCATTTTATGCGCATATAATAACTCTTTTGCAAAATATTGACCTGATCCGTCAAAAACTGTGTGACTAGTATGCAATTATATAGCGACCACGCATGTCGCCTACCGGCTTGTCTGTCTGTCTGTTTGTCTGTCTACAGACGGCAGTTTATGATTGAAGAACTACTTAATTACAATTGAATATTGTATTTTGAACACTGTAAAACACGAATCAGAACATGAATCAGAACATGAACCTGCAGGTTAGCAATATATTGGCTCTGAATTTGGCAAATTATACAGAATCTTGTCCTGATTGCACATGTGCAGAGAGAAGTAATGTAATTGTTTTCGTATGTCCGCCTGCCTGGCAGTCAAATAAAATTGAAAAATCATTCAAAATAGGAAACTTAATGTCTTTAGGGATGTCATAAAGGACACAAACAACAGGCATGAAGAATGAACTTAGCGTGTTCAATAAGGTGGTTAAATAAGGTGGCATCAGTGGTGGTAAACTTCCGAGAAATATATTTTTTTCTGCAACCTTTAAAATCTTTATTTTACTTCAACTGAATTATATACTTGAACACTGTAGAACACAAATTGTCTTCTTGGCACTTTTTTTAAAAACCATTCGTTTATCAGTACTTGGACAAAATATACCATTTTACAAGAGTATGAGAGAGAAGAGAATTATGAGAGCAGACGAGAAGACGCAGAGAAAGATAGGTGAGTGAGAGGAAGAGAGTTAGAGTGATGACCAGGAGGAGAGAAGATTTGGTTTCTCACTACAGTTTCCGTATTGGTTGAGAATGAAATAAGTAAATAAATTCGCAATGGTATATTTGTTCACCACACAAGTACTGATAAACACGAATGTGCGCATTTTTAAAAAAAAAAGGCCCCAAGATAGGAGCAAAGTTTGTGATTCTGACCACTCACAGTGTTCAAGTATATACAACCTATGCTCACTGTTAATTCGAAATACAGTAAAATGAGATAGATATAGTTTAAAGAGGTTTGCAAGAAAAAAATATACTTTCGTCGAAATGGGAGTGATTATGTAAGTGTGGTTAACAGCAATGCCATACCACTGAGAGATGACACCTAACCCTTTATATTTAAAAAAAAAAACAAAATTTGGTCCGTTTATTTAACGTGCACTATCGCCTCTGTGGTCATGATTCCGTTTGAGTTCGAATAGCACGCATGACTGTAGTGAGATGGCTTATCGATTTGCATTTTCCACTTAACACACTAAGCCTGTGCATTTTGTGTGCCAGAAGCAATGGTTTTCAGAACATATGTACCAGACATCTCATCCCACTAAAGACATTAAAAGTTTCCTATTTTGGAATGATTTTTTTCTCAATTTTATTTGAACTGCCAGGCAGGCGGACATACGAGAAACAATTACATTAACTTTCTCTCTGCACATGTGCAGATCAGGAACAAGATTCTGTATAATTTGCCAAATTCAGAGTACCAATATATTGCTAAACCCTCAGAGCACAGGTCATGTGTACTGATTGTGTCTCATGCATGGCTTATAATGATTGAAAATCTCACTCGTGTTCTTAGCAAAGTGTTCACATAATAATGCATTTACATTTCAAACACATTTACTATCAAAAATGAAACTAATATGATTAGCTATAAGAAGTCATGGTTAGACAATAGTTAGCTATATCAAGTCATCCAATGAATCTCATCGTGCTCGGCGTCTGGTAGACAAGACGAGACAGACAGCACACAAGACGAGTGTTACACGCGCCGGTAGGAGATGGCCTACATGCGAACAATTGAACGCTGTGCATGTATCACGCATTGTTTATCTCCAAATCAAATTGCGACTCACCTAGTGCCAGTCGAAAGTCATGTATATTATATGCGGGGTTACAGCGGAATGTCGTTAGGTCTGTCACATTATTTGTTTTGTACTGTTGACTACTTTCTTCTTCTTCTTTCGTATGCAACATGAAGAAGGTTGAGAATGATGACGTGTCGCAAAGATAAAAGCGCGGAAGGCGATGGGCCCATTTAGTTCATGATTGGCTGATGTGCGACGAAAATCTTATGTCTGGTTGCTGTTGCAGGGATTTGCAATGTCCCTTCTGTTAGGCATACTGGCCCACAAGAATTTGGAATGTCATAAGGAGATTTGCTTCCATGGTCCGTTGCTGAGGGCGATACGTCATAACCTGGTCGTACCTCTTGTACCATAAGGACACGCATGGGATCTTTAAGACCGAACCGCACGCACCTTAACTTGCCTGGCTAGACAATGGGAAAGCATCAATATACTCTCACACAATCCATCTAGGAAGGACTATCGCCTACTGGACAACTAGTTGATGAAAAACCTACCAGTATACCCAAGCTTTCATCAGAACTTGGCTCTTGATGTGCAACAGTCCTCCTCGTGGCCGCTATGGAACAAGTTTCAAGAAAGGTTCGGATGTCAATTGGCTTACACACGACACAAAGAGCTCAGAGAACAACGCAGCTTTAGAGCCGATCAGAGCGACATGTCGCAGTGTGGGCCTCCGCTAAAGGATTCAGTAGCGCCAATACCTGCCATGTCAATCTGTCGCATGTACTAGTCTCAATTTGGGTAGGCAGTTTTTGACCGCTAGATGGATACGGCCGTTGCTTTGATTAATTCTCTCTTTTGCACAAAACGAGGTATGTATGATGTTTTGCCGCATTCTGTCTGTATGTCTGTTGGGTGGTCCGGCTAGACTACCCTTATTCTCTAGTTTTTCCGTCTGTTGGGGGGTGGTCCGGCTAGAGTACCCTTATTCTCAGTTTTTTCGCGTCTGTTGGATGGTCGCAGAGTACCCTTATTCTCAGTTTTTAGTCTGTTGTATGTTGGGTGGTCCGCTAGAGTATCTTATTTTTCACTTTTTCCGTTGTCCTGTATGTTTTTATGTATTATGTTTGTTTGTTTGTTAATTTTGTATTAATGGACAGCTCTGAGGCCAGAGAAGTCAACCGTATTTTGATGAAACTTGAACAGGTAGGTTCATAACCAGGATTTAGATTTATTATGCTTTTGAAGCCAACCGTTGCTATGGACACAATCGTTGCTAAAGCAACGGGACGCTTGATTTTTAGAAAAATCCTAAAAATTATTTTTTAGAAAATCAAAAAATCGGCTTCCAGGCTTTTATGCAGCACTATAATCAAAACTCTTTTGTCAAAAAAAAATTCAGCCTGATATCCGTTCAAAAACTGTATGACTAGTATGCAATTTTGTAAGCGACCAACCGCATGTCGCCTACGGCTTGTATGTTTGACATGTAATGTATGGACAGCTCGTGAGGCCAGAGGAGTCAATCGTTTTGATGAAAACTTGGACAGGTAGGTTCATACCAAGGGATCGTAGTTGTATGCTTTTGAGCACTGTTGCTATGGAGCCACGTTGCTATGTAAACAGGACTTTGAACTTTTTGAAAATCCTAAAAAAAAATTGAAAATCAAAAAATTCGGCTTCGCGCCAGCTATTGATGGCAACTATAATCAACCTCTTTTGTCAAAAAATTTCAGCCCCGATCCGTCCAAAACTGTATGGAACTAGTATGGCAATTATGTAGGCGACCCCCATGTCGCCTACCGGCTTGTCTGTTTGTTTGTATGAAATGGACAGCTCTGAAGCCCAGAGGAGTCAAAATTCCAACCGATTTGATGAAATTGACAGGTAGGTTCATACCGGATTTTTAGTTTCTATGCTTTTGAAGGCACCGTTGCGCTTAATGGAACAAAAAACCATCGTTGCCTAGCAACGGGATACTTCTTGAAATTTTAGAAAGAAATTAAAAAAATTATTTTTTAGAAAATCAAAATCGGCTTCCCAGGCTTTTATGCGCAGCTAATATATTCAAACTCTTTGTCAAAAAAAATCAGGGCCGTCCGTCAAAAACTGTATGACTAGTATCAATTATGTAGCGAAAGAGACTAGATCCATTATGTAGCGAGCGAGACCCACCCATGGTCGCCTAACCGGTCTTGTATGGTTTGTCCTGTATGTAATGGAGCTCTGGAGGCCAGAGGAGTCCAAACGATTTTTGATGAAAACTTGAACAGGTAGGGTTCATACAGGATCTAGTTGTTGCTTTTGAGCACCGTATGGCTTATGGACGGGGCCAAAAACCGGTTGCATAGTAACGGGACTTTTGAATTTTTGAAAAAAATCCCTAATAAAAAATTGAAAAATCAAAAAATCAGGTGGCTTCCGTGCCTTTTATGCGCACTCTTCCAAACTCTCTTTGTCAAAAAAATTTCAGGGCGCGGCGATCCGTCAAAAAAAACTGTATGCTACTATAGTTATGGTCACATTAATGTAGGACCTGAACACAGTCCATGTCGCCTAGCCGGGCTTATTGGTCTGTTTGTTTGTATGAAATGGACAGCTCTGGGGAGGCCAGAAGGGAGTCAGACGCCAATTTTGATGAAACTGAACCATGAAACGCTTTCCTTGGTAGGTTCACTACCAGGAATATAAGTTGATGCTTTTGGAAGCACGTGCTATGGACGCATCCGTTGCCCGTAGGCAACGACTTTGAAAATTTTTGGAAAAATCGCGAAAAAAAAATTCGAAAATCAAAAAATTGGCTCCGCGCTTTTAATGGCACTATAATCAACACTCTTTGTCAAAATTTCAAGCCTAATCGCGTCAAAACTGTGTGACTAGTAATGCAAATTATATGCGACCGACGCAAGTCGCCTTACACGGCTTTGTCTGTCTGTCTGTTTGTCTGGTCTAGACGGCAGTTTATGATTGAAAGAACTAACTACTTAATTAACAAACAAATTGAATATTGTATTTTGAACACTGTAACACGAATCAGAACATGAAAATCAGAACATGAAACCTGCAGGTTAGCATATATTGGCTATGAATTTTGGCAAAAATTATACAGAATCTTGTCCTGATTGCACATGTGCAGAGAGAAAGTAATGTAATTGTTTTTCGGTATTGTCCGCCTGCTTGGCAGTCAATAAAATTGAAAAATCAATTCAACAATGGAAACTTAAGTGTCTTTAGGGATGTCATAAAGGACACAAACAACAGGCATGAAGAATGAAACTTAGCGTGTTCCAATAAAGGTGGTTAAATAAGGTGGGCTCAGTGGTGGTAAACTTCCGAGAAATATAATATTTTTTTCTGCAACCTTTAAAATCTTATTTTACTTCAACTGAATTAATATACTTGAACACTGTAGAAGCACAATTGTCCTTCTTGGCACTTTTTTTAAAAAACGCATTCGTTTATTCAGTACTTGGACTAAAATATACCATTTTTACATCCATCTCAACGCAATCAAATTTGAATCTCTTCTCTCTCTCTCTCTCTCTTCTCTCTCCTGCTCTCTCTCCTCTCCTCTCTCTCTCTCTCTCTCTCTCTCTCTCCTCTCTCTCTCTCCTCTCTCTCTTCTCTCTTCTCTCTCTCTCTCTCTCTCTTCCTTCCTCTCTTCTCTTCCTCTATCCTCTATCTAATCTATCTCCCCTCTCCCCTTCCTCTCCCCTCTTCATTCCTCTCTCCTCTCTCCTTATCCTCTTCTATCTATTCG
>CM068958.1:89340641-89352807 GCA_035128595.1 Eptatretus atami | reverse complement strand
CGCACGTTGTCGGCTGGGATCTTCCCGCATTCATCTTTCATGACACGGTGGCGAATGGTCCGATTTGTGGTTTCCCATATGCGTCTCACGAGGGGACTGGAAGAGGAACCTACTGTCGCCGAGATTCACTACTCATCCGCGATCTCTAGGGGTCGTACCTTGTTTGTATGGGTACAATAACCCAGCTTTACCCAATGTCACTTACGTTGATGCACGGTCCCGGCCCGTTAACTTGAGAGAATTGATCCAGACATGGTACTAAAGTGGGAAAACTGGGGTTTATGCAGGTTTGTAATTGATTGAAGATATTTTGCCATTTCCGTGTATATAAAACATAGATGAAACATATTGCATAATGTGACAGCGTATTAATACAGCGATGCATCTTCTCCGAAAATACAGTAATGTCATTTTGACGTTTTGACCTTGACCTTGACCTTCATGGGTGACCTCGACTTGGGCTCCCCTTCTGAAAATGCAGTTCATGGTCCAAGTATGCTGTGTAGCAAGTTTGTTGCTGGTATCTAGTAGGTAAAGGTTTTGGCGAGATTTTTTACGGTTCTGACCATTCCCATGATACTAACGTGGGAAAACCAGCTTTTTATGCCACTTAGTAATACAATTTGAATATATTTCGACATTAGTGATGCGTATAGAATGCAAATGAGGGCGACTAACTGATTTGTAACAGAGTATTTTGATAGAGCTAGGCGTGCTCTCTGGAAATACAGAAAATTTCCTTTTTGACCTTGACCTTCATGGATGACCTTGACCTTGGCTTCCCTTCCAAAATTAGATCTTATTGGCCAAGGAAGTTGTGTACCAAATTTGGTGCTTTTGTCCAGTCAGTAAATGTTTTGTCGAATTTCTACCTTAAGCGACCGGACTATACAGGAAGTGCTTCAACATCTTTCGAGTGAAAGACGGTGTTTTGTACAAAAAAAAAGATGCAGATTTTTTTTTTCCAAACCACGTCAAGATTTGCTTCCTACTGTTCCCTGTGGTCTTGTTGGAGAGATTTTGCGCTTGGCTCACAGCAACCCAATTTCTGGCCATCTTGGAGAGGCATGAACAATCAACACTGTTCGCCACAGATATTTTTGGCCTGGGTGGAGAGCAGACATTAAACGTGACTGCTGGGGATGTAAATTATGTGCCGTTCACACGTCCCCCACACCATCTATAAAAGCCCCATTGAACCTGATTAATTATTGATGATCGTCCATTTGAAATGGTTTCAATGGATTTTGAAGATCACCTCAAAGCATATGCCCTGTCAAACCAAAAGGCTATCAGTGTAACAAATGTCTTGATCAAATGATTCATCCCCCACTTTGGAAAACCGGAAGTGGTCCACACTGATCAGGGCACAAACTTTACCCCAAAGCCGAAAGAGTCGCTCTGCACTCTTCGATAAGTTCTACAAGTTAACAAAATCCAAACAGCTCCATAAACACCCAGTTGCAATGGACAAGTGGAGAGATCCAACAAACAAGTTGCCGAATTACTCAATATCACAACAAAAGAATGTTGCGATGGGAAAATCACTGAGTGGGACAAATACAATTTGTTTGTATGTATGGCTTACAATACCACTCAACATGCCTCTACCAAATTTGCCCCTGCATACCTCGTCTTTGGAAGGTTGCCAAGGAAACCTATTGATATGGTTTTCAGTCAACCAAACAATGACCAGACACGAAATGAATACGTTCTTCAGCTGCACCAATGACTGATAACAGCTTTTCATCAAGTAAGAAGTACATGGCCAACTCATGCGATATGATGAAGCAGCTTTACAAGTTGAAAGTACGTGGTCAGCCTTATGTTGTTGGTTATGCAGTCTACATAAAGAGACAAGTCTTTCATCCTAGAGGTAGCAAAAAGTTTGCTGACCGATGGCTTGGTCCATACGACGTCATAGCAGTTCTTGGTCCCGTGATGTACAGGATTACTTCTCCTTTGTCCGATTATCCGACAACTACAAACTTCCGGAACTTAAAGCATGCCTACCCCTAACCAGGTGGCCAGTTGGACCCAGAACCTGATCGTGACAAATCGGTTGTCTCTGGGGCGGAACCCCTTGATCTATCAGTTGGACCCCTGCAGAGTACCCTTGACACTTCGGAGGAAAACATGATGGCTTGGCAAGGTCAGTTCCCAAATCCCGCAGCCATGTTCCCCAACCTTTCCATTCCTGACAGTTCCCCACTGGGAATGACTTCCGACAATCAATGTCATGACACTCTTATCTCTCTGATGCGTTACAAACTGCCCCATGACAGTTCCCTTACGTAAACCAAAGCCTGTACGCAGATACATAATGTGTTGGTGCCTTGCTTTTTACGGTTGTAGCGTATTAACCTCTTGATTGGTATATTGCTACTTAGCACGATGGTGTCCTACATTGTATGCAATTCTTTTTCCATGAAAAGGAAAGGAATTCCATAAGCAACTTTAGAACTTTTTTTTTTGACATTGTGTGTACGTCTCAGATTGTGGTACATCTTCATCTAGGTATTGTCCACAAGATTGCTGTATGCATGTGCTCGTTGTATTGTATGTAATTGCAAGATTTGTAAACTTGCACTTAAATTTAATTCATGCTTTAACACTTTCCAGTTGAAAAATAATTTCATTTTGATTTGCCAATTGTAAAATTTAATTTTTGAAATGTTAAGGCAAATGTCAGGAGATATTTTAAACTAAGGAGGGAGGAATGCTGTGACTACGTTTTATCACGTTGGTATTTGTACGATGACGTAATACATCGGTGGAACTACTTGAGAGATGAGTACGCCTGCATGCATAATGGCGATACAGCTACTCAAGGCTTGAATTAATGTCTGCGGAATAAACTCCTATTTGTCTCCTGAGAATCTGCCTCCGGGTCATCAAAGGCACTATGTCTTATGTTGGTGGAGTGACAAAGCTTTGGGGGATATAATGTATTTTTCGAAAGTGTCATTTGGGTTATTATTGTGTCTTTTACTTGTTTCTTTAATGGGTGACATACTTTCTATTGGAGGAAAATTAAAATGACAAATTTTTAAAAAACTATTATTTTACGTTTTTTCCCCCAAAATATCTTAAAGGCTGACATGCCATTAAGTTACTATTTTACAGGCCATCATTCAAAAGGAAAAAGTTAAATTGCCCCCATCAATTCCTTAGACTAATATTTGAATCATCAAATCACTGCATCCACAATCAAGCACCAATAACGTTTTCACAATGTAGAACAGCCAGTTACAGTGATCTCCGACCTCAGAAGCTGCCTCCCGAATTGCGTTGTTCTCAAGGACTTGGGCTTCCATTTGAGCATTCAACATTTCTAGCTTCTCCTCAAGGTTCAGAGCTTGCTGTGTCAACCTGTCCACATGCAGGTCCTGCACAAGAGTCCAAAGAACTTAAACGCATGAAGTATTCAATGTCATATCAATCAATACCAATAACATTTCTCTTTTGGAAATATTCTCTCCAAAAATGGTTATTAATATCAGCAGTGACAGAAGAACGAGGATGTACTGATGGTGTTTATTTAATCAAACCTGAAATGGCACATGACAATCTATGAAGCCTGGTCTTGTTCTCTGCACCAATGGACCTCAAATAATGCTATGCTAAGATTATAGGATGGATTTGCAAGGAGGAGGGGGGAGGGAGGGAGGGGAGGTCATTCAGCTCACCTGCTCCTTCTTACATTTCTCTGCCTCATGCCTTTCCACGCCACCTTTCTCCATGGTTCGAAGCATGACAGCTGCCTTTCCCTCCATGTCACCCCTAACACCCTCCGTATACAGAACCTTCAATGCCAGATTATCACTTTCTGCTCTCATTGCAGAAACTGGTGGGAATAAACATGTAAGGTTATTATTGTGTCTTTCAATTGAATCATCTGTCACGGTTCATATATCATTCATGCATCATTAGTATTTGATCAATTGTCTCTTAAATCTTTTGTGTTTGGATGAAATTTACATAACTTTTTTGTGGTGACAGCCTATCTAATAATAACAGTATAGTACTTACTGTTGAGAGTTAAAGAAAGTTGCCATTATTTTGCTGGAAAAACTCAAAATATTTAATTCAACCTCATTTGGCCAAATGCAGTTCTGTGCTTATTACCTCGGCCACCAAAGGTGGACGGAGGTTATGGTTTTCACCCGTCTGTCTGTTTGCTTGCCTGTGAGCAGGATATCTCAAAAAGATATGGACAAATTAGGACGAAACTTGGTGGACAGGTTGGGTGTGTCACAAGGATGGATTGGTTCGATTTTGGTGACGATCCGGATCTGGATCCGGATACGAGAACATTTTAATTTTTAACGATATTCTTCACAATTGAGAGATAGGGCCAAAAACTATATACAGCATGATATTCCAAAAAGTTGTGGACGGTTTATGACAAAACTTGGTGGATGAGGTGGTAAGGTGACAAGAACAAGCTGATTAGATTTTGGTTTAAGTCCAGATGCAGATCTGGCCTATCCGGATACAAAATATAAACTGTTCAGCCTGGCAGAAGTATGTGCTCTGCCAAGTGCCATTCTAGTTGTTTCATAAACTTTTTTTAAAGCAATGAATGGTTAAACGTTATTATACTAAACCTGACATCCTTCAGAGGGAGCGTAAAGCTGACTTTCTCATTTGTGATCATGTGGAAGAAAAATATATTTGAGCCTTTAAGCCTTTGAGCTTGTGCCATGATCACAAAGACCCTGCCAACAGATTACATTTTATATGTTGTAGTATAGGTAAATATATTAAGTTAAAATGTAGTCTAAACAAATAGTTAAATGATTCTTGAGATCCCAGGTTCAAATCGAATAAACTGCATTGAATTGTCCATTGATTCTAATGTCCTTGCAACGCATGTATTATATGTACAAGCTCCTCCATGAACCTCTGACAAAAGCAAATGGATGCATTATGTAATCGAAATGATTGCACTACACTGATGGAGTCAAGATAAAACAAAGACACGATGGGCTGATTACCTTATTTCTGAGTTTGAACTTAGTTTGTCTTTCCTGTGTTACTGATAGACTCTTACACTGAAAGCCACTTCCTCATATAAATGTTTGATTATCTTTCAAATCGCCATTTGAAAGATAATCCACTTTCTAATCATATATTTTGAAAACAATAACAACGATGATGCTGGCGATGACAACAGCAACAAACGTTTCATGACCATTTTCCCTTTTTTGTTCAGGGGGTTGGTCCAATGATGCCATTTCTCCATATGGATAAAAATAGATTTACATTCATAAAATACAGAAAAGCAGTCCATCAATCCTTCCTGGCAATATGACCTCTATTAATTGTAGGCCTAATGAAACAAGATTTTAATCACATACCCTTTACTAACACCACTTATTTACTCATTTCTTAATGTTGGACTTTCTGGTTTCTTGTGTGGTCTTTGTTGAGGTTATTTTACTTCCATGCAAAAGCTCAACCTTTTGAGGCTTGTGTTCAGCTAGAGCTTTGTCTTTGTGCATTTCACCGACAAAAAAAACCAATTCAAACTTTGGCTTGAGTTATTTGCAAACAAAGTTCAAACTTTGTTGCTTCTATCTCACACGAAAGACATGTATCACACCAAGCTTGTGCTGTCGCTTGATCTCATCACGACGTTGGTGCTCTAGCTCGCGTGCCACTTTGAGCTCCTTTTCATGCTGCACCCGTGCATCCGAGAGTGCGACACACTCCTTGCCCAGGCGTTCGAGTCTTGCCTGGATCTTCGCCAGCTCCTGTTGCTTTCCAAACATATCTCGGCCAGTCTCCTCACGCTCTACCCTGCCTTTCTGCATGTCTTCCATCTGCAGAAAAAACAATATTGAAGAGTTGTTGAGAGGAAGTTCTGAAAAACTCTTGTGTTCAGTTATCAAGAAGCCAGAAATACAAAAACGAATGTTAAGACCACAAATACTGTAATCATGAATATAGGAGCTATATAGCTATTATATATGCAAATAGAGTGGAATTTTTAACCCACTCTAATGCTCAACACAACACACAACCCCTTTTGTGTGTATGCAATAAGTAGCATGTCCATATTGCATTACAGCATCAGCATCTTTCCTCGTGTGTGTGTGTGTGTATGTGTGTGTGTGTGTGTGTGTGTGTGTTGTTTTAATATTATATATATATATAATATATATATATATATATAATATATATATCCAACCAATAAGAAAGATGTATCCAACCACAAAAAAACTTGATCTACCCTGCTAGTCTAGTAATAAAGAAGTGAGTTCTGATCCAGTCTCAGGTGATGTTTCACCTGCTTCTCAGTGGGATTCCTCAGGCTAAGTAGACTATTGGCAGCTAAATAGACTAACTTGGCTAAATACAGAGTGGGATTCCAGCTGGGAAGTGGGTGAAACATCGCCTGAGACCAGATCTGCACTCGCTTGTTTACTACTTGACTAGTAGGAAAGATTTAGTTCCTATTTTTGTTTAATTGCATCTTTTTTCTCTAATATATTAATTTTTTACATATATAATTATATTATACATATATATAATATATATAATATATATAATATATATATTATATTATATATGACTTGGCCAACTCACCAGCTCCTTGATCACAAAATCCAGTTGCTCCACCTGCTTTGTCAGGTGACTTTTTAGGGTGACTTGGAAGCGCTTCATCAGAGCGCAATGGAAAGGGTAGGAATTTTCCAGATTGAGATCAGTTGCATAATAAGAGGGAGAACATGAGAATAAGATGAAAAGTATATAACATTGGTATTTTTGTAATATACAAGCTGTGTCAACATTGTGATGGACTCATTTTCTCTAAAAGTGTTTGTGTTATGCTTATGGATAACTCACTGTCGTTCAGTTACTCTTAGGTAAAATAAAATGCCAAAGTAACACAAAGATTCGTTTCATGTGAAAGATGAGTGGTTTCATTATATTTCTTGAGTCACATGTGCAAGTAATTATTGAAATAAATGTATCAAAATGTCAGTTTAGGTATAGTAATAAAATTAACAAGCTATTCAATAAAAATGTTACAAGGTACAATCAAACGTTTTTGAGTGATATGGGGTGATGACATTCTGATATACTGTAATCATTACCTCAACAAGTCAAATATCATGATCTCTACAACATTACCATATATTACTCGAGTTTTCTCTGAGAAGATCAAGAACTTTATGACTGGTCTTGACAATGCATCTGCTATGCCGGGATCAGTGTCCATGTTCTTAAATCCTTTGTTCTCATCGTCCTTTACATTTTCCAATCAATGATCAGCTGATTGGTTTTCGTCCTGGTCTCCCAACAAGACATCCTCTCACAACAATGGTGTAGTGGTAAAAGTGTCCACTTTTGAGTCTGGGAGATTGGTGGTTCGAATCCCTGCCAAGTCATTCCAAAGACTTTAAAAATGGTACTTGCTGCTTCCGTGCTTGATGCTCAGCATTTAAAAAGGATAGAGCACAGGCAAACAACCATATGTTGGTAATAATAGTGCAGAGTTTAAATGGTCTAATGGCCTCTTGCATCGAAGTTCCTTTTAAGTATGCAATTCACACAATCCGGTTTTGCTCGACTCATAAAGCTCTCCGTGGGCTGGCAGGATATCCTACGCAACAAGAGGTATATGCACTTGCCTTTGAATTGTCAAGTCTGGGTTCGAATCTCGACCCAATTATAAACTGTCATCCTGGTATTTCTCATGCAGGACGATTTATCAATGTGTGAACTCTCCATCAGTAGAACATTAACCTGGAGGACCCGTCTGCCAGCATTGGTTGCTACTTGATGTTAAAGATCACATGGTGTATTTTGTGAAGAGCATACGAGTTATCACGGGCACTCTGAACAAATTCCAAATTCCTGCGCTGACTGATGGGAAATAAAATGACAAACCACACAGCAGAAACCTTGCCAATAAACTGCTTTGGCAGCACCAATACCCTGTCAAGAGCATGGTACATCAATGATGAGGATGAAGAAAGCTCACCAATACCCGACCAATGTTACATCCCACCTCTAAACCCAGAAGAAGTTGTTGACCAAAGCTCTGTTCCTCCTTCACCATGTAGTGGAATGCTGGACTAAGTTAATCTCTTCAGGAAGAAAGTATCTCGGAGAGGACTGCTTAAATAAGATTATATTTCTGTACATGGATAAGGGTAACAGCTCATAACCTTGTTGAAGGCTCTCAGATATCTGAGCTGATGTTTGAAATACCTGAGTGATGATCAAATTAATAAAGTTACAAGGCAAGCTTTTATGCAAGGTTCAAACAAGAAATACAGTGGCCTGTAAAAGTATTCACCCCTCCTCCAAAGTTTTCACATTTTGATGCCACCTGAGCTTATTTCATGATACTTTCAAATCAAACTTAATATATAGAGTCTTCACAAACTACTCCATAGTGATCAGGCTAAAAAATGCTGATAAAATGTGAATAAGTTAGATTAACAGAGAAAATCAGATGATTCTCAGTTGCATAAGTATTCAACCCATGACCAAATTAACCCGAAATAACTTCACGAGCAAATTCTTTGTTTGAAAGGTTACAAAATACATGTAATAGGTTTCACCTGTACTGTATGCCATCAGTAGTTTAACTTAAAAAAATAAGCTCCCGCAATTAAATTATCTAAGGAGTTTTAAGGTGCAACTCACTTGGAACCAACAAGGCAAACATGACGACCAAGGAGCTTTCCAAATAAGTCAGACATAAAGTGGCGAAGAAGCACCGTTCAGGAGAGGAATAAATCCATTATTACGAAGTGGAGGACGTATCATACCACCCAGATCCACCCAGATCAGGTCGCCCATCCAAACTCAGCAGCCGGCAAGCAGGAAACTGGTTCGGGATGTCACCGTACATCGAACAATGACTATGAAAGATCTGCAAGGCTCTATGTCCGAAATGGGGGTAAGGGTTCATCAATCACCAATATCCTGTTCCCTTCACAAAGGTGACCTCAATGGACAGGTGGTAAGAAAGAAGCCATTACTGAAAAAAGACGCATCTAAAAGCTCGTATGGAGTTTGTGAAAAAGCATCTTAATGATACTGCAGCATGTGGAGAAATGTTTTGTGCGGTCAGATGAGACAAAAAATTGAACTTTTTGCGTTGAAATTCAAAAGCGTTACGTCTTGGCACAAACACTGGACATTCATCCAGTCAACACCATCCCTACAGACAACAGTGGTTGGCAACATCATGTGATGGGGCTGCTTTTCATCAGCAGGGATGCAAGTTTATCAGATAGAGGGACAATGGACGTGCCCAAGTACAGAGAATCCTGATGAAAACCTGTTTGAGTCACCCACAAATCTGAAATGGTGTAGGAGATTCACATATTCAGCAGGACAGTGATCGGAGCACAAAGCTAAGCCACACTGGATGGCTGGAAATAAGAAAGAAAATTAATGTTCTGAGTGGCTCAGTCAGAATCCTGACTCGACCCACAATGAACAATTATGATGAGTCTTTTGAAGATTGTAGTCCATCAACGATCCCCATCAAAACTTGGCAGACAAGAGAAATTTTCACGTGAAGAATGGGCAAAGATCTCACCATCTCACTGTGTAAAGCTGGTGAGATCTACCCAAAAGACTCATAGCAGTCATTGCTGCAAAAGGTTCTTCCTTCCAATTTACTGACCTAGAAAGGGCTGAATACTTTTACAACCATGGAATTTTTGATTTGTACATGTTTTTGTGGTTTAAGGATTTGTACACCTCCTTCAACTATACAGTGTTTAGTTTGATCTCTTCAGTTAGAATAAAAAAGTTTTCATTTGGCAAATTGTTTCTATATCATTTCTTAACTACTATAAATGATTGATGATGATGATGATGATTGTGTGTTGTGTGTGTGTGTGTGTGTGTGTGAGGATGTTTTGTGGAGTTCTACTGGAGCTTTTGAAGTGGAGTGTGAACACCGAAATGATCCGTTATGATCTCCTGAGTTGATGCAGGCCTATAAACTTACAAATAATCCAGAAGAATTCCCCATGTTTAAATGCACGCCATTCAACCTTTTTGAACCTGAGCTCCTGGACTTTCAAGCTCCTCCAATGGGCTACCTGGAGAAAAATCCAGCTACTCGGGTAGATAGAGGTTTGAATGGGCTTGGTAAAACAGCCATTGGTGTTCAAAGGATTTAAGGTTTACAGAGCAGCTTAATAGCGTCCTTCCATTGACATGGCATTATAATTACAAAAAATAAATAACAACAACATGATAATATTGTAACAAAGCATATATAATTAATACTAATAATATTAACACTAACAATTAAATAAATAGTGGTATCCATCTATCGAGACCACACTCTGTGCAGAGGCATCGGTGCTGCTCACCAGTCTCCTTTGGCTATGGGCACAATCCTGGATGGGTCACCACTCGACAAGAATACTAGCAAGCTGGCACTCATTTTTGCTGACCTCAGAAGGATGACAGCAGGAGTCAACCCCACCTGGTATTCATTCAACAGCCGAGTGGGATAACTTCAGGATCGAGGATCCCAGCCCACCACCTTAACCATTAGCCAACGTCCCAAAGCCCACCAACCTGAACCATTAAGCCAACAGCCCAAGCCACCACCCTAACCATTAAGCCAACGTCCCAAGCCCACCACCCTAACCCATTAAGCCAACATTTCCCAAAACCCACCACCCTAACCATTAAGCCAACATCTCAAAGCCCACCACCCTAACCATTAAGCCAACATCCCAACCCACCACCCTAACCATTTAATTGCCAACATCCCAAGCCCACCACCCTAACCAATTAAGCCAACATCTCAAGCCCACCACCCTAACCATTAAGCCAAACATCTCAAAGCCCAACCACCCTAACCATTAAGCCAACATCCCAAGCCCACCATCCTAATCATTAAGCCAACCATCCCAAGCCCACCACCCTAACCATTAAGCAACAATTCCCAGCCCCACCAACCCTAACCATTAAGCCAACATCCCAAGCCCACCACCCTAACCATTTAAGCCAACATCTCAAAGCCCACCACCCTAACCATTAAGCCAACATCCCAAGCCACACCATCCTAATCATAAGCCACATCCCAAGCCACCACCCTAAACCATTAAGCCCAACATCTCAAGCCCACACACAACCATAAGCCAACATCCCAAGCCACCACCCTAACCATTAGCCAACATCTCAGCCCACCACCCTAACCATTAAGCCACATCTCAAGCCCACCACCCTAAACCATTAAGCCAACATCCCAGCCCAACACCCTAAACATTAAGCTAAACATCCCAAACCCACCACCCTAACATTATAGCCAACATCCACCACCACCCTAACCATTCAGGCCAACATCCAACCCACCACCTTAACCATTTAAGCGAACGTCCCAAAGCCCCACCACCCTAACCATTAAGCCAACTCTCAGCCCACCACCCTACCATTAAGCCAACATCCCAAGCCCACCACCCTAACCATTAAGCCAACATCCCTAGCCCCACCACCCTAACCATTAAGCCAACATCTCAAGACCCACCACCCTAACCATTAATGCCAACATCCCAAACCCACCATCCTAATCGTTAAGGCCTAAGTCACATTTGCCACCCGGCCGTGGGTGTCTCCAAAATCTACGGCCACTAGCAATTATAGGGCTGGCGCAGTATTCCACGCGTCCACACAACGTAGCAGTCACAATATGTTTTTTATTTTTCGGGGGAGCGACACGGCGTATTTATAAATTGTGGAGACCGAAAAACGTGGGGTTGCCGTACGGTTCTTTGATTTTGCATGTCGCACGGTGACCTTAGGCTTCCTGCGGCGCATTAGAATTTTCAAGGCAGACGCAAGGTGCCCGCAAGGCGACCGCAGGGAACGCAGGGGGGCCCTAAGGCGAACGTGCGGCCAGACGGACGGGCTTAACGAGTGGGTTCTTTTTTTTTCTTTTTTCTTTTTACCAGTCTTTTGTTTCGGCTTGTCGAAAATTGCTACGCGAACGCAGAAATTGAAAAAAGTTATAACTCCGCCGTTAATTCCACGGCGACCCCTACGGCCTGTAAAATATAGCCAAACGGCGTAGGGCCACCCTGAGGCCACCGCAGAAACTCTGCGCCGCCGCATGTTTCTGTCAATTTCAGAGGCGGCGTACGGCGCCGTTATCCTCGCCGGATCTCTCTCT
>CM068958.1:89294197-89313348 GCA_035128595.1 Eptatretus atami | reverse complement strand
GCGAAGCACAGCACGGACCCCGCTCGCGCTGCCGTGCGAATCGGGCACGGTCCTCGAAACGGCTACGGCCGCTACTCGGCCTTTGTCCCTCGTCTTGCGCCGTCTTCGTCGAAATTTCACGCACGCACTCCCACGTGCCATGACGCTTACACTCCTTATCATGACACTCTCACTCGGACATGCGGTTCCCTGTTCCCGCATACCAACCGCCATTTCTCTTTCATACCGCGATCTCACACGCGCGATTTCTCTCACACACGGGCTCTCCCTTTCACCCACGCATGCCATTTCACTCACACACGTCACGCGTTATCTCTCACATTAACGGCCTTTCACCCACGCATGCCATTCACTCACCACACGCGGTTTCTCTCAACCACCGGCCTTTCACCCACGCATGCCATTTCCTCACACACGCGGTTTTCTCTCACACACGGCCTTTCACACCACGCGTGCCATTTCAACTGCACACACGCGGTTTCTCTCACACCACGGGCCCTTTCACCCACGCATGCCATTTTTAACTTACAGCATGCCATTTCCATCACTGCTATGCGCGCATTTTCAGCAGCTCGCCGCACTCGTAATCGACACACACCGGGACAATTACCACTGGGGATTCCGCGCACCACAAGGGTCCCGTGGCCTCCATTTACCCCCCAGCTCCGCGTGTTCCCTTCCACAGTACTCGCCCCCTCTAACTCGCCAAAGCTCGACCGACTCACTCCTGTCGTGATCCGCTCAAGGGGCATATTCTCCTCCCCTCGTTCCTGAAGAAGGCTATCCTGCTGCTCGCACCGGTCACGGGACATTCCCCCAAGCTCCCCCCTCATTGTCCCTCGCTAACTCCATGTGTGTGTGTTCGTCTTCAGTTTCATTTAATTCACCCTCTATTCTCCCGTGTCCTCTGTTTCCGTGACTTATTTGCGTTTCCTGTCACCTCTTTGTTTCCTTCGTCTCCATTTTATTTCTGGCCGTCGTCTGCTATTATTATTTCCTCTACTCCTGCTGTTTCTATACATTTTATTTCTGTTTGTCTCTTCCGTGTCTATTAGTTTCTTGCCTGCGGATCTTCGTCTCTGTTGTCGTCACCTCTACCCTCCTTTAATTTCTCCGTTATTCTTTTTATTCCTGCGTCTCTGTCGTCCGTCACTCTCTACCTTCTTTAATTTTCCCGTTATTTTTTAGATCCTGCGTCTCCGTCGTCGTCACCTCTATACCTCCTTTAATTGTCTCCGTTATTTCTTTTTTAATTCCCTGCGTCTCCGTCGTCGTCCCTTTACCCTCCTTTAATTTCTGTTATTTCTTTTATTATCCGTGTCTCCTGTCACTCCTTTAACTCTTCTGTCGTTCCTCGTGTCCGAGTTTTTAGTTCCCCGATAATTGTCGTGGCGGCAGCGCTCATCATCCAACTGTCCGAGTTCATACACTTCTCGTCAATCGTCATATTAATTCCTCCGTCACTTCTTCCCACCTGTCATCGTGGTCCGAAAACAGCTGCCAACACTCCCCCTCGACTCAGTATTTCTTCAGGTAGTGTCCTGGTGCCCGTTTGCAACACTCTCGAAGCATTTTTATATATCCGCCATTGTTCGTCCCAGACCCAATCCTTGCGCTTCATCGCAAGTGTCCATGCATTCCGTTAACTGTGCATTGTCACCTTGCCCGTGCCGCACCCACTGACCACGTTCAGTGGTGCAGTTGTAGTAATAAAAATAACCAATGCATGCATAACTCACTTTTCCCATCCCTGTGGTAAGGAGGTGTCCTCCTCACGGGTGTCCTGGACATGGTTCATCTAACTTAACATCTAAACCACCCTGGCCCTGCTCGCCTTGAGCTACCATTCTGCGTATCGGTGAATAAAAATTTCCACGCTCGCGAATGTTGATGGAACCGGAGGGTCGCCTCGTCACACTCCTTGATCCGGTTCATAATTTAGTTTGGAGACGGGAGAGGTTTGTATCCCGTCTCGCTGACACCAGTGTTGATAGATTCTCGGCGTTTAAATTGCCGTTTAATCTCAACGGACCTCATCGCTTCGTCGGACCCGATTATTCTTATGCGGTGTTAAACAGCTTAACAATTCGAACGTCCATGGCAGTCAATGTGAGGAAGGGACGCACCGCCAGCAGTGACATTTAACATGGGGAACATTTATTTGACACAGGCATGCAAGAAATGAATGAATGGGATAGGGGACAGGACACGAGCAAAAACCTACAGCGCGGTTATATTATTAAATGTAAAGCAAATACAACACAGGCACTTAACAGTTACTACTATTAGACGGCCCACAGGACACTCGGTACACACACACACACTACAACACACAGCACACACACACCCAAAAAGGCTGGCTGATGCCTTTAAAGGACTTCAACTCTGAGACAGATTGAGCTGAAACACCAGAACTATTTCTCGAACCTCTCCACCTCGTTGTGGTCTTTCAAGCTGTTCGGACCCGGGCTCCAGCGAGAGCAAGCTGATCCAATCGCCGTGAGCCGCGATCCTTCCCGAGCCAGGAATCCTCTCGCGCTTCCTGAAACACGTGCTGGTGAGGCGAGGCGCCGATCTTCCCGTCGAGTGTCGTTCCTCGTAGACCACCTCCAAGATGAGGCCGAATGAGTCGCACCAAGCGGGAACCAAGAAGAGAGCCAAAGAGCTCACGGAGTCCGAAGAAAGAGCCAGCGAACCAGCCACGAAGCAGAAGCAACAGGCTCGAACCAGCTACAACACCCTTTTTGAAAAAACCAGGGCCGACAACTCCTCGACGCACCAGGCGAAAAAGAACCACGACAACCCGACCTAGCTCCTCCGATGAACAACAACCAAAAGCCTCGAGCCGAGCAAAACCCAGCTCCAGCTCTCTTTCCATGAACAAGCACGAAAAGCGAACCACCTCTCTTCCAAACAAAGCCAGAAGCCCCAAAAAGCGAACCGAGCCAAGCAGAACCAAAAAGCCTTCTACAAGCCAACCGAAGCAAAAAGCTCTCCAAAAAGCTCCTCCCTAAACCCGAGCAAGCAAGCCGAAGCTATGAACCCAGCCCTCTCGTCGAACAAAAGCAGAGATCTCTTCCTTACCTCCTCCGCCCCCCTCCCCCCCCGCTTCCCGGCGTGATCATCCCCGTGCCCGCACCACCGCGGTGGGAGGAGTGCTTACGTCATGAATCACGGACGGGAGGGCTCTTCTTCTCTTTGCAGAAGAGGGACGGCGTTCATTCCTTTGTGTTGTGATCGCTCCCTAACTATTAAATTAAATCACAGCGCACTTAATCGATTTCTGCCCATTAAATCAGATTGGAAGTAAGCTATCTATGGAACAGCACTTATCAACATACTGAGCTAAAGGAACCTGTATTTGATGCGATCGAATTCCAAATCGGAACAATATGCATACAGTGTCCATCTAAAGTCTTTGTGCAACTTTGAACTTTTATAACTTGATATTCACCTGTGGTAGAAAACAAACTATAGATGATTGGATGAAAGCAATAGTCATAATAATTTTACTCACACAGTTCAAAATTTAGAACTTCAAACATAACTGTCAACTTTCGTATAGCATCGTTCAATTGAATTTTCCAACTGTTGAAAACGTTCTCAGTTTGCTGCCGCAGTTAATTTCAACGAATTGCATTGTGATCGTAGGCCCTAAATTCATCCAAAGAATGTGAGCAAAAGCAACAGTTTTAAATTGCCTCATAAAATGTCAGTCAATGTGGGACAGGTCAGGCAAATGAGGTGACAAGCAATTGTGTCTTCGTTCTTACCGAGCCACAAAAATCCACATGTCCATTTATTCCACATTTAGGATCATGGTTGCACCTTTTGTTTAATTTATCATTTCTCGGTGCAACCACACCTTCTATCCCAGCAGGGCAGAGACAATCGCCTTCCATGTGGGAGATGACACTGTTGCAACAGGTCATGCAACATTTGCTGTTATGGCATTTGACCATATGCCTTGTTGCCTCATCAAGTTAAGGGTTCGATTTAATATATGACGAAGGCAGCTTCTCTTTGCTTACTAAGGTTAAAGCCCAAAATGTAAGCTTCTAAATGCCTCCCAATTGGTAGCAATTCCTCACATATATTCCTGTAGTTTCATCCATTGTTTCTCCCTCTCCGCCAATGAAATCAAACGTAGCTCCACGACAAGACTAACGTTCTTCATTCAAAATTTGTTACATTGTGCTCTTTTTATTTTGGGGGAGTTTGCTGTAAAGGCCACTCAAAGTCCATAAAGCGATACGCCACTCAAAGGTGGGGAGCATAAATTTGGAATAATGGGGTCCTACAAAAACCTAATTATTCACCAAGGCTTCATTTTTTAAGCAAATCTCAAAACATATATAGAAGAGGTAAGAAAACTAAAAAGTAAGAAAAAGCAACTAATAAAAATATAATATTTTAAAGTTATCACTAAATGTATTCAAAAAGCAGGAAATTAAAGACTTGCAGGTTTACTTTAAATTTCATGTTTCATAGTCAGTTAAGAGAACAAAGGTTTCTGCAGCAGTGATAGAACAGACAGCTCAACCATGTTGTAGTGGTAAAATGGTGAACTCACATTGATCAGGGTCCAGGCTACAAACCAAGTTTTTCTCTTCTCATCACATACATCAAATCATATTTGAAAACAGAGAGCTCCGTATCTTGCTTTATCATGTCCATATTGCTTTATGAACCATGTCTTTCTGTGGCATCTTGTTTATCAACTACCCCATCAGGTGTATTGTCGAAGTATCATGTCGATCAATCTGCCTTCATCGTTGCATTGTATTCAGCACCACATTCTTCGATTGTTTCTTCACTTTCATGGTTTATAAGATCATCTCCAAACATCTCATTTCAAAATTTCAACTTCAGCTCCTCCATTTTGTCTGTTGGGTTATTTTCTCTCCTTCAGTTGTTTCACTTTATGTACAGTACGGTTCTTGAAAAGCCAGTTACCATTGGCAAATGCCTTTAAAATCATTCGCAATCAGTAAATGAGATCACACTTTTAAATGTTTTAATAAGCTAAAAGGCATTATGTTAGTGCTTCCAAACAGGTATTATTGGGGGACTATTTCAAGTCTAACCAACAAATTAACGTTGCTTGAAGATGGCTCAACAGATAACGAAAAGACGGCATTGGGCGCGCACACACACACACACACACCAACACACACACAACACACACACACACCACACACACACACACACACACACACGCCCATGCTAAAAAAGATGCATTTCAATGATCCAGAGGCCTCATGGTGTAGATATAGAATAAAAGTAGATCAAAGAAAGAATAATCGAAATTAACTAGATGTCCATGCAGCACAAACTGAATTACATTTTGTCACTCCATCCCTTGGAAACGGGCGTTAATTGAACTTCTACTTTTGAGTGTAATTTATCTTGCTATTTCCAAGGGATGGATTTGATCGACTTTCACCTCCAGTCAACCTGATACGAAATGGCTTCAAATAATCAGTGATTTTTTTTAATACAATGTCAAGCTCGTATAAGCAGCCTAACATCACATTAACAATAACAAGGGAGCAGGCACAGGAGGGTATGGAAGAGGGAAGCAGAAAACAGTGGGGAATAGACACTGAGGAGATCTGTGGAAGGGAATGGGATGGGGGTGGGGTACACGGGTAAACAAGATGTATACAACAGAACTTTAGGAAAGGAAAGCAGGGATTTGAGTCGGTGGGTTTGGGTGGATTCATATGGGTAAAAAGATCGTGGTTTTGGCATGGGGGAAGCATTAAGAAGATGTTGGTGAACAGCTGTTTTGAAGACCTTGGAGGGAAGAGTGGGATTTGAAGATTGTGTGGGAGTTTGTTCCAAAGGTGGGAAAAAAGAAGAAATTAAAGAATGAAGGTGAGCAGGTGATTCTCGACTTTGGTAGTTTTCACAGAAGAGGTTGCTGGACGGACCTTAAGTGCCCTGCGAAATATGGGCAAACAAATAATAAACAGAGCAGGGGAGGCGAGACCGGAGAAGACACGGTTAGAAACAGAAAGCCACTGACTGCCTGTGGCTGAGAGAGTGACGAGGCCAAACGACTCAGCCTCATCGCGGAGATACGAATGATCATAATGCCTTGGTTTCCACATGCGTGAACTGACAAAGGTGAGAGACGGAGCACGCAGCCAAGAGGGAGAGCAGTACTCCATCAGGCTGACGGACAAAGCTTTCATGTGGTCGGACTCAGGGTGCCAAGGAAGGACTGTGTACGCTGGAGGATACCCCTACTCGGTGACTGCTTTGGATGCTCGCTTGGAGATGTAGTATTCTCAAGGAAATCATGGCAGGTAGTGAGGCCCAAAAGTTTGAAAATGAAAGGACTTCTTCAAGAGGATTGCTGAGAAAGTAGATGGGGGTGGGGGGGTTCCAGATCGGCTCCTTTCAGAGAACAGAGTGAGAGTGTGAGAGTTTGGTCAGGATTAAAGACTGTTCATGTGTTGACGCAGTTTGGATTTTATCCAATCTCAGGATTGAAGAGGCTGCTTTGCCTATCTGAGTGGATGACAAATGGTACGGCAGAGGGTGGAGTCATCAGGAAAAAGATAAGACGATTTTCCAGAGAGAAATCATTGATTGAAAACAAGAAAAAGAACAGGGCCCATAACACTGCCTGGAGAACTCCAGCCTGACAGAAGAGGGATGAGAGAACTCCGTATTAGGGCCCAACACGTTGGCTGCGACAGGAGAGGAAGTCATGCGATCATGAAGGAGATGGCGCTTGGATACAAAAGGTAAAAGAGTTGTGAGATGGCAGCATTCAAACGTGTCGAAAGCACACGCATATCGTCTCGGGAGATGGCTCTTATGAACTCATGTCGGCAATTGAGGACCTCCCCATCCGGTTGTGGCAATGCAGGAGCACAAGTCCAAGGTGGAGTGACCTAGCTGAATCCAAATTATGATCGAAATCAGGCCATGGAGAAGAGGAAGGATTTAATGTCAGAAGCGATGCATGGATCCAAACGTTGCTGATGATTGGGAGCAGGCTGAATGGTCTATAGTTGAAAGGATCTGTTTTTGACCTTTATTTATGCAGAGCGTTAATGTTTACTGATTTCCAAGCAGATAGGCAGAAGACCTTGAGCAAAGTGAGAGGGTGATACAACAGATAAGAGGGTGAGCAAGGCAGCAAAGCAGGTTTTAAATATGAAACCAAATTGATGATCGGAAATCAGGCCATTGGAGAAGAGGACGGATTTAATGTGCAGAAGCGATGATGGAATTCCATAACGTTGCTGATGATTGGGAGCGGGTGAATTGTCTATAGTTGAAAGGAATCTGTTTTTGCACCTTTTTATGGCAGAGCGTTAATGTTTTACTGATTTCCAAGGCAATAGCAGAGACCTGAGCAAATGAGAAGGGTGAGGTAGAACAGAAAGAGGGTGAACAAGAGCAGCAAAGCAAGTTTTTTAGGACAGTGGGCTAGATACTGTCTGGACCGGTTTCCAGAATCTGAGTCAAGGTTTCGGACAGCAAGCTCTCCACTTTGTCAGAATTATAGGACACAGAGTCCATAGACAACTGGGGTGTACTGGGTGAGGTGGGTACAGAAAGCTGATGGCTTTAGGACACAAGATTTAGATGTCAAACACAGAGTTTAGGCATTCCAGCCTTTCACATGCGGTGTCAGCAGTGCGGCCATTTGAGGTAAGGAGGAGATGGAGGGGGAACATACACAGAAACAGATTTGATTAGATGCCTCCAGGATTTGGAGGAGGGAAGTTCAGACAGAAGGGGGACCATCACCTTGCTTTACTAAAGTAAATAGTTATATTGGCTGAGTTTATAAGACTTGTTATTTGGCTTTAAATTAATCAGATTTCACTCAGATTGACACTTATTCTTCCACATATTCCGATCCTCAAAGCTGGAATAATATTTTCAATAAACATCCTGTTTCATTCTCCTGTGAAGAGTAGATCATGGAATATTGCCATTCATAATTGCATGAAATCGCTCCAAGCTCCCAATTTGAAAAACTATACACTTACAAAAGCGATTGTATACAGTGATTTGTTTATTATGAACAGGATTGGATAATATATGAGACACTGAAAAAGTGAAAAAAATTTTTTCGTTAATGAAATCGTTGCAGCCTTTCCAGAGTCAAGGCATGGTGACGCAGGCCAAAAAACAGGCGGCTTCAGACCCCAGTGAAGTGACGCCAGGAAACGCCTTTTTAGACCCCAGACAGCGAGTTTCGAGGGATTGCCTGATGAAGATAATAATTAAAATAAGCCGTTAATTATCTTCAAAAGGGGGGTTTTAATAAACCCAAACACCCAATTTTTCACTCTTGCCACTTCCTCAAGGTTTTTCTTAATGACGCATGCAAAGTTCAGGCCAGCTCGGTTTTATTAGTTTTTTGGAGTTATGGAGGTGGTACACAACCTCCACACACACACACACACAACACCACACACACACAACACACCACCAATTGCGCTTTTATTAGTACAGATTGATTTTTTTTATTCTATCTCAATATTCGTAATCTGTACAAGTATGTAGTCTGGTACATGTACTTAGTTTAGTTGAATCCCGACCTCAACATTTTTTAATTTATCTATTCTTGACAGCAAGAACCCTTTAAAATGAAGCATGACAGATACAGTACATACAGACGACGGATGAAGAACATATTGAAGATTCTCCTTAATAATAATTTAGTGGTTGAGTCACAAGCCGCTGGCCGCTCGTGGCAATGGGAATGACAGCAAAGGCTCAAGGTCATCATATCTGCATGGAGGGCAAGGTAGGCCCAAGAAAGCCTATGGGATCATTGCCTTACAGCCCGTAATGTGGACACCAAAAGCATTAAACATTGTTATTGGGCAGCCTTGGCTTCCGACTGAACTAACCAAGGAAGGTGGGGGGCAGTTTGGTCAGGTCTTAGGTGAAATTCCTCCCTTGTAAATTGGATTGTATAAGGGCAGCCAGTGTGCTGGGCCTGTGGAGTTTAGACTTGGTGGCCTGGACATGTGGTGTCGCTGGACCTGGTCCCTAAGGCAGCCTTGGTGGGTTACAGACCTTGAACTCCATTGAGTGCAGCAGAGTATTTTCTCTCAGGGTTCATAGGGTCACGGTATGTGGGGTGTGCCTTGTAAGCAGTACATGGAGGACCGGTAAACGCCTGAGGAGGTAATCTGCCCAGAGAGAGTGGGTGGTCTAGCAGCCTGCTCTCAGAGGCTCCTGGACAGCCCAAGCATGTCGTGACCTGCCATGCATGGGTTTGTGTCTGGACAGGCTCAACCGTGATGACCAGGTGTTAGCACTGCCACTGGAGGACCAACCATGCATCTGTTGGCACTTGAGGTACTAGATTGAAAGGATTTTTGGTAACGCCCAAATGCGGCCCACATATTATTTCATCGATAGTCAAACTGTGAAGAATGGGCCCTAGTTCTGGACACAGGGCTCAGGGTTTAATTCGAATGGAAACCATGGTAATAATGGCTTGAAACAGATGCTGCTCGTAATTGACCAACCTCTCTCAGTGATGAACAGGAAATAACCAAAATACAATGTCACTGGCCATGACTCACCAACTTTACTTTGGGTGTGCAGGTAAGTCTTGAAGATTGGTATGGGTGATGGACAAAGTGGCCAAGAGTCCAGCCACATGGACTGAGTGGAAAGTGATAAAAATTGCAGAATGTAATGTTCATGTCGAATAAGAAATACATCTCTTCTGTATTCGTGTGTAGCAGGCCATGGCTTCATTGGGTCACATGCACAATGTATGGGAAGTTGTTGCAGTGGGCAAACGATTGGCAGTTGTGGAGGGAATATTATGTGTATAAGGTTTCAATGGGTGGGGAATTATGCTATCCGCGCAGATGATAGGCTCTCAGGGGAAGCATGGAATGTGGAGCTTCACCATTGGCCTCACCCCTCTTTCTACCAGCAGCCAATGGAGATGCGGAATCATTAGAGGAGGTCAGGTCTGGTCAGCTATGGGATAGAAGAGCCCTGGAAACCATGGAAGGCTGCAGAAGCCATTTGGGTGATAGGCCCCACCAAGCCCACCAGCAAAACACAGTGAAGGAGCTATTGCAGTGCGCTGAGGGAGGAGGGCAAAATGGGTAGGGAAACCCAGGATTTCTACTCCAGTTGGGACATTGTTTGGCCCTGCAGACACCACACTGTCATACCTCCACCACCTTATTGTTAGAATCTTCCTGGCTGCTTTGTTAGTTGAACAGTCATCCGGTTAAAGATAAATTGTAATGCCTTACAGGAGTGAATGTTTTGAAGTGGTAGGTGCTGAAATGGTTTCTATGAATTGCTCCACTCAGAACATGCTCCTTCTCTGTGCTCTTCTTCTTTCCTCTTCTTCTTCTGCTTCTGTCTTTGCTCTGCTTCTTCTTCTTCTCTTCTTGCATATAGCGCTTGGCTGCCGGTAGCTATCATTTCGTATGGGCGCGACTATGCCGCTGAGCTTGTGCCCTTCTACAGTATACTGGTACTCATTTCGCCGACCTCAGAAGCGATACAGGCTGAGTCAAACCCCACCTGGTATATATTCATGGCCAACAGGGCTCAAAATCAGGCGACCCAAGATCCAAGCTAGCCACCCCTAACCACTAAGCCAACACCAGGCTTAACCTTTTCCTGCTCTGAAGGGCATAGATCCTTAAACAATTGTTAGTAGTAGATTGAAATTGGGATAATTGGCTCAGCTGACTAGCTGTAGCAAGAAGACATCCACTGGGTGTTTTTCTTTGACAACATCAAATTGTCTAATAACATAATCATGTGTCTTTGGTGCCATCTCCCTTCCCCACCATAGAGCATGAAAATCTCAAAGGGTGGGAGATTTTAAATTATTGAAATTTGTTTGTGTTCTTTCGTCAATATGGGAACTACATGGGAAAGAATGCAATGAAGTGAGCACAAGAGTGATAAGATTAAATAGTAGATGGTTTGAGCTGACCTTGCCTTCTATAGCCTCCTCAGATTAATGAGTAAGAATCGTTAAAGTGTGTGTGTTTAACATTAACGTTGGACCTATAGGTGACTTTGGCATGAGCCTCAGTAGCAGTGGGAGGGGCTGTTTAAACATAATGGGGGGAGGAGGGGTGGGGAGGGGTTATAGATAGAAATAAGGCTTTAAGCACCATTCCATTCATGTGTAAGTTTTGAAAAATTTTCTCATTAAGAGCAATGCATAGAATGAAGTCCTTCATTGCCCACCGGCTGGGGAGTCGTTCTTGTCCAAATTTAATGGTTAGAGAAGCGTAAGCACATCTTGTCTGATGCTTCCCACTCGTCGAGACCCAGATAAGTTCCAGACCGAGTGCTAGGCTGTCATGGCAGCCATTTCAAGAAGCCTCGTGAAGTCTGTCTGAGGAGCCTCAGGAAAGTGGCGTATGATTGGATGCATCCAATAAAAAACATGTGGCCGTGGCCATCACCTTACATGCTGCTCCCCATCCTCTCATAGAACGAGGAAGTTGAGCCAGGACCGAGAGAGCGCTTAAAAAGGCATGACCAGCTTGTCCATTCGTCACTCTATGATGCCTTTCTGGTTGCTTTGGGACCAACTGGCATGGACCTCTAGCTGCTCAAGTGCTCTCTGCCTTGGAACCGCCTGCCTTGCTCATCTCTCGATAGGAACACTCTACTCGCCCTCCTTGCTGTGCCTTGCTGCAGTGGAGGAAGGGGACCTCGAGATGCACACTAGTGGCTCTCTGGTTGTCCCCCCCTTGGGGCTTCATACATCCTGAAATTTGTCCAGTGCTGAGCGAATGGAAGCAGTGTGCATTATAGCTACCTGGCTTGTATCGTACCATGCTTGAAAATTCATTTTTGATTCAATGGGGTTTGCCTGTGGATTCAATCAAGTTAACTGTAATCGCTATAAACAACCGTATCGGACATGCTTCGTAAAAATACAGAGCATCCATCATACACATGCGCCGTATCAAATTCGACTTGAACCAGGCGTTCGTCAAACGACGTGCTTCAGATTTGTCCCTCCACACCCGAATGTGGTGATAGCAGTTGTAGCAAGCCAAAAACATCAAAAACTATGTTGATTTTGTCCATACTCACAAGTGTCTTTTTATTAATGAAGGTAACATTATTCCCGATACTTTGTCAAACACTAAATACAATATCTGCTCAAGCTTCCTCCAATCAGCCTTGAAGTTGCTATTTAAAGAAAACCTACATCCACTCATATTATGGGAATTTCTGGAAACACAACACTTTCCCAGCATTATGGGTTCTATAAAGCATATAAATCCAATATCTTTCACAAAAACCAGCCTTCATAACTTTTATCTCTGCTTAGAAATTCGTTTATCAGCATCCTCAGTGTTTTTCTGTTCGGTTTGTCCCTTTGGTGATACAACTATTGTGACACTGAAGTTCCAGAACTCTTGATATTTGTAACCTGTTTAAAAACAGCGCGCCATAAAAAGTTTTAGTAATCAATGTCAGATTTATCTCACAGATTATATTCATCATCAAAATCATACATAGACTGCTTATAAATCGTCACTCAGATATACTCCAGATGACAAAACATTAGGAACACCAGCTCTTTCCATGAAATAAACTGATCAGGTGGAAAGCTGTGATCCCTTATTGATTGCACCTGTTAAATCCACATCAATCAATGTAAATGAAGGGAGGAGACAGGTTTAAAGAGGATTTTAAGCCTCGAGAACGCATTCAGCACATGGATGTGTATGGTGTGCATTCAGAGAGGGTAAATGGGCAGAAAAAGATTTAAGTGCCTTTGAACAGGGTACGGTAGTAGGTGCCAGGCACACCGGGTTTGAGTAAGTCAAGAATTGCACTGGGTTTTCACAACGCAACAGTTTCCCCTGTGTGTATCAAGAATGGTCCACCACCCAAAGACAACTCGTCCAGACGGCAGGCCAGTGCGTCGAAAACAGCTCATTGATGAAGAGCCAAAGGAGGGTGACACAAATTGTGCAGAAGCACAGATGGGCTACAGTAGTCACACTGACAGTTCAGTACAGACATTTGATGAAAAACCCCAAAAAATAATGCACAACTCGTTCGTACCTTGACACGAATGGGGGTATAGCAGCCAACACCGTACAGAGCTCCATTCTTTCAGCAAAAAAAACAAGAACCTTCATTTGCAGTGAGCTAAGGAAACAAAAACACTGGAACACTGGAGGATTGGAAAAAACTGCCTGGTCTGATGAATTCCAGTTCCAGCTGTTTCAACAACATGATTGGAAGGACTACGATATGGAGGAAATTACATGAGAACATGCATCCATCATACGTGTGTCAACATTGCAGGCCTGGTGGCAGTGTTGTGGATGGTAAGGGTTTGTTTTCATGGCACGCATTGGGCTCCCTTGATAAAATGTGAGCAACATTGAATGCCACAAGATATCTGAAACATCATCCAATCAGGTTGCATCTCTTCATGTAGCAGTGATATCCAGCTGCGAATGGATTTCTTCAGAAGGATAATGCCCCAATGCACAAGGCTAGATGTCCAGGATGGTTCCACAAACATGACAGTGAATTCAGCTTACTGCAGTGGCCTACCCACTCACCCAGATTCTCAATCCAAATTGAGCATCTGTGGGATGAGATGGAACGAGCTAGTTCAGAATGGAGATCCACTACCAGCCACCTTGACACACACTGTGGGAAGCAATGGGTCAAACATAAGGCCACATCCCTGTGGAACACTTTGACACCTTGGAGAGTCCATGCCCTGACAAAGAGGCTGTTCTGAGGACGAAGTGCGGTGCAATTCAATATTAGGAAGGTGTTCCTAAATGTTTGTACAACTGAGTATATAAGTACATTGGCGTTTAAATGCTGAAGGCCTGTAAGTTGTACATGCACTAAAATTTGGGAAATAAGTGAAAAAAATGTGCGGAGTGGTCATGGTTCTAGATGGGAAACACCACTAAATAAACAATATTCTCAAGATATTTAGGACATCGTTATGATATTGCTATGCAATACAGTTTTAATGGGCTGGCAGGATAGCTAAGAGCGTTTGCACACTCAAATTTGATCTGTCTCACCTGGATTTTAATCTCGACAATTGCTATAGAATTGTCATCCTTGTGTTTCCCATGCAAAGCGATGGCAATCAATGTGGGTGGCCGCCATTGGCAAGGATGTTAAACCACAGGATATCAAATTAACTCTTCTGAAAGATGGCTTACGACCTTCATACCTCTTCTTTGAGTCGCTCCTGCTCTGTTGCAACTCTTACTTTTATCCTTCTGTCAATATGACCAGCTGCTTCTGTGACAGCATCTAACACCAAAGTCAGCCAATCAGAGATTCCACGAACCCTTTCCAGGGATTGCTCTTGTTGTGGCCTATATGGGTACTCCAACTGTCATTTCCGTGCGGACAATAACTCACCGCCACAAGCCTCTAACTCCATATCCGGGGGGGGGGGGGGCTCTTAACTCCATCTTCTGCAGGTACTAATCGACCTCCATGGGCACTAACTCTGGCAACTTGCTGGTCATGTCCCACTATTGTTTCCCTACTTGGACGATTTCTTCATTATGTTCTTTAAGATAGTTCTATCCAATTAATCTCCTTATTTCAGTTATCATCTTTTATACTTTTTTCCAATTAGCTTTCCAGTCATCCGGGTGCTTTCATTTCATTTTTAATTTTTGTCATTTCACCATTATGGCCTGGAACATCTTGAATATTGCTTGTGTCATGCCCAAGCAGCCTGAGGAGGAGGGGCTTCCCTGTGTGACCAGCTAGCAGTGGGGAAATTTCCTCTCTAAACTCCTCCCCACTGCCATCCTCCCACACCAGCCTCTCCACTATTTTGACCATCTAACAAACTCAAAAAAAGATTTAAAATTAAAAAATGCAGTCTGGCTCAAGTAACAAATGCTTTTTTTGTTTGTTTTCACTCTGGGAAGAATCTGGTTCTAAATTTTCACACCTGACACAAAATATCCCATGGATCGGCAACCACCAATAAAATAAACCGCAATCGAAGCTGTTGCCTAACCATGTTGGAGTCAAAATTCCCAAGGATAATCACAATAATCACGATGTTCTTTCACGAACTGATGGCGATGGTGAACAATCAGTCCCTACTCTGGCTGATCAAAACCACACCGGTTATTAATAATATTACTTAATTTTAATCCTCCAGGCAACCCAAGTGAACCTGAACCACAGCAGGGCAAAATGGTGGTGCATACAGTCTGTTAGAATTTTTGTTTTTGTATACTAATTAGGGCTCATGGAAGAGGTAGTACTAGTACACTGAATGGATCAGGACGCAACAGGACAAAAGGAGACAGTTGAGAGAGGTGGAAACACCAACAGCAGAGTTGAAGACCATGATAGAGGCAACTTGGACAGACAATGGGTGTTGGGAAGGAATGAAGAGCAGAATGCATGGGGTGGACAAGAAGGACAAAGAAGAAACCCTCAGGAGGATTAACTGGAAATTTGTAAAAGGAAGGGTTTTAGGTGGGTGAGGGAGTTAACGAGGTAGAAAGAGATGGTTTTGGATTGGGGAACGATCTGAGAAGGTGGTGAACCTGGTTGAGACCTGGAGAGGAGAACAGATTCAAGAGGTAATGTGGGAAGTTTGTTCCACGGTATGAAAAAAGTGGAACAACATGAGTAGAGGTGAGCAGTGATTCTGGTTTTGGGAGTTTCACCGAAAGGGGTAATATGGTAGACGCTTGTGTCCCTGCAAGAAACCAGTAGGGGAAGAGCAGATGGTGAAGGCCCGAAAAGAGGCGGTAGAAAGACAGACACCATGACCTGTCCTGCGATGGTGAAGTGATAGGCCCTCGACTCAGCTTCATTTGCAGGAGATTTCAATAATCCTGAAGGCCTTGCTTTCCATGGTGTCCAAGCCTGAAGCAATGTGAGGCAGGGGAGCCAGCCAGAGGGGAGAGTGTACCTCCATCAAGCTGCAGATGAAACTTGTAAGTGGATAGGAAGTCAGGTGTGCAGGAAGGACTTTGTATGAAGAGGACCCCAGTCGGCAGCTCTTTGGGAGGCCACTTGGAAATGTTGGTTTTGGCCCAAGAAAGATCATGGCTGATGTGACACCCAGGCAGTTTGAATGACTGATATCCTCAAGAGGATGTTTAGAAAGGAGATAGTGGGGTTTTACTCGATAGTCCCTGTCAGAGAGAGATCGTAAAGTGTGAGAGAGATCGTGAGAGTGTCCTTTCAGAGAGAGATAGTGAGAGCTTCTTAACACATGGCACATAAAAAATCCCAGACACAAAGACAGAGTGAAATTATACCAAGGAACAACTACCCTGGATATTGGGGCCCCACACAACACACACCCAATGGAAAGGTTTTGGAAATGTAACATCAGGCCTTGCAAAAGAAAACATCTTTGCTTGGTTTTTGTGTGTGCACGCCATGGCATCTGCAGTATTTACCTCATATGTCAGGTTTAGGAATACTTGCCAGCTGAGAAGAGGTTATTGTGTTGTAAAAGTTTTGTTGTGGGGAAGTTGTGCTGTCCACAGGTGGTGCAATTAATTCTCTCATGGAATGCGAGAAATATGGAGCTCATCCCATGCCTTGCCTCTCTTTGCTTCCATCAGTGGGCTGGAAAAGGAATTCTGCTGGGCGGACGGTCAGGTTCGGTTGGCCAGGAAGTCACGAAGGTCCCTTGTTGCATCGTCCATGTGTTGGCCATTGAAGCAATTCTGTGACCCCTTCCAGCAAGACAGACAGCAAAAAACTGTTTTTTGGTTTGGGAGGCGGATGATGGGCGGGCTCCCGATTTTCCTTTCATATTGGGACATTGCTGTTTCCTTGTGTGCATTCACACACTGTCGCACCCCATCACCTCAAAGTTAGGATCTCTGTTGCCTATTAGGACCACAAGGACGCCATGCCAATGCAAGAATAAATCACACTATAATGCAAGAAGTGTATGCACACCTGAAACTGCTGAAAACGGAATGAAGTTGAAAACTGGTATTGTACGAGGGATGAGCACAGGAAAGTTGTAGGCATTTTAAAAAATTTCATATTTCTTGGGTTCAGGGGTGGGGGAAGGATGCCAATTCTCTCCATCGATTGTACATAAACTAATACTATGGCATATGCGCCGCTTTCCCAGTGGAAGGGGGAATTATAAGTAATACTAAATCAGCCAATTCGCTAATACCCTGCTCACACGAAGCAAAATGGCTGGTTAAACAATAGTTAATTCTGTCTCTGCCTGTTTTCTTGTCTGTCTGGTCTGTCCCCACTAAACATAGTTTATGATTAAGGGAAACAAACTAATTTCATTGTTGAATTTAATTATTTTGAACACAAATCGGAACATGAAATTGGAAAACAACCTGTAGCTTAGCCAAACCTTGGCTTCTTGAGATAGCCCGATCGCACATGCACAGAGAGGAGTGAGATAATTTTTTTTAGTCTGCCTAGCAGTCTGTGACTGCTGTCTGGCGTTCAAACAAAATTGAAATCATTCCAAAGCAGGAAACTTAACTGTTTTAAAGTGACATCTGGTTTTTTAGTGATAAAGACACAAACACAGGCATGAATAACTTAATGCATGTGGCTTTACATAAGGTCAGGTCAGGTCAGGTATGGGACATGCGCACAGAGCAGCGCGTCGCTGTGTCCACTTTCCGCCAGTACTCCAGGGGCCTCCGTCTGGCCATCCCCAGGCAGATGCCTGGCCCATCCCATCTCCCTTGAGATGCTGATTCAATGTGCTGCTAACACGAGCACGTGGTCGGCTATTGGGCCTCCTCCACTCCACGCGGCTCCTCCACTGAGAGAATCTGTGAGCAGGATCAGCGTCAGGAAAACGAGCCACATGTCCATAAAGCCGCAGCTGATGCCGACGGACTATGCAGGTAACAAATCTCAATTTGAGTCTCTTCAGCAACCGCTCGTTGGACACAAAGTCTGACCAGCGATAGCCAAGGATTTCTCCGAAGAGACCTGGTACAAAGGAATTAAGTCTCCGTCTCAGATCCTTTGGTCAGAGTCCAAGTCTCGCATCCATAGAGCAAGACTGGAAAGCACCAAGGAACCTGAAGAACTCAAACTTTCCGTCCTCCCGCCAGGTACCCGCAGCGCCACAACATCACCCCATTACCAGTGGAAATCCATGACTGCCCAAGGCCCGACCCAGACGTCTATTTGAACTCTGACTCACAGCCCACCTTACAGAGACATGGAATATCACTGCCAAGGTAAGTGGAATCTCTTCCACACCTCAACATCCTCACCACAAACAGGCACAGACAGGACAGCACATCCAGATGTCATTTTGAAAGGCCTGGATCTAGTTTTGGGCCCCAGGAAACTCATATCCAGCGGTTCCGGCTCTCTTCAGCACCTCAAAGCTGTGTGAAAGAAGGTGTTGTAAAAGAAGCTGCATCATGGTGGGTAAACTTCTGAATTCTTTTTTTCTCCACCTTTGAAATCTTTAATTTATTTCAATTGAAAATTATATACTTAAACACTGTAGAACAAAATTTCCTTGTTTGGCACTTTAAAAACAAACTTTCATTTAGCAGTACTTAGACAAAATATTGGGACATTTTACATAATCTTGAACAATCAACTTGCTGTTGCAGACCCCACCCATGTCCTTTTTTTATCAAGACTGTGTGGGGTAAGTGTAATGTGAACTCCTCTAGTTCTCGTATTATTTGAACCAGACGTGTCGAATGGAAGAGCATTCTCTGAGTTTGGGGATCAGTGCTTTGAATCCTGGCCAAGTCATAGCAAAGACTAAAAATAGGACACTGTACCTGCAGCTTTATCTGGGCTCTGGCCGAATGCTTACACCAAATTTGAAAAGCATTTTCTTAACGGTTGGGTCTGCGAGAGGATGATATTTGAAGGAATTTACACGGTTTACCCAAAAATTGAACGGTCAGTCATTTGGGACACACTCCCAGTCACATGATGGGGCAACGGCCTCCACAATTTAACATCGGACCCTGTCCTAATGTTGAGATCCAAATTTGGCAAGCATTCTGACTGATAGGTCTGGAGAAGAAGATTTTTGAAGTAATTTACGGCCGGTTATTCCGAAAAATTGACTCTCGGCTACCTTTTTGACACAACTTCCGGTTATGTGATCATCAACTGGACTTTTGCAATTAACATCCCAACCC
>CM068958.1:89278854-89293998 GCA_035128595.1 Eptatretus atami | reverse complement strand
AGAGAGATTTCTGGTGAACTCCAAAACCCAGAATCACTGCTCACCTCTACTCATTTGTTCCACTTTTTTCATACCGTGGAACAAACTCCACATTACTCTTGAATCTCGTTCTTCCTCTCCAGGTCTCAACACAGGTTCACCACCTTCTCAGATCCGTCCCCAATCCAAAACATCTCTTTTCTACCTCGTTAACCCCTCACCCACCTAAAACCCTCGCTTTTACAATTTCCATTAATCACTCCTGAGGGTTTCCTTCTTTGTCCTTTCTTGTCCACCCCATGCATTCCTGCTCTTCATATCCTTCCAACACCCATTGTCTGTCCAAGTTGCCTCTATCATGGTCTTCAACTCTGCTGTTGTGTTTCCACCCTCTCTCAACTGTCTCCTTGTCCTGTTGCGTCCTGATCCATTCAGTGTACTAGTTACTACCTCTTCATGAGCCTCAATTATGATATACAAAAACCAAAAATTCTACAGACTGTATGCACCACCATTTTGCCCTGCTGAGTGGTTCAGGTTCACTTGGGTTGCCTGGAGGATTAAAATTAAGTAATATTATTAATAACCGGTGTGGTTTTTTGTCATGCCAGATAGGGACTGATTGTTCACGCACTCGCATCAGTTCGTGAAAGACATGTGATTATTGTGATTATCCTTGGAATTTTGACTCCAACATGGTTAGGCAACAAGCTTCGATTGCGGTTTATTTTATTGTGGTTGCCGTCCATGGGATATTTTGTGTTCAGGTGTGAAAATTAGAACCAGATTCTTCCCAGAGTCGAAAAGCAAACAAAAAAAAGCATTTTTACTTGAGGCCAGACTGCATTTTTTAATTTAAAATCTTTTTTTTGAGTTTGTAGCATGGTCAAAATAGTAGGAGAGGCTGGTGTGGAGGATGGCAGTGGGGAGGATTTAGAGAGGAATTTCCCCACTGCTAGTGTCACACAGGGAAGCCCCTCCTCCTCAGGCTGGCTGGGCATGACACAAGCAATATTGCAAGATGTTCCCAGGCCATAATGGTGAAAATGACAAAAATTAAAAATGAAATGAAAGCACCCGAGATGACTGGAAAGCTAATTGGAAAAAAGTAAAAAGATGATAACTGAATAAGGAGATTAATTGGATGAAACTATCTTACAAAGCATAATGAAGAAATCTCCAAGTGAGGGAACAATATGGGACTGACCAGCAAGTTGCCGAGTTAGTGCCCATCGGAGGGTCGACATTAGTACCTGCAGAGATGGAGTTAGAGCCCCCCCCCCCCCCGATATGGAGTTAGAGGCTTGTGGGCGGTGAGTTAGTGTCCGACGGAAATGCAGTTGGAGTACCCATATAAGCCACAACAAGAGCAAATCTCCTGGAAAGGGTCGTGGGAATCTCTGATGGCTGACTTTGGTGTTAGATCTGTCACAGAAAGCAGCTGGTCACTATTGACAGAAGGATAAAGTAAGAGTTGCACAGAGCAGGAGCGACTTCAAAGAAGAGGTATGAAGGTCCTAAGCCATCTTTCAGAAGAGATAATTTGATATCCTGTGGTTTAACATCCTTGCAATGGGCGGCACACCATTGGATGCGATCGCTTTGCATGGGAAACACAAGGATGACAATTCTATAGCAATTGTCGAGATTAAAATCCAGGTGAGACAGATCAAATATGAGTGTGCCAAACGCTCTTAGCTATCCTGCCAGCCCCATTATAAACGTATATGCATAGCAATTATCATAACGACTGTCTAAATATCTTGAGAAATTTTGTTTATTTAGTGGTGTTCTCCCATTCTAGAACCAGGAGCTTATCGCACATTTTTTCACTTATTCTCCCAAATTTTAGTGATGTACAACTTACAGCCTTCAGCATTTAAACGCCAATGACACTTCTACACTCAGTGTACAAACATTTAGGAACACCTCCTAATATTGAATTGCACCCACTTCGTCCTCAGAACAGCCTCGCTTTGTCAGGGCATGGACTCTCCAAGGTGTCAAAGTGTTCCACAGGATGTGGCTTATGTTGACTCCATGCTTCCCACAGGTGTGTCAAGTGGTGGTAGTGGAATCTCCATTCTGAATAGCTCGTTTCCATCTCATCCCACAGATGCTCAATTTGGATTGAGAATCTGGGTGGTGGGTAGGCCACTGCAGTAAGCTGAATTCACTGTCATGTTTGTGGAACCATCCTGGACATCTAGCCTTGTGGCATTGGGGCAATTATCCTTCTGAAGAAATCCATTCGCAGGCTGGATACACTGCCTACATGAAGAGATGCACCGCTGATTGGCATGATGTTTCAGATATCTTGTGGATTCAAATGTTGCCCACGTTTTATCAAGGGAGCCGCAATGCGTGCCATGAAAACAAACCCTATACCATCCACAACACTGCCCCAGCTGCAATGTTGACACACGGTATGATGGATGCATGTTCTCATGTAATTTCCTTCCATATCGTAGTCTTCCAATCAGTGTTGTAATAACAGCTGGAACTGGATTCATCAGACCAGGCAGTTTTTTCCAATCCTCAGCTGTTCCAGTGTTTTTTTTTCCTTAGCTCACTGCAAATGAAGGTTCTTGTTTTTTTTGCTGAAGAAGTGGAGCTCTGTACGGTTGTTGGCTGCTATACCCCCATTCGTGTCAAGGTACGTACCGAGTTGTGGCATTATTTTTTGGGGTTTTTCATCACAATGTTGTACTGAAACTGTCAGTGTGACTCTGTACCGCATCTGTTGCTTCTGCACAATTTGTGGTCACCCTCCTTTGGCCTCTTCATCAATGAGCTGTTTTCGACGCACTGGCTGCCGTCTGGACGAGATTGTCTTTGGGTGGTGGAACCATTCTTGATACACACAGGGAAACTGTTGCGTGTGAAAACCCGTGCAATTCTTGACTTACCAAACCTGGTGTGCCTGCACCTACTACCGTACCTGTTCAAAGGGCACTTAAATCTTTTGTCTGCTCCATTTACCTGTCTGAATGCAACCATACACATCCATGTGTGAATCGTCTCGAGGCTTAAAATCCTCTTTAAACCTGTCTCCTCCCTTCATTTACATTGATTGAGTGGATTTAACAGGTGCAATCAATAAGGATCAACAAGCTTTCACTGATCAGTTATTTCATGGAAAGAGCTGGGTTTAATGTTTTGTCATCTGGAGTATATCTGAAGTGACGATTATAAGCAGTCTATGTATGATTTTGATGATGATATATGCTGTGAGATGAAATCTGACATTGATTACTAAACTTTTATGGCGACGACTGTTTTTAACAGGTTACAAATATCAAGAGTTTCTGGAACTCAGTGGTCACAAATATGTATCTCACCAAGACAAACCGAACAGAACAACATGAGGATGCTGATAACGAATTCTAAGCAGAGATTAAAGTATGAGGCTGGTTTTTGTGAAAGATATGGATTTATATGCTTTATAGAACCATAATGCGGGAAGTGTTGTTTTCCAGAAATCCCATATATGAGTGGATACGTAGGGTTTTCTTTAAATAGCAACTTCAAGGCTGATTGGAGGAAGCTGAGCAGATATTGTATTAGTGTTGTGACAAAGAGTATCGGGAATAATGTTACCTTCATTAATTAAAAGACACTGTAGAGTATTGGACAAATCAACATAGTTTTGTGTTTTTGTGCCCATTGCTACAAACTGCTAATCACCACATTCGGGTGTGGAGGGACCAATCTGAAGCAGTCTTTGACGAACGCTGCGTTCAAGGTCGAATTTGATACGGCGCATGTTGTTAGTGATGGATGCTCTGTATTTTTACGAGCATGTCCGATACCGGTTGTTTATAGCGATTACAGTTAACTTGATTGAATCCACAGGCAAACCCCATTGAATCAAAATGTATTTTCAGCATGGTACGATACAAGCAGGTAGCTATAATTGCACACTGTTCCATTCGGCTCAGCACTGGACCAATTTCAGGATGTATGAAGCCCCAAGGGGGGTACAACCAGAGAGCCACACTAGTGTGCATCTCGAGGTCCCCTTCCTCACTGCAGCAAGGCACAGCAAAGGAGGGCGAGTAGAGTGTTCCTATCCGAGAGATGAGCAAGGCAGGCGGTCCAAGGCAGAGAGCACTTGAGCAGGCTTAGGAGAGTCCATGCCAGTTGGTCCAAAGCAACCAGAAAGAGCATCATGAAGAGTGACGAATGGACAAAGGCTGGTCATGCCTTTTTAAGCGCTCCTCGTCCTGCTCAACTTCCTCGTTCGTATTGAGAGGAGTGGGGAGCAGCACTGTAGGTGATGGCCACGCCACATGTTTTTATATTGGATGCATCCAATCATACGCCACTTTCCTAGAGGCGCTCCTCAGACAGACTTCACGAGGCTTCTTGAAATGGCTGCCATGACAGCCTGCACTCGGTCTGGAACTTATCTGGGTCTCGAACGAGTGGGAAGCATCAGACAAGATGTGTTACGCTTCTCTAACCATTAAATTTGGACAAACGACTCCCAAGCCGGTGGGCAATGAAGGACTTCATTCTATGCATTCTCTTAATAGAGAAAATTTTCAAACACTTAACAATGAATTGGAATGGTGCTAAAGCCTTAATTTCTATCTATAACCCCTCCCCCACCCCTCCTCCCCCCATTCATGTTTAACACAGCCTCCCACTGCTACTGAGGCTCATGCCAAAGGTCACGCTATAGGTCCAACGTTAATGTTAAACCACACACACTAACGATTCTTACTCATTAAAATCTGAGGAGGCTATAGAAAGGCAAGGTCAGCTCAAACCATCTTACTATTAATCTTATCACTCTTGTGCTCACTTCATTGCATTCTTTCCCATGTAGTTCCCATATTGACAAAACACAAACAAATTTCAATAATTTAAAATCTCCCACCCCTTTGAGATTTTCATGCTTCTATGAGTGGGAAGGGAGATGGCAGCAAAGCACAATGATTATGTTATTAGACAATTTGATGTTGTCAAAGAAAAAACCCCCAGTGGATGTCTTCTGCTACAGCTAGTCAGCTGAGCCAATTATCCAATTTCCATCTCTACTAACCAATTGTTTAAGATCTATGCCCTTCAGAGCAGGAAAAGGTTAAGCCTGGTGTTGGCTTAGTGGGTTAGGGTGGCTAGCTTGGATTCTTAGGGTCCCTGATTTTGAGCCCTGTTGGCCATGAATAATACCAGGTGGGGGTGACTCAGCCTGTAATCGCTTCTGAGGTCGGCGAAATGAGTACAGTTACTTGTAGAAGGGCACAAGCTCAGCGGCATAGTCGCGCCCCAACGAAATGATAGCTTACCGGGCAGCCAAGCTGCTATATCAAGAAAGAAGAAGAAGAAGAAGCAGAGCAAGAAGAAGAAGAGAAAAGAAGAGGAAAGAAGAAGAGGCACAGAGAAGGAGCATGTTACTGAGTGGAGCATTCATAGAAACCATTTCAGCATCTACACTTCAAAACATTCACTCCTGTAAGGCATTACATTTATCTTTTAACCGGATGTGTTCAACTAACAAAGCAGCCAGGAGATCTAACATAAGGTGGTTGGAGGTATGACAGTGTGTGTCTGCAGGGCCAAACAATGTCCCAACTGGAGTAGAAATCCTGGGTTTCCCTACCCATTTTTGCCCCCTCTCCTCCAGCGCACTCGCAATAGCTCCTTCACTGTGTTATTTGCTGGTGGGCTTGGTGGGGCTCACCCAATGCTTCGCGAGCCTTCCATGGTTTCCAGGGCTCTTCTATCCCATAGCTGGACCAGACCGACCCTCCTCTAATGTTCCGCATCTCCATTGCCTGCTGGAGTATAAGAGGGGTGAGGCAATGGTGAAGCTCCACAATTCCATGCTTCCCCTGAGAGCCTGATCATCCTGCGGGATAGCATAATTCCCCCACCCATTGAAACCTTATACACATAATACTCCTCCACAAACTGCCATCGTTTGCCACTGACAACAACTTCCATACATTGTGCATGTGACCCCAATGAAGCCATGGCCTGCTACACACGAATACAAGAAGAGATGTAATTTCTTATTCGACATGAACATTACATTTCTGCAATTTTATCACTTTCCACTCAGTCCATGTGCTGGACCTCTTTGGCCACTTTGTCCATTCACCCTACCAATTCTTCAGACTTACCTGCACACCCAAAGTAAAAGTTGGTTGAGTCATGGGCCAGTGACAATTGTAATTTTGGTTATTTCCTGTTCATCACTGAAGAGGTTGGTCAATTACAGCAGATCTGTTCAGCCATTATTACCATGGTTTCATTCGAATTAAACCCTGAGCCCTGTGTCCAAACTAAGGGCCCCATTCTTCACAGTTGACTATCGATGAAATACATATGTGGGCCGCATTTGGGCGTTACCAAAAACATCCTTTCAATCTAGTACCTCAAGTGCCACAGATGTCTGGTTGGTCCTCCAGTGGCAGTGCTAACACCGGTCATCACGGTTGAGCCATGTCCAGCACACAAACCCATTGCATGGCAGGTCACGACATGCGGGCTGTCCAGGAGCCTCTGAGAGCAGGCTGCTAGACCACCCATCTCTCTGGGCAGTTACCTCCTCAGGCGTTTACCGGGTCCTCCATGTACTGCTACCAAGGCACACCCCACATACCGTGACCCTATGACCCTGAGCAGAAAATAACTCTGCTGCAACTCTAATGGGAGTTCAAGGTCGTGTAAACCCACCACAGGCTGCTTAAGGGACCAAGGTCCACGGACAACCACATGTCCAGTGCCACCAAGCTCTAAACTCCACAGGCCCAGCACACTGGCTGCCTTATACAATCCAATTTACCAAGGGAGGAATTTCACCTAAGACTGACCAAACTGCCCCCACCTCCTTGTTGAAGTTCAGTCGGAAGCCAAGGCTGCCCAATAACAATGTTAATGCCTTTTGGTGTCCCATTACGGCTGTAAGGCAATGATCCCATAGGCTCTTGGGCCTACCTTGCCCCTCCATGCAGATATGATGACCTTGAGCCTCTTGCTGTCATTCCCATTGCCACGAGCGGCAGCGGCTTGTGACTCAACCACTAAATGTATTATTAAAGGAGAATCTTCAATATGTTCTTCCATCCGTCTGTCCTGTATGTACTGTATCTGCATGCTTCATTTTAAGGGTTTGTGCTGTCTAAGAATAATAAATAAAAAAGTTGAGTCGGGAGTTCAACTAAACTAAAGTAACATGTACCAGCTACATATTGTACAGATTATACAGAATATTGAGATAGAATAAAAAATCATCTGTACTAATAAAAGCGCAATGTGGTGTGTGTGTTGTGTTGTGTGTGTGTGTGTGTGTGTGTGGTAGGTTGTGTACCCCCTCCATAACTCCAAAAACATAAAACCGAGCTGCTGAAACTTTGCATGCGTATTAAGAAAACTCTGAGGAAGTGCAAGAGTGAAAATTGGGTGTTTGGGTTAATTAAAACACCCCTTTTGAAGATAAATTAACGGCTTATTTTAATTATTATCTCTTCATCAGGCAATCCTCGCAAACTCGCTGTCTGGGGTCTAAAGGCGTTTCCTGGCGTACACTTCACTGGGGTCTGAAGCCGCATGTTTTTTGCCTGCGCACCATGCCTTGACTCTGGAAAGGCTGCAACGATTTCTTAACGAAAAATTTTTTTCACTTTTCTCATGCTCATATATTATCCAATCCTGTTCATAATAGATCAAATCACTGTATACATCGCTTTTTGTAAGTGCTTATAGTGTTATTCAAATTAGGGAGCTTGGAGCGATTTCATGCAATTATGATGGCAATATTCCATGATCTACTCTCACAGGAGAATGAAACAGGATGTTTATTGAAATAATTTTCCCAGCTTTGAGGATCGGATATGTGGAAGAATAAGTGTCAATCTGGAGTGAAATCTGATTAATTTTAAAGCAAATAACAAGTCTTATAAAACTCAAGTCCAATATAACTATTTACTTTAGTAAAGCAAGGTGATGGTCGCCCCTTCTGTCTGACTTCCCTCCTCCAAATCCTGGAGGCATCTCAATCAAATCTGTTTCTGTGTATGTTCCCTCCTTCCATCCCTCCCTTACCTCAAATGGCCGCACTGCTGACACCGCATTGAAAAGGCTGGAATGCCTAAACTCTGTGTTTGAATCTAAATCTTGTGTCCAAAGCCATAGCTTTCTGTATCCCACCTCACCCAGTCACACCCCAGTTGTCTATGGACTCTGTGTCCTATAATTCTGAACAAAGTGGAGAGCTTGCTTGTCACAACCTTGACTCAGATTCTGAAACCGGTCCAGACAGTATCTAGCCCACTGTCCTAAAAAAACTTGCTTTGCTGCTCTGCTTCACCCTCTTTCTGTTCTACTCACCCTTTCATTTGCTCAGGTCTTCTGCCTATCTGCTTGGAAATCCAGTAAACATTAAACGCTCTGCCATAAAAAGTGCAAAAACAGATTCCTTTCAACTATAGACGCAATTCACGCCTGCTCCAATCATCAGCAACCGTTATGGAATCCATCATCGCTTCTGCACATTAAATCCTTACCTCTTCTCCAATGGCCTATTTCCGATCATCAATTTGGATTTCAATATTTAAAAACCTGCTTTGCTGCCTTGTCACCCTCTTTCTAGTTGTACTCACCTCTCATTTGCTCAAGGTCTTCTGCCTATCTGCTTGGAATCAGTAAACATTAACGCTCTGCATACAATAAAGTCAAAAACAGATCCTTTCAACTATAGACCATTCAGCCTGCTCCCAATCATCAGCAACGTTTGGATCCATGCATCGCTTCTGACATTAATCCTTCCTCTTCTCCATGGCCTGATTTCGATCATCAATTTGGATTCAGCTAGGTACTCCACCTTGGACTTGTGCTCCTGCATGCCAACAACGGCATGGGGAGGTCTCAATGCCAGACATGAGTCATAAAGCCATCTCCCGAGACGATATCGTGGTGGCTTTCGACAGTTTTTGGAATGCTGCCATCTCACAACTCTTTTTACCTTTTGTATCCAAGGCCATCTCCATTCATGACTCGCATGACTTCCTCTCCTGTCGCAGGCCAACTGTGTCGCGGCCCTAAACGGAGTTCTCTCATCCCCTCTTCTGTCCAGGCTGGAGTTCTCCAGGCAGTGTTATGGCCCTGTTCTTTTTCTTGTTTTCAATCCAATGATTTTCTCTCTGGAAAATCGTCTTATCTTTTTCCTGATGACTCCACCCCTGCGTACCATTTGTCATCCCTCAGATGGCAAAGCAGCCTCCTTCAATCCTGAGATTGGATAAAATCCAAACTGGCAACACAGAACAGTCTTTAATCCTGACCAAATCTCTACACTCTCACTCTGTCTCTCTGAAAGGAGCCGATCTGGAACCCCCCCACCCCCACTACTTTCTCAGCAATCCTGCTTGAAGAAGTCCTTTCATTTCAAACTTTTGGAGCCTCACTACCTGCATGATTTCTCTTGAGAATACTAACCATCTCCAAGGCGAGCATCCAAAGCAGTCACCGAGTAGGTATCCTCCAGCGTACAAAGTCCTTCCTTGGCACGCCTGAGCTCCGACTCACATACAAGCTTTCATGCCGAGCCTGATGGAGTACTGCTCTCCACCTTGGGCTGGTGCTCCTGCTCTCCCTTTGTCGTTCACGCATGTGGAAACCAAGGCATTATGATCATTCGTATCTCCGCGATGAGGCTGAGTCTTTGGCCTCTCACTCTCTCAGCCACAGGCAGTCAGTGGGCTTTCTGTCTTCTAACCGTTCTTCTCCGGCCTCTCGCCTCCCCTGCTCTGTTTATTATTTTTTCGCCCATATTTCGCAGGGCACTTAAGGTCGCCAGCAACCTCTTCTGGAAAACTACCAAAGTCGAGAATCACCTGCTCACCTTCATTCTTTAATTTCCTTCTTTTTTCCCACTTTGGAACAAACTCCCACACAAAATCTTCAATCCCACTCTTCCCTCCAGGTCTTCAAAACAGCTGTTCCACCAACATCTTCTTATCTTCCCATCCAAAACCACGATCTTTTTACCCATTATGAATCCACCCCAAACCCACCGACTTCACATTCCCTGCTTTCTTTCCTTAAAGTTCCTGTTGTATACATCTTGTTTACCCGTGTACCCCACCCCACCCATTCCCTTCCACAGATCTCCTCATGTGTCTATCCCCACTGTTTTTCTGCTTCCCTCTTCCATACCCTCCTGTGCCTGCTCCTTGTTATTGTTAGTGTGTTAGGCTGCTTATACGAGCTTGACATTGTATTAAAAAAAAATCACTGATTATTTGAAGCCATTTCGTATCACGGTTACTGAGGTGAAAGTCGATCAAATCCCATCCCTTGGAAATAGCAAGATAAATTACATCAAAAGTAGAGTTCAATTAACGGCCCGTTTCCAAAGGGATGGAGTGACAAATGTAATTCAGTTTGTGCTGCATGGACATCTAGTTTAATTTCGATTATTCTTTCTTTGATCTACTCTTATTCTATATCTACATACCAATAGGCACTGGATCATTGAAATGCATCTTCTTTTAGCACGTGTGTGGTGTGTGTTGTGGTGTGGTGTGTGTGTGTGTGTGTGTGTTGTGTGGCTGTGTGGTGTGTGTGTGTTTGCGCGCCACATGCCGTCTTTTTCGTTATTCTGTTGAGCCATCTTCAACAACGTTAAATTTGTTGGTTAGACATTGAAATATATCCCCAATAATACTGTTTGGAAGCACTAACATAAATGCCTTTTAGCTTATTAAAACATTTTAAAGTGTGATCTCATTTACTGATTGCGAATGATTTTAAAGCATTTGCCAATGGTAACTGGCTTTCAAGAACCGTACTGTTACATAAAGTTGAAACAACTGAAGGAGAGAAAATAACCAACAGACAAAAAGGAGGAGCTGAAGTTGGAAATTTGATAAGAAGATGTTGCGAGATGATCCGCTTATAAAACCATGAAAGTGAAGAAACAATCGAAGAATGTGGTGCTGAATACAATGCAACGATGAAGCAGATTGATCGACATGATACTTCGACAATACACCTGATGGGGTAGTTGATAAACAAGATGCACAGAAAGACATGGTTCATAAAGCCAATAATGGACATGATGAAAGCAAGATACGGAGCTTCTGTTTTCAAAGATATGATTGCATGTAGGTGCATGGAGAAGAGAAAACTTGGTTTGTCCTGGACCCTGATCGATGTGAGTTCACTATTTTTACCACTACAACATGGTTTGAGCTGTCTGTTCTATCACTGCTGCAGAAACCTTTGTCTCTTAACTGACTATGAAACTGAATGTTAAATAATACCTGCAAGTCTTTAATTTCATGCTTTTGAATACATTTAGTGATAACTAAAATATTATATTTTTATAGTTGCTTTTTCTTTACTTTTTGTTTTCTTTACCTCTTCTATATTATGTTTTGAGATTGTGCTTAAAAATGAAGCCCTTGCTGAATAATTAGGTTTTTGTAGACCCCATTATTCCAAATTTATGCTCCCCACCTTTGAGTGGCGTTCGCTTTATGGACTTTGAGTGGCCTTACAGCAAACTCCCCCAAAATAAAAAGAGCACAATGTAACAAATTTTGAATGAAGAACTGTCTTGCATCGTGGAGCTACGTTTGATTCTCATTGGCGGAGAGGGAAAACAATGGATGAAACTACAGGAATATATGTGAGGAATGCTGACCAATTGGGAGGCATTTAGAAGCTTACATTTTGGGCTTTAACCTTAGTTAAGCAAAGAGAAGCTGCCTTCGTCATATATTAAATCCAACCTAACTTGATGACGGCACAAGGCAAGGTCAAAATGCCATAACAGCAAATGTTGCATGACCTGTTAGCAACAAGTGTCATCTCCCACATGGAAGCATTGTCTCTGCCCTGCTGGGATAGAAGGTTTGTGGTTGCACTCGAGAAATGTAAATTAAACAAAAGGTGCAACTCTGATTCTAAATGTGGACATAAATGTGACATGTGATTTTTGTGTCGCGTAAGAACGAAGACCAATTGCCTGTCACCCATTTGCCTACCTGTCCCACATTGGACTGACATTTTATGAGGGCAATTTAAAAACTGTTGTTTTGCTCAATTCTTTGGATGAATTTAGGGCTACGATCTACCAATGCAATTCGTGAAATTACTGGCAGCAACTGAGAACGTTTTCAACAGTTGGAAATCAATTGAACGATGTATTACGAAAGTTGACAGTTATGTTTGAAGTTCTAAATTTTGAACTGTGTGAGTAAGAAATTTTATGACTTATGCCTTTCATCCAATCATCTATAGTTTGTTTTCTACCACAGGTGAATATCAAAGTTATAAAAGTTCAAAGTTGCACAAAGACTTTAGATGGACACTGTATGCATATTGTTCGATTTGGAAATTCGATCGCATCAACATACAGGTTCTTTAGCTCAGTTATGTTGATAAGTCTGTTCCATAGATAGCTTACTCCAATTGTTTAATGGGCAGAAATGATTAAGTGCGCTGTGATTTAATTTAATAGTTAAGGGAGCGATCACAACACAAAGGAAGAACGCCGTCCCTCTTCTGCAAAGAGGAAGAAGAGCCCTCTCCGTCCGTGATTTCATGACGTAAGCACTCTCCCACCGCGGTGGTGCGGGCACGGGGATTGAGTCGCCGGAGCGGGGGGGGGAGGGGGGCGAGGAGGTAAGGAAGAGATCTCTGCTTTGTTCGACGAGAGGGCTGGTTCATAAGCTTCGGCTTTGCTTGCTCGGGTTAGGGAGGAGGCTTTTTGGAGAGCTTTTTGCTTCGGTTGGCTTGTAGAAGGCTTTTTGGTTCTGCTTGGCTCGGTTCGGCTTTTTGGGGCTCTGGCTTTGTTTGGAAGAGAGGTGGTTCGCTTTTCGTGCTTGGTTCATCGGAAAGAGAAAAGCTGGAGCTGGTTTGCCTCGGCTCGAGGCTTTTGGTTGTTGTTTCTATCGGAGGAGCTAGGTCGGGTTTCGTGGTTCTTTTTCGGCCTGGTGGTCGAGGAGTTGTCGGCCTGGTTTTTCAAAAGGGTGGTTGAGTGGTTCGAGCCTGTTGCTTCTGCTTCGTGGCCTGGTTCGCTGGCTCTTCTTCGGCTCGTGAGCTCTTTGGTCTCTTCTTGGTTCCCGGCTTGGTGGACTCATTGGCCTTCATCTTGGAGGTGGTCTACGAGGAAGCGGCACACTCGACGGGAAGGATCGGCGCCTCGTCTCACCAGCACGTGTTTCAAGAAGCGCGAGAGGATTCCTGGCTCGGGAAGGATCGGCGGCTCACGGCGATTGGATCAGCTGCTCTCGCTGGAGCCCGGGTCGAAAGCTTGAAAGACACAACGAGGTGGAGAGGTTCGAGGAATAGGTTTCTGGTTTTCAGCTCATCTGTCTCAGAGTTGAAGTCTATTAAAGGCATCAGCCAGCCTTTTTGGGTGTGTGTGTGCTGTGTGTTGTGTGTGGTGTGTGTGTGTGTCGAGTGTCCGTGGGCCCGTCTAATAGTAGTAACTGTTAAGTGCCTGTGTTGTATTTGCTTTACATTTAATAATATAACCTCGGCTGTAGGTTTTGCTCGTGTCCTGTCCCCTATCCCATTCATTCATTTCTTGCATGCCTGTGTTCAAAATACAATGTTCCCATGGTTAAATGTCACTGCTCGGCGTGCGTCCCTTCCTCACATTGACTGCCATGGAGCGTTCGAATTGTTAAGCTGTTTTAACACCGATAAGAATAATCGGGTCCGACGAAGCGATGAGGTCCCGTTGAGATATAAACGGCAATTTAAACAGCCGAGAGAATCTACAACACTGTGTGTCAGCGAGACGGGATACAAACCTCTCACCGTCTCCAACTAAATTATGAACCGCGATCAAGGTGTGTGAGAGCGACCCTCCGGTTCCATCAACATTGCAGCGTGGAAATTTTTTATTCCGATACGCAGAATGGTAGCTCAAGGCGAGCAGGCGCCAGGGTCGGTTTAGATGTTAAAGTAGATGAACCATGGTCCAGGACACCCGTGAGGAGGACACCTCCTTACCACAGGGATGGGAAAAGTGAGTTATTGCCATGCATTGGTTATTTTTTTACTACAACTGCCCACTGAACGTGGTCAGTGGGGTGCGGCACAGGGCAAGGTGACAATGCAGCGTTAACGGAATGTCATGGAACTTGCGATGAAGCGCAAGGATTGGAGTCTGGGACAAAATGGCGGATGATATAAAAATGCTCCGAGAGTGTTTGCAAACGGGACACCAGGACCTACCTGAAGAAATACTGAGTCGAGGGGGAGTGTGGCAGCTGTTCGGACCATGATGACGGGTGAGGAAGAAGTGACGGAGGAATAATATGACGATTGGACGAGAAGTGTATGAAACCGGACAGTTGATGATGAGCGCTGCCGCCACGACAATTATCGGGGAACTAAAAACTCGGACACGAGGAACGACAAGAGAGTTAAAGGAGGTGACGAGACACGGATAATAAAAGAAATAACAGAAAATTAAAGGAGGGTAAGGGACGACGACGGAGACGCAGGGAAATTAAAAAGAAATAACGGAGACAATTAAAGGAGGTAGAGGTGACGACGACGGAGCGCTAGGATCTAAAAAGAATAACGGAGAGAAATTAAAGGAAGGTAGAGAGTGACGACGACAGAGACGCAGGAATAAAAAGAAATAACGGAGAAATTAAAGGAAGGTAGAGGTGACGACAACAGAGACGAAGATCCGAGGCAAGAACTAATAGACACGAAGAGAACAAACAGAAATAAAATGTATAGAAACAGCAGGAGGTAGAGGAAATAATAATAGAGACGACGCCAGAAATAAAATGGAGACGAAGGAAACAAAGAGGTGACAGGAAACGCAAATAGTCACGGAAACAGAGACACGGGACGAATAGAGGGTGAATTTAAATGAAACTGAAGACGAACACACACACATGGAGTTAGCGAGGGACAATGAGGGGGGAGCTTGGGGAATGTCCCGTGACACGGTGGCGAGCACCAGGATAGCCTTCTCAGGAACGAGGGGAGGGTTCCCCAAGCTCCCCCTCATTGTCCCTCGCTAACTCCATGTGTGTGTGTTCGTCTTCAGTTTCATTTAATTCACCCTCTATCTCCCGTGTCTCTGTTTCCGTGACTATTTGCGTTTCCTGTCACCTCTTTTGTTTCCTTCGTCTCCATTATTATTTCTGCCGTCGTCTCTATTATTATTTCCTCTAC
>CM068958.1:89263916-89278829 GCA_035128595.1 Eptatretus atami | reverse complement strand
AGAGAGATTTCTGGTGAACTCCAAAACCTAGAATCACTGCTCACCCTACTCATGTTGTTCACTTTTTTCATACCGTGGAACAAACTCCACATTCTCTTGAATCTCGTTCTCCTCTCCAGGGTCTCAACCAGTGTGTCACCACCTTCTCAGATCCGTTCCCCAATCCAAAACCAATCATCTTTCTACCCTCGTTAACCTCGCCTCACCCACCCTAAACCCTCGCTTTTACAAATTTCCAGTTAATCAACTCCTGAGGGTTTCCTTCTTTGTACCTTTCTTGTCCACCCCATGGCATCTCTGCTCTTCATTCCTTCCACACCCATTGTCTGTCCAAGTTGCCTCTATCATGGTCTTCAACTCTGCTGTTGGTGTTTCCACCTCTCTAACTGTTCCTTGTCCTGTTGCGTCCTGATCCATTCAGTGTACTAGTACTACCTCTTCCATGAGCCTCATTAGATATACAAAAACAAAAATCTCTAACAGACTGTATGCACACCATTTTGCCTGCTGAGTGGTTCAGGTTCACTTGGGTTGCCTGGAGGATTAAAATTAAGTCAATTTATTAATAACCGGTGTGGTTTTTGATCATGCCAGAGTAGGGACTGATGTCACGCATCGCCATCAGTTCGTGAAAGAACATGTGATTATTTGATTATCCTTGGAATTTTGACTCCAACATGGTCTAGGCAACAGCTTCGTTGCGGTTTATTTTATTGGTGGTTGCCGTCCATGGGATATTTTGTGTCAGGTGTGAAAATTAGAACCAGATTCTTCCCAGGTGAAACAAACAAAAAAACATTTTTTACTTGAGCCAGACTGGCATTTTTTAATTTTAAATCTTTTTTTTGAGTTTGGTAGCATGGTCAAAATAGTGGAGAGGCTGGTGTGGAGGATGGCAGTGGGGAGGAGTTTAGAGAGGAAATTTTCCCCACTGCTAGCTGTCACACAGGGAGCCCCTCCTCCTCAGGCTGCTTGGGCATGACAAAGCAGATATTGGCAATGATGTTCCAGGCCATAATGTGAAAATGACAAAAATTAAAAAATGAAATGAAAGCAACCCGGATGACTGGAAAAGCTAATTGGAAAAAAGTAAAAGATGATAACTGAATAAGGAGATTAATTGGATGAACTATCTTACAAAGCATAATGAAGAAATCGTCCAAGTGAGGGAACAATAGTGAGGACATGACCAGCAAGTTGCCAGAGTTAGTGCCCATGGAGGTCGAATTAGTACCTGCAGAGATGGAGTTAGAGCCCCCCCCCCCCGATATGGAGTTAGAGGCTTGTGGCGGTGAGTTATGTGTCCACGGAAATGCAGTTGGAGTACCATATAAGGCCACAACAAGAGCAAATCTCCTGGAAAGGGTTCAGTGGGAATCTCTGATGGCTGATTTGGTGTTAGATCTGTCACAGAAGCAGCTGGTCATTTGACAGAAGGATTAAAAAGTAAGAGGTTGCAACAGAGCAGGAGCGACTCAAAGAAGAGGTATGAAGGTCGCTAAGCCATCTTTCAGAAGAGTAATTTGATATCCTGTGTTTAACATCCTTCAATGGCGGCACACCAATTGGATTGCCGATCGCTTTGCATGGAAACACAAGGATGACAATTCTATAGCAATTGTCGAGATAAAATCCAGGTGAGACAGATCAATATTGAGTGTGCCAAACGCTCTTAGCTATCCTGCCAGCCCATTAACTGTATATGCATAGCAATATCATAACGATGTCCTAAATATCTGAGAAATTATGTTTATTAGTGGTGTTTCCCATCTAGGAACCATGGATCACTCTACATTTTTTTTCACTTATTCCCCAAATTTTAGTGCATGTACAACTTACAGCGCTTCAGCATTTAAACCCAATGCTACTTTACACTCAGTTGTACAAACATTTAGGAAACACCTTCCTAATAATTGAATTGCACCCACTTCGTCCTCAGAACAGCCTCGCTTTGTCAGGGGGCATGGACTCTCCAAGGTGTCAAAGTGTTCCACAGGGATGTGGCCTTATGTTGACTCCAATGCTTCCCACAGTTGTGTGTCAAGTTGGCTGGTAGTGGAATCTCCATTCTGAACTAGCTCGTTTCCATCTCATCCCACAGATGCTCAATTTGGATTGAGAATCTGGGTGGTGGGTAGGCACTGCAGTAAGCTGAATTCACTGTCATGTTTGTGGAACCATCCTGGACATCCTAGCCTTGTGGCATTGGGGCAATTATCCTTCTGAAGAAATCCATTCGCACTGGTATCATGCTTACATGAAGAGATGCAACCGCTGATTGGCAATGATGTTCAGATATCTTGGTGGATTCAATGTTGCTCCACGTTTTATCAAGGGACCGCAATGCGTGCCATGAAAACAAACCCTTACCATCCACAACCACTGCCACCAGCTGCAATGTTGACACACGTATGATGGATGCATGTTCTCATGTAATTTCCTTCCATATCGTAGTCCTCCAATCAGTGTGTAAGACAGCTGGAACTGGAATTCATCAGACCAGGCAGTTTTTCCAATCCTCCAGTGTTCTCAGTGTTTTTTTGTCCTTAGCTCACTGCAAATGAAGGTTCTTGTTTTTTTTGCTGAAGAATGGAGCTCTGTACGGTGTTGGCTGCTAACCCCATTCGTGTCAAGGTACGTACGAGTTGTGCATTATTTTTGGGGTTTTCATCACAATGTTGTACTGAAACTGTCAGTTGACTACTGTAGCCCATTCTGTTGCTTCTGCACAATTGTGTCACCCTCCTTTGGCTCTTCATCAATGAGCTGTTTTCGACACTGGCTGCCGTTGGACGAGATTGTCCTTTGGGTGGTGGAACCATTCTTGATAACACACAGGGAAACTGTTGCGTGTGAAAACCCGTTGCAATTCTTTGACTTACCAACCTCGGTGTGCCTGGCACTACTACCGTACCCTGTTCAAAGGCACTTAAATCTTTGTGTCTCCCATTTACCTGTCTGAATGCAACCATACACAATCCATGTGTGAATCGTCTCGAGGCTTAAAAATCCTTCTTAACCTGTCTCCTCCCCTTCATTACATTGATTGATAGTGGATTTAACAGGTGCAATCAATAAGGGATCACAGCTTTCACCTGATCCAGTTATTTCATGGAAAGAGCTGGGTTCCTAATGTTTTGTTCACTGGAGTAATATCTGAGTGACGATTTATAAGCAGTCTATGTATGATTTTGATGATGAATATAATCTGTTGAGATAAATCTGACATTGATTACTAAAACTATCATTATGGCGACGCTGTTTTTAACAGGTTACAAATATCAGAGTTTCTGGAACTCAGTGGTCACAAATATGTATCTCAACCAAGGACAAACCGAACAGAACACATGAGGATGCTGATAAACGAATTCATAAGCAGAGATTAAAAGTAATGAAGGCTGGTTTTTGTGAAAGATATGGATTTATATGCTTTTAGAAACCATAATGCTGGGAAAGTGTTGTGTTTCCAGAATCCCATAATATGAGTGGATCGTAGGTTTTCTTTAAATAGCAACTTAAGGCTGATTGGAGGAGCTGAGCAGATATTGTATTATGTGTTGACAAAGATATCGGGAATAATGTTACCTTACATTAATAAAAGACACTGTAGAGTATGGACAAATCAACAATAGTTTTTGATGTTTTTGCCCTTGCTACAACTGCAATCACCACATTCGGGTGTGGAGGGACCAATCTGAAAGCACGTCCGTTTGACGAACGCCTGGTTTCAAGCGTCGAATTTGATACGGCGCATGTTGTAGTGATGGATGCTCTGTATTTTACGAAGCATGTCGATACCGGTTGTTTTCACGATTACAGTTAACTTGATTGATCCACAGGCAAACCCATTGAATCAAAATGATTTTCAAGGCATGTACGATACAAAGCAGGTAGCTATAATTGCACACTGTTCCATTCGCTCAGCACTGGACAAGTTTCAGGTGTAGAGCCCCAAGGGGGGTACAACCAGAGAGCCACACTAGTGTGCATCTCGAGGTCCCCATTCCTCCACTGCAGCAAGGCACAGCAAAGGAGGGCGAGTAGAGTGTTCTATCCGAGAGATGAGCAAGGCAGGCGGTTCCAAGGCAGAGAGCACATGAGCAGCTAGGAGAGTCCATCGCCATTGGTCCCAAAGCAACCAGAAAGAGCATCCATGAGAGTGACGAATGACAAAGCTGGTCATGCCTTTTTAAGCGCTCCTCGTCCCTGGCTCAACTTCCTCGCTATTGAGAGGATGGGGAGCAGCACTGTAAGGTGATGGCCACGCCACATGTTTTTTATTTGGATGCATCCAATCATATGCCACTTTCCTGAGGCCTTCCTCAGACAGACTTCACGAGGCTTCTTGAAATGGCTGCCATGACAGCCTCACTCGGTCTGGAACTTATCTGGGTCTCGAACGAGTGGGAAGCATCAGACAAGATGTGTTACGCTTCTTAACCATTAAATTTGGACAAACGACTCCCAGCGGTGGGCATGAAGGACTTCATTCTATGCATTGCTCTTAATAGAGAAAATTTTTCAAACCTTAACATGAATTGGAATGGTGCTAAAGCCTTATTTCTATCTATAACCCCTCCCCAACCCCTCCCTCCCCCCATTATGTTAACACAGCCCTCCCACTGCTACTGAGGCTCATGCCAAGTCACCTATAGGTCCAACTTAATGTTAAACCACACACACTAACGATTCTTACTCATTAAATCTGAGGAGGCTATAGAAGGCAAGGTCAGCTCAAACCATCTACTATTAATCTTATCACTCTTGTGCTCACTTCATTGCATCATTTCCCATGTAGTTCCCATATTGACAAAGAACACAAACAAACTTTCAATAATTTAAAATCTCCCACCCTTTGAGATTTTCATCTTCTATGGTGGGAAGGGAGATGGCACCAAACACAATGATTATGTTATTAGACAATTTGATGTTGTCAAAGAAAAACCCCCAGTGGATGTCTTCTGCTACAGCTAGTCAGCTGAGCCAATTATCCAATTTCCATCTCTACTAACCAATTGTTTAAAGATCTATGCCCTTCAGAGCAGGAAAAGGTAAGCCTGGTGTTGGCTTAGTGGTTAGGGTGGCTAGCTTGGATTCTTAGGTCGCCTGATTTTGAGCCCTGTTGGCCACATGAATATATACAGGTGGGGGTTGACTCAGCCTGTATCGCTTCTGAGGTCGGCGAAATGAGTACCAGTTACTTGTAGAGGGCACAGCTCAGCGGCATAGTCGCGCCCATACGAAATGATAGCTACCCGGCAGCCAAGCGCTATATGCAAGAAGAGAAGAAGAAGAAGCAGAGCAAGAAGAACGAAGCAGAAAAGGAGGAAAGAAGAAGAGGCACAGAGAAGGAGCATGTTCTGAGTGGAGCATTCATAGAAACCATTTCAGCACCTACCACTTCAAAACATTCACTCCTGTAAGGCCATTACAATTTATCTTTAACCGGATGTGTTCAACTAACAAAGCAGCCAGGAAGATTCTAAATAAGGTGGTTGGAGGTATGACAGTGTGGTGTCTGCAGGGCCAAAACAATGTCCCAACTGGAGGAAGAAATCCTGGGTTTTCCCTACCCATTTTTGCCCCTCTCCTCAGCACTCGCAATAGCTCCTTCACTGTGTTTTTGCTGGTGGGCTTGGTGGGGCCTATCACCCAAATGCTTCGCGGCCTTCCATGGTTTCCAGGGCTCTTCCTATCCCATAGCTGGACCAGACCGACCCTCCTCTAATGGTTTCCGCATCTCCATTGCCTGCTGGAGATAAAGAGGGGTGAGGCAATGGTGAAGCTCCACATTCCATGCTTCCCCTGAGAGCCTGATATCTGCGCGATTATGCATAATTCCCCCACCCATGGAACCTTATACACATAATATTCCCTCCACAACTGCCAATCGTTTGCCACTGACAACAACTTCCCATACATTGTGCATGTGACCCAATGAAGCCTATGGCCTGCTTACACACGAATACAGAAGAGATGTATTTCTTATTCGACATGACACATTACATTTCTGCAAATTTTTATCACTTTCCACTCAGTCATGTGGCTGGACCTCTTGGCCACTTTGTCCATTCACCCTTTACCAATTCTCAGACTTACCTGCACACCCCAAATAAAGTCTGGTTGAGTCATGGCCAGTGACAATTGTAATTTTGGTTATTTCCTGTTCATCACTGAGAAGGTTGGTCAATACAAGCAGCATCTGTTTACAGCCATTATTACCATGGTTTTCATTCGAATTAAACCCTGAGCCCTTGTCAGAACTAAGGGCCCATTCTTCACAGTTTGACTATCGATGAAATACATATGTGGGCCGCATTTGGGCCGTTACAAAAACATCCCTTTCAATCTAGTACTCAAGTGCCACAGATGCTCTGGTTGGTCCTCCAGTGGGCAGTGCTACACCGGTCATCACGGTTGAGCCTGTCCAGCACACAAACCCAGCATGGCCAGGTCACGACATGCTTGGGCTGTCCAGGAGCCTCTGAGAGCAGGCTGCTAGACCACCCACTCTCTCTGGGCAGTATTACCTCCTCAGGCGTTTACCGGTCCTCCATGTACTGCTACAAGGCACACCCCAGCATACCGTGACCTATGACCCTGAGAAAAATACTCTGACTGCAACTCAATGGAGTTCAAGGTGCGTGTAAAACCCCCAAGGCGCTTAAGGGACCAAGGTCCAGCGGACAGACCACATGTCCAGTGCCCACAAGCTCTAAACTCCACAGGCCCAGCACACTGGCTGCTTATACAATCCAATTTACAAGGGAGGAATTTCACCTAAGACTGACAACTGCCCCCCACCTTCCTTGGTCTGAGTCAGTCGGAAGCCAAGGCTGCCCAATAACAATGTTTAATGCCTTTGGTGTCCAATTCGGCTGTAAGGCATGATCCCATAGTGCTTCTTGGGCCTCCTTGCCCTCCATGCAGATTATGATGACTTGAGCCTCTTGCTGTCATTCCCATTGCCACGAGCGGCCAGCGGCTTGTGACTCAACCAACTAAATGTTTATTAAGGAGAAATCTTCAATATGTTCTTCCATCCGTCTGTCATGTATGTACTGTATCGCATGCTTCATTTTAAAGGGTTCTGTGCTGTCAAGAATAATAAAATTAAAAAAGTTGAGTCGGGATTTCAACTAAACTAAAGTAACATGTACCATGTACATATTGCTACAGATTAACGAATATTGAGATAGAATAAATAAAATCATCTGTACTAATAAAAAGCGCAATGTGGTGTGTGTGTTGTGTGTGTGTGTGTGTGTGTGTGTGTGGGAGGTTGTGTACCACTCTCCTAACTCCAAAAACATAAAACGAGCTGGCCTGAACTTTGCATGCGTATTAAGAAAACTCTGAGGAAGTGGCAAGAGTGAAAAATTGGGTGTTTGGGTTTATTAAAACCCCCTTTGAAGATAAATTACGGCCTTATTTTAATTATATCTTCATCAGGCAATCCTCGGCCACAACTCGCTGTCTGGGGTCTAAAAGGCGTGTTCCTGGCGTCACTTCATGGGGTCTGGAAGCCGCCTGTTTTTTGCCTGCCAACCATGCCTTGACTCTGGAAAGGCTGCAACGATTTCATTAACGAAAAATTTTTTTCACTTTTTCAGTTCTCAATATTATCCAATCCCTGTTCATAATAGATACAAATCACTGTATACAATCGCTTTTGTAAGTGCTTATAGTGTTTTCAAATTAGGGAGCTTGGAGCGTTTCTGGCAATTATGAATGCATATTCCATGATCTACTTTCACAGGAGAATGAAAAGGATGTTATTTGAAAATAATTTTCCAGCTTTGAGGATCGGATATTGTGGAAGAATAAGTGTCAATCTGGAGTGAAATCTGATTAATTAAAGCCAAATAACAAGTCTTATAAAACTCAGTCCAATATAACTATTTACTTTAAGTAAAGCAAGGTGATGGTCGCCCCTTCTGTCTGAACTTCTCCTCCTCCAAATCCTGGAGGCATCTAATCAAAATCTGTTTCTGTGTATGTTCCCCCTCCATCCCGTCCTTACCTCAAATGGCCGCACTGCTGACACCGCATTGAAAAGGCTGGAATGCCTAAACTCTGTGTTTGATCTAAATCTTGTGTCAAAGCCATAGCTTTCTGTATCCCACCTCACCCAGTCACACACCCCGCTTGTCTATGGACTCTGTGTCCTATAATTCTGAACAAAGTGGAGAGCTTGCTGTCACGAACCCTTGACTCAGATTCTGGAACCGGTCCAGACAGTATCTAGCCCACGTGTCCTAAAAAAACTTGCTTTGCTGCTCTTGCTTCACCTCTTCTGTTCTACTCACCTCTCATTGCTCAAGGTCTTCTGCCTATCTGCTTGGAAATCAGTAAACATTAAACGCTCTGCCATAAAAAGTGCAAAAACAGATCCTTTCAACTATAGACCAATTCACGCCTGCTCCAATCATCAGCAACCGTTATGGAATCCATTCATCGCTTCTGCACATTAAATCCTACCTCTTCTCCAATGGCCTGATTTCCGATCATTCAATTTGGTTCTCAATATTTAAAACCTGCTTTGCTGCTCTTGTCACCCTCTTTCTAAGTTGTACTCACCCTCTCACTTTGCTCAAGGTCTTCTGCCTATCTGCTTGGAAATCAGTAAACATTAACGCTCTGCATACAAAAGTGCAAAAACAGATCCTTTCAACTATAGACCATCAGCCTGCTCCCAATCATCAGCAACGTTTGGATCCATGCATCGCTTCTGACATTAAATCCTTCCTCTTCTCAATGGCCTGATTTCCGATCATCAATTTGGATTCAGCCTAGGTGTACTCCACCTTGGAACTTGCTGCTCCTGGCATTGCCACAACCGGATGGGGGGTCCTCAATTGCCGACATGAGTCATAAGAGCCATCTCCCGAGACGATATCGTGTGGCTTTCGACACGTTGAATGCTGCCATCTCACGAACTCTTTTTACCCTTTTGTATCCAAGCGCCATCTCCATTCATGATCGCATGATTCCTCTCCTGTCGCAGGCCACGTGTGTCGGCCCTAATACGGAGTTCTCTCATCCCTCTTCTGTCAGGCTGGAGTTCCTCCAGGCAGTGTTATGGGCCTGTTCTTTTTCTTGTTTTCATCAATGATTTTCTCTCTGGAAAATCGTCTTCATCTTTTTCCTGATGACTCCACCCCTGCGTACCATTTGTCATCCTCAGATGGCAACAGCAGCGCTCTTCAATCTCTGAGATCTGGATAAAATCACAAACTGCGCTCAACACAGAACAGTCTTTCAATCCTGACCAAATCTCACACTCTCACTCTGTTCTCTGAAAGGAGCCGATCTGGAACCCCCCCACCCCCATCTACTTTCTCAGCAATCCTCTTGAAGAAGTCCTTTCATTTCAAACTTTTGGGAGCCTCACTACCTGCCATGATTTCTCTGAGAATACTACATCTCCAAGGCGAGCATCAAAGCAGTCACCGAGTAGGTATCCTCCAGCGTACAAAGTCCTTCCTTGGCACACCTGAGCTCCTGACACATGACAAGCTTTTGCCGTAGCCTGATGGAGTACTGCTCTCACCTCTGGCTGCGTGCTCCCGTGCTCTCCCTTTCTCAGTTCACGCATGTGGAAACCAAGGCATTATGATCATTCGTATCTCCGCGATGAGGCTGAGTCGTTTTGGCCTCGTCACTTCTCAGCCACAAGGCAGTCAGTGGCTTTCTGTCTTCTTAACCGTGTCTTCTCCGGCTCGCCTCCCCTGCTCTGTTTATTATTTTTTGCCCATATTTCCGCGGGCACTTAAGGTCCTGTTCCAGCAACCCTCTTCTGTGTAAAACTACCAAGTCGAGAATCACCTGCTCACCTTCATTCTTTAATTCTTCTTTTTTTCCCACTTTGAACAAACTCCCACAAAAATCTTCAATCCCACTCTTCCCTCCAAGGTCTTCAAACAGCTGTTCCACCAACATCTTCTTATCTTCCCATGACCAAAACCACGATCTTTTTACCCATATGAATCCACCCAAACCCACCGACTCACAATTCCCTGCTTTCTTTCCTAAAGTTCCTGTTGTATACATCTTGTTTACCCCGTGTTACCCCACCCCCACCCATTCCCTTCCACAGATCTCCTCAGTGTCTATTCCCCACTGTTTTCTGCTTCCCTCTTCCATACCCTCCTGTCGCCTGCTCCCCTTGTTATGTTAATGTGATGTTAGGCTGCTTATACGAGCTTGACATTGTATTAAAAAAAAATCACTTGATTATTTGAAGCATTTCGTATCAGGTTCTGAGGTGAAAGTCGATCAAATCCATCCCTTGGAAATAGCAAGATAAATTACATCAAAAGTAGAGTTCAATTAACGCCCGTTTCCAAGGGATGGAGTGACAAAATGTAATCAGTTTGTGCTGCATGGACATCTAGTTTAATTTCGATTATTCTTTCTTTTGATCTACTTTTATTCTATATCTACAACCATAGGCCTGGATGCAATTGAAGATGCAGTCTTTTTTAGCACGTGTGTGCGTGTGTGTTGTGTGTGTGGTGTGTGTGTGTGTGTGTGTGTTGTTGTGGCTGTGGTGTGTGTGTGTGTGTTTGGCGCGCTCACATGCCGTTCTTTTTCGTTATTCTGTTTGAGCCATCTTCAACAACGTTAATTTGTTGGTTAGACTTGAAATATATCCCCCAATAATACCTGTTTGGAAGCACTAACATAAATGCCTTTTAGCTTATTAAAACATTTAAAGTGTTGATCTCATTTACTGATTGCGAATGATTTTAAAGGCATTTGCCAATGGTAACTGCTTTTCACAGAATCCGTACTGTACATAAAGTTGAAACAACTGAAGGAGAAAAATAACCCAACAGAAAAAAGGAGGAGCTGAAGTTGAATTTGAAAGAAGATGTTGCGAGATGATCGCTTATAAAACCATGAAAGTGAAGAAACAATCGAAGAATGTGGTGCTGAATACAATGCAACGATGAAGCAGATGATCGACATGATACTTCGACAATACACCTGATGGGGTAGTTGATAAACAAATGCACAGAAAGACATGGTTCATAAAGCCATAATGGACATGATAAAGCAAGATACGGAGCTTCTGTTTTAGAAGATATGATTTGCATGTTGGTGATGAGAAGAGAAAACTTGGTTTGTGCTGGACCCTGATCAATGTGAGTTCACATTTTTACCACTACAACATGGTTGAGCTGTCTGTTCTATCACTGCTGCAGAAACCTTTGTCTCTTAACTGACTATGAAAATGAAATGTTCAAAAATACCTGCAAGTCCTTTAATTTCATGCTTTTGAATACATTTAGTGATAACTTAAAATATTATATTTTTATTAGTTGCTTTTTCTTTACTTTTTGTTTTCTTACCTCTTCTATATAATGTTTTGAGATTTGCTTAAAAAATGAAGCCTTGCGTGAAATAATTAGAGTTTTTGTAGACCCCATTATTCCAAATTTATAGTTCCCCACCTTGAGTGGCGTATCGCTTTATGGACTTTGAGTGGCCTTTACAGCAACTCCCCCAAAATAAAAAGAGCACAATGTAACAAATTTATGAATGAAGAACTTAGTCTTGCTTCGTGGAGGCTACGTTTGATCTCTCATTGGCGGAGAGGGAAACAATGGATGAAACTACAGGACATATATTGAGGAATGCTACCAACTGGGAGCATTTAGAAGCTTACATTTTGGGCTTTAACCTTAGTTAAGCAAAGAGAAGCTGCCTTCGTCATATATAAATCCAACCCTAACTTGATGACGCAACAAGGCATATGGTCAAAATGCCATAACAGCAAATGTTGCATGACTGTTGCAACAAGCTGTCATCTCCACATGGAAGCATTGTCTCTGCCTGCTGGGATAGAAGGTTTGTTGGTTGCACCGGAAATGTAAATTAAACAAAAGGTGCAACTCATGATTCTAAATGTGGAATAAATGTTGACATGTGATTTTTGTGGTCGCGTAGAACGAAGACAAATTGCTGTCCACCTCATTTGCCTGACCTGTCCGCACATTGACTACATTTTAGAGGCAATTTAAAAACTGTTGCTTTGCTCAATTCTTTGGATGAATTAGGGCCTACGATCACAAATGCAATTCGTGAAATTAACTCGGCAGCAACTGGAGAACGTTTTCAACAGTTGGAAATCAATTGAACGATGCTATTACGAAAGTTGACAGTTATGTTTGAAGTTCTAAATTTTGAACTGTGTGAGTAAGAAATTTTATGACTTATTGCCTTTCATCCATCATCTATAGTTTGTTTTCTACCACAGGTGAATATCAAAGTTATAAAAGTTCAAGTTGCACAAAAGACTTTATGGACACTGTATGCATATTGTTCCGATTTGGAAATTCGATCGCACTCAAATACAGGTTCCTTTAGCTCAGTTATGTTGATGAAGTCATGTTCCATAGATAGCTTACTCCATTGTTTAATGGGCAGAAATGATTAAGTGCGCTGTGATTTAATTTAATAGTTAGGGAGCGATCACAACACAAAGGAAGACGCCGTCCCTCTTCTGCAAAGAGGAAGAAGAGCCCTCTCCGTCCGTGATTTCATGACGTAAGCACTCCCTCCCACCGCGGTGGTGCGGGCACGGGGAGATCACGCCGGAAGCGGGGGGGGGAGGGGGGCGAGGAGGATAAGGAAGAGATCTCTGCTTTTGTTCAGAAGGAGGGCTGGGTTCAGTAAGCTTCGGCTTGCTTGGCTCGGGTTTAGGGAGGAGGCTTTTTGGAGAGCTTTTTGCTTCGGCTTTGGCTTGTAGAAGGCTTTTTGGTTCTGCTTGGCTCGGTTCGCTTTTTGGGCTTCTGGCTTTGTTTGGAAGAGAGGTGGTTCGCTTTTCGTGCTTGTTCATCGGAAAGAGAAAGCTGAGCTGGTTGCTCGGCTCGAGGCTTTTGGTTGTTGTTTCTATCGGAGGAGCTAGGTCGGGTTTCGTGGTTCTTTTTCGCCTGGTGGTCGAGGAGTTGGTCGGCCCTGGTTTTCAAAGGGTGTTGAGCTGGTTCGAGCCTGTTGCTCTGCTTCGTGGCCTGGTTCGCTGGCTCTTTCTTCGGACTCCGTGAGCTCTTTGGCTCTCTTCTTGGTTCCCGGCTTGGTGGACTCATTGGCCTCATCTTGGAGGGGTTCTAACGAGGAAGCGGACATCGACGGGAAGATGCGGCGCCTCGCCTCACCAGCACGTGTTCAGGAAGCGCGAGAGGATTCGCTGAGGCTCGGGAAGGATCGCGGCTCACGGCGATTGGATCGAGCTGCTCTCGCTGGAGCCCGGGTCCGAAAGCTTGAAGACCACAACGAGGTGGAGAGGTTCGAGAATAGGTTCTGGTTTTCAGCTCAATCTGTCCTCAGAGTTGAAGTCCTTTTAAAGGCATCAGCCAGCCTTTATTGGGTGTGTGTGTGTGTGTGTTGTGTTGTGGTGTTGTTAGTGTGTGTCCGAGTGTCCGTGGGGCCGTCAATAGTAGTAACTGTTAAGTGCCTGTGTTGTATTTGCTTTACATTTAATAATATACCGGCTGTAGGTTTTTGCTCGTGGTCCTGTCCCCTATCCCATTCATTCATTTCTTGCATGCCTGTGTCAAATAAATGTTCCCCCATGGTTAAATTCACCTGCTCGGGGTTGCGTCCTTCCTCACATTGACTGCCATGGACGTTCGAATGTTAAGCTGTTTTAACACCGATAAGATAATCGGGTCCGACGAAGCGATGAGGTCCCGTTTGAGATATAAACGGCAATTTAAAACAGCCGAGAATCTATCACACTGTGGTCAGCGAGACGGGATACAAACTCTCACCGTCTCCAACTAAATTAATGAACCGGATCAAGGTAGTGTGACGAGCGACCCTCCGGTTCCATCAAATTCGCGAGCGTGGAAATTTTTATTACCGATACGCAGAATGGTAGCTCAAAGGCGAGCAGGGCAGGGTCGGTTTAGATGTTAAAGTTAGATGAACCATGGTCCAGGACACCCGTGAGGAGGACACCTCCTTACCACAGGGATGGGAAAAGTGGTCTATTGCATGCATTGGTTATTTTTATTACTACAACTGCCCACTGAACGTGGTCAGTGGGGTGCGGCACGGGCAGGTGACAATGCAGCGTTAACGGAATGTCATGGCACTTGCGACTGAAGCGCAAGGATTGGAGTCTGGGACAAAATGGCGATGATATAAAAATGCTCCGAGAGTTTTGCAAACGGGAACACAGGACGCTACCTGAAGAAAATACTGAGTCGAGGGGGAGTGTTGGCAGCTGTTTCGGACCACTGATGACGAGGTGGGAAGAAGTCGACGGAGGAATAATATGACGATTGACGAGAAGTGTATGAAACGTCGGACAGTTGATGATGAGCGCTGCCGCCACGACAATTATCGGGGAACTAAAAACTCGGACACGAGGAACGACAAGAGAGTTAAAGGAGGGACGAGAGACACGGATAATAAAAGAAATAACAGAAAATTAAAGGAGGGTAGAGTGGACCGACGACGGAGACGCAGGGAAATTAAAAAGAAATACGAGAATTAAAGGAGGTTAGAGGTGACGACGACGGAGCCGCTAGGATTAAAAAATACGGAGAAAATTAAAGAAGGTATGAGGTGACGAGACGACAGAGACGCAGGAATAAAAAGAATAACGGAGAAATTAAAGGAGGGTAGAGGTGACGACAACAGAGACGAAGATCCCGCAGGCAAGAAACTAATAGACACGAAGAAGAGCAAACGAAATAAAATGTATAGAAACGCAGGACTATTAGTTTCTTCCTGGATCTTCGTCTCTGTTGTCGTCACCTCTACCTCCTTTAATTTCTCCGTTATTTCTTTTAATTCCTGCGTCTCTGTCGTCGTCACCTCTACCTTCTTTAATTTCTCCCGTTATTTCTTTTAATTCCTGCGTCTCCGTCGTCGTCACCTCTACCTCCTTTAATTTCT
>CM068958.1:89202465-89240097 GCA_035128595.1 Eptatretus atami | reverse complement strand
TCTAACTCCATCTCTGCAGGTACTAATTCGACCTCCATGGGCACTAACTCTGGCAACTTGCTGGTCATGTCCTCACATTGTTCCCTCACTTGGACGATTTCTTCATTATGTCGTTGTAAGATAGTATTCATCCAATTAATCTCCTTATTTCAGTATCATCTTTTAACTTTTTTCCAATTAGCTTTCCAGTCATCTCGGGTTGCTTTCATTTCATTTTTAATTTTTGTCAATTTCACCATTATGGCCTGGAACATCATTGCAATATCTGCTTGTGTCATGCCCAGCCAGCCTGAGGAGGAGGGGCTTCCCTGTGTGACACTAGCAGTGGGGGAAATTCCTCTGCTAAACTCCTCCCCACTGCCATCCTCCACACCAGCCTCTCCACTATTTTGACCATGCTACAAACTCAAAAAAAAGATTTTAAATTAAAAAATGCCAGTCTGGCTCAAGTAACAAAATGTTTTTTTGTTTTGTTTTTCACCTGGAAGAATCTGGTTCTAATTTCACACCTGACACAAAATATCCCATGGACGGCAACCACCCAATAAAATAAACCGCAATCGAAGCTGTTGCTAACCATGTTGGAGTCAAAATTCCAAGGATAATCAAATAATCACTGTCTTTCACGAACTGATGGCGAGTGGTGAACATCAGTCCCTACTCTGGCATGATCAAAAACCACACCGGTTATTAATCAAGATTACTTTAATTTTAATCCTCCAGGCAACCCAAGTGAACCTGAACCACCAGCAGGGCAAAATGGTGGTGCATACAGTCTGTTAGAGATTTTTGTTTTTGTATACATAATTGAGGCTCATGGAAGAGGTAGTACTAGTACACTGAATGGATCAGGACGCAACAGGACAAAAGGAACAGTTGAGAGAGGGTGGAAACACCAACAGCAGAGTTGAAGACCATGATAGAGGCAGACTTGGACAGACAATGGGTGTGGGAAGGAATGAAGAGCAGGAGATGCATGGGGTGGACAAGAAGGACAAAGAAGGAAACCCTCAGGAGGGATAACTGGAAATTTGTAAAAGGAGGGTTTAGGGTGGGGTGAGGGGGTTAACGAGGGTAGAAAAGATGATGGTTTTGGATTGGGGACGATCTGAGAAGGTGGTGAACACCTGTGTTGAAGACCTGGAGAGGAGAACGAGATTCAAGAGAATGTGGAAGTTGGTTCCACGGGTATGAAAAAAGTGGAACAAATGAGTAGAGGTGAGCAGTGATTCTGGGTTTTGGGAGTTTCACCAGAAAGGGGTATATGGTAGACCTTGTGTGCCCTGCAGAAACCAGTAGGGGAAAGAGCAGATGGTGCAAGGCCAGAAAGGAGGCGGTAGAAGACAGACACCACTGACCTGTCTGCGATGGTGAAGTGATAGGCCCTCGACTCAGCTTCATTGCAGGAGATTTCAATAATCCTGAAGGCCTTGCTTTCCATGGTGTCAAGCTGAGCAAGATGTGAGGCAGGGGAGCCAGTCAGAGGGGAGAGTAGTACTCCATCAAGCTGCAGATGAAAGCCTTGTAAGTGGATAGGAATTCAGGTGTGCCAAGGAAGGACTTTGTATGACAGAGGACGCCCAGTCGGCAGCTGGCTTTGGAGGCCAACTTTGAAATGTGGTTTGCCCAAGAAAGATCATGGCTGATAGTGACACCCAGGAGTTTGAATGACTGAATATCCTCAAGAGGATTGTTTAGAAAGGAGATAGTGGGGTTTACTCGATAGTCCTGTCAGAGAGAGATCGTGAAAGTGTGAGAGAGATCGTGAGAGTGTCCTTTCAGAGAGAGATAGTGAGAGCTTCTTAACACATGGCACATAAAAAAATCCCAGACACAACGACAGAGTGAAATTATACAGGAAAAACTACCCTGGATATGGGCCCACACACACAACACCAAGTGGAAAGGTTTGGAAATGTAACATCAGCCTTGAAAAGAAAAAACATCTTTGCTTGGTTTTTGTGTGTGCACGCCATGGCATCTGCATGTATTACCTCATATGTCAGGTTTAGGTAATAATTGGCAGCTGAGAAGAGGTTATTGTGTTGTAAAGTTTGTTGGTGGGGAAGTTGTGCGTGTCCACAGGTGGTGCAATTAATCTCTCATGGAATGAGAGAAATATGGAGCTCATCCCATGCCTTGCCTCTCTTTGCTCCATCAGTGGCTGGAAAGGGAATCTGCTGGGCGGACGGTCAGGTTCGGTTGGCCAGGAAGCACGAAGGCCCTTGTTGATCGACCATGTGTTGGCCATTGAAGGCAATTCTGGTGACCCCTTCAGCAAGGACACAGCAAAAAACTGTTTTGGTTTTGGGAGGCGGGATGACTGGGCGGGCTCCCGATTTCCTTTCATTTGGGACATTGCTGTTTCCTTGTGTGCATCACACACTGTCGCACCCCATCACCTCAAATTAGGATCTCTGTTGCCTAGTTAGTGACCACAAGGACTGCCATGGCCATGCAGAGATAAATCACACTATAATGCAAGAAGTGTATGCACACCTGAACTGCTGAACGGAATGAGTTGAAAACTGGTAGTTGTACGAGGGATGTGCACAGGAAGGTTGTAGGCATTTTAAAAATTTCATATTTCTTGGGGTTCAGGGTGGGGGAAGGATGCCAATTCTCTCCATGATGTACATATACTATATATGGCATAGCGCCGCTCCCAGTGGAAGGGGGTATTATAAGTAATACTAAATCAGCCAATTCGCTAATTACCCTGCTCACACGAAGCAAAATGCATGGTTAAACAATTAGTTAATTCTGTCTCTGCCTGTGTTTCTGTCTGTCTGTCTGTCCACAAACATCAGTTTATGATTAAGGAACAACTTATTTTCATTGTTGAATGTTATTATTTTGAACACAAATCGGAACATGAATTGGAAAACAAACCTGTAGCTTAGCAATACCTTGGCTCTGAATATGTCCCGATCGCACATGCACAGAGAGGAGTGAGATAATTTTTTTAGTCTGCCTGCAGTCTGTGACTGCTGTCTGGCAGTCAAACAAAATTGAAAATCATTCCAAACAGGAAACTTACTGTTTTAAGTGACATCTTGGTTTTTAGTGATAAAGGACACAAACAACAGGCATGAATAACTAATGCAATGTCAGTTCAGGTCAGGTATGGGAGCATGCGCCAGAGCAGCGCGTCGCTGTGTCCACTTTCCGCCAGTACTCCAGGGGCCTCCGTCTGGCCAATGCCTGGCCCATCCCCATCTCCTTGAGATGCTGATCAATGTGCTGCAACCACGAGGCACGTGGTCGGCCTATTGGCCTCCTCCACTCACGAGGCTCCCTCACTGAGAGAATCTGGTGAGCAGGATCAGCGTCAGGAAAACGAGCCACATGTCCATACAGCCGCAGCTGATGCCGACGGACTATGCAGGTAACAAATCTCATTTGAGTCTCTTCAGCAACCGCTCGTTGGACACAAAGTCTGACCAGCGATAGCCAAGGATTCTCCGAAGAGACCTGGTACCAAAGGAATTAAGTCTCCGTCTCAGATCCTTGGTCAGAGTCCAAGTCTCGCATCCATAGAGCAAGACTGGAAGCACCAAGGACCTGAAGACTCAAACTTTCGTCCTCCCGCACAGGTACCGGCAGCGCCACACACCCCCATTATCCAGTGAATCCATGACTCCCCAGGCCCGACCCAGACGTCTATTGACCTCTGACTCACAGCCAGCAGAGACATGAATATCACTGCCAAGGTAAGTGAATCTCTCCACGACCTCAACATCCTCACCACAAACAGGCACAGACAGGACAGCAGCATCCAAGATGTCATTGAAAGGCCTGGATCTTAGTTTTGACCCAGGAAACCCATAATCCCAGCGGTTCCGGCTCCTCATTCAGCACCTCAAAGCTGGTGTGTAAAGAAGGTGGTGTAAAAGAAGCTGCATCAATGGTGGTAAACTTCTGAATTCTTTTTTTCTACAACCTTTGAAATCTTTATTTTATTTCAATTGAATTATATACTTAAACACTGTAGAACAAAATTTCCTTGTTGGCACTTTTAAAAAACAACTTTCATTTAGCAGTACTTAGACAAAATATTTGGACATTTTACATAATCTTGACCAATCAACTTTGCTGCTTGCAGACCCCACCCATGTCCTTTTTTTATCAAGACTGTGTGGGGTAAGGTGTAATGTGAACTCTCTAGTTCTCGTATTATTTTGAACCAGACTGTGTCGTAATGGACAGAGCATCTGCTCTGAGTTTGGGGGATCAGTGCTTTGAATCCTGGCAAAGTCATAGCAAAGACTAAAAATAGGACCACTGTACCTGCAGCTTATCTGGGCTCTGGCCGAATGCTACCACCCAAATTTGAAAGCATTCTAACGGGTGGGTCTGGAGAGGATGATATTTGAAGGAATTTACACGGTTTTCCCAAAAATTGACGGTCAGTCATTTTGACACACTTCCAGTCACATGATGGGCACGGCCTCCACAATTTAACATCAGGACCCTGTCCTAATGTTGAGATCCAAATTTGGCAGCATTCTGACTGATAGGTCTGGAGAAGAAGATTTTTGAAGGAATTTACGCGGTTTTCCCAAAAATTGACTCTCGGCTATTTTGACACACTTCCGGTTATGTGATCATCATGACTTCTGCAATTTAACATCCCAACCCTGGCCGAATGTTGTAACCCATATTTGTAGCATTCTGACTGGTGGGTCTGGAGAAGAAGATTTTTGAAGGAATTTGCACGACCACCATTTTGACACACTTCCGGTCATGTGATCAGCATGACCTCCACAATTTAACATCCCTACCCTCGCCGAATGTTGTAACCCAAATTTGTAGCATTTTGACTGGTCGGTCTGGAGAAGAAGATTTTTGAAGAAATTTGCTAAGTTGGCCATTTTGACCTACTTAAAGTCACATGACCGAAACGAGCTTTGCAATCCCCATTACCAGTCAGGAATGGAACGTTGCTGCCACATTTCAGCCTGATCGGCCCAGCGGCTTGGCCGAAGTCGAAATAGGAGATGGACAGCCGAACAGACAGACAGATGGCTAGACGGTGCACAATGACAATATTTTATCTGGAATCCCAATTCCAGATAAGCTAAAAATGGTATGTGCTGCTTTGTTGCTTGACACTCAGCACAGCCGCACTTAAAAGGATATAGCATGGACAAACAATGTGGGAAGGCAATAGCAAACTACACAGTGTAACATTTGCTAAGAAACTTCTTCAGCAGCAACAATGCTACTGTAAATAGTATGGTCCATCAAAATCAAAAATTGTTTTGATGAAAACCAGACATATTCGTGTGGGAATTATCACATCTGTAATTTAGAGATTACGATTGCTGTTAAAGCCATCATTGAGGTAGACCTGCATGTTTTGAGCCACTTTTCTCGCCCCATTTCAGAATCACTAGCAGAGTACCCACCCCATGGGTGATCTTGTTTCAAGCATGCAGCACGTTCTTCTGACGCACACCTTTACTTAGCAGTTAATAGGCAACTCACAGCTGTGGTAGGCAAAAAAAAAAAAAACCCATGAATTATGTGCATGAAGCAAAAACATACCTCCTGCTTACAATTCAAAACACCTCACTACACTGGAAAACGTGGGGACAGGAATACTGCACTGTAAATGGTGGAGCCTTGTAATACCCTCCCTCACCTGGAGGTGGCGCTACACAATACACATTTACAAGAGAATTTGCATCCCTCCCCCTCCCGCCAAAACCACCAGCAAACATAAATACACCCCGACGCATTAATTGGGATCATGCTGATCCTATGTCGCAAGTCTGGATGGAATCAGCCCACAACTGTAGGAGGAGTAGTGCGGCAAACAAACAAATACACAAACACCGGTCCGTGAATTATAGTGAGGATAAGGGAAGAAAGTTGGAAGTCATTGTTAATTTAACGTTCCATCTTTATTTACTTTTAACATTGTTCTAAACCAGGAGTCTCCAACCTGCGGCCCGCGGGCCACATGCGGCCCCTTAGACGGATTTATGCGGCCCACGGTGCCATATAAGTTACATTACAATGCGGCCCGTGATACTGCCAATTTGTCAGGGTCAATGATCAAAGCGTTCTGTAATTTTTTTATTATTTTGATTCATATTAGACACATGTGTTTTTAACACGATTATTCATTTATCATATTCGTTGGCAAGAAAAATATATTCAGCACTAATTTTTGTTTAAATTTCCGCATATTAATTATATATATATATTTTTGGGGGGAATTTAGCGTCCTTTTTTGGGGTCCGCCCCTCATCACTTTGGTTTTGTGGCCCTCCGCCCAAAAAGGTTGGAGACCCTGTTCTAAACAAACAGGAACAGAAAATGCAGGTATGATAGGCCAAATGCCCTCTCATGCACCAAATTTCCCTGTGTATATTTATGTAGTGTTGTTAAGAACAGGAAGAAATGGGAGGGAGGACAGAGAGTTGGGGGTGAGAGAGAGTGCATGCAGTTAGAAGAGAGAGAGAGAGAGAGAGAGAGAGAGAGAGAGAGAGAGAGAGAGAGAGAGAGAAAGAGAGAGGATTGAGACGTTGGGAAAAAGGGGGGGGACTTGGGGTTGGAAGGGGAATTGAGTACTTGGGGTCTGGGGCATTGAGGACATGAAGAAAAAGGGGGAAGGGATGACTAAGTTGGCTGGGGGAGAGAGAGAAGGGGATTGAGTTGGGATCGAGGGGTTTGAGGATTTGAAGAAAGGGGGAGGGGAGCACAGAGTTTGGGTGTGGTGGGAGGGGGGTGAAGGACATGGGATTATATGTGGGTGTAATTATATTTTGGGTCTTTGGGATCTTTTACGACTTTGGGGTATTTTGGGTCTTCTGGGTCTTTTAGGTCTTTGGGGTCTTCAGGGTCTTTTAGGTATTCAGAGTCTTTGGGGTCTTTTGTGGTATTTTGGATCTTTTACGACTTTGGGGTATTTTGGGTCTTCTGGGTCTTTTAGGTCTTTTGCGTCTTCAGGGTCTGAGAGGGTCTTCAAAGGTCTAAGGGGTCTCAGCAGTTTAAAGGGTCAAAAGGTATATTCCAATAGTACGTAAATAATAGACATATTGTCACACGGCTGGACAGACGGAAGGAAGGACGGACGCATGCCGAGACCGAGCTCTTTAGGTCATCTCTTCGAGCATGACCTAATAATATGGGTGTTGAGAGGAGAGGTGACGATCCGTCCGTACCGATTCACAATGAAGTTGAAGCGGGAGATCTGATCATTAGTGATCCTGATAGAGGTCGATGAGACGTACACGATGGTATAACTTTCAAGGTCACCGAAGGTCAAGGTCAAGGTCACGAGGCCTTTGAAGTTGCGAAAATGACGATTTTCAAATTCTATCTCCTCCGCCATTTCTCAAGTGATCTTGAATTTGATTGTAGCATATGAATCTATGGGACAATATCTAAATTTGGTCGGCCGGATTTTCGATATTCGCTTTTGTTTTCGTGTCACGTGACTTCAAAGTTGGAAAAAAATGCGAAAATGACGATTTTCAAAATCTATCTCCTCCTACATTTCTCAGCGATCTTGAATTTGATTGTGGCATATGAATGTATGGGAAATATCTACATTTGGTCGGGACGGAATTTCGCTTTCGTTTTCGGCGCACGTACTCAAAGTTTGCAAAAACTGCCCGACCTTCAGGAGGCTATATATTCTCCACTGGGCGTGGTAAAAGTTAGTGAATGGTGTCATTGCATAGCAGCTGACGTTGTCTTTCATGTCCATTCGAAAGAATACCGATATCTTCGAATACGTACACGTCACGTGACTTTGAATTTTGCGAAAATTGCTTCATGTAGTTGCAAAATGACGATTTTCAAAATCTATCTCCTCCTACATTTCTTAAGTTATCTTGAATTTTATTGTGGCATATGAATCTATGGGACAATATCTAGATTTGGTCGGGCCGGATTTTCGATATTCGCTTTCGTTTTCGCGTCACGTGACTTCAAAGTTGGCCAAAAATCCCTCCTGACCCGAGAACACTGCACCCTAGTAACAGGAACTCATGCTTGTTTCTCGCAGAGATGACCGTCACTCCCGCACGGGTGTATTTTTTTATATATAGATTGCCTTTGTGAACACCTGGAACGGGTAGAGCTATAATATTGAAAATTATGAACTTTAAATGTGTGTGTGTGGGGGGGGGGGGGGGGGTTGCAAGAAAAGAGCTGACATGGACACCTCAGGGTAGAGGGGAGTGGACTTCACTAACCCTCTTGACTTCACTAACTGCTGATGCCCATGGAAACCTGGGACTCTGCATTTTCTATCTCGACCGGTTCAGTGTGAATGTGTGTTGCATCCTTGTTGGGGAATAATTATTTCTCTCTGTACTCTTCAGTGTTGTGATTATTTATTCATTATCTCCATCTGGGATTTACGTTTCTGTGGTCTTGTCCTTCTATTAAAGTGCTTATCTAAGACCCGTGAAAAGGCCTGAGTGCCTGTGTGTCTGCCTGCCAACCTTCACAAACCATCTTGATTTAAATATATTGATAAGCCTTGGAGGAATTAAATTGGGTAAATGATCTTGATTAATAACGGAAACGATATTTAGACCTCGTTCAGAGTGCAAAGCACATTCTCCGCTCAGGTGCATTTTGTGAGTGCTTTCCGCTTGGGACACAGGGAAGGTTAGTATAAAAAAGAACAGCAATGGTACCGGGAAGGTTAGTCATGCCCAGCGGTTAACATTCTTGTTCACAGCACTACTCAAGAACTATAATGGACCCCTCCATTTTCTGCTGCAATTAAGGTAACCAGATTTGTTTTTTGGAGGGGGGAGGTGGTGGGGAGATATCATTCCAGTGGAAAAACAGCATTCTTGTGTCAGGTTGACAGGATGTCCTAGGCCCTTGAGGTACGCACACTCACCTCTAAGCTGTCTAGCCTGGGTTTGAATCTCGACCCAGCTATAAACTCTCATCCTGGTGTTTCACAGGCAGGGTGATTAATTAATGTGTGTCGTCCTTGTATGGACATTAAACCGACATCCCACCTGCCGACATTAGTTGGTGGTCTTTAAAGATCCCACGGTGTCCTTCGCAAAGAGTAGGCAAGTGTTCGCTGGCACCATGAACCAAAAATTCCAAGTTCCTGCCATAATCAGTAGGGGGCACTGCTTTAGCGGCACAGCCATGCTCCCTGCGATGATGCTGGGAGCGCGGCTATGAAACCTCTGGACAATGATGCTGCATAGTTATGTCTGGATACCATTCTGAGATTCTGTGAGCATCAAGGGCAACTCAGAAAAAATAGCCTTCTTTCCTGAACGAACAAGGAGCTGATACTCTAGGTCCCCCATCTTTTGGGTGGTATGAGGAATGCATCTGTGTTATTGGTTCACGAGCACCAGCCAGAGTGACCACTATATTCGTTATGTCTGTGTGTGTCTGTCTGTCTGTCTGTCTGTCTGTCCAGAGCATAACTCCGTGGACTTTGATCCGATCTTGATGAAACTTGGTTATGTGTTCGATATCAATGTCTAGTTGTGTTTTTCTGGATGAGGACGTGCTCCACCCATTGTGGGCGGAGCCACGCCCAAAAAATAGCCATTTTAGGGGGTAGTCGGATTAAAAATCTATCTTCTCCTCGGAAATTGACTGAATGGAATGGGTTCTTCAGTATTTGAATAGCAAAATGAATTATCTAAAACTTGTCGTTGTCCGATTTTTCATTTTCGTCCCAAGGTCAAGGTCACAAGGTCAAAAACTTAGAAAATTGCGAATTTTGACATAAAAATCATACGACTGCCCAAACTTTGAGAGCTAGGATGACAATATGTTTTATGCATAATCTTGAGGTCATTCCCCACCTAAAGTCTTGAAACCATTTTGCTCTATCTCGAACACCTTGCCCGTGGCACCCCCTTCAAGTTTGTTTTTAACGCTGATTTCATCAAAGTATGGATAATCCGAGGAGTGCGAAATGCCATATAGCCTATATGACGTTATATTGTTCCTGGAATGTTCCAGAGGAAGTTTTGCACCAAAGGTCATAATCCTTGACCTTTGACCTTTAAAGGCCACAAAGGTCAAATTTTCAAAGTTGTGGGAATCGAACCGGGTTTTCGACCTTCTTCGCCGAACTAACTCCAATAAGCTATAGCACGTATCCTGTTTCCTTATTTTAATGTCCACAACATTGTTTTGTGACCTTTAAAGGTTATGCAAAGGTCAAATTTTGAAAGTTGTTGAACGAAACCGGGTTTTCGACATTTTGCAGCTAATAACCTGTCACTCGTACCACATCATGTTGATCATTTTTATAACTTGGTCAAAAATTATCACATTGTCTCATCCTTGACTTCTGAAACAATCTACATCGTCAAATACCGCTCGTGAACCATTGTCGTCTTCAGATTGTATGAAAGCTAAAGCTTGAATGGTTTTTGAAATATCGCGTACACAATCTCAGTTACCAAGATGGTTAACCAAACACAGCTGTGATCTAACCAGGTTGAGATAATGTCATGAAGAATAGATATCTGCAATATAAAATCGAAATGTTCAATGGTTTTTAAAATATCGCGTACACAATAGTACATGAACAGATATAATCCGTCGGTCAGTCAGTACGTTGGATGGAGTTCATTTTAATGTCCCCCGTCTCCGACCTTGTCGGAGGGATGGGGGACAAAAATGTTCCAAACGGTATGTGAAAAAACCTTAATTGTAATGACAGTTCTGATCTCACTCTTAGATGACATCGTATCTACTTGTTTGGAAATTATTAAATAAAGATGAGTCCCCCTAAAAGGAACTTCAACACAATCTGAGAAAGCCATAAGGCCCATCAGGCATGCACAAGGATTGCCAATGTATGGTTCTTTGTCTGTGCTGCATCCTTTTTAAATGCTGAGCATCAAGCAAGCAAGCAGCACGTAGCATTTTTAAAGTCTTTGGCATGACTCGGCCAAGGTTAGGTTCGAACCACCACCTCCTCGACTAACATGCATTCTAACCACTACGCCACCAAGTCTGATTTCAATCATTTGTACTCCTTAACTTCCACAAAAATAGACTAAATTAACATGAAGTAGATGGTGGCAATGGTTTAATTTTATGTTTCGTCACTAATTGAAAATCTTGCATTGGATATTGCATTTCTGTGTTGACTGAGTGTCTAGAGTCTAGACACAACTTTGAGGTTGTGTGCCCATTGATGTTGGGTAATCTACTGATATGGACCGGCGACCGGGTTGTGGATCCCGCCGTTTGGAGAGGTTCTGGGCTGAAAGGATCGAAACCTCGATGAAAAACGGTGCCCAGCTGATGATCCGGGAAGTTGGGAAATCAGTCAATTGATTATATAAGTTAAGGTTATAACTTCAAATAAAACAACTTTTCAAATACTTACCAGTACATAATATATGTGCTTGTGTGTGTTTATATATGTGTGTGGATGTGTGGTGTGTGTGTGGGGGGAGGTGGGTGGGGTGTCGATATCGATAATAACAAATTTCACACCAAATTATTTGATAAACAAGATGCTTTTCCAATCTACATTGTACGAATGCCTTTCATAGAAACATTCCTAAGAAACTATTCCTTGGTACAGTTACAGGTGAAATAATTAGGACTGTGAGAGCAATCACACACAGCACTGAACTTGTCAATGGATTTCAACAACTAGTCAGACTTATGCTAACACAGGGAGTTACAGTTAGCAGATTAAAACAAGTTTTCTTTAAGAACATAAAACGACACCAAATAGAATTGGTAAATTACAATATGAATAGTAAAAATATTACATATATATTATATATATATTATTTATATATATATATTATATATATAATATTATATAATAATATATATAATATATATATAATATATATATATATTATATATATATAAATATATATTATATATATATACCAGAGCCTGGTGTTGGCGCAGTGGTTAGGGCAGCGCTTGGGACCCAAAAGGTCCTGACTTCAAGCCCCGTTGGGCCACTGAATATATATATATATATATATATATATATTATATATTATATATATATATATAATATATATTGTTACGGCTGTGGAAATTCGCATTGCACCATCCAGGTCCCGTAGGTGAGAAATGTTCTTAAGTACATGTGTAGTTAGCCCAAACCATTGTCTAGAGGGAATTAATGTGATTCATTCGGGCTGCGATCCTTTGAGTTAGGCGTTTTTCTGTTCTGCTTTATTTTCGAACCAACCACACTTCAACGTCAACAACGCCAACCAACAACAACAACGCTAACCACGCCACCACTCTAACAACGCCGCCCCGCCACCTCACAACCACGCCACCATCTCAACCACGCTACCCACAGCAACGAACGCCATCCTCAGCGGTCTACGAACGACGTTTGCGCGCTGAAGGCCGTCGAACGGCTTCGCCTCGCCCCCCACAAGACGAGGTGGGAGGGAACGAGAGGGAACGCCCCCCTTCTCGAAGCGCCTCGAAGGAGGGTGGAGCCGAGAACGGGGCGGGGCGCCGGGCGTATAAGACGCGGAGGCGGCTGAGGCTGAGCTCTCTCTTCGTCGTCGATGCTTCTGCTCTCTCGCGGGTCGTTGATTTCTTCTGGTTCGGCGCTCGCTCGTCCTGCTGCTCCGGGTTCGGCGTGTGCTCTCCCTGTCGGTCGGTGCTCGGTCCAAGGCGTCGAGAGGCCAGCAGAGCAGGCGCGAGGCGCGCCGGAGAGGCCTCGCCGACCACGCTCGAGCGGGGAGTCACGGCAGAGGACGGTCGCCGAGGACTCAACACGCAGGGAAGTCGCGACTTCCATTTCTTTTGGGGTTTTGTGTGAATGTGTGTGTGTCGGCGCCAAGTCCGTGAAGTAGAATTGTGTAAGTGGTCCGTGTGTCGCGTTAGTCGGTAGTAGCTCTGCTTCTTTTGTTTTCTATTTGATATATGTGCATTTCTACTGTTTGCTTTATGTGTGCTACTCGTCCGTCTGTGTAATAAATACGTGTGCTTGTTGAATTCTTCCCCGTGTCGCTGCGTCCTTCCTTCGTTGGGTCTCCATCTTGTTTCACGTAGAGGGTTCGTCGTGGGCGCGGGCCGCCGGTAATTAATCTGAACCGTCAAGGCCGACGATAACACCGCTCGGTTATCCGTTAGCCCGGAACGAGCCGCTTAAGCGGATCGTGTCCGAATCGGCCTGTGGCGAGGTACAATCCCTCGGTAGGTTACCGCGCGGGTACTTAGGTATATCGACTTTCGGCGATTCACCCTATTCCGCGCGGGTAGAATGCGGACTGGGTTGTGGTGAGGCCGAAAGGTCCACCCGTGACTGGATCCCGGCGTTAGCCGGGAGGGTCACGACTGAATTGTCCGTCCGGTGGGCGAGGCGGTCGCGATTCGAGTCACGTGGCCGATCGCACGCCGACGGCGCGAATTCGCAACACTGGTGTCAGGAGTGGGATTCAAATCCCTCCCGTCTCCAGCTAAATTCATAGGGAATCGGTCCAGGGGTGAGAGGAGCGACCCCCGATTCCTCTAAATTACGAGCGATTAAATTAACCCCTTACGTGGAATAAGATGGCGTCTCAAGGCGAGCGGGAGCCGGGGGTAATAGAAATGGATGTAGAGTGTTTAGAATCCATGGCCCAGGATGTAGACCCCGAGCAGGAAATGGTTTGTGCAGGAACACGAACTCCCCCAACTGAACCCAGGGCCCGAAATGGGTGCGGCGGCGCCGCGGTGTATAACACATCCCCTCCCCCTCTCCACCAAAACCCCCGAGCCGTTGTCGAACCGAGTACACTCGACAGGATTCTGCAGGCAATAACAGAGATGCAAAGAAACGCAAATGAAATAAACGGCAAAATGGATGGAATGAACGAAAAAATGGAAGGAATGAATAACGAATTGAACGAAAAATGGATGGAAACGCACTCAAAATGGAAGGAATGAATAACGAATTGAACGAAAAAATGGATGGAAACGCACTCAAAATGGAAAACAAACAAACGAAATGAAGGAAGAAATAAAAGAAATGCGGGGTGAAACGCAGCAAATGGGCCGAAGCCTGCAGGCGGGCATGAAGGCAACAACAGCGAAGTGCGTAATGGCGACGCCACGTGTGGGAGCGAACGAGCTGGGAGGGGGTGCAACGGTTGTCAGGCCCGCGGTAAAGGCGGGTGAGAAAAAAATAATTCGGGAGACGTGTTGGGCGAGAAGCGTGGAGGTGACGGAAAAAGTGACGGTGACCAAAGGGAAAAATTAATTGGGGTGACGGAGACGTGCACGAAGGAAATAAAAATAGTGGAGTGTGAGAAAAGACTTCAAGACATGACGAGAGAGTTGATAAGCTGGGACTGGAGGTAAAAACGGAGACAGAGGAACTGGGAAGACTGATAGACAAACACAAGGGCAAGATGGAGAACAGTTAGAAGCCAAAGCAAGGTGGAGTGTGCGGAGATGAGAAAAGAATTAGAGAAAAAAACTGAGTTACAGAAACACCAGAAAAAGAGACGGAATTACAAGACGAACTGAAGATTTAAAAGAGGAAAGGAAGAGAACAGAGAATGAAACGTTAAGGAGCCAAACTGAGCAGATTGAACAATTAGAAGCCAGCAAAGTTGGAGTGTGCGGAGATGAGAAAGGAATTGGAAAAGAAAGCTTCTGAGTTACAAACGAGCTGAGGATGTTGAGAGAGGAAAGAACGAGAACGGAGAATGAGACGTTAAGGAACCACGCTGTACAGATCGAAACAGCTGGAAGCAAAGGCCAGATTGGGGAATGAGATTCAAGAAAGAGTAATGATGGAAGAACGAATGAGACAGAAGAAGGAAATCGATCAATGGAGGAAACCACGAGATTGCAGAATGAGGAACAAGAAAGAGTCCTGAAAGAACAAGGATTACGACAGGAGAACGAAGTCAGTCAGTTGAAAGAAATAACGAGATTACAGAATGAGGAACAAGAAAGACAGTGGAATAGGAAATACAAGAACAAGGAATGAGACAGGAGAAAGAAATCAGTCAGTTGAAAGAAATAACGAGATTACAGAATGAGGAAAGAAAGACAGTGGAATAGGAAATACAAAGAACAAGGAATGAGACAGGAGAAAGAAATCAGTCAGTTGAAAGAAATAACGAGATTACAGAATGAGGGAACAAGAAAGACAGTGGAATAGGAAATACAAAGAACAAGGAATGAGACAGGAGAAAAGAAATCTGTCGTTGAAAGAAATAACGAGATTGCAGAACGAGGAACAAGAAAGACAGTGGATAAAAAACTGAAAGAGTATGAATTTGAAACTGAACGACAAAAGGAAAAAAATAGGCTGAATACGAGGAGAAGTTGAAGGAGCAACGAATGAAGCAGGAAGGAGAAATGAGGAGATTGGAGAGGGAAGAACGAGAGGAACAATGGGATAGAAAAACAAAAAGAACATGAAGCTGAGGTTGACCAATTGAAAGAAAAGGCGAGCCTGGAGTGTGAGGAGATAGACAAAGAACAGCGAATGAAACACAGGAAGGAAATGGGCCAATTGAAAGAAACGATGAGATTGGAAAATGAAGAGCAGGAGAAACGTGGGAAAGAAAACAAAAACTATACGAGTTTGAAATTAATGAACTGAAGGAGAGAGTAAAATTGAAATCCAGAGAGATGGAAAAACTCCAGAAAGAAACAGAAACTAATAAATGTATAAGACACGAGGTGAAAGGAATTGGGAGGGAGAGAAAGAGCAATTAAGACGGAAAGCAAGGATGAGGTACGCGGAGATCTGAAAGAGCAGGAGTGAAACAGAGGGAAGGACGGAGCGACTTAAGAGAAAGCAAGGTTGACCTATGTAAAGATAAGGGAAAGACGCCAGAAGAAGCAGAGTCTAATAGACACGAGGAGACAACAGAAACTAATAAATGTATAAGACACGAGGTGAAAGGAATTGGGAGGGAGAGAAAAGAACATTAAGACGGAAAGCAAGGATGAGGTACGCGGAGATCTTGAAAGAGCAAGGAGTGAAACAGAGGGAAGGACGGGAGCGACTTAAGGAGAAAGCAAGGTTGACCTACGTAAAGATAAGGGAAAGAAGCAGAGTCTAATAGACACAAGGAGACAACAGAAACTAACAAATGTACAGAGACGCGGGAGGTAGAGAAAGTAGAGGGAGAACTGCATGATAATGACGGGGTTAAAGGAACAGAACACACACACACAGAAGTAGTGGAGGATAATGGGGGGAGCTCGCGGACTGGGTAGAGACCCGGTGTGAGCAGCTGGATGGCTGCCTCCAGGAACGAGGGGAGGAAGTATGCCCCTTGAGGCGGGTCACGACCAGGTGGGTCCGGTCGTGCTTCGCGGAGTTGAAGGGACGTGTGCTGTGGACGGGTGCACGTGCAGCTTGGGGGGTATAGAGGCCCCGGGAACCCTTGTGGGGACACAAATCCCAGTGTGGTTGTCCCGGTGTGTGTGGTGCAAGGTGTGGTGCGCCCGTGTGTGGATGAGACCCAGGTGTGAGTGCGACCCGGTGTAGTGGTGGTGGTGGCATGTGTGCCGGAGTGCGTGCTTCCCAGCGTGCCGTGTGTGAAAGGGGCACCGCAGTGTGATTGAGGCACCGTGTGTGGAGGAGCCACGGGTGCGGGTGAAAGACCACGGGTGGGGTGGAGCGGCGTGTGCGCCAGAAACGGCACGCGTGTGCGAAGCACGGTGTGTGAGAATGCGGAGTGTGAGGGGACCGTGTGTGTGAGGTCTCTGTATGAGAGGGAAATGTCGGTCGGCATGCGTGAGCATGCAGCCGCGTCTCCCGGTGTGAATGTGAGTGGTGATGGAGTGGAGTCTGTGCGTCGTAACACGCAGGTGTGCGTGGGGAACGGCGACAGAGGGACAGAAGCCGGGTAGCGGCCGTAGTTGTAATGGGGACCGTGCCGGGTTCACCCAGCAGCGAGCGCGGGTCCGTGCTGTGCAGCGCACGAGACCCCCACGTGCTCGCTTGCGGAGTGAAGCCCGGTCCGGAAACGCCAGCGGTGGATTTGCCGATCCGCGGACGGACAAAGGTTAGGCAGGATAACGGATTTGGACCGGATGGGTTCTCACGCGAGCTTGTGTTAAGCTCCAAGGGCAGAGCACAGGTGTTCGCGTGGGGAGCCCCTCGGAGTGCGAGGTTTGTTTTTGGGGTGCGCAGGGTGACGTCATGGCTGCACGTAGGGTTGGAATCCGGCAGGAGGGTGAATCCCTGCCGGATGGTACCGTCAAGAGGGACGAGGTACACGTGCAGCTGCATGACGTCACGGGCAAGGTGCAAATGCGCGAGCTGTGAGTTGCCGCGCTGGTGCTGCGTATTTGGCAATACAAATTAACGAAAGCAAGCCTCGCTTTCGGTGAACAGGATTCCAGGTAAGGGGTGAAAGACCCCTTCCTGGGCACAGGATGACACTAGCTAGGGGGAAGGGTTAGTTTAGTTAGACCGGCTCCATGGGGCAGGGGTAAGTCCTCATGGGGCCCGTGGAATGGATTAGGTAGAGAGGATGTAGTCAGATTTAGGATGGTAATGGAAAATGATTTTTGGACATTTGAGGACAGTGACAGACTGTGAGTGTGTAGAGGGGACGTAGCTTAGCTACGTAGTGTTAAAAAGGAACGTGCTGTAGTGTAAGGGACGACGTGGGAGCACGAGTTAGGTAGGGGATTTAGATAGAAGGATGGCAGGATTCAGCGATGTGTGTGTTGGAAAGTTTGAGGAGAGTACATGGGTGAGTGAGTGAGGCCAGCGGGTCTGTGTGTATGGAGTGAATGGGGAATGCATGGTGCGATGAGTGATTTGGGGGAGGAGTGACTCCCGCCCAAGGGACCCGGGGTCAGTGTAGAGTGAGTTGGTGGGTTAGTTAAATTGAAAAATGGAGGTCGTTTTGTTGTTGTGGGGAAGTAGGCTCGAAACCCGTTTGGAGGGGTGCAGGAGCCCTGTTGACGGGCTGGGAGCGTGGCTGCGAACGGTGAGTATCGCTGAGTGGGTACCCGGGCACCGGCTAGTCGGCCGTGGTAGGCCAAGGGCCCATGGGGGGCCGGGTTTAGCGTAGTGGGCACGGGTGCGCCCGCTTGGTGCGGGGGCCCGGAGCGCCGTTAGCCGCGTGGGCAGTGTCGTGGGCACGGGTGACCCTCGGAAAGGGGCCGGGGCGCCAGCTCTGCACGTGTGCGTTTCAGGGGAGTTGCCATGGGGGCACTCCCCGGTGTTTAGGGAGCGTGGTAGGCTCGGAGGCAGTGTAGTGCCCGGGGGTGCCATCGTAGGGATTCGGCAGAGGGTCGTGCTGCCAAAGGGAGCCACGCGTCCCAGCCATGAGACGTGTGAGGGCACGGGAGGAAAATTAGAGGGCGAGGCCGAAACTTGAGTGGACACCAACACAGGCGACGGGAATCTGGGTTTTTAGAACCAATAGATTAAGCGAGAGGCGCTTGTTGAAAGCCCCGGGGTAGTTTAACAGTTAAATGGTTAGGGTAGATTAGGAAGTGTACCCCTCCGCACCATCCATCCCTTCGCTCTCGTTGTGGCGCTGGACCACTTTGGGTAGAGATCGCTGAACTCTGGGGAGGCCATCTTGAGGCTTTGGTTGGGCCTCGCCACAGGACGCTAGCTCTCCCTTATTCCCCTCCGGGAAGGGAACGTAGGGGTTGGGGGTAGGCTAGGAACGATAGGTTAGCCGAACAAAGACGATAAAGGGGTTAGGGGACGAATTATAGTGGGGAAGTAGGGAAGTAAAGATAAAACAAACAAAAAAAAAAAAATAAGTTGGGGGCTAAATTGGTTTTTCAAATTAAGGAGTGGGTAGGTACAGTGACAGGCAAAGGCGATAGGTGGGAGGGAGACAGGTAGGGTAGGTCCGAGTCCACCTTCTGTGTGGCCAACACCACCGTACTCCCTCCACCAACCTGCACTGCACGGCAAGAGGCCGGCCCACTTCATCGGCAGCTGTTGTTTTGCTACAAGGCCTGTGCCGGCCGGATCGTCCGACGACTGTTTTACTGCAAGGCCTGTGCCGGCCAGTTCGTCTGCCGGCTGTGTTTGCCTGCAACGGCCTTTTCTGCAGGCTATGTTGCCTTTACCCTGCCATGTCATGCCCACTGCCCCTGTTCACCAGCCCCGTTCAATTTTGCTTTGCCCCCCCTTGTTCAATTCCATGTGCGCCAGGATCCGCAAGCAACAGTTTGCAAGCTGCAGGAACTGTCTGTTTGCAGCTGCAACACGGGCCTGCAGTGGCGGCCCGTGCACCGGTTCTCTTTGACTCTCCTTTTTCCTGCAGAGTCCATTGATCCTGGGCCATGTTTTAGTGTAATTTATAAGGTTAAGGTGTTAAGTTGTATTGTAAATATGAGTGCGCCCCGGCATGTATGTGTTAGCGCCGGCAATTTTATTTAAGTCGTCCGTGTGAGTGAGTTTGTTTAGTTAGTTACTCAGCCCTCAGGTTATTTATTTTGGGGACACGAATACCATGAATGTCGCACTCAGGGATCCGTAGGTAAAGTACTAGGGGAGAACTACACATGATGGCACACGATAATTTGACGACTCGGGACGAGTCTGTAAAAGGGGAGGGGGTAGTGTTACGGCTGTGGAAATTCGCATTGCACCATCCAGGTCCCGTAGGTGAGAAATAGTTCTTAAGTACATGTGTAGTTAGCCCAAACCCATTGTCTAGAGGGAATTAATGTGATTCATTCGGGCTGCGATCCTTTGAGTTAGGCGTTTTTCTGTTCTGCTTTATTTTCGAACCAACCACACTTCAACGTCAACAACGCCAACCAACAACAACAACGTAACCACGCCACCACTCTAACAACGCCAGCCCCGCCACCTCACAACCACGCCACATCTCAACCACGCTACCCACAGCAACGAACGCCATCCTCAGCGGTCTACGAACGACGGTTTGCGCGCTGAAGGCCGTCGAACGGCTTCGCCTCGCCCCCACAAGACGCAGGTGGGAGGGAACGAGAGGGAACGCCCCCTTCTCGAAGCGCCTCGAAGGAGGGTGGAGCGAGAACGGGGCGGGGCGCCGGGCGTATAAGACGCGGAGGCGGCTGAGGCTGAGCTTCTCTTCGTCGTCGATGCTTCTGCTCTCTCCGGGTTCGTTGATTCTTCTGGTTCGGCGCTCGCTCGTCCTGCTGCTCGGGTTCGGCGTGTGCTCTCCTGTCGGTCGGTGCTCGGTCAAGGCGTCGAGAGGCCAGCAGAGCAGGCGCGAGGCGCGCCGGAGAGGCCTCGCCGACCACTGACGCGGGGAGTCACGGCAGAGGACGGTCGCCGAGGACTCACACACGCGCAGGGAAGTCGCGACTTCCATTTCTTTTGGGGTTTTGTGTGAATGTGTGTGTGTCGGCGCCAAGTCGCTGAAGTAGAATTGTGTAAGTGGTCCGTGTGTCGCGTTAGTCGGTAGTAGCTCTGCTTCTTTTGTTTTCTATTTGATATATGTGCATTTCTACTGTTTGCTTTATGTGTGCTACTCGTCCGTCTGTGTAATAAATACGTGTGCTTGTTGAATTCTTCCCCGTGTCGCTGCGTCCTTCCTTCGTTGGGTCTCCATCTTGTTTCACGTAGAGGGTTCGTCGTGGGCGCGGGCCGCCCGTATTATCTGAACCGTCAAGGCCGACGATAACACGCTCGGTTATCCCGTTAGCCCGGAACGAGCCGCTTAAGCGGATCGTGTCCGAAGTCGGCCTGTGGCGAGGTACAACCTCGGTAGGTTACCCGCGCGGGTACTTAGGTATATCGACTTTCGGCGATTCACACCTATTCCGCGCGGGTAGAATGCGGACTGGGTTGTGGTGAGGCCGAAAGGTCCACCCGTGACTGGATCCGGCGTTAGCCGGGAGGGTCACGACTGAATTGTCCGTCCGGTGGGCGAGGCGGTCGCGATTCGAGTCACGTGGCCGATCGCACGCCGACGGGCGCGAATTCGCAACAATATATATATATATACCAAATCCACTTGGGTTGCAATATACTGGTTGCGTTGGGCCACTGAATATATATGTATATATTATATACCAGTCGTATAACACCAGGGGGTTGACTCACGCTGTCATCCTTCCGAGGTCGGCGAAATGAGTACCAGTGTACTGGGCCCGGTGTATGCCCTGGTTAGATAGGTGTACCATATCCCTGTGTGTCGTAAGAGGCGACCAGGGTTGCATCAGGAAGGGCATCCGGCGTAAAAACCTATGCCAAATCATTATGCGGACAACAAAACGAATTTCCATACCGGATCGGTCGAGGCCTGGTTACCAACGACCGCCACCGGTACCGGTGGTCAGCAGGGTACCAGTGGAAATTGTGCTACTGCTTGGAGAAGGAGGAGAAGGAGACGGGGAAGGCAAGTCCGGAGGCAGTGGGAGAGGGGGAAGAGTAGAAGTGTGGGAGTGAGAGTTGGAACTCTGAATGTTGGGACGATGACTGGCAAAGGGCGAGAGTTGGCTGATATGATGGAGAGAAGAAAGGTGGACATACTGTGTGTACAAGAGACCAAGTGGATGGGGAGCAAGGCTAGGAGCATTGGAGGTGGTTTCAAACGTTTTCTACATGGTGTGGATGGGAGGAGAAATGGTGTCGGGGTAATCCTGAAGGAATATTATGTCAAGAGGGTATTGGAGGTGAGGAGAGTGTCTGACCGAGTGATGAGTGTGAAGTTGGAAATTGAAGGAGTGATGATGAATGTCATCAGTGCATAGCACCGCATATGGGGTGTGAGATGGAATATAAAGAAGATTTCTGGAGTGAGTTAGATGAAGTCCTACAAGCCAGTGTCTCGCACCCACTGTGAAATTTGGTGGAGGATCGGTGATGATCTGGGGGTGCTTCAGCAAGGCTGGAATCGGGCAGATTTGTCTTTGTGAGGGACTCATGAATCAAGCCATGTACAAGGTTGTCCTGGAAGAACACTTGCCTTCTTCTGCTCTGACAATGTTCCCCAACTCTGAGGATTGGTTTTTCCAGCAGGACAATGCTCCATGCCACACAGCCAGGTCAATCAAGGTGTGGATGGAGGACCATCAGATCAAGACCCTGTCATGGCCAGCCCAATCTCCAGACCTGAACCCCATTGAAAACCTCTGGAATGTGATCAAGAGGAAGATGGATGGTCACAGCCATCAAACAAAGCCGAGCTGCTTGAATTTTTGCGCCAGGAGTGGCATAAATTCACCCAACAGCAATGTGAACTGGTGGAGAGCATGCCAAGACGCATGAAAGCTGTGATTGAAAATCAGGGTTATTCCAACAAATATTGTTTCTGAACTCTTCCCAAGTTAAAACATTAGTATTGTGTTGTTTAAAATGAATATGAACTTGTTTTTTTGTATTATTTGAGGTCTGAAAACACTGAATCTTTGTTGTTATTTTGACCAGTTGTCATTTTCTGCAAATAAATGCTCTAATTACAATATTTTTATTCGAATTTGGGAGAAATGTTGTCAGTAGTTTATAGAATAAAACAAAAAATGTTCATTTTACGCAACACATACCTATAATAGTAAAACCAGAAAAACTGATAATTTTGCAGTGGTCTCTTAATTTTTTCCAGAGCTGTATATATTGTTATGGATCTCGCCCCGTCGTCGTGCGGGCGACCGCTTTAACTAATCGCGGCCGCGCGCCCACCGGACGGGCAATCCTAGTCGCAGCTTTCGGATCAACGCCGAAATCCAGCTACGGGTGTGTTTTTAATCACACCGTAAATCAGCCAACTCTTCTGTCCGCGCGCGACGATTTGTCGATTTACCTAAGTATGCGCGCAGACAGAAATGCCGGGGATTTACACCTCAACGGGACCTGCTTGGAAACGAGCCGCTTAAGCGCTCGCCCCATTTGCGATTTCCGAGCGGTGTATTATCGCGAGGCCCCGTTGGACCCGATTATCTTTTCGGCTATTAAAAGCCAGCTAATATTCCGTCGTAATAATGGCAGTCAATGACAGGAAAGGACGCAACGAACAGGTGAACATTTAAACAATGACATTATTTCACACACAACACATATGCATTGAATGGGGGTAGGACAAGACACGAGCAACAAAGACCTACAGCCGTATCTATTTATTATCTACACAATCACTTAACAGTTCTATCTAGCGGACACGGCGCCACAACTTTCATTCAAAGAAACCCCAGGAAAGGAAAGGACAAGAACAGGGCCGTAGGCCTTTAATGTTCGCGGAGCTGTGGAGACCGCAAGAGCTCCGAGAGGCCGTGCTGGTTACCTGCCACCTCGTGGTGACTCGCTGGGGGATCCTCGACGTTTCGCCGTAAACACGGCAGCTCGGTTGGTCCAGGCCCGCCGTGCGGCCTGGTGGATCGGCCTAGCCGATGACGCCTCAGAGGAACGAACGGGCCTTGCTCTCTTTAACGAGTTGATGCTCTTTTAAAAGCCCGCCACTCCTCAGCGTTGCTCGGGCCGGCTGGCGACTTCTCTCCGGCTGTGTCCACTGACCCACGGTTCGGCACGGTACTGCCGCTGGGCTGCGCTCCAGGCTTCGCTGCACTCCGATGACCCGACTGCCTCCACTGGACTCAAACCTTGACAGACTGCTCACAGACTTCTCGGCGAACCCAGACCGACTGCTCACAGACTTCTCGGTGAACCAGACGACTGCAGGCAAAACTACACTGACTCCTGGCGAACTCCAGGCAAAATTCCAGGCAAAACTGACTCTTCAGGCAAGAACTCAAACTCGGCGGTTCAGCCCCGCTTTTATGGGGTCCGGGGGGGGGGGTGAGTTTGATCCCCCACCTCGACCTTTCACCCCGCTGGCTCCGCCCTTTTGGTATTTTGATCCGATCTCGTCGCGAAATGCGGAGAAAGCGGACGTGGCAGAGATCATCGGCCGTGGAAAGCGGACGTGGCAGAGATCATCGGCCGTGGAAAGCGGACGTGGCAGAAATCATCAGCTCCCGCCCCAACGAGTCCCCGCATCGGTCGGCAGAGATGCGTCGTCCGCGGATGCCGTTGCTGGACAAGATGGCGGCGTTTGTGAGATGAAGGTGAGGCGATGTTGTTCGTTTGTGGAGATGAAGGTGAGGCGATGTTGTTCGTTTGTAGAGATTTTGTTGAGGAGATGGTGAGGCGATGTCGTGGTTGGCGCTGTGGTGGGCATGGCGTGGTTGTTGAGATGCCGTTGTGGTTGTTGAAGTAGTGGTTGTGGTTGTTGAGATGCGGTTGTAGTTGTTGAAGTAGTGGTTGTGGTTGTTGAGATGCGGTTGTTCCAAAATAAAGATAGCAAAAGAATAATGGCTGACTCAAAGATCACAGCCCGGTTAACACGAATAATTCCTGTTAAACATCGGTGGGAAATCTATTCTGAACACACACTTAGGACATAACTGATCTCTGGGAAACCTGAATGGTGTTCTGTGAATTTCCACAACCGTAACAATATATATATATATATACATAATGTTTTTTTTTAATTCACGGAATTTTTCAGGAACGTCGCCCCCGTGAAGAGTGGTGTCCGAGAGTACCATTCTTTAACCGACTTTTATGACAATTATGGCTTTAGATTTTTCTTTAAAATAAAAACACGATAAGGAATAACAAGAGAATTTGACACAGGAGGAACCCATCCCCATCATGCCTGTTTTATACACACCAACACCAGATTAAATAAATCCATGAAATCTAATGACGTAATCTAATTTAGGAGATTTGGGGGGGGAGTGGAGTGGTGGTGAGAGAAAGTGTGACAAGCTCAGGGACATCACCAAGGCGTTCAAAAAAAGGGAGTTTTTTTTTTGTCTGTGTTTTTTTTTTAATTGGGGGGGGAGGTGGGGGCAAAGGCGGTATTGAGTGAAAGAATATACAACTGATCGCACACTATTCCTTGATGAGATCATCTCACAGACATTCAAATAATCAGATGTACACAATCACAATACATACTCAAGCAACCTACCAGTCCTGCCAATATTCCTGTACCCCTCTATCTCCAATGCTTCTAGGTACCGATCTAATTCCACCTTAAAGTTACAAGAAACACCCACCGTGGCAGTGGGTGAAGCGGATATGCGGTGGGTTAATATTCTGCTTATTATTCTTTTTCTTTAACAGCCACAATTATCCACACATTCTTGTCAGGTTGGTCGTAGGAAGCTTGTCTTTCACGAACCAGCTGCCTCGGCCTCACATTCAACTAAGGGTACAGCAGGAATTTGGAATTCGTTCATCGCTCGCCTCCAATTCACGAAGGACACCGTGGGATCTTTTACGACCACCAACTTCTGCTTTCAGACGGTACTCCAGTTTAACATCCACCCGAGGGACGTCGCACACATTGATGAATCACTCTGCCTGTGAAACACCGGGATGACAGTTTATAGCTGGGTCGGGATTCAAACCCAGGCTAGACAGCTTAGAGGCGAGTGTGCGTTATGAATGGAGTTGTGCGTCAAATAAAGGTCACAATTAGTTTGTAAGGGTTGAAGCCATTCAACACTTGAAGCCATGGCCGGGAGAAATGACACATGAGGCCCCAAGATATATGTTATAAAAAAAATCCACGTGCAGTCCACAAAATCTTATGGCTTCAAAAATTGGACAGGTAATGGGATACATCATTTTTGCGTAAAGGCTCGTTTGAACACCTTTCCTGGAGGTCTAGCAAGTTGAGACAGCTCGGATCCATTAGTATGTGGGGAACGTGTTAAGCATAGAATACCTCAAGAACGTCGGGGGTGGGTTCCATTACCAATCGGCTTATAGAGCATTCGCCAAGTGGCTTAAGCACTCAAGCAAACACTCCATTGAACCGGTTGATAAGGAATGCCTGGTTTGGCAAGCAATAGCAAGCTTCTCGTTAATGGAACACACCGCTGGTTTGCTTCAAATTTATTTCAGCTGCGACTGTTTTTATACTCCTTAACACGGATTTCATCCAAGGGGAAAATCCACCTTGGGGAGGGAGGCAGGTTTAGTCACTATGATCGCCTTCGTGTGACCCTTATTCCCCCTGGCAAGTTTGGTTGAGATTGAATAAATAACGACCGAATGTATCACGGTCAGATGGACAAGACGACCCAAATTGCGTACTTTAGTATGATCTGATGTTTCTGCTGCCACTACCTTTTTTAGGGAGACCATTCCATGCATTAACTACTCTCTGAGTGAAAGGCCCTGCCTTAGGCCTAAGTCACATTTGCCACGGCGGCCGTGGGTCTACAAAATCTACGGCCAATAGCAATTATAGGGCAGCCGCAGTATTTCCACGGTCACACAATGTAGCAGTCACATATGTTTTTATTTTTCGGGAGCCGCACGGCATATTTATAAATTGTGGAGACCGAAACGTGGGGGTGCCGTACGGTCTTTGATTTGATGTCGCACGGTGACCTTAGGGCGTTCCTGCGGCGGCCATAGAATTTTCAAGGCAGACGCAAGGTGCCCGCAAGGCGACCGCAGGGGACCGCAGGGGGCCCTAAGGCGAACGTGCGGCCAGACGGACGGTAACGAGTGGGTTCTTTTTTTTCTTTTTTTTACAGTTCTTTTGTTTCGGCTTGTCCAATTGCTACGGCGAACGTAGAAATGAAAAAAGTTATAACTCCGCGTTATAATTCCACGTCGACCCCTACGGCCTGTAAAATATAGCCAAACGGCGTAGGGCACACCTGAGGCACCCGCAGAAACTCTGCGGCGCCGCATGTTTCTGTCAATTCAGAGGGCGTACGGCCGCCGTATCCTCGCCGTAGAGCAAATGTGACTTAGACCTTACTACCATCTTAAGTTCTTAACCCTCCTCTTCTTTACTCCCAGGCTATGTCCCTGGTCCTATCACTGTCTATTCTGATGAAGAACTCTTCCGAACTTATGTTGTCCAGACCCTTCAATACTTGTAAAATCCAAGATTTTTCAAGTACAGAGTGCCCTAAAAAATGACATCATTTCGTAGTCTAATAACATAGCTAATTCTCGCTCAAATGATCTCAAATTTTAACAAAATGTGTAAAACCTAAGTAAGTTGAATGTTTAATTCTTATCTCAATAGAGAATCTACCAGGAAGATGGATTGGGCTGCCAGTGATAATGACAATGTGCTGTTGAAATGGCCACCACATTCACCTGACTTGACACCTTGTGATTTTTTTTCTATGGGCTATGTGAAAGGACTGGTCTATATCCCCCTCTTCCTACAAGCCTAGAGGAACTTAAGCAGAGATTCACTGAGGCGCTGGAGAATGTTACGCAAGACATGCTACAGTGTGTTTGGCAGGAGCTGGACCACTGACTTGACGTGTGTCGTGTCACAGGCGGTGCGCATATTGAACATTTGTGAAGTTTTGAAAAACGGTTATAAATCTACATCCTTCTGAATCTCTTGTTCGAATTTTGAAGAATAAATCTTTTATTGTTCAACATGAAGCCTATTTACTTTCGTTTGCCTGGGACATGTAGTTACTTAGATATTCAAGTTTCAAATGATGTCATTTTTTAGGGACACCTCTGTATATTAGTTAGTCAATTTTGTTATTCTGTTGTCTGTCTGTCATCTGTCTATCGGCTATCGCCTAATTTTCATCCGAATGACTTGAAATTTGAAGAGGATTTATATTTTAGGTACTGAATCCAACCAGGTAATTATTTTGAGGTCAACATGGACCAAAAGGTCAACATCGGCCACAAGGTCAACAACTGAGGTGGGATTTCTAAAATCCTCAATTTTCATCCGATTGACTTGAAAATTGAAGAGCGTTTGCATATCAGGTCAGTGAATTCAACCACCAATTATTTTTGAGGTCAACATCGGCCAAAAGGTCAACATATAGGCCGAATTTCTAAAATTGTTAAATTTTCATTCGATCGACTTGAAATTCGAAGAGGAATTGCATATTTGGTCACTGAATTAAACCAGCTAATTATTTTTGAGGTCAAATTGGTTTTATGGATTTTGCAAGTTTCGTGCTCTGCACGACGTCTTCTTCTTGTTATTCTGTCTGTCTGTCTCTCTGTCTGTTTGTCTGTCTCTCTGTCTGTTTGTCTGTCTGTTTATCACCTACAGGTCACAATTTCAAACCGATCTTCACGAAACCTCACCACATGGTCGAGTTCGTCATAAGGAAGAAGCCTATTGTTTTTGAGGTCAAAAGGTCAACATAGGCCCAAGGTCAACAACCATGGTGGTATTTCTAAAATCCTCAATTTTCATCTAAATGACTTTAAATTTGAAGAGGATTTATATTTCAGGTCACTGACTTCAACCAGCCAATTATTTTGGAGGTCAACATAGGTTCAAGGTGAACAACTAAGATGGGATTTTTAAAATCTTCAATTTTAATCCCATTGACTTGAAATTTAAAGAGGATTTATATTTCCAGTCACTGAATTTAACCAACTAGTTATTTTTGAGGTCAACATCGGCCAAAAGGTCAACATAGGCCGAATTTCTAAAATTGTCAATTTTCATCCGATTGACTTGAAATTCGAACACGATTTGCACAGTGCGTCACCGAATTTGGAAATCAACTATTTTTGAGGTCAAAAGGTCAAAGGTGAACTCAAGGTCAAAATTCTAAAATCATCAATTTCAATCTGAAAAACAATCAATTTTCATCAAATTGACCTGAGCTTTAATTAAGATTGTCAATTTTAATCTTAATGAAATGGATAATTTGATGTATCCATGGCAACCTTTGGAGGAGGGGGGGGTGGATTTAGCAAGTATCGCGCTCCGCACGACGTCTTTTTCAATGTTATCTCGTTGGTGAGAACGTCTGCTCCGAGTCTGTGAGGTCGGTGCTTCAAACCCCGGCCGAATTAGCTCAAAGACTTTAAAATGGTACGTGCTGCTTTCCTTGCTTTACGTTGAGCATTTCTAAGGATAAGAGGACGGACAATCCCCATTGGTTGTCATCCATGAGGAGGAGGCGGCAACGCCCCGCTGAGTGAGGTGAGAGAGGCGTCACAATTGTTGTGACGTCACTAGTACTCAGAATTCCTCGGAAAGAATTCCCCCCAAGCTGTGACTGTCTCGTCTTTCGGTGTTGTGTTGTCTCATGCGTTTATCTGTACGTCCAAGTGTGGTGAGATGTGGTTGTGGCAGCTCCACTGCGAGCCAACATAATTGTAGTTAGTAAAACAAAAGAAGAAAATCGCATCGTAACACCTTTCTAATATAAAAGGCATGAAGCTTTAACAGTACAACGTTAAACCTGATCTGCCAAGCACGGTTAGAATCACTGAAATCTCATTATTAATCAAAGTTCGGGCGTGGTTAGGTTAGGGTGAACCTGACTACGTGGTTAGGTTAGGGTGAACCTGACTACGATGGAGTTAGGGTGAACCTGACTAGTGGTTAGGGTGAAACCTGACTACGTGGTTAGGTTAGGGTGAACCTGAAGTGGTTAGGTTAGGTGAACCTGACTACGTAGGTTAGGGTTAGGGTGAACCTTGACGGTGAACTAGTGGTTAGGTTAGGGTGACCTGACTACGTGGTTAGGTTAGGGTGAACACTGACTACGTGGTTGAGGTTAGGGTGAACCTGAAGTGGTTAGAGTGGCGGCTTGGGATCCTAGGGTCCTGAGTTCAAACCCCGTCGGCCGCTGAACTAATACACCAGTCGGTTGATATCGATCAGTGTATCCAGGCATTTATTAATTTTATTTACTCCGTATTAACTGATTTATCTTGTGAGCAATTAACTGATTTAATGCGGTTTAAACATCGGAATGCAAACTACCTGACATTATATTTATGACGTATTTATTTAAGACTCTGCCGACGGTGTGCGACGTTTTTAAACACATACAATCAAAAAACAAACTCGAACGCCGGGGCCGCAGTTGACTCACAAACAGCAAGCGGCGTTCGACGCTCGTTGCCACGGAGAAGCGTCGCCATAGCAACAAGGCGGAAATGACAAGCGGGCGCTACGGCAATCTTCAGCGACCAAAACAGTCGAAAATTGCGCAATTAAAAATACCTCCGTGTGCACACCTTCGCCGGTTAGCCACGGAAGCGCATGTCATTTCGGGAGACCCGCCCCGGGAGCGGAGCTTCATGTCGATACTCCAGCCGTGCAAGCTTCACACTGGCGTCGCCCATCGTTGGTAGGTGAGGCGGCACAGCAAGGCTTGTGCTGCAAACAAGACTGGATGAACGCGCTGTTGTTTTTACCGCTGTTATATGAAATAGTGCATTATATAGATTTTAAAATAATCACTGTCACTCCGTCATGGGGTTGTGATGACGCTGCGAGGTGTAAATCCCGATTTCTCGTGACTCACAATGTTCACTCGTGTTTTTGGTGTGATGGGTTACAGTGCTTTATGATTGCCTAACTAGTTTTAACAGCAGTTAGTTAGTGTGTGTGTTTGTGTGTGTGTGTGTGTGTGTGGTGTGTGTGTGTGTGTGTGTGTGTGTGTGTGTGTGTGTGTTTTTGGTCATCGATATCGATTTCTTTACAAGAACGCTTTTCTCTGCTGTTGCAACTTGAACCTGAACTGAACATGTCTGCGTCGCACTGATCTGTTGCGCTGTTCGTTTCCACTGCTGGTGAATTTGAATGAAAGAAACGCGTTTTTGGTGGATTGAGATCTGATTTTTTTCAGTAAAAATACGCTGCTTGTATAAATGGTGATGAACACGGGGTGGGGGGGGGGGGGCGAGCCTGGTGTTGGCTCAGTGGTTGGGTGGAGGCTTGGGATCCTAGGGTCCTGAAGTGGTTGGGTGGCGGCTTGGGATCCTAGGGTCGAAGTGGTTAGGGTGGCGGCTGGGATCTAGGGTCCTGAAGTGGTTAGGGTGGCGGATTGGGATCCTAGGGTCCTAAAGTGGATAGGGTGGTGGCTTGGGATCTGGGTCCTGAATGGTTGGGTGGTGCTTGGGATCCTAGGGTCCTGAAGTGGTTAGGGTGGCGGTTTGGGATCCTAGGGTCCTGAAGTGGTTAGGTGGCGGCTTGGATCAGGGTCTGAAGTGGTTAGGGTGGCGGCTTGGGATCCTAGGGTCCTGAAGTGGTTAGGGTGGCGGCTTGGGATCTAGGGTCCTGAAGTGGTTAGGGTGCGGCTTGGGATCCTACGGTCCTGAGTGGTTAGGGTGGCGGCTTGGGATCTCGGTTGGGGGCTGGATCTAGGGTCCTGAAGTGGTTACGGTGGCGCTTGGGATCCTCGGGTCCTGAAGGGTTAGGGTGGCGGCTTGGGATCCTAGGGTCCTGAAGTGGTTAGGGTGGCGGTCTTGGGATCCTATGGTCCTGAAGTGGTTAGGGTGGCAGCTTGGGATCTAGGGTCCTGAAGTGGTAGGGTGGCGCTTGGGATCTCGGGTCCTGAAGTGGTTAGGGTGGCGGCTGGGATCCTAGGGTCCTGAAGTGCTTAGGGTGGTGGCTTGGGATCCTAGGGTCCTGAAGTGGTTGGGTGGCGGCTTGGGATCCCGGTCCTGAATGGTTGGGTGGCGGTTTGGGATCCTAGGGTCTGAGTTCAAGCCCGTCAGCCGCTGAATTAATACACCAGGGGGTTGACTCAGCCTGTCATCCTTCTGAGGTTGGCGAAATGAGTAACAGTTCCAGTGTGTGTACTGGTAGAGGGGCACTGCCATCAGCGACACAGTCACGCTTCAATAGAAATGATAGCTACCCCGGCAGTGAGGCTGCCATAACCGACCCACCACACGGGGGGGGGGGGGGGGGATGAATACGTTTGGAATACGCCTTCACCGATTGCCATGACCAGGGCAAACTTTGTCCATCAGTTGTCATGATTGTCAGTATTACTCCTTTAATACCGTGCGTGGCTGTATGTGCAAAAAAAAAAAAAAACTTTCAAACCGATGCCAGAAACAACAACCACACAGGCCGTCCTTCACTTCGCGTGCCCGTCACGTGCGTGGCCGTACGTGCAAAAAAAGAAAAAGAATGTGGGCGTCAATCGTGATGTCATAGCACCGTGTCCTGTCATTGTGTTTGGTTAAATAAATGGCCATAACTTGGGAACCACTTGTCCGATTAATATCAACCTTGAAAAGCACATCCACGGTCCCGCAGCAATATAGCTGGCAAGTTTCCATTAGATCGGACCAGTGTTGTCGAGAAAAAGCGGTCACAGACAGACAGACACACACAGACACACACACAGACACACACCAGACACAACACACACACACATTGCTGGAATTATAGATAGATAATAACCAATAGGGAAGGTGCTATTCTTAACGTTCATTATGTGATAACTATTCTAAAAGTCTACGTGCTGTGTGTGTTTCATTTTAAGCATGCGGTTTATAACGAACAATATATATATATATATCGACCCCCACATCTCTCACCTGTGAATGGAGGGAATAGCCAATCAGCTCTCACCTAATCAACTAGACCCAGGTGGCGAGGAGTATATAAATGATTGACCCCTCCCATGCTCCTCTCGCCAAAGTAGCTGCATAAAGCACCCAAGAAACTTATGCAAGGTAATTGCTTAACGCTGTTTACAACATTGCTGTCTAACGCTGTCACTGATGATTCGCCAATAAGTGATGAAACCAGTCCGGTAGCTGAGGGGGTGTATAGCATTGGATTGTCGTGTGTGTACAACGTGTGAATGTCTTTATAGTTGTTGAGGAACTCTGGGAAGGGTTCGAAACAGCGTTTAGCACTGTTAGACATACTCCCGTCCAGACATACCGTCTGGACGCATCCGAGACGAACACGTCCAGACATGACCACCGTCCGGATATGTCCAGAGACAGACAGAAAGAGATGGGGTGAACAGTGAGAGGGGAGATGCGGAGGAGGGTACTGCACTGCATTGGAAGGGAGTAGAGCAAGGATGAGAGAGAGAGAGAGATGGGGAAGGGGTTAGCAGAAATAATTTGTTATGCTTAATGAACACACACACATACACTACACAACACACACACACACACCACACACACACACACACACACACACACACGTGCTTGGCCAATATCGGCAATTTTTCGGAATCGGCACGTTGGAGTTAGTGTGATTATCAACTTCAGTATTACTGCATGCCTGGTGTTGGCTTAATGGTTAGGGTGGTGGGCTTTGGATCCTTGGGTCCTGAGTTCAAATCCCGCTCAGCTGTTGAATTAATACAGGTGGGGTGAACTCGACCTGTCAACCTTCGAGGTCGGCAAAATGAGTGCCAGCATTGCTGGTATACTGTGTCGGAGTGGCGACCCATCCAGGATTGTGCCCAATAGCCATGGAGATGCTTAAAGGCAGCACCACGCTCTGCACGAGTATGGTCCAATCTCCTCTCCTCCCAGAAACCTGAGTAGCTTTCACGAAAAACAATGTGGATTGATATAGACGTTTCGGGATATGTTCCAACATTTATCTTTATAAACAGCTGCGTGTGGAGGGTGGAAAAAATGGCTCAGTAATTAGAAACACGTTGATACGGTAAACAGCTCGGAAAATCAGGTGTTATTTCAGAGAACACTCGCTCAGGGCGGTGGAGCACGGCACTCGCTAGGGCGGAGCCGGACCACTCGCTCGGCGGCGGAGACGGACGCTCGCTCAGGCGGGCAGCATCGCAGGGTGGACACGACACTTCGCCAGGGACGGCACGGACCATCTCGCTCAGGGGGCGGAGCACGACACTCGCTCAAGGGCGACGAGAGCGGACCACTCGCTCAGGGCGACGGAGCACGGACCACTCGCTCAGGGCGACGGTAGCACGGACCACTCGCTCAGGGCGACGGAGCACGGACCACTCGCTCAGGGGCACGGAGCACGGACCATCGCTCAGGGCGACGGAGCACGGACACTCGCTCAGGGCGACGGAGCACGGACGCACTCGCGGCGACGGAGCCGACCACTCGCTCAGGGCGACGGAGCAGACCACTCGTCAGGGCGCGGAGCACGGACCACATCGCTCAGGGCGACGGAGCACGCGCTCAGGGCGGGAGCACGGACAACTCGCTCAGGGCGACGGAGCACGGACCTCTCGCCGGGCGGGAGCACGGACACTCGCTCAGGGCGACGGAGCACGGACCACTCGCTCAGGGCGACGGAGCCGGACCATCGTCAGGGCGACGGAGCACGGCCATCCTCAGGGCGACGGAGCACGGAACCACTCGCTCAGGGGCCGGAGCACGGACGATCGCTCAGGCGACGGAGCACGGACCACTCGCTCAGGGGAGGAGCACGGACCACTCGCTCAGGGCGACGGAGCACGACAACTCGCTCAGGCGATTTGCACGGACCACTCGCTCAGGGCGACGGAGCACGGAACATCGCTCAGGCGACGGAGCACGGACCACTCGCTCAGGGGACGGAGCACGGACCACTCGCTCTGAATGACGTGGCGTGGCAAAGCGTCCGCAGTGCCTGCACGATTCGCTCAGAATGACGTAGCGCAGTAGCTTTCGACAATGGGCGTCGGCAAGTGCTTAAGCACTCATGCAAGTTGGCCAGGCTGTCATGCATACCATCAAGGATCCTTTAACTTGAAAGCCGGTTTCACCGCGCACGCAGCGGTTAATGAAACATATTGCATTAATGAATACATGACTTTATCCACAAAAGAGTTGCAGCTAATGCAGAGCATCCCTGGAGACATCTCGCAAAGTTTCAATCGCCCGCAAAATCTCAGTTAGTTCCACAAAGCTCGAAACAAGTGTGTCTACCCTCAGGAGAGCCACGAAACAACATCTTTCAAATCTTAAGTCTGAACTCTCAAACCTGTCTTTCTCCTCCATTCTGGTGCATCTAGTTAAGTCTGTTTCTGGTGTATGTTCCACTCCATCCTTCCCTTACCTCAATAGCTCTCGCTATCGAGTGCAGCTGTGGCTGCTGGTTGCATCATTGGTTGGGACGTGGCTATGCCCTGATGCCAGTGTCCTTACCAGTGCACTGGTATTCATTTTGCCGACCTCGAAGGATGACAGGCTGAGTCAACCTCCTGGACCCTGGTGTTAATTCAGCGGCAACGGGGTTGAACTTAGGACCGAGGATTCCAAGCCTCCACCCTAACCTAATCAACACCAGCGCTTACCTCAAATAGCTGCACAGCTGACACTGCCCGTGAAAGGCTGAATGCCTGAACTCTGTGTTTGCTTCGAAATCGTGTCCCAAACCCATCGCTTTCTGTACCCACCTTACCCAGTCATATATATATATATATATATAATATATATATATTATATATATATATATATTTAATGTTGTGCGGCCTCGGGTCGGGGCGAGAAGACCATGAGGGAAGGAAGCTGTCTCGGTCCCATCAGACTCTCCGGAATTGCAGGCAGCCGCACACGGATAATCCGTGAAGTGGCTGGTCGCTAATCGACGTGAAAGCAATACTCAACACGTGATAATGGGTCTTCGTCTAAGGCAGGGTCTCCAACCTGCGGCCCCTTAGACGGATTTATGCGGCCTGCGGTGCCATATTAAGTTTACATTACAATGCGGCCCGGATACTGCCAATTTGTCAGGGTCAATGATCAAAGATTCTGTATTTTTTATTATGATTTTGATTCATGATTAGACACGTGTTTTACCACGATTATTCATCTCTATTATAATACCAAGCTTGCACACTAAAAACTCGGCTCGCCGTCACACGATCCCTATGAAATTGCTGTGGCACTTAGCGGAACAGCCGACAATGTTTGGGAAGTCTTGGCGTTCCATAGTCCACTTGCATTTTGCACAATGGTATTTTGTCATTCGCCGTGTACGGTCTGTCGTCTGCTACCAGCTATGTTGTACTGCTATCCCGTGCATGTGCACGGGTTCGCTAGTTATCATATTCATTGGCAAGAAAAATATATTCAGCACTAATTTTTGTTTAAATTTCCGCATATTAATTATATCTTATTTTTTTTTTTCCGGAATTTAGCGTCCTATTTTGGGTGCGGCCTCCGCCCCTCACCACTTTTGGTTTTGTGGCCTCCACCTAAAGTTTGGAGACCCTGGTCTAAGTTTACGGTAACCTAAAATAATCACGTGACTAATTACGGGGGCATGCCCTCGGTATGCTTGTCCGAACCGTGTCATCTTACTGGGTCAGATGCAGACGAGCGACACTGCAAGGAACATACCGGCTAGTAGAGCGGATCGTTGGGAGATGAAGTCCCAGCTAGGCTGGGATATGGACACTGCTGGATCAATGAAAAGAAACACAAAAACAAAGCTGGAACATTTCTACCAATTATTTATTCCAGACAGGCGAGGAAAAAATATGTGGCATAGTGATGGATTTATTGTTGTATGTAAGCAGGGATAGTAAGGAATTATTGGGGTGCACAACAAAGCAAGAATCGTACAAAGCGGACACAGAGCAGACTTATCCCAATATATTTCTTCTACACTCTTTATTTAGGCAATGACAGGTGCCATGACATGCATACACACACACACACAACACACACACACAAAACCTGATGAAGAGGAGATAATCATGAGAAAGGAGAGGAGATGGGGCAACGAGTCTCACAATACCTTGCACAGTCGTCCGGCCGCGCTACCAAGTACACTTTGGGGGACGCTCGCTGAGCGATCTCCTTGAGAGTCGGCGTGTTTGTCTCCTGCTTGGTTACTGTGCAGGCTCAGCACGTGCACGGTCCAGAGAATAGGCAGAGCTGACGGCAGGGAGGTGCGTGGGTGGGGCCAGCAGGTGAGAGGCGGTGGGTGGAGCCAGTGGAGAGAAGCGGAGCCAGCAGGCAAGACGACTGTGCAGGAAGGCGGTAGCAACAGCGAATGTTGAGATCCCAGTTTTTGAACGGCTTCGCAATCTGCCTTTTATGAGATCCATGTGGAGGGTGGGGGTAACGACCCGAAGCGATGCGTCGTCACCCGAATCGTACCTCCAATTGGACCCTGGCCTCGTGCTGCCCGGCCCCTATGGCCGAAGTGGTTCTCATTTTTCATCCGGCGAGACATGGCTGAGCTGTAGAATTGTCTTGCTCCGAACACCGCGATATGAATTGCCTTGCACCGAACTCCCAGGCCATGGCTGGCCGAGGTCGCGTCGGCCCCGCAGGCTTGTTCAGGCACCCCAGCACTGCGGTTGGGCTGGTAATGCGCTTGTTCGTCGTATGGCCATGCGCCGAGCGATCTGGACCGTGCTGTCGCCTGCTTGGTGTGATTGCTGCGAGGGGAGGTGGGGTGCCTCTGCCGTTGTGGGAGATTTGGTGGCGAGGTGGCGAGCAAAGATCGATGGTAGATTGCCGTTGTAATCAGTGCGCAGACCCGAATAAAGATGTGTGTCGTGCGCGTCCCGTAAGTGCAATGGTAATAATCACGGGGCTGCGCACGTGTCTGTTGTCGTGCATGTGGTTATTTATCAAGTGGTGATCCACACTACCTGAGCGCAGTGCCAGCCCCGATCTGTGTCATGATGAAGGAAAGGATTGGATATAAATCAGGTTGAAAGAAGATAGATATATGTATTAGATGCAGATTTGGTTGAAAAGAAGATATAAGACGATGCAGATTTGAATGAAAGGGCATGCGCGTGCGTCCTGTACAGTGAGTGGAGGTTTTGCTGGGCTGCACGCGTGTCTGTATCGTGTTTAATGTATGATTCATCTATCCCTTAGACGCAGTATTCTTGCACCTGTGTCATGTCTTGTTTGTGTTTCTCCTCTCATGGTGCCATACCACTGCACCCAGCTCTTCTCCACTGTAAATGTACTGGTGTCTGCCATCTTGATTTATTCATGAATAAGAGGAAAGAGTTGGAATGAAGATAAGAATTGAATGGAAAATGGAGATATAATAG
>CM068958.1:89187345-89198730 GCA_035128595.1 Eptatretus atami | reverse complement strand
TCGGCAAGTGGCTTAAGCACTCATGCAAGTTGGCCAGGCTGTCACTGCATACCATCAAGGATCCCTTTAACTTGAAAGCCCGGTTTCACCGCGCACGCAGCGGTTAATGAAACATATTGCATTAATGAAATACAATGACTTTATCCACAAAAGAGTTGCAGCTTAATGCAGAGCATCCCTGGAGACATCGCAAAGTTCAATCGCCCGCAAAATCTCAGTTAGTTCCACAAAGCTCGAAACAAGTGTGTCTACCCTCAGGAGAGCCACGAAACAACATCTTTCAAATCTTAAGTCTGAACTCTCAAACCTGTCTTTCTCCTCCAATTCCTGGTGGCATCTAGTTAAGTCTGTTTCTGGTGTATGTTCCCACTCCATCCCTTCCCTTACCTCAAATAGCTCTCGCTATCGGTGCAGCTGTGGCTTGCTGGTTGCTCATTGGTTGGGACGTGGCTATGCAGCTGATGCATGTCCCCTTACCAGTGCACTGGTATTCATTTTGCGACCTCGGAAGATGACAGGCTGAGTCAACTCGCTGGACCCTGGTGTATTAATTCAGCGGCCAACGGGGCTTGACTTAGGACCCGAGGATTCCAAGCCTCCACCATAACCACTAAGTCAACACCAGGCTTACCTCAAATAAGCTGCACAGCTGACACTGCCGTGAAAGGCTGAATGCCTGAACTCTGTGTTTGCTTCGAAATCGTGTCCCAAACCATCGCTTTCTGTACCACCTTACCCAGTCATATATATATATATTATATTTATATATATATATATATATATATATAATATTTATATGTTGTTGCGGCCTCGGGTCGGGGCGAGAAGACCATGAGGGAAGGAAGCTGTCTCGGTTCCCATCAGACTCTCCGGAATTGCAGGCAGCCGCACACGGATAACTCCGTGACGTGGCTGGTCGCTAATCGAACCGTGAAAGCCAATAACTCAACGCTAGGATATAGGGTCCTTCGTCTAAGCCAGGGGTCTCCAACCTGCGGCCCTTAGACGGATTTATGCGGCCGTGCGGTGCCATATTAGTTACATTACAATGCGGCCCGCGATACTGCAATTTGTCAGGGTCAATGATCAAAGCATTCTGTATTTTTTATTATGATTTTGATTCATATTAGACCACGTGTTTTTAACACGATTATTCATCTCTATTATATACCAAGCTTGCACACTAAAAACTCGCTCGCCGTCACACGATCCTATGAAATTGCTGTGGCACTTAGCGGACATGCCGACATGTTTGGAAGTCTTGGCGTTCCATAGTACCACTTGCATTTTGCCAATGCGTATTTTTGTCATTCGCCGTGTACGGTCTGTCGTCTGCTACCAGCTATGTTGTACTGCTATCCCGTGCATGTGCACGGGTATCGTAGTTTATCATATTCATTGGCAGAAAATATATTCAGCACTAATTTTGTGTTTAAATTTCCGCATATTAATTATATATCTTTTTTTTTTTTCGGAATTTAGCGTCCTATTTTTGGTGCGGCCCTCCGCCCTCACCACTTTGGTTTTGTGGCTCTCCACCCTAAAAGTTTGGAGACCCTGGTCTAAGGTTTAACCGGTAACCTAAATAATCACGTGACCTAATTACCGGGGGGCATCCCTCGGTATGCCTTGTTCCGAACCGTGTCATCTTACTGGGTCAGATGCAGACGAGCGACACTGCCAAGGAACATACCGGCTAGTAGAGCGGATCGTTGGGAGATGAAGTCCCAGCTAGGCTGGGATATGGACCATGCTGGATCAATGAAAGAAAACACAAAAACGAGCTGGGAACATTTCTACACAATTATTTATTCCAGACAGGCGAGGAAAAAATATGTGGCATAGTGAATGGATTTATTGTTGTATGTAAGCAGGGATAGTAAGGAATTATTGGGGTGCGACAACAAAGCAAGAATCGTACTAAAGCGGACACAGAGCAGACTTATCCCAATATATTTCTTCTACACTCTTAATTTAGGCAATGACAGGTGCCATGACATGCATACACACACACACACACACACACACACACACAAAACCTGATGAAGAGGAGATAATCATGAGAAAGGAGAGGAGATGAGGGCTAACGGTCTCACAATACCTTGCACAGTCGTCCGGCCGCGCTACCCAGTACACTTTGGGGGACGCTCCGCTGAGCGATCCCTCCTTGAGAGTCGGCGTGTTGTCTCCTGCTTGGTTACTGTGCCAGGCTCAGCACGTGCACCGGTCCAGAGAATAGGCAGAGCTGACGGGCAGGGAAGGTGGTGGGTGGGGCCAGCAGGTGAGAAGGCGGTGGGTGGAGCCAGTGGAGAGAAGGCGGAGCCAGCAGGCAAGACGACTGGCCAGGAAGGCGGAGCAACAGGCGAATGTTGAGATCCCAGCTTTTTGAACGGCTTCGCAATCTGCCTTTTATGAGATCCATGGTGGAGGGTGGGGGTAACGACCCGAAGCGATGCGTCGTCACCCGAATCGTACACTCCAATTGGACCCTGGCCTCGTGCTGCCCGGCCCCTATGGCCGGAAGTGGTCTCATTTTTACATCCGGCGAGACATGGCTGAGCTGTAGAATTGTCTTGCTCCGAACACCGCGATATGAATTGCCTTGCACCGAACTCCCAGGCCATGGACTGGCCGAGGGTCGCGTCGGCCCCGCAGGCTTGTTCAGGCACCCCCAGCATCTGCGGTTGGCGCTGGTCAATGCGCTTGTTCCGTCCGTATGCCATGCCGCCCGAGCGATCTGGACCGTGCATGTGCGCCTGCTTGGTGGTGATTGCATCGAGGCGGAGGTGCGGGATGACCTCTGCCGTTTGTGGGAGATATTGGTGGCCGAGGTGGCGAGCAAAGATCGATGGTAAGATGCCGTTGTAAATCAGTGCGCAGACCCGAATAAAGATGTGTGTCGTGCGCGTCCCGTACAGTGCAATGGTAATTATCACGGGGCTGCGCACGTGTCTGTTGTCGTGCATGTGGTTATTTATCACAGTGGTGATCCACACTACCTGAGCGCAGTGCCAGCCCCGATCTGTGTCATGGATTGAAGGAAAGGATTGGATATAAATCAGGGTTGAAAAGAAGATAGATATAAGTATTAGATGCAGATTTGGGTTGAAAAGAAGATAGATATAAGTACCAGATGCAGATTTGAATGAAAGGGCATGCCGCGTGCGTCCTGTACAGTGAGTGGAGGTTTTGCTGGGCTGCACGCGTGTCTGTTATCGTGGTTTAATGTATGATTCTACTATCCCCTTAGACGCAGTATTCTTGCACCTGTGTCATCGTCTTGTTTGTGTTTCTCCTCTCATGGTGCCATACCACTGCACCCAGCCTCTCTTCCACTGTAAATGTACTGGTGTCTGCCATCTTGATTTATTTCATGAATAAGAGGAAAGAGTTGGAATGAAGATAGAGATTGAATGGAAAATGGAGATATAATTAGACCGAGCTATAAGACCCACGCAACGCACTTCGTCCCATCAACCCATTAGACATGAGGGGTAGGTCTAACTGCACGTATACAAATAAAATAACTGTCTGGGGATCATTGTATGTTGGATGCCATTGCCTTAGAGGCATGCGGTTTCCAGAACCGCAACAATATATATCTATAAAAATCACTTTCGATTTAAGAAGTACTTTTCAGGAACGCATGTTGTTCATAAATCGAGGTATTACTGTACTTTGGCTCTGAGTTTGGCCCAACTGCACACACGCAGAGAGGAGTGAGATGATATTTATCCTCTGCCTGCCTGTCTGGCAGTAAAACAAAATTGAAAATCATTCCAAACAGGAAATGTACTGTTTTTAAGGACGTCATAAAGGACACAAACAGGCACAAATAACTAATGTAACGTGTTAGATAGGGCGGTGTAATAGCCACTGCATCAGTGGTACTAAATTTTTGTAATTTTTTTTATACGACGTTTAAGATCTTTATTTTAGTTCATTTGAATTGTATATGTGAACTCTGTGTGGGGTAAGGTGTTCTATGAACTCTATAGTTAGCTCTGCCACTTAGGGTTGGTGGAGGTTATGTTTTCACCCCTGTCTGTTTCTCTGGGAACAAGGTATCTCAAAAGATTGTGGATCGATTCCGAAAAAAAAAATTGGTCGACAGGTTGGGTGTGCGAAAAGGACGAATTGATTAGATTTTGGTGAAGATCCAAATCCAGATCTGGCTACCAGAATATTTTAAGTGATTCTTCACCATTCAGAGACAGCCCCAAAAACGATATATAGCACACTAACTCAAAAAGTTGTGGGTGGATTCGGACGAAACTTGGTGGACATGTCGGGTGTGTGATAAGGAAGAATTGATTCAATTTTAGTGAAGATCTGAATACAGATCCTAATATGAGAATTTTTTTAATTTTTTAGAAAAATGATTCTTCACCATTGAGATATGGGGCCAAAAACGACATATAGTATGATGCTTCAAAAAGTCATGGACAAGTTATGACACAATTTGGGAGATTAGTTGGTTAGGTGACAAGAACAAGCTGATTCGATTTTGGTTTAGGTCTAGATCTAGATCGGGCCTATCAGTGGGATACCAAACGTAAACTATTCAGCCTGGCGGAAGTCTGCGCTCTACCGAGTGCTGTTCTAATTTGAAGCTGTTTTGCAGGCTGTCTTGAAAAAGGCATACATGTTATGTCCTGCTCTCTTTTACATGCTGTCTTGAAAGAATTAATCGTATCCCTAAATCTGCTTTTTCTTTCAAGCCACAGTATTAATTGTTTGTTGTTCATGCAAACCAAATTTAGTTTTGCTATCTTATTACCATTTAACATGAGGTCATCACTTTTGTTAATTTTTTTTTTTTTATGAACTAGAACTTCACAGCAATCTGACAGTGACTATTATGGAGGCTAATGACACATCTTCCCTTTTGCCAATTTTGTATTTGAACTTGTTTTGTAAGGTTGTTATAGTTCGAATCTTTGCGAGCCTGTGCCTGCTATGTACAGCTATCTAGGGCCTACAGGGTGATATGTGTCTATCTACCCCGTTTTCCATTCTTGGCCATCTCAATGCTACCTTTTTCTTTTCCCAACTTGTGTGTCAGCCTTAGGGCAGGGTGTTTGACCTGCTTTTTGGAATATACATATGATGTTGCCTCTGTGTCTTGCCTCTATTTTCCTCTCATACTTACAAACCACTGGTATCTTTTGGGGCTTAACAGTTGGCGTTTGACTCCGGCGCAAAAAACAGAGAGACTTTTGCCTCAGAGAGCGATTATCTCTCTGGGCACAGCTCTTCTGTATGTCTCCTTACCATGTCCTTTGGACATCTTCTGCGCCGTGCTTCAACACTGCTTTCCACCGAATTGTTGGGAACATCAGAATCGTCAGCGCACAAACAAGGGGGCATTGTTTACTCCAAAAACAATGTGTGCGTCCATCCACCAGAGGAATTGAATGCTGGAAAAGAACTTCATTATCCTGGTAAGGTTCATTTTTTAAAATAAATTATTCTAGCGGGGGCTTTTGCTGATCCATAAATGTATTCCTGTTTATTTACTTTTCCATAATTGTGGTATTGCAGACATGTTATGGACAGAACACCTTGTCTGGGACACATGGCCGTTATTGAGTATAGTGGTCATTAAAGTGTCAGTGGGACATCTTTCAGCAATTTAAGCACTTTTCTTGTTAATGCATTGTCATTTATGTTCAACAGTTAGATGATGGCAAAACCACCCTACCAATGTTGTCAAACTACAAGATATTTGTTTACAGAAGAAAACTTGCTATCTCTTGCACAAATATTTCCCCAGGTTACCTGTGCATACAAAAAGAAGGTGGACATGACGGTTCTCTGCTTCTTTCCTGGATTCCCAACTCACGCATCCGACGGGAAGATGAGGAGGCGCTCCGTTATATCACACCCGATGGTTCTCCCATCCATCGTGCCAATCATAGTGAAGCAACTCGCCGCCGCAAAACTATTACAGGCATATCAACTTTGACTGAAAGAACACCTGCTACATCTGCTACCAACAGACTGGGCCTGTCTCTAGATTCTGCACTACTTTTGCAATCGTTAAACAAACTGGACTCATTACCCATATCGAATAGCTCGAGTTTTCCTGAGGTTTCGGTGACATCTCAGGAGAGCCAACATAACACTGTGGGCTTCTGTGAAAAAGAGCTGTCTTTGTGTGCACTGACTTCATTGGATTCCAGAGATGACCATGATAGAGCTCTTGATATCTGTTTTCCCGAAGGTACTTTGTGTTCTCGAAGCAAAGAAAATTATGAACCTTTTGCTTCTGAGTTATGTCAGCAGAATCAACCTGCCATGAAGCCAGTGCATTGGACCTTTGCTGGACGATTGAGTCACCCTGATACACAGACAACTGGATCTCAATCGTGGACTCCTTCTGACCTTGTCATCCCATTAACTAATGGATCTCAAACCATGCATTCAACATCAGACACTTTTGATGCTTTTTCGAGTTCCTTTGAGTCCATGGATTTTGGAGAGTTGAACCGCTTTTTTAGTCAAAGTAATGGTGGCAATACCCCTGAGCATGAAACTAAACCTGGAATGAAGAAGAATGAAGACATAGACCTCAAAGAACGAGAACAGCTGCATGCAGTGTTCAGTGTTGACTTGGGTCATATGAAGTCACTTCGGATTTTCTTTTCGTGAGTATTCTAACAATTTTTCCATGTCAATATAGTCGTAAATGGGTTATTTATGGGATACTGCTTTTAAGATCTACATTGCGCACTTGTTCATTTGTACAGTGCAGATAAAATGAAATTATAACATCCAATCATTTTATCACATACTCTGGGTTCACGACTACCCACAGGACGTACTCTGATGACCACACCCAAATGGCCGGCAACCCCACATGCCCGAATGAGCAAGCTGTTTGTATCCCTGACTGTGAACTGTTGGAGAAAACAGACCATTCAACCAAGTACTAAATTAAACAGAACTCATGTCACAATGTTGGTGACAGAAAGTGAACTTTGTATTTACAATTTGCACAATTTCCCTGATTTACCAAGATTTTTTTTTTAATACAAACTCCAGGCTCGTAGAACAGCGAGAACACAAAATGAATCAGGATGCAACATAACAAAAGGTACAGCAGGGAGGGAGTCCAATAAAGGATCCGGGTAAGAATGATGTGTCGGGGAGAATTCAGGGGGTGCACAAGATGGATACAGAAGCAAGCTCTCAGGATGGAAAAACTGGAAATTTGGAAGGAGGTGGGCAGTTAATGTGGGTAGAAAAGATCATGGCTTTGGATGGGGATGATCTGAGATGGTGGTGAAGAACAGCTGTTTGGCCAGAAAACTTCAGGCCATGGTGGCAAAGTGAGCTATGGAGCTTTGGAGCGGGGTGGAATATTTTTATGAGGGATTATCTTAAACCAAGCCTTAAAAGTATCATTTCACAAAGTGCATCAACAGAATCTCTGAATTCTGAAACCAAGGCAGCAGTACATGTTGTATCAAGCACAAAAGAATAATATGAGTTCCCTTATAAGGAACTTCAACATACAGAGGGAGTCCATTCGACCCATCAAAACCTGTGCTATCATTACCCACTTCTGATTGTTTGCCCATGCCCTTTTAAATGCTGAGTGTCAAGCATTGAAGTAGCACATACCATTTAAAAAAAATTTGGGATGAATCAGCCAGGGTTTGAACCACCAACCTCCCAGACACAGAGTGGACACTCCAACCGTTACACCACCGAGGCTGGTCTGCATGATTGATTTGACAGTGTAGACTGTAGTGGGCAGTCACAACAGTCACAACTAATATATAATGAATGCAGACTTGATGGCATAATGTTTAGAGCATCTGGTCTGAGTCTGGGATGTTGGCAGTTTGATTGTGACCCTTGCTGAGTCATACCAAAGGAGTTTTAAAATGGCACATGCTACTTCCTTGCTTGATGCTCAACATTTAATAAAAAGAACATGGCCAAACTCCATAGGTTGGCCTCAATGGGGAGGAGGAAATGTATCCTTGTTTTCCTCGCTGAATGCAAAGTCAGAAGCGGTCGTAAATATGGGATCACCAGTAACCAGAGTACCCCGGGAAGTTACCTCACTTACCCTATTCTCAGCGGCTGTTTGTCTGAACTCATCTGCTGTTGTCTCATGCATTTGTCTGCATGCGTGTATGTGATTTATCTTGCAGCTCTTCCATGAGTCTCAGATGCTGGACGGAGAAAACTAGTCAATTGTGAATTGGAGGATGAAGCAGTACCAGAAGGAGGCTTTATGAAATCGGTATCGTGAAATAGTGCTGAGAAACTGTGCTTTGTTTGACGTCTTTGTACAAAGCCTACTGGTTTGAACCATGACGTTAACCACAATCAGTGCATGGAATCGCCAGCATGACGAATGGCCCGACAGAACCACACCAGCTTTGCAGAATCAGGACGCTATAACCAAGTAGATGCCAACGAGCCAAAATGGGCTACACTGATGCCAGGGCTCCAAATAACACTGAGCCGCTGAGGACCGCAACATGGCCTCTCGTCGAGGGAAAATGTCCCAGAGTGAGACGGCAAAGAAATCCCAGCAAAGCTATCTCAGCTGCATTTCTCCCAAGGTGTGATCCTTCCTATATCTAGATCTCATAGCCCCTCTCTTGACCACACTCAATGCACACACAGTATATCACACTTTCATACTCCGATCTGTCCTTGCTCTGCTTCCTCTGTCTCTTGTCTAGTTCAGACACCTTTGTCCTGCATCCCAGGCACACCCTTGTCTCTCAAGGGCCATTTATACAACTACTTATGGTCTCCAAAGTCCAGGCTTGTCGGGCATGCTGTTACATGCCCAGACATGTCTTTTCTTAGCCACCCTGCTCTACCATTGTCCAATATGGACAACTGCTTCTGACTTCATGGTGAGTTGCTAGTTAAGTGTAAGCTGCAATCTTATGTTCGTTTTTACTTCGATTATTATCAATTTGGTCCACTTTTCATTACTCTTCACTTAACCAGCATTACAAATATTCAACAATTTTATGACAAAACAACAATTGTGCATGTCCTAAATTCTAAATCGCAAAGCAGCAATAATTACATCAATCATTACAATCGATCAAAGCAATGCATCACAACAAAATAGAGAAATCTCATCATTGTAACCCTTTTCCAGGCCTTTATTCCCTGCATCATCATATTCCCAGCAAGTACGACACTAGCAGCTTTGTGGGTAACTCTTCGACCCAAAAACAAATTTTGTTTTCGATCTCAATCCTGCAATCATAACACTGACCAAGAATAGACTAATGTGAAATATTGTCGAGATATAACCATGCAATTCCATTGTGTGACCTTCTGCCTTGGGGGCATCCACATGTTTTTCTTCAACTGTGTTTCGGTGAGAAATAAAAATGCACTATAGATCTTTTTCTCATCTGCCTGTCCCCCATTACTCTCATATTTGGGAAGAGAGAAGCTGCAATAAAAGTAAAATGAGAATGGTCAGGGAGTAAGAGGAGGAGGTGTTTTTTGTATCAGGGGCAAGGCTTTGGAGGAACTAAACAACAATGGGTAGCAAGTTTATCAAAGGGTATGGGGCAAGGGGGAAGGGGGGGTGGGACCATAATGTATATGTATTGTGTACATGTATATTGTATATGTATATTTATATGTATGTATGTATATATATATTAATACTGAAGGACCAATTTGGTGCTCCTCCTAGCGGTCGGGTCACGTTTTTCTCGGTACTGTGACCTGGACTGAAAGAAACTTCGTACCTGTAAGAGTGCATCGCACATAGTGGCAATAGTCAAACTTCAACTCTGAGCAGAAATAAACACTTTTCGTTTTACTTCGTTTACATGGCGACGTGTGACGTCACTGCTGAGAGGCGTAAGGACGTCATGACATCATCGGTCATTCGCTGACGTCATTACGTCTGTCGTCGACAGACCGTCACCGCTGAGAGGTGTAATTCCACTCCTCGAAAATAGCGTCTGCAATGTAAAACCCTCTTCTGCACATGCTGACTACCTCAGAATGTGAATTGACACAAAAAATGTAACAAGAACATTGTATCTCTATATTAATACTGAAGGACCAATTTTGTGCTCCTAGCGGTCACGTCACGTTTTTCTCGGTACTATGACCTGAGAAGTTTTGACACGGTGTTTGTACGTCAAAGTAGACACGTGCACAAATCAGGGACTTCTTCACAAGGAGTAGTGTGCACCAAAAATGTCATGTACAAGGACGTTTTGTAGGCCTCATTAGGTAAGGCCATGGAGTACATCGACTGGGATCTGGCTCTTACAAGAGCCGCCACTGGTTGTCATATTGGGCTCATGGACGTAATCCGTCTGTGACGGGGTTTTCGGCTAGTATATATGTTACGGTTGTGGAAATTCCCAGAACACCATTCAGGTTCCCCAGAGTCAGTTATTTCGTAACGTGTGCTGTTCCAGGTTAGAATTCCCACCGATGATATACACGGGCATTGTTCGTATGCCGGGTGTGAACCTTTGAGGTAGTGTTATTCTTTTCTGTCTTTTTATTTTAAACAAACATCTCTTTCACCATCATCCCACAACAAAACAAACAATCTCCTCACATCTTCTCCAAACAACAAACATCTCACATCTTCTCCACAACCGCCATCATCTCCTCACATCTTCACCACGTCCGCGTGAAACGGTGATCTCAACCACGTCCGCGTGAAGCCGGTGATTTCAAACACGGCGCGTTCGACGATGATCTAAAACACGGCCGCGTTTGACGGCAAGATCGGATCAAAACAGCGAAAGGGGCGGAGCCAGCCGGGGGTGAAGGGTCGAAGGTGAAGGAGCGAAGCCCCGGGGTCTATAAAGGGCCGCGTTCGCTCGCCGTTAATGAGAACGAACACGTTGGAGAACGAGTTGGAGTTGAAGTCGGGAAGAGCGCTTGGAGAAGAGCACTTGGTCAGAGCGTTCAAGTTCGCGCTGCGCTGGCGTGGACAGAAGAGTTGGCTGGTTTATGGTGTGTTAAAAACGCCCGTAGCTGTGTTTCGGCGTTGATCCGGAAGCTGCGACTAGATTGCTCGTTCGGTGGGCGCGCGCGGCCACAATTGAGCTAAAGGCGGTCGCCCGCACGCCGGACGGGCGGAAATCTACAACACTGGTGTCAGGAGTGGGATTTTTGGATTTGGAAGACATGGACCGACTTTGAATGTGTAGAGGGGACGTAGCTTAGCTACGTAGAGTAAATGGAACGTGCATGAGCTTAAGGGATGACGAGGGAGCACGAGTTAGTTGAGGGATTTAGTAAGAAGAATGGCAGTGTTCAGCGATGTGAGCGATGGAAATTGTAAGGAAACATGTTGAGTGAGTGAGGGCCAGCGGGCCTGTGTGAATGGAGTGAATGTGGTATGCATGGTGC
>CM068958.1:89156698-89181837 GCA_035128595.1 Eptatretus atami | reverse complement strand
CCCTCCAACACAGCCCACTTGATTGGTGATGCAGTAAGTATTGCGCAATTGACTGCACTGCCGGCGTCCACGGCACGATTGGTCAGGATGGTGCGATAATGTCACGATATGCTATGCGTGAGGTGTCCATCCATGATGGTAGACGAGGGCTGAGTGAATGCTCGGGCAGAGGAATGGATAAAGGCGTGCTTTCACTTGCCAGAGTTAGAAAACGGAACAGCAGTAGAAGTGAGGACAGTTTGAATGGATTTCTCCTGTTGACTGTGCAGCTGATGGAGAGTTTGGCATGTTATGCATGTGCGGCTGCCTGACTGTGCAGACTGGACTTTCTTGCCTTACCTCTCATATTTCAATCTCAACCAGTTTGTTGTTGTGCGTGTAGTGGGTTTGAGCTTCCCTTGTAACTGTTTAAGTTTGATTATTGATCATTATTGTTCTTCATCCAGGATTCTCATTGGTTGTCTTGTGCCTAATAAAAGTTGAATTTATTTCCTGAGGGTTGCAGGAGTGTCTCTGCAGCCATCTTTCCCGCACAAAACTATATTGGTGCAATAGTTTTTTGGAGGATTAAATTGGATATTTTAAATCTTGATAATGAGTTGTTAGGACACAGTTTGTTAAATCTCAAAGAACCATATGCCATCTGGGTGTTTTCATGTCAAATTGCCCGAAGGCCGGCCATCTTAAAGGCAAAACAAACATCGGGTATGCGATCCCGTGCCAACATCGCTGCGGTCTTGGGTTTGGGTCATACACGTGACAATAACAAACCAAATTAAATTTACATGGAGATTTAGTTCTACAGTTCAATGAACTGTCTCTGCATATAAAAGTGTATTCTGAGTAATAAGAAATTTTAAAAAAAATAATTAGATGTGACTCAGGTAACCACAAATGTGAAGTACAGGGTTTACTGGGAATGTGAAAACTAACCCTACACGTGAAAAGGCTAACCATTGCATTGTATTCTTGCTTTCTTCAGTAACAACCAAGATGAGTAACCACATGCGATTATGGCCTGGATTCTGAGCAGTTGGTAGTAAAACAGCAGTTTAACAAAATGTTGAGGAAAAATGCACTCGTGCCACAATTTTACAAATATAAAACTACATCTTTAATATAACAATTGCACACTTTATCCAAACTATGCAGATTACTTTAACCCTTTCCTAAATTAGCAAGAATAACGGAAAATAATTCACAATAATGCGTCAGCATAATTTCTCGATTCCTGAAGTCAGGGCTGTCAATAGTTATGTAAGGCATATTGTTGATTTTATATCCAGACGTAAGACTGATTTGAAGGTGCAGTGAACAGTGAAGACCGTCTGTAACATATTGTATAATGAATCCATTGCTTGGTCAACTGATGGTGTATGTCAGCAATTGAGGCAAACCACGGTTCTTTTACCATTGAAGGCAATTTTTTGTGAAACAGGACAAGCAAGTAGCTGAAGTAGACATTCAGACGTTATTTGTAGCACATTGATTGCTATGGATGGTGCTTTGTTTTGTGTTGTTTCCTTGCAAAGTGTACTGTTTAATTGAATATGTCATGTGTTGTCACATGTCCCCACTTTCACATGGGGAATCCCAGAATGAGGGACGACTTTGACAGGGGAATTGCAGCGTTTCAGAACAGTGATGCCCACACACAGTTACGTGCCAAGAAATTGAATCAGCCCACACTGCTATCAGAGCTCCAAAGATGCTGACCTTCGAAGATCAAAGGAACAGCCTCGCATTAAAAATATTTATACGAGTGGAACAGGCAAATTGATGTGACCAAGTGAGTGCCTTCACCAGCTCCTCTCCCTTTCTGCTTCCTCTATCTGAAGGGAGAATTGCCCCAAGCAGGATACAACATGTAGTGAACCTCACCAAACGTCTTTCTTTCATCTGCTCCGTCTGTCTGTCCATTGGCGTCTGTCTGGTCATTCTCCTTTATACGTTCTTCCAGACATGCCCCTGCCTCTCAAAAGCCAATCACCTGGCTACCCAGCTTTCAAAGCCACCTGTCCAAGCTAGACTCCTTTCCTGGAGTTAAATCCCTTGCTGCTACACGTTGTGTTATTGTTCAACAATGATTAGCTGCTTCTTACAATGGTCAGTTCTTTATACATACCATTTTACTCTAATTATCAACTTAGGTTAGTTTTAACATCTCTCTCTCTGTCATAAATGAACATAAGCAATCTAAAACCAATTCTATCTTCTTCTTCTTCTGTCTTCTTCTTCTTCTTCTTGCGTACGGCAGCTTGGCTGTCGGTAGCCATCAGTTTTGTTGCGGCACGACTATTGCCGATGACGCTGTTCCCTGATACCAGTACATGGTACTCATTTCGCTGACCGCAGAAGGATGACAGGCTGAGTGAAACCCCATCTGGTGTTAATTCAGCCAGCCAACGGGACTCAAACTCAGGACCCTAATCCCAAGCCAGCCACCCTAATCACTAAGCCAACACCAGCTTGGCAACGTTCTTTATGACAAAGCAATAACAATTGTGCATTCTACTATATAAAATAAGACCAATGTCTGGATGTCTCTTCCTTACAGATCGAAAACGGCTTGGCCGACCTCCATCAAATTTTGTTATTCGTGCTTGAGTACCGAAGATCATGTCATAGACATTTAAATAAAATCTCCCCACACACCGCCACCCTCTCCAACGTATCTCCCTTGGCCACGAGTGTGACAATTGCGATTTTCGTCTATACACGTGTAATAGTGCAAATTGGTTTAGCCACTGACCCCTGCAGAGGGAGTGTGTATTGCAGGTGGGACTGATGCCAATCTTGAAAACAAATCCTCTACTCCTTGAGGAGCAGGTATGACGAGTGTATTAATTCTAATTGTGATACAACAATAACGAGAACTGCCATTTATAACTGCTGGCAGTGATAGTGGTGGTACCAAGATGTTCCATTTTGATCAGACACCATGACGTCCTCTTTATTATTATTCAATGGAATTCAGAATGGGATTAAAGATTTTAAATTTTAAAGTTCTTTTTAACCAGGGAGATTTTAATTCTTTTTTTTTAAAAAAAAGTATGGCCGTTGAACCATGACGTCATCAATTTTTTTTTCTTTTCACCAATTTATCCCGAGATGACATCAAAAATTTCATACTAATCGGATGTATAATTTGTGTCGAAATTGACCTGGATACTTCACGATGACGTCATAAAAAACCACTTATTCCTATGTGGAGTACTTGCCATGTGCCAAGTTTCAATTTTCATGGGGCAGTTTCAGAGATACTGAGATCCAAAGTTTTCCTTTTTTCCAACATGGCTGCCATACCACGTCATATGACGTATAATGTCATTAAAACATTCTCCATGAGTTAATCACACATATGGTGAAAATTCCTGTCAATCGACAAAGCGGTTGCAGAGAAAATGAATTAAAAGGGAATAAATCCGAAAAATGCTGGCGGCATAATAATAGGCGTCATCGTAATAATGTAGAAGAAGCAGAACAAAAACAATAGGTTACCCAGACTGAAAGGCTTGGTACCCAATTACATGATCAGCATTCCACTCAATGAATACAAAAACATCACAACAAAATGCAGACACTCTCATTTCATAAACAGTATGTTACCAATAATATAGTATGGAAATGTAATGTCACAAAAAATACAGGATAGTGTTGTACTGCCCTCGTATTTTATGTAGTAGGAGTATTTTCGCAGGTGGACAAGTTGCTCGTAAACTGTTATGACCTTTTGCCTGCCCACTTCCTATCTGTAATATTGTGTAAATTTAAAAAAGTTTCACTGCCAATGGAAAATCACCATTAAAGAAAATACCTGGAGGCTCGGACATAAAATATCTTCAGCACGTTTCAACAACGTTCCACTACTCAGCTGAAATAATTCATCAACTGGAAGCTTTTCATACAGTTATATAATGTCACTTTCAGACCTGTGTACCACCACATCAAGCACCTTGTAAGTTGACAGAAAATACCAAGCCATGATGCTGCAGTTTTACATTTTATTGCATGTCACGTGTTGGCCCTTGATACAAACACTAGATGAGAGGCAATGTACGCTTCAATGGTGGACTATGGACAGACCTTATCAAGGACTGCCATGGCCGTTCCATGGTTTATGGGTAAATAATGATGATGATGATAAACAAGTACTTTATTACCCAATGTGCAAAACACAAAGTGGGGTTAAGCAATTGGTTACTTGTCTGTCTGCAGACATCAGTCTATGAACAAGGAACTACTTAATTTCAAATGACAAATATTTTGAACACTGTAGAACACCAATCGGAACATTAATAAGAACATTATTCGGAACAGGAACCTGTGGCTTAGCAGTGATTTGACTCTGAATTTGGCAAATTCTATGGAATATCATCCCAAGTGTGCATGCGCCCAGAGGAGCAATGTAATTTCTTAGTCAGTCTGGCAGTAAAACAAAATTGAAAATAATTCCAAACAGGGAAACTTACTGTGTTAAATAAGATGGTGTAAAAGACAGTGTATCAATGGTGGTAAAATTTCGAAAAAGTTTTTTTTTTTCAATTGAAATATACACTTCAACACAGTAGAACACAAGTAACCTTGTTGGCAGCTTCTGTTTAGCAGTACTTGGACAAAATTTCACACCATCTTGACCAATCAAACTTGCTGCTTGCGTTCTCTCGGCATTGGGGAATTTGAGACTCAGACAAAATTGCGGGCTCATAGGAAATATATATTGTGCTCAGAAATGCAAAGCAAGAGTTGAAAAGACACTCCATGTCCTTTTTCTCAAGGTCGCATGGGGTAAGTTGTTCTATGAAATATCTAATTACTCCACGCACGCTAAGCGAAAAGCGGGTTAAGCAATTGGCTCATGTCCGTCCCATTAATAGAAAGACAAGTTTTAAGTTTTACTGTACGATGTCTCTGAATTTGACCCGATCGCACAGTGTAGAGATTGGAGTGAGATAATATTTTTACTGTCTGGCCTGCCTGGCAGTTAAACAAAATTGAAAATAATTACAAACAGGAAACGTACTGTTTTTTAAGGACGCCATAATGGACACATACAACAGGCACAGAAAACGAATGGAATGTGTTAGAATAATATACGCTGTTGAGATAATATGTAATATACGCTGGAGAAAAATGGCGGTCAAACCCAGAATTAATTTATCTATACGCCTTTAAACCTCTTTAAACTTTATTAAACTGAATTACATATTTGAACACCGTGTAACACAAATCCCCTTCATAATACTTCCAAGAACCATGCAATATATTGATATATATAATAGCATAAGAGACATGGCATGTGATAGTACAGTACCGGGGGTGAAGAAGCTGCTGCCATATGGCTATGTACATGCACATTGCACATTCTAAAGTGATCAATAAAGCCTCCACTCTCTGAACTGTGACTCAGCGGCATTCTTATTGTAGTGCATAAGGTGATGTATAAGACTGCAACAGTAGTGCTACACTTCCGGGTTATTTTTAAGGATCTTTAACACGTTGATTGCCAACTCTTACAGTGTATACACCACTCCCATTTGCAAGCAAGTATGCATGTGCATATACAGTGCTTAATTTTTTTTTTCAAATTTTACACTTCCATGAGCAAATCTAAGTTAATTTCTCATCCATTGCTGGGAACCCCACGTTATGAGAAAACTCATAGCAGCCAGTGAGTGGGACAACATTCAATTCCGTATTGCTAGTACGAGCTATCTGGTAGGACTATTTTTTTATTATTATCATGGAATCGACATTGGTTATGTCATTGCTAATGGTAGATTGTGTACTGAGTACCACATGTTTGTTTATTTTTGATATTTATCATTACCCTTCAAAATGGCACGTATGAATGCAATCCATCCATCCATTGGACCTTACTCTGTTGCAGAACATTGGTGCTGCCTAAACAGACTCCTGGCTATTGGACACAAATCCTGGACGGGTCGCCACTCCACCACAGTATACCAGCATGCTGGCACTCATTTTGCCAACCTGGAAAGATGACAAGCAGAGTCAACCCCACCTAGTATTAATTAAACAGCCGAGTGGGGTTTGAACTCAGGATCATAGGATCCCAGCCCACCACCCTAACCATTATGCCAACACCAGGCATGTACGAATGCAGATGAAGTGGCAAAACTTCTCATGGAGACTGAAAATGATGATCATGATTATAATTATTACATCAAATTATGTTAACCAAACTGCCAACAGATCGTTTGTTGCATTACCTGGCACGGCAGCATATAATGGTTACAATACAATGGCGTAATGTTTTATACGAGAATAATCGTCGTGGCAGAATCTGGTACACCCAACACAATGAGTAAACTCGTAGTCAGCAATCAATGTGTTAAAAAATAATTATTTAATTAAAATTGAAGTATATACTTGAATACTTCGTGGGTATCATGTTCTATATGAACTCTCTAGCTATATTGGTGTTAATATTACAACACCAACCACTACTATGCCTGGTGTTGGCTTAATGTTGAGGTGGTGGGCTTGAGATTCTAGGATCCTGAGTTCAAATCCCCCTTGGCTGTTTAATTAATACCAGGTGGGGCTGACTCTGCCTGTCATCCTTCTGAGGTCGGCAAAATGAGTGCCAGCATGCTAGTATACTGTATCGGAGTAGCGACCAGTCCAGGATTGTGCCCAATAGCCAAGGAGACTGTTTAGGCAGCACCAACGCTCTGCACAGAGTATGGTCCCAATGGATGGATGGATGGAACCACTACTGCTTGCACGATAACACATAACACGATAACATTGCACATCATAACAGCACTTTTAAGTTCAATCCAAAATGTCAGGATTGAAACTAGAAGCAGATTAAAGACAAACATTGCACCATTTTAGCTATATGAGTATTGCTGTCCCAACTTTCATTCAGTTTGCATTCTCCAATGCACAATTCACTTCAAGGCTTGAAATAAAAATTATGGATTTAAAGAAATAACTGCTTTTAAGACTCCCAATGAAAATAATAAAAATAGTTGCCAAATCCAGAAAATAAATAGCAGTCTGTATTGCAGCGAAAGGGAATAAAAATAGAAAATTAAATGGTTAAATTATCCGCCGTGAAAGATCACAAAAGCACTCTCTCTTTTGACGTTCACTTTGCCTTTTTGATTCTTCCCTTTGCTTCGAAGAAGAGCAAGACTGGAACGTCAAGGCTTTGTGATATTTTTTTACGGCGGATTACTTCAACCATTTTATCTTGTGTTTTCACCATTGAAAAGATCAGCTTTTAAACCTTCATTTGAAAAACAGCAAATATATTCAACGTAATAACTTTTTCCAATGAATATGTAATAATACACTCTCAAAGCCATTACATGATGAAATTATCATTCATTGCACAATCGCTGCATCAGCACCCCACACAATTCAATAATAGCGCAGAATAATCAGCATTTATGGCTCCGATGAGCTCAACATCAACAACAAAGTTTGGCATCGCCAAGAGCAGGTTATATTTTATGTACAACGAGTAAGCAAGTAAGGTTCATCATTTAGTGAATGTCTAATGGACGAATTTGGCCAACTCATTGCATGATTATAGATGTGGCTGTTGCTGCTCTTGCAGTGCCCCCTCCATATTAGCAGGAATTTGGAACTTGCCCAGGTGCTTGCGATAACTCGCTTCCCTTCGTTGAAAGATTCCGTGCGATCTTTCATGTCCACCAAGTAATATGCTAACAAACAGATCCTAGCTGAACAATAAATTTTCATTTTCTTCCTCGGTGGTTTCTATTTTCTACCATATATCTCCAACATTTCTCCTCTGCTCTCTTTCAATAATCTGACCATCTCCAACAAATCTAGGATGCACACGTTCTTGTGGCAACCCCATATGGTAAAAATTCAAAAATCCAGACTTTCTACACAGCTCAATTCCTTTATTTCTCCTCGTTTTTCCCATCTATGGAACCACTTTCCAGAAGCTGTCTCACTCTTCCCTCCAGGGCTTCAAGCAAGCATTCTCTTGTCAGACCCCAATTCTGACCTTGATCTTTTTATCCCCATTACCTTTTCTGACTCAACCATTTTACTTGCTAGTTTCAGTTTCCTCTGCTCCTCCTCTCCTCTTTTCCTGTTTGTTCATTCCCTTGATGTTTTCCCACTGTCAGTATACCTTGCTTTTCACTGAATCTCACTCCTGCAAGAGAAAAGAAAATCTATGGGAGGAGGAAATTCCTCCTGAGGAAATGCCCCGCTGAGTGCGGTGAGAAGACGGTGCCATTGTTGTAGCACACTTGTACCTAGAGTCCCCCAGGAAGTGACAGCAATTCCCCCAGCTCTGTGGCCTGTATTTGTCTCATATAACAGTCCGGTGTTGTGTCTCGTGTATTCGTATTTATGTCCACGTGTGTGAGATATGTGGTGTGTGGCAGCTCGATGACGAATCTTTGATCCTGCAAAAGAAAAACAAAAAACTGTCACGCTTGTATTTTGCAGAAACTATGTTGACTCAGTGCAACATTGCAACCATCTGTTTCTCCAACAGTTCCTGCCATGCTTCAGCGAGGATGTTATTTTAAAGCATTCGTTCTTCGTTCGTATGCAGCACAAGGCTACGGGTAGCATCATTGGCTGAGCACGTGGCTGTGCCGCTGATGCAATGCCCTCTGCTTGTTGGGCAATAATTTGGAATTTGCCCTTGGTGCTGGCGATAGCTCACCTATTCTTTGCGAAGGACACCATGGGATATTTAACATCCATCAGCTAATGCCGGCAGACATGTCACCATTTAATGTCATTCTGAGGAACAGCACACACATTGTTGCCTCACCCTGCCTGTGAAGCACCGGGATGAGAGTTTATAGCTGGGTTGGGATTTGAACCCAGGATAGACAGCCTAGAGGTGAATGTGCCTACCTATAGGCCATCCTGTCAGCCTTACAAAAGTATTGCATCAGCAACACCGGGATGAGAGGTTTATAGCAGGTTGGATTTGAACTTCCAAAGTATTGCATCAGCAACATATATATATATATATATATATATATATATATATATGTTGTTCGTCTTTCGGCTGCCCCGTTAGGGGTCACCACAGTGATCATCCGTTAGGGGTCGCCACAGCGGATCATCTGTTATGATCTGCATACTGATTGGCATAGGTTTACGCCGGATGCCCTTCCTGACGCAACCCTGGTCACCTCTTACAACACAGGGATAAGGATTGGGTTTCGCCATGATTCCGGGCTGTCGTACACCCTCTCATAGCGTGGCCCAGTGCAGAGCTCCCGTCCTCAAGTGATCCTCCAACCCAAGCCTCCGAGTAGCCGGATTACAGGCGCACGCCACTACACCCGGTGTATATATGTATATGTATATATATATATATATATATATATATATATATATATATATTTATCATCATCATCGTTTTACGGCCGTTTCCATGCTTGCATGTATAAGCCTGTTCACCTAATGCTGCTTTCCAGGCTGCATGATCCCTTGCTAGCCCTCTTGTAGGCCTTTCACTCTGAGATCATCTTTCAGCAACACATCCCATTTTTCCTCGGATGGCCTCTAGCTCTCCTTCAGTCACATTCATATTTATACACTTCCTCACACAACTACCCGAACACATCCTTTACATGTCCAAACCATCTCAACCAACCCCTACGCATAATCTCACGAAATGCTTTCTATACCTAACTCATCTCTTCATTCCACATTGATTCCTATCCTTCAGCGTCACATCACACATCCACCTCACCATTCTCATTTCATTTCGTTCACACCTCCGTTCATCCTCCTTTTGATCACCCATGTTTCGCTGCCATACATCATCATGCTTCTAATGCAAGCTGCATTAAGTTTTCCCTTTAATCGGAGAGAAGTCCCTTTCAATGTCAATAGGGTAACAACTCCATAAACTTCCTCCAGCCACTTCTAATTCTTGCATTCACTGCTGCCTCCACGCCACCACCTGCACTAATCATATTACCAAGGTAGCATAATTTATCTACACGTTCCAGAGATATATATCACCTCCATAAACTAACCTTTCTGCTCAAACTGGAGTCACTTGTTTCCTGCGCAAACAGCACATTGAAGTCAGTGCCACCTGTAGTCTACCCTGATCCACTACACCTCTTGTGCACCCAGCAGTTGCAGGATTAATACAATATTGAATTGCCTACCTACACCTTTTCTACAGACAGCACAGGGCCACTTCCCTTTTTTTTTCCACACTTCTTTCTCCTGCACCACTAATCAGTACTTTGTTGTTTCCCTGTATTCACTTTTCAGTCCTCTGGCCTCTGTACTCTCCTTCCATACTGCATATTTACCCATTACCTCTTCCACACTGTCAGCTATCAGCACCAGGTCATCAGCATACAAGTGAGATTTGGAGCTAAATTCCTATGATATAGCCTCAAGAACCATGTTGAACAGGATTGGACTCAAGACTGACCCCTAATGAACACCCACTTTCACTTCAAAATCCTCACTCTGCACTCCATTTACCCTCACAGAGGTTTTTGGGCCATCATACATTGCCATGGCTACCCTAACTAATCAATCCTCCACATGTAACTTTCTCATGGACCATTGCACCACTTCCTGAGGCACCCTATCAAACGCCTTCTCAAAATCCACAAATATAAAGTACAGTTGTGTATTCTTCCCCAGATATTTTTCCTGTAATTGCCTCACTATAAAAATTGCTCTATTGTGCCCCTTCCTAGCATGAAACCAAATTGCATTTCATGTATATTAACACTCTCTCATCAATTTATCCATGACTCTCTCTACCACCTTCATTCCATGGTCCAGCAACTTCAGGCCCCTATAGTTGCTCTGAACTAAGGCATCACCCTTCCCTTTATAAATATTCACCATGACACTCTTCAACCAGTCATCTGGGATAGATGTCTTCCTTACAATTGCATTCATCAATTTAGTGATTAAATTCACTCCAATATCACCAGATGCCTTCAGCATCTCTGCGACGATACCAGTGCTGCTGCCGCTTTACCATTCTTCATTTCATCGATGGCTTTCTTCACCCATTCATTCTTTATTTCAGGTGGTGGGCCCTGCACTGGCTCTACTGCCTCCAGAATATCCCTGTTCCAAGGGAACTCCTCATTTAGCAGGTGCTCATAGTAACTCCTCCAAGCATTTATAATCTCACCATGGTCAATTTCCCGTAGATGACATTTCCAATATCATCCTTCACATATTTGTTCTCCTATGAGATCCATATTTTGACTGATCATTTGCTTTGCTATCCTAAATATCTCCCCTCTACTATCTGCATCATTTATCACATCTGAAAGCGAATCCTGTACTAATTTTTGGCCTTGTAAACTTCCCTTCTTGCCCTACGATTCGCCACTAAGTATTCCTCCTCATACCCTCCCTTTTTCCAATCATAAACAATTTTCTTTTTCTTGAATCGCCATATCCACCTCATTATTCCACCACCATGTAGCCTCATGTCTAGCTGGGTCCTTCGACCAGCCACATGTCTTTTCAGTAGTGTACAGCAGCCATCAATTAAAGAGTTCCAACAACTCTCCACATCCTCTCTTACCATAGGGTTTCCAAGATTCATTTCCAGAAGTTCCCTGTCGAAATGTTCCTTACATTCTGATCTCTATGTTTCCATACTCTTCTCCTTGGGACGTAAGTTTCCTCTTTTCCCTGCTCCAACTTAACTTTACATCACACACTAGCAGCCGATGTTCGTAAGGTAAATTCTTCTCAACCTATTGTTTTCACATCCTTAACTAACTTCCTATCTAATCTCCAAACTAGAAAGTAGTCTATCTGGTTCTTTATACCTCCTGACTCATAAGTGATCAGTCTGATCGGCCTCTTCTTAAACATTGTATTGCAGACGACCATCTCTAAAGCATCCCCAAACTCAAGTATTCTTACACCTTCAGTGTTTCTAACTCCGAAACCTGAGCCATCATGGACACCTCATATCTTTTCTGCCAATGCTCCAACATGTCCATTCAAATCCCCTCTGATTCACAACTTCTCTCTCACTAATCCCTGAAACAATATGCACAAGTGTGTCCCAAAACTCACCCTTCTCCTCCTCACTTAATCCTATCTGTGGGGCATATGTTGATACCACTGTTAATATATGCTTATCAAACAACAGCTTTAGGACTATAACTCTTGCATTTACCCTCCTAACCTCCAACACCTTCTCCACCCACTTCTCAGCCACCATAATCCCAACACCATCAGTTCCAGTCACAACCTATCCAAAATCTTTGTACCTATCATTTCTGCCTGTGACTATTCTTGTAGCACCTCCCCTCCACCATATATATATATATATATATACATATATAATATACTATATATATATATATACATACAAATACATATATATATATAATATTACATACATATATATATATATATATATATACATATACTGTACATACATACATATATATATATATATATATATATATATATATATATATATAATATATATATATATATAAACTAGCGATACCCGTGCACATGCACGGATAGCAGTACAACATAGCTGGTAGCAGACGGCAGACCGTACACGGGGAATGACAAAAATACGCATTGTGCAAAATGCAAGTGGTACTATGGAACGCCAAGACTTCCCAAACTTGTCGGCATGTCCGCTAAGTGACACAGCAATTTCATAGGGATCGTGTGACGGCGAGCCGAGTATTTAGTGTGCAAGCTTGGTATTATAATAGAGATATATATACATATACATACATATAAATACATATATTAGAGAGAGAAATATAAATGATATACTAACATATATATATATATATATATATGGTGGAGGGGAGGTGCTACAAGAATAGTCACAGGCAGAAATGATAGGTACAAATGATTTTGGATAGGTTGTGACTGGAACTGATGGTGTTGGGATTATGGTGGCTGAGAAGTGGGTGGAGAAGGTGTTGGAGGTTAGGAGGGTAAATGCAAGAGTTATAGTCCTAAAGCTGTTGTTTGATAAGCATATATTAACAGTGGTATCAACATATGCCCCACAGATAGGATTAAGTGAGGAGGAGAAGGGTGAGTTTTGGGACACACTTGTGCATATTGTTTCAGGGATTAGTGAGAGAGAAGTTGTTGTGATCAGAGGGGATTTGAATGGACATGTTGGAGCATTGGCAGAAAGATATGAGGTGTCCATGATGGCTCAGGTTTCGGAGTTAGAAACACTGAAGGTGTAAGAATACTTGAGTTTGGGGATGCTTTAGAGATGGTCGTCTGCAATACAATGTTTAAGAAGAGGCCGATCAGACTGATCACTTATGAGTCAGGAGGTATAAAGAACCAGATAGACTACTTTCTAGTTTGGAGATTAGATAGGAAGTTAGTTAAGGATGTGAAAACAATAGGTTGAGAAGAATTTACCTTACGAACATCGGCTGCTAGTGTGTGAGTGTAAAGTTAAGTTGGAGCAGGGAAAAGAGGAAACTTACGTCCCAAGGAGAAGAGTATGGAAACTAGAGATCAGAATGTAAGGAACATTTCGACAGGGAACTTCTGGAAATGAATCTTGGAAACCCTATGGTAAGAGAGGATGTGGAGAGTTGTTGGAACTCTTTAATTGATGCTGCTGTACACTACTGAAAAGACCATGTGGCTGGTCGAAGGACGCCAGCTAGACATGAGGCTACATGGTGGTGGAATAATGAGGTGGATATGGGATTCAAGAAAAAGAAATTGTTTATGATTGGAAAAAGGGAGGGTAATAGGAGGAATACTTAGTGGCGAATCGTAGGGCAAGAAGGGAAGTTTACAAGGCCAAAAATTAGTACAGGATTCGCTTTCAGATGTGATAAATGATGCAGATAGTAAGGGGAGATTTTAGGATAGCAAAGCAAATGATCAGTCAAATAATGGATCTCATAGGAGAACAATATGTGAAGGATGATATTGGAAATCGTCATCTACGGGAAATTGACCATGGTGAGATTATAAATGCTTGGAGGAGTTACTATGAGCACCTGCTAAATGAGGAGTTCCCTTGAACAGGGATATTCCTGAGGCAGTAGAGCAGTGCAGGGCCCACCACCTGAATAAAGAATGAATGGGTGAAGAAAGCCATCGTGAAATGAAGAATGGTAAAGCGCAAGGCAGCACTGGTATCGTCGCAGAGATGCTGAAGGCATCTGGTGATATTGGAGTGAATTTAATCATAAATTGATGAATGCAATTGTAAGGAAGACATCTATCCCAGATGAATGGTTGAAGAGTGTCATGGTGAATATTTATAAAGGGAAGGGTGATGCTTAGTTCAGAGCAACTATAGGGGCCTGAAGTTGCTGGACCATGGAATGAGGTGGTAGAGAGAGTCATGGATAAATTGATGAGAGAGTGTTAATATACATGAAATGCAATTTGGTTTCACATGCTAGGAAGGCACAATAGAGCAATTTTTATAGTGAGGCAATTACAGGAAAAATATCTGGGGAAGAATACAACAACTGTACTTTATATTTGTGGATTTGAGAAGGCGTTTGATAGGGTGCCTCAGGAAGTGGTGCAATGGTCCATGAGAAAGTTACATGTGGAGGATTGATATAGTTAGGGTAGCCATGGCAATGTTATGATGGCCGCAAAAACCTCTGTGAGGGTAAATGGAGTGCAGAGTGAGGATTTTGAAGTGAAAGTGGGTGTTCATTAGGGGTCAGTCTTGAGTCCATCCTGTTCAACATGGTTCTTGAGGCTATATCATAGGAATTTAGCTCCAAATCTCACTTGTATGCTGATGACCTGGTGCTGATAGCTGACAGTGTGGAGAGGTAATGGGTAAATATGCAGTATGGAAGAGAGTAAGAGGCCAGAGACTGAGAAAGTGAATACAGGGAAAACAAAGTACTGATTAGTGGTGCAGGAGAAAGAAGTGTGGAAAAAAAAAGGAAGTGGCCCTGTGCTGTCTGTAGAAAAGGTGTAGGTAGGCAATTCAATATTGTATTAATCCTGCAACTGCTGGGTGCCACAAGAGGTGTAGTGGCATCAGGGGTAGACTACAGGTGGCACTGACTTCCAATGTGCTGTTTGCGCAGGAAACAAGTGACTCCATTTGAGCAGAAGGTTAGTTTATGGAGGTGATATATATCTCTGGAACGTGTAGATAAATTATGCTACCTTGGTAATATGATTAGTGCAGGTGGTGGCGTGAGGCAGCAGTGAATGCAAGAATTAGAAGTGGCTGGAGGAAGTTTATGGAGTTGTTACCCCTATTGACATTGAAAGGGACTTCTCTCCGATTAAAGGGAAAACTTAATGCAGCTTGCATTAGAAGCATGATGAGTATGGCAGCGAAACATGGGTGATCAAAAGGAGGATGAACGGAGGTGTGAACGAAATGAAATGAGAATGGTGAGGTGGATGTGTGATGTGACGCTGAAGGATAGGAATCAATGTGGAATGAAGGAATGAGTTAGGTATAGAAAGCATTTCGTGAGATTATGCGTAGGGGTTGGGTTGAGTGGTTTGGACATGTTAAAGGATGTGTTCGGGTAGTTGTGTGAGGAAAGTGTATAAATATGAATGTGACTGAAGGAGAGCTAGAAGGCCATCCGAGGAAAACATGGGATGTGGTTGCTGAAAGATGATCTCAAGAGTGAAAGGCCTAACAAGAGGGCTAGCAAGGGATCATGCAGCCTGGAAAGCAGCCCATTAGGTGAACAGGCTTATACATGCAAGCATGGAAACGGCCGTAAAACGATGATGATGATAAATATATATATATATATATATATATATATATATATATATATACATATACATATATACACCGGGTGTAGTGGCGTGCGCCTGTAATCCGGCTACTCGGAGGCTTGGGTTGGAGGATCATTGAGGACGGGAGCTCTGCACTGGGCCACGCTATGAGAGGGTGTACGACAGCCCTGGAATCATGGCGAAACCCAATCCTTATCCCTGTGTTTGTAAGAGGTGACCAGGTTGCGTCAGGAAGGGCATCCGGCGTAAATACCTATGCCAAATCAGTATGCAGATCATAACAGATGATCCGCTGTGGCGACCCCTAACGGATGATCACTGTGGTGACCCCTAACGGAGGCAGCCGAAAGACGAACAACATATATATATATATATATATATATATATATATATATGTTGCTGATGCAATACTTGGAAGTTCAAATCCCAACCTGCTATAAAACTCTCATCCCGGTGTTGCTGATGCAATACTTTTGTAAGGCTGACAGGATGGCCTATAGGTAGGCACATTCACCTCTAGGCTGTTATCCTGGGTTCAAACCCAACCCAGCTATAAACTCTCATCCCGGTGCTTCACAGGCAGGGTGAGGCAACAATGTGTGTGCTGTTCCTCAGAATGACATTAAATGGTGACGTCTGCCGGCATTAGCTGATGGATGTTAAATATCCCATGGTGTCCTTCGCAAAGAATAGGTGAGCTATCGCCAGCACCAAGGGCAAATTCAAATTATTGCCAACAAGCAGAGGGCATTGCATCAGCGGCAGCAGCCAGTGCTCAGCCAATGATGCTACCCGTAGCCTTGTGCTGCATACGAAACGAAGAACGAATGCTTTAAAATAACATCCTCGCTGAAGCATGGCAGAACTGTTGGAGAAAACAGATGGTTGCAATGTTGCACTGAGTCAACATAGTTTCTGCAAAATACAAGCGTGATCAGTTTTTTGTTTTTCTTTTGCAGGATCAAAGATTCGTCATCGAGCTGCCACACACCACATATCTCACACACGTGGACATAAATACGAATACACGAACACAACACCGACTGTTATATGAGACAAATACAGGCACAGAGCTTGGGGAATTGCTGTCACTTTCGGGGGACTCTAGGTACAAGTGTTGCTACAACAATGCACCGTCTTCTCACCGCACTCAGCGGGGCATTTCCTCAGGAGGAATTCCTCCTCCCATAGATTTTCTTTCTCTTGCAGGAGTTGAGATTCAGTGAAAAGCAAGGTATACTGACAGTTGGGAAAAACATCAAGGGAATGAACAAACAGGAAAAGAGGAGAGGAGGAGCAGAGGAAACTGAAACTACAAGTAAAATGGTTGAGTCAGAAAAAGGTAATGGGGATAATAAAGATCAAGGGTCAGAATTGGGGTCTGACAAGAGAATGCTTGCTTGAAGCCCTGAGGGAAGAGTGAGACAGCTTCTGGAAAGTGGTTCCATAGATGGGAAAAACGAGGAGAAATAAAGGAATTGAGCTGTGTAGAAAGTCTGGATTTTTGAATTTTTACCATATGGGGTTGCCACAAGAACGTGTGCATCCTAGATTTGTTGGAGATGGTCAGATTATTGAAAGAGAGCAGAGGAGAAAGTTGGAGAATATATGGTAGAAAATAGAAACCACCGAGGAAGAAAATGAAAATTTATTGTTCAGCTAGGGATCTGTTTGTTAGCATATTACTTGGTGGACATGAAAGATCGCACGAATCTTTCAACGAAGGGAAGCGAGTTATCGCAAGCACCCTGGGCAAGTTCCAAATTCCTGCTAATATGGAGGGGGCACTGCAAGAGCAGCACAGCCACATCTATAATCATGCAAATGAGTTGGCCAAATTCGTCCATTAGACATTCACTAAATGATGAACCTTACTTGCTTACTCGTTGTACATAAAATATAACCTGCTTCGGCGATGCAAACTTGTTGTTGATGTTGAGCTCATCGAGCCAAAATGCTGATTATTCTGCGCTATTATTGAATTGTGTGGGGTGCTGATGCAGCGATTGTGCAATTGAATGATAATTTCATCATGTAATGGCTTTGAGAGGTGTATTATTACATATTCATTGGAAAAAGTTATTACGTTGAATATATTTGCTGTTTTTCAAATGAAGGTTTAAAGCTGATCTTTTCAATGGTGAAAACACAAGATAAAATGGTTGAAGTAATCCGCCGTAAAAAATATCACAAAGCCTTGACGTTCCAGTCTTGCTCTTCTTCGAAGCAAAGGGAAGAATCAAAAAGGCAAAGTGAACGTCAAAAAGAGAGAGTGCTTTTGTGATCTTTCACGGCGGATAACTTTAACCATTTAATTTTTCTTATTTTTATTCCCTTTCGCTGCAATACAGACGCTATTTATTTTCTGGATTTGGGCAACTATTTTTATTATTTTCATTGGGAGTCTTAAAAGCAGTTATTTCTTTAAATCCATAATTTTTATTTCAAGCCTTGAAGTGAATTGTGCATTGGAGAATGCAAACTGAATGAAAGTTGGGACAGCAATACTCATATAGCTAAAATGGCATGTTTGTCTTTAACTGCTTCTAGTTTCAATCCTCACATTTTGGATTGAACTAAAAGTGCTGTTATGATGTGCAATGTTATCGTTTATGTGTTATCGTGCAAGCAGTAGTGGTTCCATCCATCCATCCATTGGCACCATAACTCTGTGCAGAGCGTTGGTGCTGCCTAAACAGTCTCCTTGGCTATTGGGCACAATCCTGGACTGGTCGCTACTCCGATACAGTATACTAGCATGCTGGCACTCATTTTGCCGACCTCAGAAGGATGACAGGCAGAGTCAGCCCCACCTGGTATTAATTAAACAGCCAAGGGGGATTTGAACTCAGGATCCTAGAATCTCAAGCCCACCAACCTCAACATTAAGCCAACACCAGCATAGTAGTGGTTGGTGTTGTAATATTAACACCAATATAGCTAGAGAGTTCATAAGAACATGATACCCACGAAGTATTCAAGTATATACTTCAATTTAATTAAATAATTATTTTAACACATTGATTGCTGACTACGAGTTTACTCATTGTGTTGGGTGTACCAGATTCTGCCACGACGATTATTCTCGTATAAAACATTACGCATTGTATTGTAACCATTATATGCTGCCGTGCCAGTAAGCAACAAACGATCTGTTGGCAGTTTGGTTAACATAATTTGATGTAATAATTATAATCATGATCATCATTTTCAGTCTCCATGAGAAGTTTTGCCACTTCATCTGCAATTCGTACATGCCCTGGTGTTGGCATAATGGTAAGGGTGGTGGGCTGGGATCCTATGATCCTGAGTTCAAACCCCACTCGGCTGTTTTAATTAATACTAGGTGGGGTTGACTCTGCTTGTCATCTTTCAGGTTGGCAAAATGAGTGCCAGCATGCTGGTATACTGTGGTGGAGTGGCGACCCGTCCAGGATTTGTGTCCAATAGCCAGGAGTCTGTTTAAGGCAGCACCAATGTTCTGCACAGAGTAAGGTCCAATGGATGGATGGATCTGCATTCATACGTGCCATTTTGAAGGGTAATGATAAATATCAAAAATAAACAAACATGTGGTACTCAGTACACAATCTACCATTAGCAATGACATAAGACCAATGTCGATTCCATGATAAAATAAAAAAATAGTCCTACCAGATAGCTCGTACTACAATACGGAATTGAAATGTTGTCCCACTCACTGGCTGCTATGAGTTTTCTCATAACGTGGGGTTCCCAGCAATGGATGAGAAATTAACTTAGATTTGCTCATGGAAGTGTAAAATTTGAAAAAAAAAATTAAGCACTGTATATGCACATGCATACTTGCTTGCAAATGGGAGTGGTGTATAACACTGTAAGAGTTGGCAATCACGTGTTAAAGATCCTTAAAAATAACCCGGAAGTGTAGCACTACTGTTGCAGTCTTATACATCACTTATGCACTACAATAAGAATGCCTGCTGAGTCACAGTTTCAGAGAATGGAGGCTTTATTGATCACTTTAGAATGTGCAATGTGCATGTACATAGCCATATGGCAGCAGCTTCTTCACCCCGGTACTGTACTATCACATGCCATGTCTCTTATGCATATATATATATCAATATATTGCATGGTTCTTGGAAGTATATGAAGGGGATTTGTGTTACACGGTGTTCAAATATGTAATTCAGTTTAACTAAAGGTTTAAAGAGGTTTAAAGGCGTATAGATAAATTAATTCTGGGTTTGACCGCCATTTTTCTCCAGCGTATATTACATATTATCTCACAGCGTATATTATCTAACACATTCCATTCGTTTTCTGTGCCTGTTGTATGTGTCCATTATGGCGTCCTTAAAAAACAGTAACGTTTCCTGTTTGTAATTATTTTCATTTTGTTTAACTGCCAGGCAGGCCAGACAGTAAAAATATTATCTCACTCCAATCTCTACACATGTGCGATCGGGTCAATTCAGAGACATCGTACAGTAAAATTAAAACTTGTCTTCTATTAATGGGACGGACATGAGCCAATTGCTTAACCCCGCTTTCGCTTAGCGTGCGTGGAGTAATTAGTATGTTCATAGAACAAACTTACCCCACTGCGACCTTGAGAAAAAGGACATGGAGTGTCTTTTCAACCTTGCTTTGCATTTCTGAGCACAATATATATTTCCTATGAGCCGCAATTTTGTCTGAGTCTCAAAATTCCCCAATGCCGAGAGAACGCAAGCAGCAAGTTTGATTGGTCAAGATGGTGTGAAATTTTGTCCAAGTACTGCTAAACAGAAGCTGCCAACAAGGTTACTTGTGTTCTACTGTGTTGAAGTGTATATTTCAATTGAAAAAAAAAAACTTTTTCGAAATTTTTACCACCATTGATACACTGTCTTTTACACCATCTTATTTAACACAGTAAGTTTCCCTGTTTTGGAATTATTTTCAATTTTGTTTTACTGCCAGACTGACTAAGAAATTACATTGCTCCTCTGGGCGCATGCACACTTGGGATGATATTCCAATAGAATTTGCCAAATTCAGAGTCAAATACACTGCTAAGCCACAGGTTCCTGTTCCGAATAATGTTCTTATTAATGTTCCGATTGGTGTTCTACAGTGTTCAAAATATTTGTCATTTGAAATTAAGTAGTTCCTTGTTCATAGACTGATGTCTGCAGACAGACAAGTAACTCAATTGCTTAACCCTACTTTGTGTTTTGCACATTGGGTAATAAAGTACTTGTTTATCATCATCATCATTATTTACCCATAAACCATGGAACGGCCATGGCAGTCCTTGATAAGGTCTGTCCATAGTCCACCATTGAAGCGTACATTGCCTCTCATCTAGTGTTGTATCAAGGGCCAACAGTGACAATGCAATAAAATGTAAAACTGCAGCATCATGGCTTGGTATTTTCTGTCAACTTACAAGGTGCTTGGATGTGGTGGTACAACAGGTCTGAAAGTGACATTATATAACTGTATGAAAAGCTTCCAGTTGATGAAATTATTTCAGCTGAGTAGTGGAACGTTGTTGAAACGTGCTGAAGATATTTTATGTCCGAGCCTCCAGGTATTTTCTTTAATGGTGATTTTCCATTGGCAGTGAAACTTTTTTAAATTTACACAATATTACAGATAGGAAGTGGGCAGGCAAAAGGTCATAACAGTTTACGAGCAACTTGTTCCACCTGCGAAAATACTCCTACTACATAAAATACGAGGGCAGTACAACACTATCCTGTATTTTTGTGACATTACCATTTCCATACTATATTATTGGTAAACATACTGTTTATGAAATGAGAGTGTCTGCATTTTGTTGTGTGTTTTTGTATTCATTGAGTGGAATGCTGATCATGTAATTGGTACCAAGCCTTTCAGTCTGGGTAACCTATTGTTTTGTTCTGCTTCTTCTACATTATTACGATGACGCCTATTATTATGCCGGCCAGCATTTTTCGGATTTATTCCCTTTTAATTCATTTTCTCTGCAAACCGCTTTGTCGGATTGACAGGAATTTTCACCATATGTGTTGATTAACTCATGGAGAATGTTTTAATGACATTATACGTCATATGTACGTGGTATGGCAGCCATGTTGAAAAAAGTGAAAACTTTGGATCTCAGTATCTCTGAAACTGCCCATGGAAAAATTGAAACTTGGCACATGGCAAGTACTCCACATAGGAAATAAGTGGTTTTTTATGACGTCATCGTGAAGTATCCAGGTCAAAATTTCGACACAAATTATACATCCGATTAGTATGAAAATTTTTGATGTCATCTCGGGATAAATTGGTGAAAAGAAAAAAAAAATTGATGACGTCATGGTTCAACGGCCATACTTTTTTTTAAAAAAAAAGAATTAAAATCTCCCTGTTAAAAAGAACTTTAAAATTTAAAATCTTTAATCCCATCTGAATTCCATTGAATAATAATAAAGAGGACGTCATGGTGTCTGATCAAAATGGAACATCTTGGTACCCCACTATCACTGCCAGCAGTTATAAAATGGCAGTTCTCGTTATTGTTGTATCACAATTAGAATTAATAACACTCGTCATACCTGCTCCTCAAGGAGTAGAGGATTTGTTTTCAAGATTGGCATCAGTCCCACCTGCAATACACACTCCCTCTGCAGGGGTCAGTGGCTAAACCAATTTGCACTATTACACGTGTATAGACGAAAATCGCAATTGTCACACTCGTGGCCAAGGGAGATACGTTGGAGAGGGTGGCGGTGTGTGGGGAGATTTTATTTAAATGTCTATGACATGATCTTCGGTACTCAAGCACGAATAACAAAATTTGATGGAGGTCGGCCAAGCCGTTTTCGATCTGTAAGGAAGAGACATCCAGACATTGGTCTTATTTTATATAGTAGAATGCACAATTGTTATTGCTTTGTCATAATGAACGTTGCCAAGCTGGTGTTGGCTTAGTGATTAGGGTGGCTGGCTTGGGATTAGGGTCCTGAGTTTGAGTCCCGTTGGCTGCTGAATTAACACCAGATGGGGTTCACTCAGCCTGTCATCCTTCTGCGGTCAGCGAAATGAAGTCACCGCATGTACTGGTATCAGGGAACAGCGTCATCGGGAATAAGTCGTGCGCAACAAACATATGGCTACCGAAGCCAAGCTGCCGTACGCAAGAAGAAGAAGAAGAAGAAGAAGAAGAAGAAGATAGAATTGGTTTTAGATTGCTATTTCATTTAGTGATAGAGGAGAGAGATGTTAAAATAACCTAAGTTGATAATTAAGTAAAATGGTATGTATACAGCAACTGACCATTGGTAGAAGCAGTAATCATTGTTGAACAATAACACAACGTGTAGCACAAGGGATTTAACTTCCAGGAAAGGATCTAGCTTGGACAGGATAGGCTTGAAAGCTGGGTAGCCAGGTGATTGGCTTTTGAGAGGCAGGGGCATGTCTGGAAGACGTATAAGGAGATGGACCAGAGACAGACGCCAATGGGTGACAGACAGACGGAGCAGATGAAAGAAGAGACGTTTGGTGAGGTTCACTACATTGTTGTATCCTGCTTGGGGCAATTCTCCCTTCAGATAGAGGAAGCAGAAAGGGAGAGGAGCTGTGAAGGCACTTCACTTGGTCACATCAATTTGCCTTGTTCCACTCGTATAAAATTATTTAATGCGAGGCTGTTCTTTGATCTTCGAAGGTCAGCATCTTTGGAGCTCTGATGCAGTGTGGGCTGATTCAATTTCTGGCACGTAACTGTGTGTGGGCAAACTGTTCCTGAAAACCGCAATTCCCTGTCAAGTCGTCCCTTCATTCTGGGATTCCCCATTGTGGAAGTGGGGACATGTGACAACAACATGACATCATCAAATTAAACCAGTAACATTTGCAAGGAAACACAAAAACAAAGCACATTCCATAGCAATCAATGTGCTACAAATAACGTCTGAATGTCTACTCGCTATCTTGCTTTGTCCTGTTTCACAACAATTGCCTTCAATGGTAAAAGACACCGTGGTTTGCCTCAATTGGGCCTGACATACACCATCAGTTGACCAAGCAATGGATTCATTATAAATATGTTACAACGGTCTTTTACTGTTCACGCACCTTCAAATCAGTCATTGACGTCTGGATATAAAATCACAATAGCCTTACATACTATGACACCCTGACCTTCAGGAACGTGAAATTATGCTGACGCATTATTGTGAATTATATTTCCGTGTATTTGCCTAATTTAGAAGGGTAAAGTAATCTGCATAGTTTGGATAAAGTGTGCAAATTGTATATTAAAGATGGTAGTTTATATTTGTAAAATTGTGGCAGCGAGTGCATTTTTCCTCAACAATTTTGTTAAATGACTGTTTTACTCTAACTGTCAGAATCCAGGCCATAATCGCATGTGGTTATCATTCTTGGTTGTTACCACTGAAGAAGCAAGACATACATGCCAATGGTTACCTTTCACGTTCAGGTGTTTTTCACATTCCAGTAAACCTGTACTTCACATTGTGGTTAACCTGAGTCACATCTAAGTTAATCTTTTTTAAACATTTCTTATTACTCAGAATACACTTTTATATGCAGAGACAAGTTTCATTGAACTGTAGAACTAAATCTCCAATGTAAATTTAATTTGGTTTGTTTATTGTCAGTGTATGACCCAAACCCAAGACCGCAGCGATGTTGCACACGGGATCGCATACCCGATGTTTGTTTTGCTTTAAGATGGCCGCCTTCGGGCCAATTTGACATGAAACAACCCAGAGTGGCATATGGTTCTTTGAGATTTAACAAACTGTGTCTAACACACTCATTATCAAGATTATAAAATATCCAATTTATCCTCCAAAAAACTATTGCACCAATATAGTTTTGTGCGGCGAAAGATGGCTGCAGAGCACTCCTGCAACCCTCAGGGAAATAAATTCAACTTTTATTAGGCAACAAGACAACACAAGGAGAATCCTGGCCATGAAGACAATAATGAATCAATAATCAACTTAAACAGTTACAAGGAAGCTCAAAACCCACTACACGCACACAACAAAACTGTTGAGATTGAAAATGAGAGGAAGGCAAAGAAAGTCCAGTCTGCACAGTACAGGCAGCTCGCACAGCATAACATGCCAAAACTCTCCATCAGCTGCACAGTCAACAGGAGAACATCCAATTCAAACTGTCTCACTTCTATCTGTTCCGTTTTCTAACTCTGGCAGTGAAAGCACGCCCTTTATCCACTTCCCTCTGCCCGAGCATTCACTCAGCCCTCGTCAACCATCAATGGATGGAACAGCCTCACGCATAGCATATATCGTGACATTATCTGCACCATCCTGACCAATCGTGCCGGGAGCCGGCAGTGCAGTAATTGCGCAATCACTTACGCATCACCAATACAAGATGGCCTGTGTGGAGGG
>CM068958.1:89129459-89143494 GCA_035128595.1 Eptatretus atami | reverse complement strand
AGAAGAAGAAGATAGAATTGTTTAGTATTTGCTATGTTCATTTATGAAAGAGGAGAGAGATGTTAACAACTTAACTAAGTTGATAATTAGAGTAAAAATGGTATGTATACAAGCAACTTACCATTGGTAAGAAGCAGTAATCATTGTTGAACAATAACACAACTGTGTAGCAGCAAGGGATTTAACTTCCAGGAAAGGAGTCTAGCTTGGACAGGTTGAGGCCTTGAAAGCCATGGGTAGCCAGGTGATTGGCTTTTGAGAGGCAGGGGCATGTCTGGAAGACGTATAAGGACGATGACACCAGAGACAGACAGCCAATGTGGACAGACAGACGGAGCAGATGAAAGAAGAGACGTTGGTGAGGTCACTCATGTTGTATCCTGCTTGGGGCAATTCTCCCTTCAGATAGAGGAAGCAGAAAGGGAGAGGAGACTGGTGAAGGCACTTCACTTGGTCACATCATATTGCTGTTCCACTCGTATAAATCATTATTTCAATGCGAGGCTGTTCTTTGATCTTCGGAAGGTCAGCATCTTTGGAGCTCTGATGCAGTGTGGGCTGATTCAATTCTCTGGCACGTACTGTGTGTGGGCATACTGTTCCTGAAAACCTTGCATTCCTGTCAAGTCGTCCCTCATTCTGGGATTCCCCATTGTGAAGTGGGATCATGTGACAACACATGACATCATCAATTTAAACCAGTACACTTTGCAAGGAAACACAAAACAAAGCACCATTCCATAGCATCAATGTGCTACAAATAACGTCTGATGTCTACTTCAGCTACTGCTTTGTCCTGTTTCACAATTGCCTTCATGGTAAAAGAACCGTGGTTGCCTCAATTGCTGACTACACCATCAAGTTGACCAAGCATGGATTCATTATAAATATGTTACAACGGTCTCTACTGTTCACTGCACCTTCAAATCAGTCATTACGTGCTGGATATAAAATCACAATATGCTTACATACTATGACAGCCCTGACTTCAGGAATCGAGAAATTATGCTGACGCATTATTGTGAATTATATTTTCCGTGTATTTGCTTAATTTAGGAAAGGGTTAAAGTAATCTGCATAGTTTGGATAAAGTGTGCAAATTGTATATTAAAGATGTAGTTTTATATTTGTAAAATTGTGGCACGAGTGCATTTTCCTCAAAATTTTGTTAAACTGACTGTTTACTCCAACTGCTCAGAATCCAGGCCATAATCGCATGTGGTTATCATTCTTGGTTGTTACCCCTGAAGAAGCAAGAATACATGCAATGTTAGCCTTTCACGTTCAGGGTTAGTTTTCACATTCCAGGTTAACCTGTACTTCACATTTGTGGTTAACCTGAGTCACATCTATTATTTTTTTTTAACATTTCTTATTACTCAGATACACTTTTATATGAGAGACAAGTTTCATTGAACTGTACAACTAATCTCATGTAAATTTAATTTGGTTTGTTATTGTCACGTGTATGACCCAAACCCAAGACCGCAAGCGATGTTGCACGGGAATCGCATACACCGATGTTGTTTGCCTTTAAGATGGCCGGCTTCGGGCCAATTTTGACATGAAACACCCAGAGTGGCATAGGTTCTTTGAGATTTAACAACTGTGTCTAAACACACTCATTATCAAGATTATAAATATCCCAATTTAATCCTCCAAGAACAACTGATTGCACCAATATAGTTTTGTGCGGGGAAAGATGGCTTGCAGACACTCCTGCAACCCTCAGGGAAATAAATTAACACTTTTATTAGGCACAAGACAACACAAATGGAAATCCTGGCCATGAAGACATAATGAATCAATAATCAAACTTAACAGTACAAGGAAGCTCAAACCCCCATACACGCACACAAAAACTGGTTGAGATAGAAAATGAGCAGGAAGGCAAGAAAGTCCCAGGTCTGCACAGTAGCAGCAGCTCGCACAGCATAACATGCCACAAACTCCATCAGCTGCACAGTCAACAGGAGAACATCCCAATCAAACTGTCTCACTCTACTCTGTCCTTTTCTAACTCTGCAGTGAAAGCACGCCCCTTTATCCACTTCCTCTGCCCCGAGGCATTCACGTCAGCCCTCGTCACCAGTCATGGATGGACAGCCTCACGCATAGCAATATCGTGACAATTATCTGCACCATCCCTGACCCAATCGGTGCCGTGGACGCCGGGCAGTGCAGTTCAATTGCGCATCACCTTACGCATCACCAATCAAGAGTGGCTGTGTTGGAGGGCGGACCTTCTTCCCCAGGAATTTGTTGGATAGGCATGCTGTGGTGTGAATTATGGTGAAACACCTCTCTCCTGCCCGGCTCCTGTCCGGTTCAACATGGGAAAACAAAGGGACAAGGTTGTTGAAAATTTAAAAAAAAATCCGGAAGTTCACCGCTATTGATGCAGCGTCTTTTACACCACCTTATTTGATACGTTACATTAGTTCTTCATGCCTGTTGTTTGTGTCCTTTATGACATACTTAAAACATTAAATTTCCTGTTTAGAATGATTTTCAATCTTGTTTGACTGTTAGACAAGCAGACAGACTTTAAAAACAACTTATCTCACGCTTTTCTGTGCATGTGCAATCAGGACAAATTCAGAGCCAAAGTACTGCTAAAACCACAGGTTCATTTTCCGATTTGTGTTCAAAATATACCATTCAATTGAAATCAAGTTGTTCCTCAATCATAAACTGACATTTACAGACAGAAGGACAGGCAGACACACAGACAAAACTGAACCAATTGCTTAATCCCGCTTTTCGTTTTGCGTGTGCGGAGTTAAAAATCTTATAACCGAGGTGAACACAAATGAGGATTTTTTTTTTTTTTTTGCTATGTTGAAGGCTTTAGTCACTGACTAAATAGTCCTCATCGAGGCCAAGCCTTAATAAAAAGACTACATTGATAGAAAAGTAAGGAAAGAGAATAGTCCAAGAGTTTGAGAAAGTAAAAAATCTGCTTTTTGAAAACAGGAAGGTCATAAGTGTTTGGAAGATGTGAGAAGGTAAAGAGTTCCAGAGTTTGACAGTGGAGGGGAAGAAACAAACATCGTAACGGCCCACCCTTGAGTTGCCAATAGCGACACAATAATCATGTGATGGAGTGGCTTGTCGAGTCTTCCTTGGTCTCGTTAATGGTGGAGGTACACAAGCAGAAAGTTCTTGCAAGCAGAAACCGAAGTAATATCTGTACAAAAGAGAAAGAGAGCCTACTATGCGGCGGAATTTGAGCGGGTCGAGTTTTGAGTCACATTGTAGAGTTGACAAGTCGAATAACTTTGGATTCCATTCTGTCCAGTAAGTATGTGGAGCTGGAACCTCCCCAGATGTGAGAGCAGTACTTCATACAAGGAGAATCAATCCTTTATATAGTTGGAGCAACTGTTCAGTGGAGGAGAATTTTCAACATCTGAACAGGACTCCTAATTTATTCAAGGCAGACTTATCTATTTGCGTAATGTGTGGATTCAGGATAAATTTTAAGTTAGAGTGATACCTAGTAGGTTTATTGTACATGGTATAAATGTAGAGCTTTACAAGGAGATTAGAGAGTTGAGAGGAGTTTGGAGAGAAGAGAGATGAGAAGAAATTGACTTTTTGATGCATTAATCTTTACTTGATGACATTTTCCTCCACTGGGAGATCTTGTCCAAATCCGAATTTAAAGAGGTGGCTGTAATGAAACGAGATGTAGATCGAGTGAGGGGAGATGGGGCAGATGGGAAAGACATGGAGGTTTGTAATGTTGAGTCATCAGCATACGAGTGCATTTGGTTATTTGTGGAAGAAAGAAGGTCATTGATAAAAAGAAGGAAGAGTGTTGGGGACAGAACGGATCCCTGAGGTACACCGCTGTTGATCGGGAAGGGGTTGATGTTGAACCATCAACAATTACAGAGATAGAGCAGTCAGAGAGCAAGCTCAATATGAGAAAGCAGAGTGAAGGAGGAAAGCCGAAAGAGGGAAGCTTGGATATCAGACCCTGATGCCAAACTCTGTGAAAGGCTTTTGAGATATCAAGGCCGACAACAAAGGATTCCCCAAATTCTCTCAAAGAATAAGCCCAGACATTCTTAATGTAAAAGGATATCACCTGTAGATGTTGCCTTGCGAAAACCATATTGGTGGTCAGATAGAAGACTGTGAGATTCAAGATGCTTGAAAAAATGGGAATTGAGAAGACATTCAAAGACTTTGGAAACAGGAGAGGTCAGAGCAAGAGGACGGTAGTTAGAAGGGTTTGAACGATCACCCTTTTTAAAAACAGGCTGTACTAAGGCATGTTTCCAGGAAAGAGGAAAAAGTTTTGGTTTTTAAACAGAAGCAAAATAAACGAGCAAGCACAGGTGCAAGTTCTGAAGCACACTCCTTCAAGATACAAGGAGAATGCCATCTAGTCCATATGCCTTACTTATGTCCAGAGAGAGGAGTATTTTTTTGATTTCATGAAAAGAGATTATAGGGAGGGACATATGATTGGTGAGGGAGCATCAGAGGGAGATGGAATTGTTAGAGTCATCCAGTGTGGAGTTAGAGGTGAAAAGAGAACCAAAAGAGTCGCGTTATCAGTCGGAGAGACAGCGATAGTATCACCGAAACGAAAAGGCGAAGGAAAGGTAGAGCGGCAGAAGTTGTTGGAGATACTTTAAGATAAGGAACAGAAAGATCTATTAGTGGAAGAAGAAGAGAGGTTGTCACATTTATTTTGAATAAAGGAATGCTTCGCCTCACGAATAACATATTTGCAATGATTTCTGATGGATATGAAAGCTGAATGCGAGTCGGAGGAAAAATAGTTTTTCATGTCTGACATGTGGCATCCCTTGCACGAATGGCCGCAGAGCAGGAATTATTGAACCAAGAATTGATGAGAGATAGATTTGAAAGAGAAGGGGATACAAGCCTCCATTCCTGCAACAATAACCACAGCTATACGTTCAGCAGAGATAGAGGCATCGCCTGAGGAGAGGCAGTAGTCTTTCCAGGGAAAGTCAGAAAAGAAGTTTCGTAATCCAGTCCAGTCAGCATTATTGAAATGCCAATACTGGCGTTTCGTCGGCGCAGTCGGAAGAGAAAAGTGGTGGGAAGTAAAGTGATGTTCACAAGATTGTGGTCAGAAGAACCAATTGGAGGTGAAATTGTGTCGTTGTAATGCAACGGATTGCAAGTGAAGAACAAATCCAAAGTATTGGTGTGTGGTCATGACGATCTGTGATATGGGTAGGGTGGGTCATAATTTGTTCCAAATCATGAAGAATGGAAAATGTAAGAGCTTCAACTCCCTATCATCCGTGTGGGAGATTTCAGCCACTCCCTGTGGTGTATATTGAAGTCTCCGAGATAGAGAAATTCTGCTTGAGGGTGTTCAGGTGTCATGGCCTCGTGGCAAGAGTTAAGATAGTCAAAGAAAGCTAAAAAAAGTTTGTAGAATTGGGAGAGCAGTAAGTGAAACAGAGAAAGATAGTGATGGTTGGGAGACAAATCTTAAACCAGATGACGTCAAAGTTTGGAGATTCGAGGTCCACAAGGCGTACAGCAGGCGTGTTGATGTTGGAGTAGACGCAGACTCCTCCTTTGAAGCGGAATCGTGAGTGAAGGTTGCAGTTCGAAATGTTATAAGAATTCAACAAGACGTCATGTGATAATTGCGTCTGAGGAGATTATAGGAGAGGAGCTTGCTAGATGATGTTCAACAGAGGAAAGATTGAAGAAAGACCACGGATGTTGGTGAAATGAATTGAAAAAGTCACCTTGGTTCAAAAGGCAAGGGTCTCGGGAGGACCGACACTACTATTGCCTGAGCCCCCCCCCCCCTTCTCGTTGGCAGCAGAGACAGGCAGGTCACAGAGATTCTTCGCACCCCATAAAGACAGGAACTAGGGGCCATTAACTTTTCAGACTTTATCATATTTAATTGGAGGCTTTCTGAGGGAAATGAGAGAAAGAGAACTAAAAAAGAGAATGTGAAGTGAGAGAGTGAAAATGAGTGAGTAAGAAAAATGTATGATGTTTGTTTGAAAAGTGAATGATGTTTGTTTCAAGATAGAGAGATTAGAGCTAGCCCAGTAGCTCTCGCTTGAGTGAGACAGAAAGTACGACCAGCAATCCTGATACGGAGAGTGTAAGATGGTTCCGGGCACCACTTTAATGCTCCTAAGTCAGAACGGTAGTACTACCCTGAGCGTTGCTGTCTATAACCTACTACCTAAAAAACCGGTCTAACCAGATGGTTGTCTTTTTGGAGACACCATCTCCTTACTGGATGGCCGTTGGCTCCGAAAGGAGCTCATCCACCCTTTAGCAGGTATTGTTTTTAGGCCTGCAGGGTGTCACAGTCACCCTCCCACTGGCAAGCCAGTGAGGGTAGTTGGTTTAGTCGCTGACTACTGACCATGAGGCAGGTAGCAACTGGGTTACATGTCACCAGTGGCAGTCAAGAAACCTGACTGACTGACTGACTGACTATAATCTAATAACTAACCTCCACACACCCCCAATGTAATATTATTAATCTACTAGAAATCTCATTATACAATACTGCTTCTCACCACATGATGCACCTTTCGATGCCCTTTTGAAAACTCCCAGAATTCTTTGTACAGATCATCTTAAAATTGCATTGCCTTTACAATTACCTGAAATAGAAATTTGAGGCTACTATTAATTAACCTTGTTATATTATATTATATAATTATTTTTTTTTTTTTTGCCATTTTGCACCTTCTTTACGGATTTGTGCTGAACAGTTGATGCCAGTTCATGAAAGGATCACAAAAATAAGCATTATTATGCTGGTGTTGCAGGATTGCTCACTATAATGCCATTTGCCATGATATGTCTTGGAATTGTTTTGATTTTTGGGGTTCTGATTGGCAGAGATTGCACAGAATCGTGCGGGCACCTCGTGGTGGCAAGTCGAGAAAGCCAATACAAGATCTTTCATTTCCACCATGGCGGTCTAGCTCGGCTGGCACAAGTTCTCAACAACTGGCATCAATGTACGGCCTCTTCACCTCTGGAAAAGGTGCATGGTATAGACGACAGTACACATCATGGCTATGCTGTCTGATACTTTGAACACTCTGTTATTGATTACAACACTTTCTCTTCCAAGTTTTGTCGGACTTCATCAACTGGTTATGGAAGCCTCTTTTATTATTCGCATGAAATCATTTTTTTCCTTCTTATTCTGTTTTATGATGGCCACAGAAGTGAAATGTTTACCACAAGGATTTCAATCTAAAACTTCCACTATCTTTTACATTTTGAGAAGTCAAATCGATGTTATGAGGGTGGGGGGGGGGCTGCGTGGTGGTGAGATTTGGGTGGGGAGAGACAGTGGAGGAATAAATTTTAAGGAATTGATGAATCAAGAATTGGTAGGCTCATTTGGAGAAATTATAAAGTTTCAACTGATATTAAAATGTTGAATTTCTTCCTGTAAATTATGATGATTTGCTATTTTATCAACTAGTTAATTGATTAATTTTGTTGAAACTGTTGAAACTCTTCTGTAAATTATGATTACTAGTTATTTCATGAACTAATTCATTTAACTAATTCATTGTCCAAGCAGTTTTTTTCCAGAAAAGCTGTCTCCTAATGTCTTTGCCCAACATGTAATATAGATAGAAGCTCTTCACCGGACCACGGTGACTTCGGAATGCATGCACGCCATTCGTGTTTAGCAGTTGAGGAAACACAAAAGTTTCAAAAGTTTAGCAGTTGGTGAAACATTTAATGACCTTAACAAACATTTAAAAGTCTTAACTCTACAAACAAATACTATGCAAGACCAAACGTTTTAGTATCACTTTTATGGCTAACCTGTATTTAAGACCACTATTTTTTAGCAGATAATGACTGAACAACTGATCTAATGTTTATGAATCTTTCAAGGTGAATGCCTTGAAGTTTTATTAGTTTCTCTCCTCCTCCTCAACCTGCTCCTCCCCCTCTTTTCCTCTCCCCTTCGTCTTCTTGTGTGGTCATCCAAGGATGCTTCTGTTGCGGTCCATTGATGTATCTTTCAGAAAACTGTAAATTAAAGCTGATGGGGACCGACCGGCAAGACAAAACATTTTCCATGGCAGACACAAACAGCTTTGTAAATGGTTATGAAAGAGGGAGAAATGTACCTTAAGACCGAGGCATAATTCAGTTTAAGGAATAATTTATTTTCTCATCTAGTTTCTCAGGTCAACCTGCACATTATATGATCCCTTTTTCAAAAGATAATGAAACGATATCCTTAAATGCTGTGTGTTTTGTCCTGATGAAAATTCCACAGGTTAGTCACTAGTCAGCTTCAAAGCATGATTTTAAAATGGACATCCACGTACCTTGTTATGCACAATTTTTGTTCTCATCTTTTATTCTGTAAATCCAGGGTCCTCAGTGTGATTTATCATGGCATAGAAATGATGCATCCATAGCTGTATATTGTGTGAAGTGGAAATGTCATGCCTTACAATATGACATATGTTGTGTGTGTTTTTAGGCTCTGGAAGGTGATGGATACTTGCAGTTCTCATTGCAGACTCAGCCATACCTCGTGAGGTGGGGAAACATCCGGAGGAAGGATGGTATCCCAGGCTAAGTAGGGCCTATGGCTTCAGCACATGGATGAAAGGGCCATGTAATGGAAGACTACAAGATACGGCGGGTGAGAATAGAAAGGTTGGAATGGCTGCAAGTGTTGTGAGGAAAGAAAGGAAACAGGAATGAAATGCTGACAAGGTTTCAAAGGAAAGACTGTATTCTATCGCTTGCTCTTTATGAAATAACAAAATCACAACCAGAATTTGACTTTAAAATGTAGCAAAAAGGGCTGCTTTGGTACAATATCTGAAACGTGATCATGTCTATACATACATGATACGATCTTTGAGTTGCTCTTTGTGCTAATTGACGGCAGCAATGTGGTTTTAAGGCAATGAAATTAGAATTGGCTATATACAGCAATTTATCTGTGATGTTATGACTTTAAGGAAGCATTTTGGTTTTGTTCGTGTTCAAATGCGGATTACGACAATTATGGATCGATATACCACCATCCATCCATTGGGACCATACTCTGTCCAGAGCGTTGGTGCTTCCTTAAGCAGTCTCCTTGGCTATTGGGTACAATCCCGGACGGGTCGCCACTCCGAGACAGGATACCAGCAAGCTGGCCCTCATTTTGCCGACCTTGGAAAGATGACAAGCAGAGTCAACCCCACCTGGTATCAATTCAACAGCCGACTGGGATTTTAACTCAGGATCCTAGGATCCCAAGCCCACCACCCTAACCACTAAGCCAAACCAGGCATATATACTGTTGTGGGGCCGAGTTTTGGTGGCGAGCACGACCGCTAGATGAGCAGTAGAGTCGGCTCCACCGAACACCCGGAATTTATAGGTCGTCACCCCGGATAACTCCGGAGCCGACGGGTCCCTTATCGGACCGAAGATCGCCAATAGGTCGACCGCGTGGGATAGGGTCGATTGCCAATTTCAATTTACCTAAATACCCACGTCGTCCAAACTACCGGGGAAATTCACCCTCGGCGGAGCTCGAGCGGAACAAGCCGTTAGCGTGCTCGAACCGTGCGTAACCCAAGCGGATGGTTACCGAGGTTCGTCGGTCCAAATGCACAATTTGCCGCTTCCCAATTTCCCAACACGCACCGTGCTAAACCAATGAAGAAACACAAACGAGCTGAAACATTTAACAGGGGATTTATTTATAATGGGGGGAAGGGACACACAAAGAACAGAGTTATCCGACGATAAGAAATGCAGTCAATGTACAAGCAAAAGCACTTATACAGTTGCTACTTAAAGACGGACCCACACACAGACACAACACACACACAGAAATGGACCTGTCGGGTCTTTATTGAAGGCCTCCAGCTCGAGGACAGGTGAGTAGAGACCAGAGCCTGTGCTTGGACCTGTCCACCTCGTGTGGTCTTCGACGATCCGCTCGGCAGGACTCGAACCTGCAACACGATGCCACTCCAAGCACCAGGTACCACGCTCTCCAACCGGCCACGCACCAATCGACCAAGGCTCAGGAGAAGATCAGAGGCGACGATGATCCAGCTCGGCGGGACTCAAACTCGCAACACATGAGATGATGACCACCACGACGACCACCACGACCCTTTTACCACCCCCACTACCCAGCCTGGCGTTTCTTATATTCCTTTTTCCTCCGGGGTGAGCAAATCGCCGTCTGAGGCGCTCTCCACTCATTGGATGGGGCGTCGTGGGAAGGTCGTTCTCTGTGGCCATCTCAACCCTCATTGGCTGGCGTGTCGTGGAAGCCACCTTCTGTGGCCATCTCAACCCTCATTGGCCGGCGTGTTGTGGGAAAGCCGCCTTCTGTAGCCATCTCAACCCTCATTGGCCGGCGTGCCGTGGGGAAGTCGCTTTCTGTGGCATGATTGGACAAGGGGCACACCCATGCCTTCCGCGGCGGAGTCCCGTCTGAGGCAATGGAAATCTCCGCCCACGTACGTGGCCGAACGCACGTGGGCGATGGCGTCGGTGTGTGAAGTGCGGTGAAGGAGGTTTGTTGTAAACGAAGCTCCGTAGCGCACACATTTATTCTCCATTAGACCAGGTAGGGGGCCCTAACTATAAACACACACTTACCGATATAACTGTTCTATAAGGACCTGAATGTTGAGTGCAGTAAGCTTCCAATTCGTAACACTACCCCTCCCCTTTTTACAGACTCATCCGAGTCGTCAAATTTTCGTGTGACCAGCATGTGTAAGTTTTCCCCTAGTACATTTTACCTACGGATTCCTGAGTGCGACATTTTTTCATACGTGTCCCAAAAATAAATAACCTGCGTAACTAAACTAACAGACTCACACGGACAACTTAATTAAAATTGCCGGCGCTAACACAAATAACAGGTGGGTTGCAAAATATTTACAATTTTACCTTATCTATTTACATAACCATGGCCCAGGACCGGTGATCTGTGGAAGAAAAAGTCACAACCAAAGTCATTGGTGTAAAACAGAGATGGGTGCCCGGGCTGCATAATGCAGTCCTCATAGTGTGGCTGCCTGCAGGGCAGTCCTTGCAAAACACTGGCGATGGTCCTGGCGCACATGGTGATGGTGACACAGGGGCAATGCAAATAGGGTAGCAGGTATGGGGTCATGATAAAGGCAGGCAAACAAAGGCATGGCAAGGCGAGGCAATGCGGACCAGGCAGATGCAGCATGAAAACAGGCCGGCATGTGAAGCTGGCTGCCTCTGGTCTCGTTCCGTGAGGTTGTGTGGAGGGAGTGCGGTGGTGCCAGCTGCTCCGAAAACGGGCTCGGACCTAACCTACCATCTCCCCCCACCTATCGCCTTTGCCTGTCTCTGTCCATACCCACTCCTTAATTTGCAACAACAAAATTTAGCCCCTTTTTTTTTTTTCTTTCTTACTTACAATTGCTTGTCCCTAACCCTCCTATCGTCCTTGTCCGAATAACCTATCCTGTCAACTTAGCCTACTCCCAACCCCGAAAATCCTTTCTGAGGGGAATAAGGAAGAGACGAGTGTCCTGCCTCGAGGCCCAACAAAGCCTCAGAATAGCCTCCCACATAATTCCCATCTTACCAAGGTGGGTCCAGCGGCCTACAGAGAGAGAAGGGATGGATGGTGCGAAGGGTACATTGTTTCCTAACTACCCTAGCATTTATTACACTTTATACTATCCTCGGGGCTTTTCAAAACGCCTGACACGTTAAACTATCTGTTCTAAAAACCATGATTCCGTCGCCGTCGTGTTGGTGTCCGTTATAAATTTGGGCTAGCCCTCAAATTTTCACTCGTGCCTCGCACATTTTATGGCTGGCAGCGTGGCTCACATGCAGGGATTCTCCCTCTGCGAATCTCAAACTACGGCACCTCCGGGCCCTGAGGCTGTCTCCGAGCCTACCTACTCCCTTTGAATGCGGGGAGTTGCCCTCCTGGCATTGCCCTCCTTCAATCCCACGTGGCATTTTGGCGCTACGGGTCCCTTTCCGAGGGTCGCCCGTGCCCACTACACTATCCCGGTCCCGTGGACCCTTGGCCTACTATGGCCGACTTCTCCGTGCCCGCGGTGCCCTCTACTCGATACTCACCTTTCAACAGCCACGTTCCCAGCCGGTCCATGGGCGATGGCGTCGGTGTGTGAAGTGCGGTGAAGGAGGTTTGTTGTAACGAAGCTCCACAGCGCACACATTTAATACCCATTAGACCAGGTAGGGGGCCCTAACTATAAACACACACTTACGATATAACTGTTCTATAAGGACCTGAATGTTGAGTGCTGTAAGCTTCCAATTTTGTAACAATACCACAATGTTGCAACATAACGAATGTTTTTCATGGTTGCCAACATTGAGAGAATAATGAGTGGTAGGACAGAAAGGATCCGTGGTGCAAGAGAGCAAAGCGACTGAGGCGTAGGGGGGGGGGGTGAATCCCCCCTCCCATGTTTGGGAAATTTTGTAATTTTAACCTTAATTTGTAGATTCGAAGACACTTTTATGCCAAATTGAAGCAGATTACGTTTTCTTGACAAATCCAAGTTGTTTAAACATGAACCCTGAGTATGTTTTTATGCTTTACATTGTATGACTTGTAATGAGTAAAACAAAGGTCAAATTTAAGAATAAACTTGCCATGCCTTACTTTCCAATACATACTTAAGGTAGATCTACTGCAATTACATGTCATTGGATATGCTTGTGACGAACACGAAGGTTTTGGTAGGTCGCTGTCTTCACCTTGGCCAACAGCTTGTGTGTGTGCATGTACTCGGGCATACGACGTGTGCATTCGGCTAACGCAGCACAGACGTGGTTCTCATTAGTACAATGTTTTGCTCTGAGTTGCATCATATCAGTCAACCCAATGAGAAACATCCTACGTTTGGCGGGTCAAGAATGCTTTAGTGGGACAGCATTTGTCATTTTGCTGCCGTGTATTTGAACAGTAGCCGGCGGCCTATCGCCAATCAAATGCAATGACCTTACAGATATGATTTTTCACACATCGAGGAAACTGCCCGAAGGCCGACAGAAACTACGTCACAACTGAAAATCAATCAAACATTTTGATGACATTATTTTGTGAAAGCAGTATTTTTCGCTAATATTGGGCAAGAAAATTGGTCGGCTGTTCACGTATACAAAACGTGGTAGACTACCGCCAAAAGCGGTAGAGTTTGAAACTATGTGATTGCAAGGAAAGTGGGGTTTGTAAAAACATCCAAACTTTTAGAGCAATTCCAAAGTTAATATTTTGCTTTAAGTATCTTCTTCTTTTTTTTCTTTTTTTAATGATTCATGATGAAATATTGTCGTGTCCAGGGGTTCAATCCTTACCTGGACGGATGACCAAACTTCTCTCTTGGAGGCCGACAGCCGAGACTCTCAGAGATTAATGCGCACGGCGGGAAAGCAGTTAAACGCTGCACAGAACGGCACAAATACACGGACACAAGCAAATTGAATTAACTAAATGATAATTTAATAACAATAATCAAATATGTACAATGACAATAATTCAAATTATAATAATGAAAGGAAAACGTGAGGTAAACTAAATCTAAATCAAACTGAGGCACCTCCACACAGACTTAAACAGCACAAAGGGGGCAGATAAAATAAGGAAAAATAATCCCTCCTTTATTTCAGCACTTGGCTTGGTCTACATGGTCCTTATGGAACGTGGAATCGAAGCGCTTCGTGACTTTGCCCAAAATGGCGCCAAATCGTTCTCTCGCAGCGGGGAGAACGTACGTCAGGCAATTCATGAGCGGTAATCAACACCAAGGCTCAGAGACCCCGTACATCTGCCTCGAGCGTCAATCATCCTCAACGACCTGCTATTTGACATACATGAGGCTCGGGGTCCGTTCCTCACGACCCAAACAAGAGCCAAAGGCCAGCGTCTTGCTTCAGCACGCGAGCCAATCGCCTCAGCACGAATACAAGAATCGTGCAGCCTTCGTTGTGCCGAGAGCAAAAGCGAGATCCTCCGTGTCTC
>CM068958.1:89116407-89129434 GCA_035128595.1 Eptatretus atami | reverse complement strand
AGAGAGGAGAATATTGGCAGATTCTGTAGCCAGGGACTCAGCATCAAAATGATATGCCATATATTGTGTATTACCCTTTAGGGAAACGCATGATGATATAAATGGTATGTAACACTATTTCCGATAGTGACAATTTTCATGATTTTCATTAGCCCTGTAATATAGGAAATAGCACGTCCCAGGTAATACCTGCATTAATGTACATCAATGAAAGGTTATAGGCATCACACATCACTTTTCATACTTATTTCAGAAGTTATCCCTCCAGGCTCAATGCAGCCAAGTGACAATCAGTTGAAATTCAAGTCTGGAACATCATCAATTTAGCTTCCAAATGTGGAACTTGAAGAACGACCGTGAGCAATTGAGCTACATCTGCAGAGCATGCAGGCATTGCTACCCAATGTTTGCTGCGTTTGACGCTACCAACATTTGAGATGGTCCAGATTGTATCTAGAGGACATGAGAAAACTCCCTGAAACACCCACAAGTCACCAAGCATCAAAGATGAGGGAATCTTGCAATGAACGATCGGTTGGTAATTTCAAAGCTGTTGGGCAACAATGCGCTGCTGAGCAAACTATCAATAGGTCAAAGAAGAGAGCTCCGGGATAATGTGTAGCACACAGAAGAAACAGATGTAGCAATTGGGACATCATCTATCATGAAATGTTAGGTGTTAATAATCTCCATCGTGATCTGAGTGAGTGACATCAGGGTACTATCCGAGGATGTCAACTCTTCCTTCAGCAAATCAGAGACTGAATTTGGAAAAAACATCCAAGCATTCTCATGTGACGAGAACAAGGAGAACCCTCAGAACTGAACGTTCCTAACCCAAGCTCCACAACATCATGAACCCAGGAAGTTATGACGGACGTGATTCTGACCAGTTGCTCCATGTGGAAACAACATGAACAGAACGCTATGAAAAGTCCGCAAGAACGCTGTTGAGAAGTCTGTCAAGGTTTCTTCAAACCATTCACCGAATGAACCTGAAGACTTTTTCAAGCATTCATAGAACGGTGGCAAGGAAAGGTGGCAAGGTTTCCAAAAAACAAGCCTGAATGAAAGCTCCAAGGAATCAGAGTGGCGAAATTTCAAGCCGGGGCAGGTCCTATGAGAGTTAATAAGTATGATTTTCAGCTCTTACTATATCTTATTTGATGGAAGAAGGTCTGGATGTCCACTAGCGATAACAGTGGATTGATAATGAACTGGAAAGCTAATGTATGAGACCAAAAAGAGCGAATTTCCCGAACCGTCAGTAAGAACAGCCTACATTGTATGATGCCAGGCAATTCAGGAAGATCAGTCCAAAAGAACACAACACCTTTGAGATACTGCAGGTGCCATTCTGGACTATGTCAATTCTCAAAGCATGCCAAGATTGATTTAGTCTTTGACTCCATAATAATCTGTCAGATAAAGGACTCTGGAAGAAAGAGGCGGGAAGCAATCAGCGCCATTGAATTGAATCTAGTCAGTCGAGGATACCCTTTGCCATGAATTGGATAATCTGGCCAGCAATGAGAACAAGCACAAGCTTCAACTCTTGCTTGCCCAGCAAGCCAATATCAAGGCAAAGGAAAAACCACGTCAGAGATAGTAGATGCGAGGCTTTTCTGATGACCTCTGCGCCTTGTTGTTCTGCTCTTCTATAGGTTTCTAGCTCTGCCTTGACATTTGAAGAGGCTGACAGTCGCATCATACTCATGCATCTGCAATGCTGTAAAGCATGGAGTAGAGAGAATATTGTTGCTTTCGGCAGACACTGATATCTTTCGTCTCCTTCTGTACTATTGGCAACTCTCGCAAGTCAAGGTTTACTTGAGTTTATGGGATGAAAGCGGTGTCCGTGATTCGACAAACACCATTCCCATTCCATTGCTGGCCTCGCGCATAGGTCTTTGATCTTCTGCAAGTCTCCTCAGTTCACACCCTGACAGATGTGACTACACTAGTAAAGTTGGCACCAAAACCTTGCAGCATATCCAAAGCCAATCCTTTGTTTTGACACTTTGGGATCAAGCAGGAAATCGGGCAACTAGGGAGGATTGGTAATAGGCGGAAATGCTATCTGTCCAAGTGATGAAAAAGGGACAACGTAACCGTAATGGACAGCCTCCGTGACAGCAATACCATCAACAAGGGGCTATCCCCTGCCGAGTTGCCCACCTACGTCACGCCATGCAGTTATCATAGGCAAAAGGGCATATTATGCCACACATCAGATACGTATTCCAGTCTCATAGACCCCACTCATCCTCTCTCCTATGGCTTTGAGAAGATATGAAACGCTATTGCCGTAGAGTGTCAGCCAATACCAGAGAATTCGCTATCCATTGTAATTTGCGAAATGTGCCGACGAAAGATGGTGTTCTGTCGCAATCAATTGCCCTGTGCACCATTTTGCAGTGTCCGTAATTAAATATGTTTGCAAAATCCAATTGGGTCGTAATTCATTAGCATTGTAATATATTTTGACCATTTTGGACTGATTTCAGAAATATCTCATGTTTTGGCTAAGCACACTCTATCTCTAAATTTAGGACTTGATTTACCAATGTTTTGCATGAGTGTAACTGTGAAGTCACTCAAGTAGAATGGTCCAAAAATTCAATGCAATGTTACCAATTTGCCGGCATAGAAACAGCATTTTGATAGTAACAGTCATTTCCGTTTGTTTTTACTGAGATTGTATTGTTAATTCAATAATATATGCATATGCATTTTGATGCTGATCCTTTGCTATCAGAAATCTGCCAATTCTATTCCAAAAAATTGAATCCAACGTTAGCTTTTCCCAAAATCTGTGCATTCTTAAGCAGGTCAAATTTTAGCATAGTCATTTTTTCGTACCTTTTGACCTCTGGTGACCCAATTAGCCAAAATTGTCCAAATTACTGTATTGGATCTGAAAGAACAATTAAAAAAACAAACATTTGATTGTAATTTTGTTTGATAATCTTCAATATTCGCCGGAGAAATCAGCTTTTATGTTTCCCCGACCCCAAATACGCCTCAATTGGCGCTCAGGACAAATTTCAAACGTCAATTGTGGATTATGCCAGGATTCAGAATGTCCACCCTCATTCTTCGATGTGCCTAGTGCCCTAGTTTAAGAAATGAAAAAACCCTCTTAGGGCACCATCACTTGCACACGGGACCCCCAGGCACATAGACTAATCATTTTCTTTCTCTTGCAGGAGTGAGATTCAGTGAAAAGCAAGGTATAACTGCAGTGGGAAAACATCAAGGGAAGAAAAAACGGAAAAGAGGAGAGGAGGAGCAGAGGAAACTGAAATAGCAAGTAAATGTTGGTCAGGAAAAGTAATGGGGATATAAAGATCAAGGGTCAGAATTGGGTCTGACAAGATGAATGCTGCTTGAAGCCCTGAGGGAAGAGTAGACAGCTTCTGGAAAGTGGTTTCCATAGATGGGAAAAACGAGGAGAAAATAAAGGAATTGAGCTGTGTAAGAAGTTGGATTTTTTGAATTTTTACCAAATGGGGTTGCCACAGAACGTGTGATCCTAGATTTGTTGGAGATGGTCAGATTATTGAAAAGAGCAGAGGAAGAAATGTTGGAGAATATATGGTAGACAAATAGAAACCACGAGAGGAAGAATGAAAATTTATTGTTCAGCTAGGATCTGTTTGTTAGCATATTACTTGGTGGACATGAAAGATCGACGGAATCTTTCAACGAAGGAAGCGAGTTATCGCAAGCACCCTGGGCAAGTTCCAAATTCCTGCCCTAATATGGAGGGGCACTGCAGAGGCAGCACAGCCACATCTATAATCATGCAATGAGTTGGCCAAAATTCGTCCATTAGACATTCACTAAATGATGAACCTTACTTGCTTACTCGTTGTACATAAATATAACCTGCCTTGGCGATGCAAACTTTGTTGTTGATGTTGACTCATCGGAGCCATAAATGCTGATTATTCTGCGCTAATTATTGAATGTGTGGGTGCTGATGCAGCGATTGTGCAATGAATGAATAATTTCATCACTGTAATGGCTTTTGAGAGTGTATATTTACATATTCATTGGAAAAAGTTATTCGTTGAATATATTTGCTGTTTTTCAAATGAAGGTTTAAAAGTGATCTTTCAATGGTGAAAACACAAGAATAAAATGGTTGAAGTAATCCGCCGTAAATATCACAAAGCCTTGACGTTCAGTCTTGCTCTTCTTCGAAGCAAAAGGGAAAAATCAAAAAGGCAAAAGTGAACGTCAAAAGAGAGAGTGCTTTTGTGATCTTTGACGGCGGATAACTTTAACCATTTAATTTTCTTTTTTATTCCCTTTCGCTGCAATACAGACTGCTATTTATTTTCTGGATTTGGCAACTATTTTTATTATTTTCATGGGAGTTCTTAAAGCAGTTTTTCTTTAAATCCATAATTTTTATTTCAAGCTTGAAGTGAATTGTGCATTGGAGAATGCAAACTGATGAAAGTTGGACAGCAATACTCGTATAGCTAAATGGTCAATGTTGTCTTTAATCTGCTTTCTAGTTTTCAATCCCTGACATTTTTGGATTGAACTTAAAAGTGCTGTTATGATGTGCAATGTTATCGTGTTAAGTGTTATCGTGCAAGCAGTAGTGGTTCCATCCATCCATCATTGGGACCATACTCTGTGCAGAGCGTTGGTGCTGCTAAACAGTCTCCTTGGCTATTGGGCACAATCCTGGACTGGTCGCTACTCCGATACAGTATACTAGCATGCTGGCCTCATTTTGCCGACCTGAGAAGGATGACAGGCAGAGTCAGCCCCACCTGGTATTAATTAAACAGCCAAGGGGGATTTGAACTCAGGATCCTAGAATCCCAAGCCCACCAACCTCAACATTAAGCCAACACCAGGCATAGTAGTGGTTGGTGTTGTAATATTAACACCAATATAGCTAGAGAGTTCATAGAACACATGATACCCCACGCAGTATTCAAGTTATACTTCAATTTAATTAAATAATTATTTTAACACATTGATTGCTGACTACGAGTTTACTCATTGTGTTGGTGTACCAGATTCTGCCACGACTATTATTCTCGTATAAAACATTACGCCATTGTATTGTAACCATATATCATGCCGGTGCCAGGTAATGCAACAAACGATCTGTTGGCAGTTTGGTTAACATAATTTGATGTAATAATAATCATGATCATCATTTCAGTCTCCATGAGAAGTTTGCCACTTCATCTGCATTCGTAATGCCTGGTGTTGGCTTAATGGTTAGGGTGGTGGCGTTGGATCCTATGATCCTGAGTTCAAACCCCACTCGGCGTTTAATTAATACTAGGTGGGGTTGACTCTGCTTGTCATCTTTCCAAGGTTGGCAAAATGAGTGCAGCATGCTGGTATACTGTGGCGGAGTGCGACCCGTCCAGGATTGTGTCCAATAGCCAGGAGTCTGTTAGGCAGCACCAATGTTCTGCACAGAGTATGGTCCCAATGGATGGATGGATCTGCATTCATACGTGCCATTTTGAAGGGTAATGATAAATATCAAAAAATAACAAACATGTGGTACCTCAGTACACAATCTACCATTAGCAATGACATAATACCAATGTCGATTCATGTAATAAAAAAAAAATAGTCCTACCAGATAGCTCGTATCTAGCATACGGAATTGAAAATGTTGTCCCACTCACTGGCTGCTATGAGTTTCTCTAATAACTGGGTTTTCCAGCAATGGATGAGAAATTAACTTAGATTTGCTCATGGAAGTGATAAATTTGAAAAAAAAAATTAAGCACTGTATATGTACATGCATACTTGGTTGCAAATGGGAGTGGTGTATACACTGTAAGAGTTGGCAATCAACGTGTTAAAGATCCTTAAAAATAACCCGGAAGTGTAGCACTACTGTTGCAGTCTTATACATCACCTTATGCACTACAATAAGATCCGCTGAGTCACAGTTCAGGAGATGGAGGCTTTATTGATCACTTTAGATGTGCAATGTGCATGTACATAGCCATATGGCAGCAGCTTCTTCACCCCGGTACTGTACTATCACATGCCATGTCCTCTTATGCTATATATATATATCAAATATATTGCATGGTTCTTGAAGTATTATGAAGGGGATTTGTGTTACACGGTGTTCAAATATGTAATTCAGTTTAAATAAAGGTTTAAAGAGGTTTAAAGGCGTATAGATAAATTAATATGGGTTTGACCGCCATTTTCTCCCAGCGTATATTACATATTTATCTAACAGCGTATATTATCTAACACATTCCATTCGTTTTCTGTGCCTGTTGTATGTGTCCATTATGGCGTCCTTAAAAACAGTACGTTTCCTGTTGTAATTATTTTCAATTTTGTTTAACTGCCAGGCAGCCAGACAGTAAAATATTGTCTCACTCCAATCTCTACACATGTGCGATCGGGTCAAATTCAGAGACTATGTACAGTAAAACTTAAAACTTGTCTTTCTATTAATGGGACGGACATGAGCCAATTGCTTAACCCCGCTTTTCGCTTAGCGTGCGTGGAGTAATTAGATATTTCATAGAACAACTTACCCTGCGACCTTGAGAAAAGGACATGGAGTGTCTTTTCAACTCTTGCTTTGCATTTCTGAGCACAATATATATTTCGTCTGAGTCTCAAAATTCCCCAATGCCGAGAGAACGCAAGCAGCAAGTTTGATTGGTCAAGATGGTGTGAAATTTTCCAAGTACTGCTAAACAGAAGCTGCAACAAGGTTACTTGTGTTCTACTGTGTTGAAGTGTATATTTCAATTGAAAAAAAAAACTTTTTTCGAAATTTTACCACCATTGATACACTGTGTTTTTACACATCTTATTTAACACAGTAAGTTTCCTGTTTGGAATTATTTTCAATTTTGTTTACTGCAGACTGACTAAAAATTACATTGCTCCTCTGGGCGCATGCACACTTGGGATGTATCCATAGAATTTGCCAAATTCAGAGTCAAATCACTGCTAAGCCACAGGTTCTGTTCCGAATAATGTTCTTATTAATGTTCCGATTGGTGTTCTACAGTGTTCAAAATATTTGTCAATTGAAATTAAGTAGTTCCTTGTTCATAGACGGATGTCTGCAGACAAGACAAAGTAAACCAATTGCTTAACCCCACCTTGTGTTTTGCACATTGGGTAATAAAGTACTTGTTATCATCATCATCATTATTATACCATAAACCATGGAACGGCCATGGCAGTCCTTGATAAGGTCTGTCCATAGTCCAACCATTGAAGCGTACATTGCCTCTCATCTAGTGTTGTATCAAGGGCCAACACGTGACATGCATAAATGTAAAACTGCAGCATCATGGCTTGGTATTTTCTGTCAACTTACAAGGTGCTTGATGTGGTGGTACACAGGTCTGAAAGTGACATTATATAACTGTATGAAAAGCTTCCAGTTGATGAATTATTTCAGCTGAGTAGTGGAACGTTGTTGACAACGTGCTGAAGATATTTTATGTCCGAGCCTCCAGGTATTTTCTTTAATGGTGATTTTCTTGGCAGTGAAACTTTTTTAAATTTAACAATATTACAGAATAGGAAGTGGGCAGGCAAAAGGTCATAACAGTTTACGAGCAACTTGTTCCACCTGCGAAAATACTCTACTACATAAAATACGAGGCAGTACAACACTATCCTGTAATTTTGTGACATTACCATTTTCATACTATATTATTGGTAAACATACTGTTTATGAAAAGAGAGTGTCTGCATTTTGTTGTGATGTTTTGTATTCATTGAGTGGAATGCTGAATCATGTAATTTGGGTACCAAGCTTTTCAGTCTGGGTAACCTATTGTTTTTGTTCTGCTTCTTCTACATTATTACGATGACGCCTATTATTATGCCGCCACCATTTTTCGGATTTATTCCCTTAAATTCATTTTCTCTGCAACCGCTTGTCGGATTGACAAGGAATTTTCCCCATATGTGTGATTACTCATGGAGAATGTTTTAATGACAATTATGACGTCATATGTCACGTGGTATGGCAGCCATGTTGGAAAAAAGTGAAAACTTTGGATCTCAGTATCTCTGAAACTGCCCCATGGAAAAAATTGAAACTTGGCACATGGCAAGTACTCCACATAGGAAAATAAGTGGTTTTTTATGACGTCATCGGTGAAGTATCCAGGTCAAAATTCGACACAAATTATACATCCGATTAGTATGAAAATTTTTGATGTCATCTCGGGATAAATTGGTGAAAGAAAAAAAAATTGATGACGTCATGGTTCAACGGCCATACTTTTTTTTAAAAAAAAAGAATTAAAATCTCCCTGGTTAAAAAAAGAACTTTAAAATTAAAAAATCTTTAATCCCATTCTGAATTCATTGAATAATAATAAGAGAGACGTCATGGTGTCTGATCAAAATGGAACATCTTGGTACCCCACTATCACTGCCAGCAGTATAAAATGGCAGTTCTCGTTATTGTTGTATCAACAATAAGAATTTAATACACTCGTCATACCTGCTCCTCCAAGGAGTGAGAGGATTTGTTTTCAAGATTGGCATCAGTTCCCACCTGCAATACACACTCCCTCTGCCAGGGGTCAGTGGCTAAACCAATTGCACTATTACACGTGTATAGACGAAAATCGCAAATTGTCACACTCGTGGCCAAGGGAGATACGTTGAGAGGGGTGGCGGTGTGTGGGAGATTTATTTAATGTCTATGACATGATCTTCGGTACTCCAAGCACGAATACAAAATTTGATGGAGGTCGGCCAAGCGTTTTCGATTCTGTAAGGAAGAGACATCCAGACATTGTCTTATTTTATATAGTAGAATGCACAATGTTATTGCTTTGTCATAGAATCGTTGCCAAGCCTGGTGTTGGCTTAGTGATTAGGGTGGCTGGCTTGGGATCTTAGGGTCCTGAGTTTGAGTCCCGTTGGCTGCTGAATTAACACAGATGGGGTCACTCAGCCTGTCATCCTTCTGCGGTCAGCGAAATGAGTACCAGTGTACTGGTATCAGGGAACAGCGTCATCGGCATAGTCGTGCCGCAACAAAATGATGGCTACCCGACAGCCAAGCTGCCGTACGCAAGAGAAGAAGAAGAGAAGAAGAGAAGAAGATAGAATTGTTTAGTATTTGCTATGTTCATTTATGAAAGAGGAGAGAGATGTTAACAACTTAACTAAGTTGATAATTAGAGTAAAAATGGTATGTATACAAGCAACTTACCATTGGTAAGAAGCAGTAATCATTGTTGAACAATAACACAACTGTGTAGCAGCAAGGGATTTAACTTCAGGAAAGGAGTCTAGCTTGGACAGGTTGAGGCCTTGAAAGCCATGGGTAGCCAGGTGATTGGCTTTTGAGAGGCAGGGGCATGTCTGGAAGACGTATAAGGACGATGACACCAGAGACAGACAGCCAATGTGGACAGACAGACGGAGCAGATGAAAGAGAGAACGTTGGTGAGGTCACTCATGTTGTATCCTGCTTGGGGCAATTCTCCCTTCAGATAGAGGAAGCAGAAAGGGAGAGGAGACTGGTGAAGGCACTTCACTTGGTCACATCATATTGCTGTTCCACTCGTATAAATCATTATTTCAATGCGAGGCTGTTCTTTGATCTTGGAAGGTCAGCATCTTTGGAGCTTCGATGCAGTGTGGGCTGATCAATTCTCTGGCACGTACTGTGTGTGGGCATACTGTTCCTGAAAACCTTGCATTCCTGTCAAGTCGTCCCTCATTCTGGGATTCCCCATTGTGAAGTGGGATCATGTGACAACACATGAATCATCATTTTAAACCAGTAACTTTGCAAGGAAACACAAAACAAAGCACCATTCCATAGCATCAATGTGCTACAAATAACGTCTGATGTCTACTTCAGCTACTGCTTTGTCCTGTTTCACAATTGCCTTCATGGTAAAAGAACCGTGGTTGCCTCAATTGCTGACTACACCATCAAGTTGACCAAGCATGGATTCATTATAAATATGTTACAACGGTCTCTACTGTTCACTGCACCTTCAAATCAGTCATTACGTGCTGGATATAAAATCACAATATGCTTACATACTATGACAGCCCTGACTTCAGGAATCGAGAAATTATGCTGACGCATTATTGTGAATTATATTTTCCGTGTATTTGCTTAATTTAGGAAAGGGTTAAAGTATATGCATAGTTTGGATAAAGTGTGCAAATTGTATATTAAAGATGTAGTTTTATATTTGTAAAATTGTGGCACGAGTGCATTTTCCTCAAAATTTTGTTAAACTGACTGTTTACTCCAACTGCTCAGAATCCAGGCCATAATCGCATGTGGTTATCATTCTTGGTTGTTACCCCTGAAGAAGCAAGAATACATGCAATGTTAGCCTTTCACGTTCAGGGTTAGTTTTCACATTCCAGTTAACCTGTACTTCACATTTGTGGTTAACCTGAGTCACATCTATTATTTTTTTTACCATTTCTTATTACTCAGATACACTTTTATATGAGAGACAATTTCATTGAACTGTACAACTAATCTCATGTAAATTTAATTTGGTTTGTTATTGTCACGTGTATGACCCAAACCCAAGACCGCAAGCGATGTTGCACGGAATCGCATACACCGATGTTGTTTGCCTTTAAGATGGCCGCTTCGGGCCAATTTTGACATGAAACACCAGAGTGGCATAGGTTCTTTGAGATTTAACAACTGTGTCTAAACACACTCATTATCAAGATTATAAATATCCCAATTTAATCCTCCAAGAACAACTGATTGCACCAATATAGTTTTGTGCGGGGAAAGATGGCTTGCAGACACTCCTGCAACCCTCAGGGAAATAAATTAACACTTTTATTAGGCACAAGACACACAATGGAATCCTGGCCATGAAGACAAAATGAATCAATAATCAAACTTAACAGTACAAGGAAGCTCAAACCCCCATACACGCACACAAAAACTGGTTGAGATAGAAAATGAGCAGGAAGGCAAGAAAGTCCCAGGTCTGCACAGTAGCAGCAGCTCGCACAGCATAACATGCCACAAACTCCATCAGCTGCACAGTCAACAGGAGAACATCCCAATCAAACTGTCTCACTCTACTCTGTCCTTTTCTAACTCTGCAGTGAAAGCACGCCCCTTTATCCACTTCCTCTGCCCCGAGGCATTCACGTCAGCCCTCGTCACCAGTCATGGATGGACAGCCTCACGCATAGCAATATCGTGACAATTATCTGCACCATCCCTGACCCAATCGTGCCGTGGACGCCGGGCAGTGCAGTTCAATTGCGCATCACCTTACGCATCACCAATCAAGAGTGGCTGTGTTGGAGGGCGGACCTTCTTCCCCAGGAATTTGTTGGATAGGCATGCTGTGGTGTGAATTATGGTGAAACACCTCTCTCCTGCCCGGCTCCTGTCCGGTTCAACATGGGAAAACAAGGGACAAGGTTGTTGAAAATTTAAAAAAAAATCCGGAAGTTCACCGCTATTGATGCAGCGTCTTTTACACCACCTTATTTGATACGTTACATTAGTTCTTCATGCCTGTTGTTTGTGTCCTTTATGACATCTTAAAACATTAAATTTCCTGTTTAGAATGATTTTCAATCTTGTTTGACTGTTAGACAAGCAGACAGACTTTAAAAACAACTTATCTCACGCTTTTCTGTGCATGTGCAATCAGGACAAATTCAGAGCCAAAGTACTGCTAAAACCACAGTTCATTTCCGATTTGTGTTCAAAATATACCATTCAATTGAAATCAAGTTGTTCCTCAATCATAAACTGACATTTACAGACAGAAGGACAGGCAGAACACACGACAAAACTGAACCAATTGCTTAATCCCGCTTTTCGTTTTGCGTGTGCGGAGTAAAATCTTATAACCGAGGTGAACACAAATGAGGATTTTTTTTTTTTTTTTTGCTATGTTGAAGGCTTTAGTCACTGACTAATAGTCCTCATCGAGGCAAGCCTTAAATAAAAGAACTACATTGATAGAAAAGTAAGGAAAGAGAATAGTCCAAGAGTTTTTGAGAAAGTAAAAAATCTGCTTTTTGAAAACAGGAAGGTCATAAGTGTTTGGGAAGATGTGAGAAGGTAAAGAGTTCCAGTTTGACAGTGAGGGGAAGAAACAAACATCGTAACGGCCCACCCTTGAGTTGCCAATAGCGACACAATATCATGTGATGGAGTGGCTTGTCGAGTCTTCCTTGGTCTCGTTAATGGTGGAGGTACACAAGCAGAAAGTTCTTGCAAGCAGAAACCGAAGTAATATCTGTACAAAGAGAAGAGAGCCTACTATGCGGCGGAATTTGAGCGGGTCGAGTTTTGACGTCACATTGGTAGAGTTGACAAGTCGAATAACTTTGGATTCCATTCTGTCCAGTAGTATGTGGAGCTGGAACCTCCCAGATGTGAGAGCAGTACTTCATACAAGGAAGAATCAATCCTTTATATAGTTGGAGCAACTGTTCAGTGGAGGAAGATTTTCAACATCTAACAGGACTCCTAATTTATTCAAGGCAGACTTATCTATTTGCGTAATGTGTGGATTCAGGATAAATTTTAAGTTAGAGTGATACCTAGTAGGTTTATTGTATCACATGGTATAAATGTAGAGCTTTCCAAGGAGATTAGAGAGTTGAAGGAGTTTTGGAGAGAGAGAGAGATGAGAAGAAATTGACTTTTTGATGCATTAATCTTTACTTGATGACATTTTCCTCCACTGGGAGATCTTGTCCAAATCCGAATTTAAAGAGGTGGCTGTAATGAAACGAGATGTAGATCGAGTGAGGGGAGATGGGGCAGATGGGAAAGACATGGAGGTTTGTAATGTTGAGTCATCAGCATACGAGTGCATTTGGTTATTTGTGGAAGAAAGAAGGTCATTGATAAAAAGAGGAAGAGTGTTGGGGACAGAACGGATCCCTGAGGTACACCGCTGTTGATCGGGAAGGGGTTGATGTTGAACCATCAACAATTACAGAGATAGAGCAGTCAGAGAGCAAGCTCAATATGAGAAAGCAGAGTGAAGGAGGA
>CM068958.1:89065526-89101805 GCA_035128595.1 Eptatretus atami | reverse complement strand
CAATTTTATGGCTGGGCAGCGTGGCTCACATGGCAGGGATTCTCCCTCTGCCGAATCTCAAACTACGGCACCTCCGGGCCCTGAGGCTGTCTCCGAGCCTACCTACTCCCTATGAATGCGGGGAGTTGCCCTTCCTGGCATTGCCCTCCTTCAATGCCCACGTGGCATTTTGGCGCTACGGGTCCCTTTCCGAGGGTCGCCCGTGCCCACTACACTATCCCGGTCCCGTGGACCCTTGGCCTACTATGGCCGACTTCTCCGTGCCCGCGGTGCCCTCTACTCGATACTCACCTTTCAACAGCCACGTTCCCAGCCGGTCCATGGGCGATGGCGTCGGTGTGTGAAGTGCGGTGAAGGAGGTTTGTTGTAAACGAAGCTCCACAGCGCACACATTTAATACCCATTAGACCAGGTAGGGGGCCCTAACTATAAACACACACTTACCGATATAACTGTTCTATAAGGACCTGAATGTTGAGTGCTGTAAGCTTCCAAATTTGTAACAATACCACCAATGTTGCAACATAACGAATGTTTTCATGGTTGCCAACATTGAGAGAATAATGAGTGGTAGGACAGAAAGGATCCGTGGTGCAAGAGAGCAAAGCGACTGAGGCGTAGGGGGGGGGGGTGAATCCCCCCCTCCCATGTTTGGGAAATTTTGTAATTTTAACCTTAAATTTGTAGATTCGAAGACACTTTTATGCCAAATTGAAGCAGATTACGTTTTCTTGACAAATCCAAGTTGTTTAAACATGCAACTCCTGAGTATGTTTTATGCTTTACATTGTATGACTTGTAATGAGTAAAACAAAAGGTCAAATTTAAAGATAAACTTGCCATGCCTTACTTTCCAATACATACTTAAGGTAGATCTACTGCAATTACATGTCATTGGATATGCTTGTGACCGAACACGAAGGTTTTGGTAGGTCGCTGTCTTCACCTTGGCCAACAGCTTGTGTGTGTGCATGTACTCGGGCATACGACGTGTGCATTCGGCTAACGCAGCACAGACGTGGTTCTCATTAGTACAATGTTTTGCTCTGAGTTGCATCATATCAGTCAACCAATGAGAAACATCCTACGTTTGGCGGGTCAAGAATGCTTTTAGTGGGACAGCATTTGTCATTTGCTGCCGTGTACTTTGAACAGTAGCCGGCGGCCTATCGCCAATCAAATGCAATGACCTTACAGATATGATTTTTCACACATCGAGGAAACTGCCCGAAGGCCGACAGAAACTACGTCACAACATGAAAATCAATCAAACATTTTGATGACATTATTTTGTGAAAGCAGTATTTTTCGCTAATATTGGGCAAGAAAATTGGTCGGCTGTTCACGTATACAAAACGTGGTAGACTACCGCCAAAAGCGGTAGAGTTTGAAACTATGTGATTGCAAGGAAAGTGGGGTTTGTAAAAACATCCAAACTTTTAGAGCAATTCCAAAGTTAATATTTTGCTTTAAGTATCTTCTTCTTTTTTTTCTTTTTTTTAATGATTCATGATGAAATATTGTCGTGTCCAGGGGGTTCAATCCTTACCTGGACGGATGACCAAACTTCTCTCTTGGAGGCCGACAGCCGAGACTCTCAGAGATTAATGCGCACGCGCGGGAAAGCAGTTAAACGCTGCACCAGAACGGCACAAATACACGGACACAAGCAAATTGAATTAACTAAATGATAATTTAATAACAATAATCAAATATGTACAATGACAATAATTCAAATTATAATAATGAAAGGAAAACGTGAGGTAAACTAAATCTAAATCAAACTGAGGCACCTCCACACAGACTTAAACACACACAAGGGGGGCAGATAAAATAAGGAAAAATAATCCCTCCTTTATTTCAGCACTTGGCTTGGTCTACATGGTCCTTATGGAACGTGGAATCGAAGCGCTTCGTAGACTTGCCCAAAATGGCGCCAAATCGTTCTCTCGCAGCGGGGAGAACGTACGTCAGGCAATTCATGAGCGGTAATCAACACCAAGGCTCAGAGACCCCGTACATCTGCCTCGAGCGTCAATCATCCTCAACGACCTGCTATTTGACATACATGAGGCTCGGGGTCCGTTCCTCACGACCCAAACAAGAGCCAAAGGCCAGCGTCTTGCTTCACCACGCGAGCCAATCGCCTCAGCACGAATACAAGAATCGTGCAGCCTTCGTTGTGCCGAGAGCAAAAGCGAGATCCTCCGTGTCCTCTGACTAATAGTCCGGCAGATATGTGAAAAAAATGTGCCTTTAGTGATACAAGCATGAAATTTGGCACACTGCTAGGGGCCAGTATCTTACAAAGATTTTTGGATATAGGGACATTCCAGATTCTTCCCAGAGCCAAAATGGGGCCATTTTACAAAATAGCCGATTTTGTGTTGTACAAGGAGGATACATGTGGATACAACTATATACAACAGTGGTTTTATTTAACTAAATATAGATTCTAGCAAATAAGAAATAGCAAATAAAGGTGACAAAGCGTGAATAAACCATTTATTTGGTCATTTTTTGGTGCATTTTTCACTTTGGACGGTTTTCTACAACAAACTCTTCAAAAAACTGTTATCAAGCACCATGGAATGACTGTTGTTCATTTAACATCTTGAACTCAGAGGAAGTGCTTCTGTTTGATCCTAACATCAACTTACAGAGTCAAAATTATACAGTGGAACCTCTAGATCCAGGTAACAGAGTCTACTATGATGCATGGATACATGTGTACATGTTACATAATTATCATCGTGTATCTCTCTTGTCCCAGTTCTACTCTCTTGTACACTCCCCACCACAGTGACATAGAGCTGTGCACTGGAGTGCAGCCTTGACACACTTGCACTGTCCTCTGCATCCCTTTTTGCAGCCACACCTTAGTAGTTGCCGACATGCCTCAGTTGCCTCTGGGAGGGTTGTCCAGTATATGTCCCAGCCATTATCGGTGTGAACCCACCCCAGTCACTGGGCGATGGGAGCTCTGGTGTGGACACCATCATCTGGCCCCAACAGTAGCCGGCTTGGTAGGTAGCTCTCTTTAGTGCTGTTTCAGGGCTTCACGAGTTGGTGGGAGAGCATCTATTGATCTGCCATTCTGGGTGAACAGATGCTTGCGACACTCATTGACATGTTCCTGGCTACTGGTGCGATCATAGAGCACAACAACAAAACGCTCCAGTGCATCCATGTGGTCATCTACGGCTGAAGGAGTTGGCGTGGCAGCCAAGGCACAGAATGCTGCAGTGACATTAGTGACCTCATCACAGGCTTTCCAGGTTTCCCATGCTTTTTCTTCCCCCTGCCTCCGAAGCTTGAAACGGTGTCGCATCCAGTGAGGGCATGGAAGAATGGCAAACTCGACACTTGTTAGGTCTCCAGTGCCACAGACATCTCGTGAGCTGCCAAGAACCTGAAGTTCTTTCCTGTGCCAAAAGCAACCCAGAGCTCATCAATGTCCAGACGTCCAGCTGCTGTCACCGCAAGGACCACGCATCAGTGTCTACTGTACGGATCGACACTTTGCTGTATCCCTGCCTCACAGCGTCTTCAGCATGGAGTAGCATTCTTGTGTCAGCCTCTTCATGGCTACAAGGGCAAGACCAGCAACATCTCGGGCCTGCGTACAAACCACATCTTTGTGGTGGGTGCTGATGACTTGTTTGTCTGTGTCTGTTGTTGCTACTCTGGTGGCTAGGAAGTCAAACAACTCCATCTTGTTCTCATCTGTGCGGAGAAGGTCTGCCAGTTTCCAGGAATGGAACTAGATGGCTCGACTCGTCTCCTGATGCCTTTGCCTCGCTTCTTCCTAGTGTCTGCCTTCAAACTGTCTGTGAGGTATTCATCCCAGACAATATCCATCCTGCTCGTATGCTGCAGCTGAGATGTGATGTATGGCAAGAATACTTCTGATGCATACTCGTTGAAAGTCTTTGCTGTGCCAGGTGGCAGCATACTGATGATCGCTGCACCATCAAGGATGATGACTTCAACTGCTGGACTAGCAGCAGCAGCAGCATTCTCCTGTGGAGGGACCAGATCTTCTAAGCAGCCAACCAGATCAGACTTTGTTCCAAGTCTCATCTTGCCCATGTGTGACAGTGCAGGGGGCATGCTTGGTTCTCATGTGCGAAGAAACTCATCAAGATCTCCATCACGTATCTGGGACGCAATGAACAACCTGGAGAACAGGGAGCAGTCGTTCTTCAGAGATGAAACCTGCAGCTGTGCTCTTGACTTCTCTCTGACTGGAGGTCGGCTGAAGAGAGGGAGGTTGTTTCTCTTGATTGGGTCGGTGATGGGCTTTGTCTGTTGATAAGTCTCTCATGGACATAGGGTCATGCGGTTCTTGTCCCAGCTTCTCGATCTGGCGTACAGTATTGATAACTGCTGGGTCTGCCAGGTCTCTGCTGTCTAGCACCAGGAGATCCTTGCTGTCATCACAAAATGGGTTGCCCATCTCCCCCATGACTTGAGTGAGTGAACGCACATCTCTAGCAAAGGCTACCTGTGTGTGCTTGGTCTGCTCGTGGTGTTTGTGCACCTTCTTGGTCTCTGATTGGCCTGGAACTCAGCGATCACTCTGGCCATCTCTGGACCAGACACCATCCAGCGGCATAATGCAGCGGGATTCTCTGTCAGGCCTACAGCTCCTCCGTCACCCTTAACTAATGCGTTATTCTGCTCGTGGGCTTGGTCGATGGCCATCGCAGAAAACGCATGAGTGGTCTTCTTTACTGTGAAGTTGCCGGCAAGAAAACTGCGTGTATACACTTGCATGTTTTGGTCGCCAGTGTCACCATGTCGCGCAGGTGGGACTGGTATCCACCTGCGTAGTTGGTATGACCAAGGCGAAGAACCAGGGGACAATCTTGCTCAGGGCATCAATGTATAGCAGGAAGTTCCCTCACGGACCGATCTGACATAGATTAGGACAGTGAGTTCCAACTGTAGAATGATCCCCCAGAAGTGGAACTGCGACTGGCTTGCACACGTTCAGCACACCAGTCTTCTAGATCCTGTCCCTCATCTGCTCCTTGGCTGAAGGCTTTCTGTAGGAGAAGATAGAGGCTACTGGCTGTGACCTGGTGAGCTCGCCGAGTGCGTGTAACATGGGCAGCCTTCAGGAAGGAATCAGCAGTACCAGTTGTAGCAACTCCTGCCTGCACCAGAGCTCCTGTCCACCCACTGCTATCCAGAAGATCACCCAGAGTTTTCAGTGCAGCCATCTCAATGTGGAGTCCACCAAATAGGATGACGAAGTGATCTTCTCCATGTGTTTCTGGCCATCTCCACTGGATCTGTTTGGCGAGTGCGTACAGTGGCTGATCGACTGTGAGGACTGGGATCTGACCAGGGTTCAGAATCTCAACTGCTGTCTTGATGACGTCCATGGAGTGACGAATCATAGCCACGGCTTGCCTGGTCGTAGAAGAGAGGCAGCAATGAGGTGAGGGTCAGCCACACTCTGGTTCCTCTGGAAGGACTGCTTGCTGGCATGATATGCAGCCCATGACACAGTCTCGTCTCCCTGTAGTGGTGTGTCTGATGCTACACTAACTGCCATCTGCTCTAGCCACCTGTCAAAATGACAAGAACTCATTAACATTATTTCTTTGCGCTGGACAGGACCATGTTAAACCCAAATCAATATGAACACACCATTGTAGTTTGAACATTTCTATATGCAATCATGAAAATTAATACAGTGAGTACATCAATATCGATTTCGCAATTATTGCATTAATCACGACATTCCAGCTACCAGTATGTAATTAATAATGAAATATTCATGGAGTCTAAGTTCCTTTCACCAAATTTGATTTTTGATCTATTTATATTTCCAGAAACAATATTCAGGTAACATTCACATGCATATCATATTGCAGAGCTCTTGTTCCAGCCATGCATTATTGCGATGGTAAACTGTTATCTGTGTCCCTCATAGACCACCGTAGATGCATTTTTTAGTCAAATATGAAGTAGATAATGAAGCATGTGCATACTAGTTGATAATAATCATATTATACTCACTACATTGTGTTTTGCACCAAGCACATATGACTTTGCTGACCTTGTAGGCAGAATTTTTATTCGTGGCAGCCATTTTGTAAAATGGCCACCATTTTGACCCTAGGGAATCTGGAATGTCCCTAATCCAAAATGTTTCCTAAGGGTATGCTATAACTGTGTACCAAATTTCATGCTTGTATCATCAAAGGCACAAAACTACCAGAATATTTCACATATCTGCCCGACTATAATGTGGCTCTTCTCTCTCGCGTCCTCTTACGCCTCTCTCCAACCGCGTGCTCCCTTTCCTTCACTACTAAATACTTTCCATCATATCTGATCTGCTGCCTCTTTATACCCTCTTCTTCTTCATGCATCTCACGTTACGCCCATCAATCCTCCACCTCTTGGGCGTGGCATACTCGCATGAAACCCGGGAAGGCGGGGCTTCCGCCCGCTTGTAGTTGTTTTAGGGATGTGTTCCCACCTTTATTGCCGATCTTGGAATTTAAAAAAAAACAAAGGGAAAAGTGACACTGGGGCATTTACATACTGGGGGAATTATCCCTCATCCATATCTAATTAGCACCGCACCACCCCCCGTGTGGTGACACGTAACACTTAAGCTCATAGTCTCCCTACTTAATTACATTGAGATGTCTCCTACATGTCCACGGGCCAAGCAACTCTATACGATCCTATCTCTCCAATTAAATTCCTTCATCTACCCCACACACATAACAATATTGTAAACCATAGACCAGTGTTTTGGTTTTATAAGGGTAGTATTAATTAATGACTGCATTCAAGCAGGTTAATAATAAGAAGGTGCCATGAGCTACAAATAATTTGTTTCAAAATATTATATTGCAATTTTATTTTACAGGAAAATATGTGAACATTCTAAATTTTCATCTTTGTTTTTATATTTTGCATTTGTTGGGCAATGCTGCCTTTTAATCTATAAGTAACATTTTCATTACCATCCCAAGTTGCCCTGAGGGCATTAAGAGTCAAACCAACAGTGGGTTTGTGGACTGGCATCACATGAAGATAAGACCAGATGAAATAGGCCAATTAACCTTTCCTAAAGATAATTGGTGAACCAGCTGGGTTTTTACTGACAATATGATTGTTGACAAGGTAATTCTCTTGCGATTAGCTCTGAGTTTCCAGGTCAGGTCAGGTGTGAGTGCATGTGCCAGAGCAGCGCGTCGCTGTGTCCAGTTTCCGTCGTAACTCCAGGGACCTCCATCTGGCAATCCCCCAGGCAGATGTGTGACCCATCCCCATCTCCTTGAAATGCTGATCAACCTGCTGCAATCATGAGGCACGTGGTCGTCCAGTTGGCCTTCTCCACTCACGAGGCTCCCTCGCTGAGAGAATGTGGTGAGCAGGACCAGCATCAGGAAATCGACCCACATGTCCATACAGCCACAGCTGATGCTTACGGACTATACAGGTAACAAATCTCATTTGAGTTTCTCTTAGAAACCGCTTGTTGGACACAAAGTCTGACGAACAACAGCGAAGGATTCTCTGAAGAGACCTGGTACTGAAGGAGTTAAGTCTTCGTTTCAGATACTTTGTCAGAGTCTAAATCTCAAATCCGTAGAGCAAGACTGGAAGCACCAAGGACGTGAAGAAATGGATCTTTGTCCTCTTGCATAGGTACCGACAGCGCCACACCCCATGATGCAGTGAATCTACGACTCCCAAGGCCCGACCCAGATGCCTATTGACCTTTGGCTCACAACATGCAGAGTCATGAACATCACTGCCAAGGTAAGTGATGATTCACAAGTAAGTCAATCTCTCTGTGACCTCAATGACCTCACCACAAACAGGTACAGACAAGATGGCAGCATCGAAGATGTAATTGAAAGCCTGGATCTTCGTTTTGACCCAGGAAACCCATTGTCCTAGTGGCTCCAATTCCTCATTCAGCTCCTCAAGGGCCCCAAAAAGGATATCCAGCTTCTCCCCAAGTATGACTGTATCGTCTGCGAAATCAAAGTCAGAGACCTTGATATTCCCAAATGATGCAACGCAGCTTGATCTCACCGACATCTTCCCCAGAATCCAGTCCATGCAAACCTTGAAGAGTGTGGGGGTAACAATCAGGACGACCAGACCAAGAGTAGGTGTAACCACCCGCCATGATCTCGCCACTATTCAGTCTCCAAACCTTAGAGAGTGCTGCAATACTGATGTTCAAGCGCTGGAGTTCAGATGATCGCAGAAACAGGAAATCATCTTCTCTTAGGGATAAGACATTCCAGCCACCCACCCAAAGGAGGTTAACCCGAGGGGACCACCATCTAGTGGACGACACCTCAGCACCACCCCGACATACACTACCGCAATCCAACACAGGAAGGTTATCATTTTCTTTGTATCATCAAAGAATTGGGGTCCTGAAGACTGCCCAATCCCGACATCCGTTGAGCTGCCCTGCAAAGGGCAGGTGCACAGCAGGTATTCCCACAGAGTGGGTTTTCAGTTTTCCTTGCGTTTTGGTGTGTTTTGTGGAGTGAATTGTTTTATGGTGGCTGGAGTGCAAATCCTGCCACCAACCTCATAGGAAAGGTTACCCACTGCAGGAGGATGTCCACAGATGCAGTCTGGCACCAGATATGGAGGGCTGTTGGCTCATAAGGACCTCCTCCACCCTTTGACAGGTTTTGTTTTTAATCCTGCTGGGTGTCCATATCCATACACCCTCCTCACCAAGAAACCTGGTGGGGGAAACGGTTTAGTCACCGTCAACACGATCATGAAACGGGTTAATACAGGTTTACATGGTACCTGTAGCAAGTCACAGATTTGCTCTGGCCTGACCTGATAATAAAAACTTAGAAAACAATATCTTTAATACACATTCTCTCATTGGCTGGGGGCAGTTGTTTACAATTTTTTGTTTGCAACATCATAATTTGCCATTTTCATGGATACTTTCAACCAAGTTTACTCATTTGTTACTTTTCTTTCACATTGTAACCATAATTATTCTTTATCATAACTGTTTTCACTGGTCCTGGCCCCACAGTTGATATTTTTTGCGGGCATGGACCCAGAAATGCGGGGAGAAGTCTGGCCTTTCCTGCTCAAAGCCTATGAGTTCCAATCAAGCAGTGCAGATCGAGAGAAGTTGCGTCTGATCGGCAGCAATGACTATGCAGAATTGCAGCGCAAAAGGTAGGGCAAAAAATGATTTTATTTTGTGATGTACTTACTTCTGGTTCAGCTACAGGGTGGTTCAGGTAGATTTTGATTGAAAATTTCCCCCAGTTAGGATGATGTGTGTGGCATTACATTTATCAACATTCCGTGGAAATCTCCTGTTGCAGAAGAGTGGAATTGAGTGTCAAATGGGAACATAGGCTAAACCTGTTTGCCAGGCCAAGAGGGGAAGGCAGATTACTTTCACCATAAAGGTCATTTGTGAGCCAGCTGGGCTTTTGTGATGAAGTCCACAGCAACATTCAGATCTGAATGTACAACTTATAGGATGCCTATTTATCATCCTTACCTTTGCAATGTTATAATTTGGAGGTGGCCAGGCAGTGGCTTGGTTGAGATGAATGAAAGCATGCCCAGGTATCTCATGGACAACCCCAATGAACAGGTTTTTACAAAGTGCACCAATAACCACAGAAGGTTTGTCTCTTTCTGTTGTGGTGTGTGTCTCAGATTGTCCATGTCTCAAGAAGAACAGGAAGAATTCTGGAAAAATGTGCAGTATACAGTGGACAGGGATGTCGTACGAACAGACCGAAGAAAACCTTTTTACAAGGGCGAGGATAATCCTAATGTGGAGATGATGAGGTGAGTATTTTTGCTGACAAGCAATCACCTCTTTAGGTATACTCTAATATTGTGTAGCATTAACTATTATGATGATATTGTTGTGCTTAAAAGGCAGATTACCACCATTTGTAAACTTATCATCCTTGAGCAACTTTTGAGCACTGAGCAACTTTTATAAAGCAGAATAAGGTAAGGGTGTGTTGTGTAAAACCTCCTGTAACAGGCGAGGCCAGGCAGAGGACTTATGGTATTTAACAACTAAGGCACACACATGACCCGATGATACATTTCCACCATACATTTCATTGGGGTGTGGTTTTGATTTTTAATGTTTTTTTTAGTGTGTGTGTGTGTGTGTGTACATTGTCAAGGCTCCTATGAGAACTAAAATTGCACTCAAGTGACAAGGAAATTTATAAGAAAAGTGAATTTTGCAAATTCATGCTTGGTGTGTTATTGCATCCATCATTGGGCTCTCTATTCTGACAAGGTCATGTTGCGTTCAAATTGATATACTCTGGAGCTGGGCAAGCTCTGTAGAATGCTTTTGCAGGCCACTGTAGAGGGGTACAGGGATATTGGCAGGACTTGTAGGTAGCTTGAATATGGATGGGTGTTTGTGTACATCTGATCTGATCTGATCTGTGCTGATTTTGATGTCTGAGCATCTAGTCAAGGGATAGTGTGGATAGTGTGTGGGCCGTGTTGTACATTCCTCAACCTAATAAATGACTTCACTCATCCCACCCCCCAAAAAAACTTCACCTTTAAAAAAAAGCAGACTTTTTTTTTTTAGTTTTTTTTAACACCCTCGATGTGTCCCTGAGAATGCCACACTTTTCTCATCCCCACTCCTCACCCCATCCTCCCAATTAAATTGGATTTATTTAAATTGGTGTTTGTGTAATGCAGGCATGATTGGTCGAATGGCCTCCTGTGGAAAATTTCCTTGTTAAGCATTACTTTTCATTGATTTGCTATGGTTATTGGATGTACCTCCAGCATCATAAATTATTTTTGGGTAAAATTATTGTGCCAATGTGGCACATAAAATAAATTGTAACATTAATTCCCATGTTCATGATTCAGGTGCTTGCCTAATCCTTATTACAAGCCCGAGACCCATCATGGTGTAAAAATTGTAATGTGGAAAGGGGGTGGGGATCTATAGCTAGGTTGTCTTAAGAATAGTATGTACTGTTTGATCGAGTAAGTTAGATGTTCTCTTGATACAGGGAAATTGTCAGAGGTAAGTCGTCTTGTAAAACGTATACTGAGGAGGCACTGAGCAACTTTTATAAAGCAGAATAAAGTAAGGGTGTGTTGTGTGAAACCTCCTGTAACAGGTGAGGCCAGGCAGAGGACTTGTGGCATTTAACAACTAAGGTACACGGGAAAGCACTATGTGCCCTCCAAAGGACACAATCACAAACTGTTTGGCCAGTGGACTGTGGGCCACGGCAATAAGGTCGGCTGTGGAGCCCTGGAGAGGTGCGGGGCAGCCAAAAGGCAGCACCGCCCGCTGGAAGCGGGCAGACAATGAGAGGGACCCGCCGTGCATAAGGGCAGTCCCGGAGGTAGAAAGTGCTGTATCCACGCAATCGCGCAGCAGTTAGACCGAGGATCTGGAGGATGAGATCCCTCCCTCTGCTTGGCTACGATCTTCTCGTCTCCTGGCCTTATCGTTGTCATTCATCTTCTCCTCTTCCGCCCCGAGCTGCACTTCGCCAACCACCTCAGCCTGCATGACCATCCTGGTCTTGCAGCCATAGCCTGCAGCCTGTCACAAGTCCTCACCTGTTGCGTTCCCCTCCGTTGTGAGAGTCCGGCATTAGCTGGGATTTGGCGTTATTTCTGTTGTACATAAGATTGCATGTCCCATCATTCCTATTTGTGTCTGTTGACCACTTGGTTTGTGCCGTTTATTCGTAGTGAATTGTCTTCCCTTATCTTCGTATTATTTTCATAACCCCATCTATACTAATAGAAGGGTGTGCGTGTGTGTGTGTGTCTGTGTGTGTGGTTTGTTGTTTCTTGTGTGGTGTGGTGTGTGTGTGTGTGTTGTGTGTGTCAGTATGTGTGTGTCAATGTGTGTATGTGTAAGTGTGTGTGTCAGTGTGTTTGTCTCCTCCATAACTCCAAAACTTTTTTTTTAAAAACCTAGCAGCCAGAAACTTTGCTTTTTGGATATAAAGGAAACTCTAAGGAAATGCATGAGTGAGAATTGGGTGTTTGGGTTAATTAAAACACCCCTTTTGAAGATAATTAACGGCCTTATTTAATTATATCCTTCATCAGGCGCATACTTGGAGTCCTCGCTCACCCTCGATGGGGTTCCTAATTGCCATTTGGTTCAGCCTCTTCAAACATGCCTCAATTTGGAAAACACGCTCTACTCTACAGATTAATTAAAGTCTATCATTGAAATATTATGTCGGATTTGAGAATCGGATCTGGTGAACAAAATAAGTGTCAAAATCTAGTGAAATCCAAAAATTTTAACAATTTGCGATTTTTTTTTATATAATTGGTGTATATATTTGTTTTTTATAACCCTTCGTGCTGCATTCTCCCCCCCCCCCTCCCCCATGCTATTCTCCTCCACCATACAACTCTCTGGAGGCTGAGGAGGGAAAACCGTGTCAAAGAATGTGCCAATTGGCCAAATGAAGCTTTTTATTTATTATTTATTTATATATATTTTTTGCAGTCGGAACTGCTGCTCGGATCAATTTACTTTTCATAAAGCAATGAATCACCAGATCATGTTAGGATAGCCGGAATGTACGCATGTCTCCTCTTAGCTGTCTTGCCTGGGTTTGTATCCTGACGTTTGTAGCTATAAACAGTCATCCCGGTGTTTCACAGGCAGAGGGATTCATCAGTGTGTGTGCCATCTCTTGGATGGATGTTCAGCTGGGCATCACATCTGCTGGAATCCCTCTTCCTCCCTCTCCTCCCTTCACTCCCCTCTCCCCTCACTCCCTCTCCTCACTCCTCTCCCCTCACTTCCTCTCTCACCCTTCTGCCTCTCTCACCCCTCTCACTCTCTCACCGCAGCGCAGGTCGGGTCTTTCTGTCTTCTACCGTCTCTTCTCCAGCCTCCCCCCCCCCACCCGCTCTGTCTGAGAGATGCCCCCCTCCCCATATTTCCACAAGCACTCAAGGTCCACCAGCAACCCCTTCTGGTAAAACTACCAAAATCTAGAATCATTGCTCACCTTCACTCTTTAATTCCTCTTTTTCCCCCACTTTGAAACAAACTCCCACACTCTCGTCATTCCCACTCTTCCCTCCCGGTCTTCAAAACAGTTATTCAGGCCTAGGTCACATTTGCTCTACGGGAGGATACGGCGGCCGTACGCCCTCTGAATTGACAGAAACGTGTGGCAGCCGCAGAGAAACTGAGGTGGCCTCAGGGAGGCCCTACGCCGTTTGGCTATATTTTACAGGCCGTAGGGGCGCCATGGAATTATAGCGCGGAGTTATAACTTTTTTTCATTTCTACGTTCCCGTAGCAATCTACAAGCCAAGCTATGACATAGATGTGTTCCACGTCGACCGTACGTAGGGCGTACGGTGGGCTTGCGTTATTCGTGCGGCTGCCGTAAGCTCTTCTCAATGAAAAATGAATTTTCCCAACCCCCAAAAAATTACGGCGGCCGCACTATTTCCACGGTCGCCGTACGGTGGCCTTGCGGTCTGTGTGACTACCTGCGGGCAACGCAGGGTCGACGCATGGTTCCCCTACGCCCGCCTGCACCTACGTAGGCCTCCGTGGCAGTCTGCGTCGACCGTGCGTCCACCGTGCGCTACCGCTAGAGATCGGAGTATAGGTGTTTGCCTATACAGTGGTGCCCCCAGAATCCGAATTTAATTTGTTCCAGGAGGCTGTTCGGATTGCAAAAAGTTCGGATTCCAAAAATATTTTCCCAATAAGAAATACTGGAGTGAATTAATCCGTTCGTGAGCCAAAGAAAACCCACTTTCAAGACACTTTAAACTGAAATTCCCCATGTTTAAGGTAAAATAAGATGAGTAAATGACCTTCGGTGGCGGTGTATTGTATGTAAACTGGTACAATCACCACATCCAAAGGTCCACACAGGCTCGAGCTCCGTCCTGGGTTCCGATCGCTCACGCACTCTGCGAGAGCGCTGCCCCCAGGGCAGCTCATCAAACATGATGCCCGCAGAACCACAATCACTTTCATCAAACGCATCGGGCTGACGTAATCATGGATATTCCAAATTACAACTGGTTTTGCTGTGAAATTCAATCCTTGCCCGACAGTCCGTCACACCACGTGATCGGATTGCTTTTTTTGTTATTAATTAAAACACAAGTGATAAAAAAACAAACATCACAAATGAAGGTGAAAACACGAGGTAATGCCTAAGTCACATTTGGCTCGGGGCCGGAGGGTCTACAAAATGTACGGGCACTAGCAATTATAAAGCGGCCGCAGATTTCCACGGTCACACAATGTAGCATCACATATGTTTTTATTTTTCGGGGAGCTGCACGGCGTATTTATAAATTGTGGAGACCGAAAACGTGGGGGTGCCGTACGGTCTTTGATTTGATGTCGTACGGTGACCTTAGGGCGTTCCTGCAGCGGCCATGAATTTTCAAGGCAGACGCAAGGTGCCCGCAAGGCGACCGCAGGGGGACCCTAAGCCGAACGTGCGGCCAGACGGACGGTAACGAATGGGTTAATTTTTTTATTTTTTTTTTAACCAGTTCTTTTGTTTCGGCTTGTCGAATTTCTATGGCGAACGTAGAAATGAAAAAAGTTATAACTCCGCGTTATAATTCCACGGCGACCTTACGGCCTGTAAAATATAGCCATAGGCGTAGGGCCACCCTGAGGCCACCTCAGTTTCTCTGCGGCCGCCGCACGTTTCTGTCAATTCAGAGGGGTACGGCCGCCGTATCCTCGCCGTAGAGCAAATGTGACTGAGGCCTAAAGTATCGATCGACACACAAGAGATGCTTTCACGAGTACTTCCACCGACGAACTGAATGAACAAAGCGCGAAGATGCGGCTCGAACAGGTGGGGAGACACGTGAACAAACATGAACGCTCGTTGTGTTCGGTTTTTTAAAATGTATTAGGTTTTTAGGGCAAAATTTTCTCGAAAAAATTGTTCGGATTCCAATTTGTTCAAACAATGGGGCGTTCGAATTCTGGGGGCACACGGTATATTATAGTTATAGTATATTCAGTTATATATACTGTTATATTTTTATTTCAGTAAAAAAAAGAACTGGTATATATACCCACTCGTTACCGTCCGTCTGGCCGCACGTTCGCCTTAGGGCCCCCCTGCAGTCGCCTTGCGTGCAGCCTTGGCGTCTGCCTTGAAAATTCTATGGCCGCCGCAGCGACGCCCTAAGGTCACCGTGCGACATCAAATCAAAGACCGTACGGCACCCCCACGTTTTCGGTCTCCACGATTTCTAAATACGCCGTGCTGCTCCCCGAAAAATAAAAACATATGTGACTGCGACATTGTGTGACCGTGGAAATACTGCGGCCGCCGTATAATTGCTAGTGGCCGCAGATTTTGGAGACCCCGGCCGCCGTGGCAAATGTGACCTAGGCCTCACCACCATCTCTTATCTTCCCCCATCCAAAACCATTATCTTTTCTACTCCCATTAATCGACCCCAACACACCTCCTTCAAATTCCCTGCTTTCCTTCCTGAAAGTCCCTGAATGCCCATCTTGTTTACCCCTGTGCACTGCCCATCCCTCTCCCTTCCACAGATCTCATGTGTATGTTCCCCACTGTTTTGTGCTTCCCTCTCCCATCCCTCTTGTGTCCTGCTCCCCTTATTATACGTTCTGTGTGTGAGCTCCCCACTGTTTTGTGCTTCCTCTTCCCATCCCTCTTGTGTCCTGCTCCCCTTGTTATACGTTCTGTGTGTGAGCTCTTATACAAACCTTGACATTGGATTAAAAAAAATAAAAAAATAAAAATACAATATCAAACCATTGCTCTGTGCATGTGTCCAGAAGGCATAGAACAAGTTTTCTTATTCATATCTCTTTTGGAGAAAGTTGATTGAGGTTTGCTAATTGTACTTTATACCATACTGGCAAATACCACCCATCGCTTTGCTGACGGGAATGCTAAGGGAGAGAGAAAGAGAGGGGAGGGGGTATCAAGGAGGGAGGGGTGGGAGCGTGGAGGGGGGAGGGAGAGGGAGAATGAAGAGAGGGAGTGAGGTGGGAGGGAGAGGAGAGAGAGAAGGGGGGGGGAATATTTTTTTGGGGGGGGGGAGCGACGTCTCCCCACATGCCGTTAAACATCTCCAGGGAAGGGGGTGCGAGGAGGGGGTGGAAGCGAGAGAGAGAGAGAGAGAGACGGAGAGAGAGGAGGGAGGGGGAGAGTGAGGTTGGATGGGAGAACAAGGAGGAGGAGTGAGGAGGGGGGAGGGAGAGTCAAAGATCATGTTGTTATGCTTTATCACCACACACAAATACACACATTTGTTGCCTTATAGCAGGGGTCTCCAACCTTTTTTGGCAGAGGGCCACAAACCAAAGTGGTGAGGGGCGGAGGCCGCACCCAAAAAAAGGACGCTAAATTCCGAAACAAAAAAAATATTTTTTGACAAATTTCCCTGACAATATCTGCTGCTCTTCCTCCGCTCCAATCGGTTCTTCTGACCACGTCCTTGTCAAAGTGGACATCTCTCTGGCTTTATCGGAAGAACCACCTCACCGCCGTCGAGTCTGGCATTTCACTCAAGCGACTGGCAGGGTCTCCAAGCAGCCCTCAAACTTATAGACTGGTCTCCTATCGCTACTTTCTCCAACATCAACTCATCCTGGGAATTCTTTCAAAGAAACTTGCTCTCCCTCATGCATAGATTTATCCCCTCTCGTCTCAGTTGTCCTACCTTCCTCCCGCCCTTGGTTCACTGAAGCTTGTGGTGAGGCAGTTGTCCTGAAACAACTTGCCTTTGCCTCATGGAAAGCAAACCCAACTGAGGGCAATCTCAGTCTTTCCATAAAGCTCGGAACAAGTGTGTATCTACCCTCAGGAGAGCCAGAAAACAACATCTTTCTCATCTCAAGTCTGAACTCTCAAACCTCTCTCCCTCCTCAAAATCCTGGTGGCGTCTAATCAAATCTGTTTCTGGTGTATGTTCCCCCTCCATCCCCTCCCTTACCTCAAATGGCGCACTGCTGATACCGCACATGAAAAAGCTGAATGCCTAAACTCGGTGTTTGCAGCTAAATCTTGTGGCCAAAACACATCACTTTCTCTACCCACCTTACCCTGTCGCACCCAACTGTCCCTGGACTTGTGTCCTTTTCTCCTGACAAGGTGGAGAGTTTGCTGTCAAACCTCGACTCAGATTCTGCAACCGGTCCAGACGGCATCAGCCCACGTGTCCTAAAAACCTCTCTTCTGCTCTTGCTCACCCTCTCTCTGTTCTATTCACCCTCTCATTTGCTCAAGGCCATCTGCCATCTGCTTGGAAATCAGCAAACATCACTGCCCTGCACAAAAAAGGTGCAAAAACAGATCCCTGCAACTACAGACCAATCAGCCTTCTCCCAATCATCACAAGGTTATGGAATCCATCATCGCTTCAGACATCAAATCCTTCCTCTTTCTCAATGGCTTGATTTCTGATCATCAATTTGGTTTCAGACCAGGTCACACTCTACCCTGGATATGCTGCTTCTGCTCTCCCAACAATGGATGGAGCCCTCAATGCGAGACAGGAAATCCGAGCCGTATCCCTGGACATATCACTTGCTTTTGACACAGTCTGGCACCCTGCCCTGCTCACCAAACTCTCTTCCTATGGTATCGAAGGCCATCTCCACTCATGGCTCACAGACTTCCTCCTGTCGCAGTCACCGTGTGGCCCTAGATGGAGTTCTTTCATCCCCCCTTCCTGTCCAGGCTGGAGTTCCTCAAGGTAGCGTTCTGGGCCTTGTTCTTTTTCTGGTTTTCATCAATGATCTCTCCGACTCTCTGGAAAATCCTCTATATCTCTTTGCTGATGACTCCACCCTCTGCCGTACCATCGGTCATCCCTCAGACCGGCAAGCAGCAGCTTCTTTGCTCACTGCTGATTTGGATAAAATCACAAACCGGACCAACACGTGGAACATGTCTTTCAATCCGGACAAATCTCACACTCTCACGATGTCTCTTTGAAAGGACCGTTTCGAACCCCCCCCCCCCCCCCATCCACTTTCTCAACAATCTTCTGGAAGAAGTCCTTTCTTTCAAGCTTCTGGGTCTCACGATCTGCCATGACCTTTCCTGGGAAAGCCACATTTCAAACCTCGCCTCCAAAGCCAGTCGCCGACTGGGAATCCTCCGTCGTGCAAAGTCCTTCCTCGGCCCACCTGAGCTCCTGACCACTTACAAAGCTTTTGTCCGCAGCCTGATGGAGTACTGCTCTCCCCTCTGGGCTGGTGCTCCTGCCTCCCACCTTTCTCGGCTTCACGCTGTCGAAACCAGGGCATTTAGGTCATCGGCATCCTCCGCAATGAAGCTGAGTCTTTGGGCCTCTCACTCAATCACCGCAGGTTGGTGGTGGTCTTTCTGTCTTCTACCGTCTCCTCTCCAGTCTCGCCCCCCCGCTCTCCTGTGCGATTTGTCCCCACCACATTTCCGCAGGGCGCTCAAGGTCCGCCAACAACCCCTCCTGGTAAAACTACCAAAATCACGAATCACTGCTCACCTTCACTGTTTCATTCCTCTTTTTCCCGCCTTTGGAATAAACTCCCACACTGTCTTCAATCCCATTCTTCCTCCAGACCTTCAAAACACTGTTCACCACCACCTCTTATCATCCCCCATCCAAATCCTCGATCTTTTTTACCCCCGATAATTAATCCACCAAGCCCACCTCCTTCAAATTCCCTGCTTTCCTTCTTGAAAGTCCCTGTAATGTCCATCTTGTATTCCCCATGTTCCCCGTACCATCCCTCTCCCTTCCACAGATCTCCTAATGTCTCTGTTCCCCTGTTTTGTCCTTCCCACTCCCTCCCCTCCTGTCTCATGCCCCCTTGATGTGCTTTGTGTGTTAGCTCTCATACGAGCCTCGACAAGGTATACCAAAATACATGTATAATATATATATATATATATATAATTAATATGCGAAATTTAAACAAAAATTAGTGCTGAATATATTTTTCTTGCCAACGAATATGATAAATGAATAATCGTGTTAAAAACACATGTGTCTAATATGAATCAAAATCATAATAAAAATTACAGAACGCTTTGATCATTGACCCTGACAAATTGGCAGTATCGTGGGCCGCATTGTAATGTAAACTTAAATATGGCACCGCGGGTCGCATAAATCCGTCTAAGGGGCCGCATGTGGCCCGCGGGCTGCAGGTTGGAGACCCCTTCCTTATAGCCTGGAATTAAATTGCATTAAATCAGACTTTTTCCACCTTTTTTTACCTCCACCACCGAAGGTGGATAGAGGTTATGTTTTTTACCCCTGTTGTCTGTCTGTCTGTCTGTTTGTTTGTTTGTGAACAAAATATTTCAAAAAGTTGTGGACGAAATTTCGTGGAGAGCTTAGGTATGTGACAAGGACAAAATGATTAGATTTTGGTGAAAATCCGAATCCTGATCTGGATCACAGAATTTTTTAAGTGATTCTTCACCATTGGGATATCAGGCCAAAAACGACATATAGCAGGATATCTCGAAACGTTGTGGACGGATTCAAATGAAACTTGGTGGGTTGGTTGGGTATGTAACAAGGAAGAATTGATTCGATTTTGGTGAAGACCTGAACCTGGATCTGGATCCGAGAAGTTTTTTTAAGTGATTCTTCTCCATTGCGTGATAGGGCTAAAATGATATATAGCACGATGTTTCAAACAGTTGAGGACAGATTCGGACGAAACTTGGTGGATGAGTTGGTAGGTGACAAGAACGAGCTCATTCAATTTTATTTTAGGTCTGAATCCAGATCCAGCCTATCAGTGGGATACAAAACATAAACAAATCAGCCTGGCAGAGGTATGCACTCCACTGGGTGACCTTCTAGTTCTATCGGCGAAGGTGTTGCATTTGGGTCTGTTTGTTTGTTTGTTTGTCCGCACAGAACTTTCGTGTTTTTCTCCGCAACCACTTGTCGGATTGAGATGAAATTTTCACCATTGGAGCGACTCCTAATTTGAAAGCAACGCTTCAAGCTCCTAATTTGAAAATTATAGCACTTACAAAAGCGATGTATACAGCGATTCGTAAGTATGAAAATCAGGCATTCGACGATATCAGTGAGGAAAGTGAAGAAACTCATTTTGAGCGCTTTATAATTAATAAACCGTTATAGCTTGTTCTCGCTCAAGGCATTGTTGAGCAGGCCTAACAAAATGGCAAAGTAAGACCCCAAGGAGCTGTAACCAAGGATGTGCCTTGAGAGTGCGTCGAAAGCGACATGTCCAAGGATGCGCCCGATGAAGGATATAATTAAATAAGGCCATTAATTATCTTCAAAAGGTGTGTTTTAGCCAAAACAACCAATTTTCATTCATGCACCACCTTGGAGTTCCCTCCGAATGCAAGCAAAGTTTGGAGCCGCAAGGTTTCATGGTTTTGGAGTTATGGAGGAGACAGATGGATGGAGGGACTGACTGACACACACTGACATTTATTATGATCGATTTGTTATCACATTTTTAAATATTCAGAGCAAGTGCATCAATGAAGTGAACTTTAATTCTATTCATTGGGATATTTTGAAACTAAATTGTTATGCTATCTTGAAGTTTTTTGTCATCTCATGTGGAATTTACTTTGAGATGTTCATTGCTTTGTGGGATACAAATATACAGTTGTTAAATTTTCAGGTAAACGTAGCGTGCACATTGCATAAAACTTTGTGCTCTTGGAAAAGGCTATACGTATAACAAAGCGCTCAGCATTATGCTTCGTGTTTAAATGACCTGACTAGATGCTTGAATGTTTGCATTTTCTGACTCAAGTACTGAGATATCGAGTACGCATACTGAAGTAAAGATTCCATAAATAACTAGAAGGGCACTCGGTAGAGCGCATACCTCCGCCACGCAATGCCAGATTCAGTAGAACATATCTGGCCCAATACATTTTTGAAATATCATGCTATTTATCGTTTTTGGCCCCATCTCTCATGGTGAAGAATCTCTTTGAAAATTAAAAAAAATTATTGTATCTGGATCCAGATTCGGATCTTCAAAATCAAATCGCTTCATCCTTTGTCACACTCCCCAGCCGTCCACCAAGTTTCATCCAAATCCGTCCACAACTTTTTGAGATATCGTGCTCCACTGTATACCGTTTCAGCGCTATCTCTAAATGGTGAACAATCACTTCAAAAATTATCTGATCCGGATTTGGATCTCCACCAAAATTGAATCAATTCTTCCTCACCACACGCCCAATGTGTCCACCAAGTCTTGTCCGAATCCGTCTGCAAACTTTTGAGATATCCTGCACACAAACAAACAAACAAACCGACAAATAGACAGACAGACGGGTGAAAACATAACCTCCTTCCACCTTTAGTGGCAGAGGTAATAACACCAATCTGAATCGTTATGGGAATCAAAGCCACATCAGTGAAAGAAAGGAGTGACACTTTTCTCAATTAATTACTGCAATATTCATATCTGCACTAGAGACACAAATGTGGGTTTCATGGATGATGTTGTCAGTGTCAACAGAATAATTATGGCTGAAAAATTGTTTTTTTTGAGTGTACGATAAATTCCCTTTGTCACAGCCAATAGAAGTGATGGTCATGATCTGTTTTCTCCTTTCTGCCACTCATTTTCCAAGTCTGTTTATTTTGCTTTGCCCAACTCTATCCCTTTGTGTTGTCCTCTCGTATCTCCCCCACATTGCTGTTATTTATTTTTTGTCTTGGCTCTTTTCTGATTGTTGCTTATCACTTCCTTCATTTTATATCCTTCGTTTTTTTGTTTTTTTTTTCCTCACCCATTGCTCTAATCTTCTTTTGATTTCACATTTCTTCCCAAACCCCTACTCCATCATTGGCCAACTTGTCGTCCTTCCGACACACTTCCTATCATTCATTGCTTTCTGTCTCCATTGTTGCCCGTGTACTTATGACTGACTCGAAATATGGTTTTTGACCAAATCATTCAACGTTCATAATAATCTCCTTGTTAACCTGACAAAATCCCAATTTTCTGCTTACCTTCAATTTTCTATCTCTTTATCTCTTGTCTCTGGAACTGCATGCTCATGTCTGGGAAATCACACTATGTTCAGGTTTCCTATGAATTCAATACAGGAGGCCATTGAAGCCTTTAGTATGACTCGGCCGGGGTTTGAACTGCCGACCTTCCAGAATCAGAGCAGACACACTAACCATTATGCCACCGAGTCTGATTTCTTGCATTAACTTGTTGCTTTTTGGCACATGTCCATTTGTTCCTTGTCATGCCTTTGGCAGTATGTTCACCTTCGACCCTCTGCCATTTGGCTAACCTCTCTCAGCCTATAGATACTGTAAATGTTTATTTTCTCTCATTAATGTCATCTACCTACATTTGCTGTCTCTCAACACACCTTGTTTTCTTCTTCTTTTGTGTGTTATCAATTCCTTCCATCGGATACATGTCCCCTACATCTTGTCCAATCATTTCTCCTGTCCTCGATTCACCATTTTTACCAACCTTTTTTTTTCTCCAATTATTGGGATTCGCTAGATATCCGTTATTGTCGGGTTTTCCGTCTCTCTACTCTCACTCTCACTCTACACTCTCACTCACTCTCACTCTCTCTACTCTCACTCACACAAACCAGAAAACCGATTTCGATGAAACTTGGCGAACAGGTGCCTATGGGCTGGGAGTGTGCGAGTTTGAGTTTCGTTGCTAAGCAACCACCCGTTGCTATGCAGCGGCCGAAAAACCGCGTTTTAAGAACCCAAACGGTAACTGACGTAGCGCGGCTTCTATGATAGGTAGAGCGACCGGACCAACTCCTGCCTATTCCTTGCATCCCCATCTAGTATGATACTTTATTTGTTTCATGAATAGCCAGCCGACATTCTCGACCCCAGAAAGCGTGACAAATCTCTCCTCACAGGCGAGTGCGCACTGCGCATGCGGCCGCTCGCGTCCAATCAGAGCAAGGCTTACATTCGATTTCCGAAATATTTCACCGACGAATTTCACAACGAAAGAAGACGATTTTCACAGTTTTCTGAAACCTTTGCTTCGCTGTGCTCTGGAAATATATGTAATAGAACTCCAAGAATTGTTCACACGCGTTATGAAGACAAAACACGTGTAGAATACGACGAAAAACGCTGAGAATTTTACAGCCAAAACAATGAAAATTTGACCACGTGACCGCTTCGACCAATCATAACTCAGTTTTGGGATCGGCCTCATAGTGGCCAATCAGCGCAACTTCTCTCACGCTCGTTCCCAGAGCTTTGCTCTGGGGTCGAGAATGGCCAGCCAACATTTTTTTATGAGTCGACAAAGTCATCGATGGTTGGAAGCTGTCATTGGTCGTCAGTGGCGTCAGCCAATAGTCAAACGCCCTCGGATTGGCCAGCTACTTCTTAGATTAGATTGTACCAATGATCACTAACACCCTCTTGTACGAAGAGCTCGGTCTCCGGGCTGGTGACTTCGAGCTCGAGGAGACAATTTATGTTTTATACCTGACCATTGGAAATCGACTCATTTCCGTTCCTCGTGGACTCGTGGCATCAGTTGGTTCGACGATTTTCACCGCTTTTGCTACGTTGCACAACGATAAATCGACTCTGTTTCACTTTAGGTGAGTATATGTTTAACTCGTTCTCTGCATGACCCCCAATGGTCAGTTTTGATCGCTTTAGATTCAGATTAGATGGTATACCTCATCTATACTCCACTTCTGAGACTTCCAACTTCCGGGTTAAAGTTCAGTCGATGATAAAAACGTCCCAAAAGTTTCAGAAATGGGAGCAATTGAAACTAGATTCTGAATCTTGGATCATCGACTGTCGATCATAGTGCATGTGTAATTTGAACATATTGTTTATTCATAGAACGTAATATGAATATGTGGCCAATCAAAGCATGATCTCCAGGAATATGAAACACGGGAATACTCCCATAAGTGCTTCAAGTTTCTTACAGTTTTTGAATTTGTTGGGATTCGCTAGATATCCGTTATTGTCTGGTTTTGTGTGTTGTGTGTGTGTGTGTGTGTGTGTGTGTGTGTGTGTGTGTGTGTGTGTGTGTGTGTGTGTGTGTGTGTGTCTGCAACGCGAGGCTCCACAGCACAAACCAGCAAACCGATTTCGATGAAACTTGGCGAACAGGTGCCATATGGGCTGGGAGTGTGCGCGTTTGAGTTTCGTTGCTAAGCAACCACCCGTTGCTATGCAGCGGCCGAAAAACCGCGTTTTAAGAACCCAAACGGTAACTGACGTAGCGCGGCTTCTATGATAGGTAGAGCGACCGGACCAACTCCTGCCTATTCCTTGCATCCCCATCTAGTTATCGCGACAGCATAACGTTCCTCTATCTCTCATAGTTTCCGAATGGCAGCCCTCCGAATGCGGAAAGGTGGTGAACCAGGGAATATGTTAAGTGACCTTGACCTCGGAAACCGTCGACGGCGGAACGTTCAAATTCGTGTATGGATAGAGTATCCAGCGCTTCGATCCTGGCGGATCCTCTTCGCCTACCGGCTTGTTGTCTATCTTTCTTTCACCTGTCTTCACCACCCCTTTCCCACTCATCCAAGCCAGTGGCCTTGCTTTGTGAGAATAACATCTTCTGCACCTTTTCTCAAATTCTCCCAATTGTGGAATTGTCCCCTTGTTCTCCCATTCATGGAATCGTCTTCCTTTGTCCGTTGCCTCATACTCACTTCATTTTTTTTCTAATTTGCTGCCTTCACTAACTACCTCATGCACTCACCTTTGCACATCCAGGATATTTTGTACATTTGCTGATTCTTTCCCAATCTGTTCCTCCTACCAATCTGCCATTATTAATCATTTTGTGTTATTCTTCCTTTCTTCTTTGTGGATGATTACCTTACCCCCACCCCCAAACCCTTTGATAATTTGTAAACATGCTGCCTTTTATAACTTAGCCCCTGCATGAATAATGTATTAAATAATGTATTTCTTGGCAGGTGCATCCTGTTGAACTTTGCTGTGCATAGTCCAGCAGTGGGATACACTCAAGGAATGTCTGACCTTTTGGCACCTGTACTGGCTGAGGTTCTTGATGAGGCTGATACCTTCCGGTGTTTTGTTGGCCTGATGCAGGGCACCATCTTCTGCAGCACACCATGTGACGAGGACATGGAAAGACAGCTGGTAAGGTATACACTAAAATCTTCAACCATTTGAAAAGGCTGAATGCCTAAACTCGGTGTTTGCATATAAATCTTGTGTCCGAAACCCATCGCTTTCTGTGTACCCACCTTATCTAATGACACCCAGCTGTCCCTGGACTCTGTGTCCTTTTCTTCTGACAAAGTGGAGAGCTTGCTGTCAAACACTCAGAAGGTCTGCAACCGGTCCAGACGCATCGACCCACGTGTCATAAAAACCGCTCCTTCTGCTTCTCTATTGCCTGTTTGGCTATTGAGTGGCGCTGTTGGATCCAGGTCCTGAGTTCAAATCCCGCCTCAGCTGTTAAATAATACAGGTGGGCTTCCGAGGTCGGCAAAATGAGTGCCAGCATGCTGGTATACTGTGGCGGAGTGGCGACTCCTCCAGGATTGTGCTCAATAGCCAAGGAGACTGCTTAAGCAGCACCAACGCTCGCACGATATGGTCCCAATATCCTTCTCCTCTGCTCTTGCTCACCACTCTCTCTGTTCTATTCACCCTCCATTGCTCAAAAGGTCAATCTGCCATCTTGCCTTGAAATCAGCAAACATTACCGCTCTGCATAAAAAGGTGCAAAAACAGATCCCTGCAACTACAGACCAATGCCTTCTCCCAATCATCAGCAAGGTTATGGAATCCATCATCGCTAGAGACATTAAATCCTTCCTCTTCTCCAATTGCCTGATTTACGATCATCAATTTGGTTTCAGACCAGGCCACTCTACCCTAGATATGCTGCTTCTGCTCTCCCAACAATGGATGGAGGTCCTCAATGCCAGCCATTAAATCAGGAGCCATTATCCATTAACATATCGCGCTGCTTTTGACACGTGCTGGCACCCTCCCTGCTCACCAAACTCTCTTCCTATGGTATCCAAGGCCATCTCCAATCATGGCTCGCAGACTTCCTCTCGTGTAGCAGTCAACATGTGACCATAAATGAAGTTCTCTCATCCCCTCTTCTTGTCCAGGCTGGAGTTCCTCAAGGCAGCGTTCTGGGCCCTGTTGTTTTTCTGGTTTTCATCAATGATCTCGCGCAATCGCATCATGAGACGACCTCTACGCTTCGAGTAATATTTATATACAATCTAAAACGTCCCAAAACATCCGATTTTTACCAGATTCGACAACCGAGTTTTAAGCGTCCTAAGCGATCGCAAAAACTGAAGACAAATAAAATCGAGTTTAAAACGAACTCGTAACGTCGAGCAACAAAAATACTCCATTTTCTCCACGTTAATTTACGGAAATTTATGTTTGACCTCACTGTGAACCTTGACCTTGAACGATTTTGACCCAAAACTCTAATCAGCACTAGCATCACCTCCTAATCACGTGTGTAATTTGACATGTGCTTCTTCTGTTCTCGAGTTACGTGCTACAAACAAAACAAACAAACAAACAAGCGGCATAGATGGTTTACAACGAAATCCGTCAACTTGACCTCTGATCTTGTTAATAAAAGCTTGTCTCTTAGAGAAGGTAGACGACGCAAACCAGAAGTTTCTACGTATTCTTACCAAACATCAACAATCGAATGTTTGACCTCCACCGTACCTGACCCTTGACCGATTTACCATTGACCAAAAATCTAATCAGCCACTAGCCACACCCTCTGAATCACGTAGTGAAGTCTAATTGACATGGTAGCTTCTCCAGTTCTCGATTATCTGTACCAACATCAAAATCGAATACTTTGACCTCACTTGACCTTGACCTTTAACCGATTTGACCAAAAATCTATCAGCACTAGCCACATCACCCTCCTGAAACGTGATGTAATTTGACATTTAGCTTCTTCCCGTTCTCGATTATCGTTGCCTACAAAAAACAAACAAACAAATCAACAACAACATACAAATAAACAGAAACGGTTAGTCATCAATATACTTCAAAATCTTTAGATTTTGTTAAGTAATAAACAACATTACTAAACAAGCAGTCCATAGACTGCGTACTTACGAAATTTCAACTTACTCTGACCTTGTCTAATAAAAGCATGAATCACTCAGAAGCCCAAGGGAGCTTGATTCTTGAATTCATTGTCACGATTTTACAACTGATGGTTTGCAAGATAATGAGTCCCAACAAAAACAGACTAATTTTTAATAAAAATTCCATTTTGTTGTTTTATTTTTAAAAAAGTGATTTCAGTACCAGCAGGATATGAGATAATAGGTAATTATGATCTTCAGAAGATCTGATAAAAGACATATTATTTATTATATATATCGTTATTCATCGCTGTTTTTGTGTTGTTTGTAACTCAACGACGCGTATGCTCGAGCGCTGCATCATGGGACGACCCGTCTGACGCGTCCAGTGAAATATTATTTATAAATTTAAACGCTCCAAAACATTTCGATTTTTTACTCAGGAATTTCGACAACCGGTTTTAAGCGTCCTAAGCGATCGCAAAAACCGAGACAAAATTAAAATCGAATGTTAAACAATCGTAATCGCTCGAGCGAAGCAAAATACTCCATTCTACTCACGCAATATACCTAACGTGAATCCATACGACGCGTCTGCTCGAGGCTACGTGCATCATGGGACGACCCGTGACGCTTGCCGAGCGCACTGCATCATGGACGCCCGTACGTCTGCTCAGGCACTGCATCTGATGGGCACGACCCGTGACGTCTGCTCGAGCGCCAATGCATCATGGGCGACCCTTGACGCTTCAGTGAAATGGTTTTTTATACAATCTTAAAACGTCCTCCAAAACATCGAATTTACCAGAATTCGGACAACCGGAGTTTTTAGCGTCCTAGCGATCGCAAAAAACTGAGACGAAATAAAGAAGTTAAACGACTCGTAACGTCAGAGCGAGAGCAAAAATACTCCATTCTCACGCAATTATACCTTAACGTAATCAACACGCGTCTGCTCAGCGCACTGCATCATGGACGACCCGACGTCCTGCTCGGCGCACTGATCATGGGCGACCGTTTGACGTACTGCTCGAGCGAATGCATCATGGGACGACCCTGACGCTTCAGTGCAATATTTTTTTAACCAATCTTAAACGCTCTCCAAAACATCCGATTTTACCGAATTTCGAACCGAGTTTAACCGTCACTCTAAGCGATCGCAAAAACTGATAGACAAATTAAAATATGAAGTTAAACACGAACTCGTTACGTCACGCGAAGCAAAAAAACTCCATTTCTCACACGCAACTGATACCAACTGATAACACGCGTCTCGAGCGCTGATCATACGACTTTGCGTCTGCCTCGAGGCCACTGCATCATGGGACGACCCGTACGTCTGCTCGAGCGCATGAATAGCTCGTAATCTCGGAGGACAGCACCCTTGCACGCTTCGGACGTGAAATTTTTTTATACAATTCTTAAAAGCGCTCCAAAACACTCCATTTTTACCAAATATTCGACAACCGAGTTTAAGCGTCCTAAGCGATCGCAAAAACTCAAGACAAAATTAAAATCGAAGTTAAAACGAACTCGTAACGTCGACCGAAGCAAAAATACTCCCATATTCTCCACGTAATTTACGAATTATGTTGCCTCACTGTGACCTTGACCTTTGACCGTTTTGACCAAAAATCTATCAGCACTAGCCATCACCTCCTGAAATCAACGTGCATTAATTTGACATCCGTGCTTCTTCCGTTCTCGATTATTCGTGCCATAACAAAACAAACAAAACAACAAAATACAAACAAACAAACAAACAGAAACGGGTTAGTTCAATATACTTACAAATCTTTAGATTTGTAATAACAAGCAGTCAAGACTGTACTTACGAAATCGTCAACTGACCTCGTGACCTGATCTTAATAAAACTGTTCTAGAGGCAGTAGCGACGACAAACCAGAAGTTTCTACGATTGATCCTGTACCAAAACCATCAAAAAATCAATTTTTTGATGTTTTGACCTCACTGTAGCCTTGACCTTTGACGATTTTGACCAAAAATCTAATCAAGCGTGCTTAAGCCAAACACCCTCCTGAATCACTGGTTGTAATTGACATTGGTAGCTCTCCGTTCTCGAGTTATCTTACAACCATCAAAAAATCGAATTTTGACGCTCACTGACCTGACTTTACCGAATTTTGCCAAAATCTTAATCAGCACTAAGCCATACCCTCCTGAATTCACGTGGTGTAATTTGTAATATATAACCAAACGCAATATAGGAAAAACGCAGGCAAGCTTCTTCCCATTCTCGAGTATCATTTTTTGATTTTGACCTCACTGTGACCTTGACCTTGAAACCGATTTTGACCAAACATTAATCAAGGCCACGTAGCCATCACCCTCTTGAATCAACTGATGTAATTTGACATTGTAGCTTCTTCTGTCTCAGATTATCCTGTCCCAAACATCAAAAATAGACTATTGACCTCACTGTGACCTGACCTTGACCGATTTGACCAAAAATCTAATCAGCACTCCATTCACCCTCACGAATACACGTCGGTGTAATCTTGAACATTATAGCTTCTTCCTTTCTCGAGTTATCGTGCCTACAAACAAACAAACACACAAACAAGCAGTCATAGACTGGTACTTACGAAATCGTCAACTTGACCTCTGGACCTTGTCTAATAAAAAGCTTCTCTCGAGAAGGTTACGACGCAAACCAGAAGTTTCTACGATGATTCTGCTACCAAACCATCAAAAATCGAATGTTTGACCTCACGCTGACCTTGACCGTTGACGATTTTGACCAAAATCTAATCAGCACTAGCCATCACCCTCCTGAATCACGTTGGTGTAATTTAACATTGGTAGCTTCTTCCGTTCTCGAGTTATCTGTACCAAACCATCAAAAATCGAATATTTGACCTCACTGTGACCTTGACCTTTGACCGATTTTGACCAAAATCTAATCAGCACTAGCCATCACCCTCCTGAATCACGTGGTGTATTTGACAATTGGTAGCTTCTCCGTTCTCGAGTTATCGTGCCTACAAAACAAACAAACAAACAAACAAAATACAAACAAACAAACAGAAACGGTAGTCATTCCATATACTTATGAAATCTTTAGATTTCGTTAAGTAACAAACATACAAACAAACATACAAACAAACAAACAAAACGTAGTCATCAATATACTTACGAAATCTTTAGATTTCGTAAGTAACAAACCGACAAATAGACAGACAGACGGGTGAAAACATAAACCTCCTTCCACCTTTAGGCAGAGTAAATAACACCAATCTGAATTCGTTATGGAATCAAAGCCACAGCAGTGAAAGAAAAGGAGTGACACTTTTTCAATTAATTACTGCAATATTCATATCTGCACTAGAGACACAAATGTGGGTTCATGGATGATGTTGTCAGGTGTCAACAGAATAATTATGGCTGAAAAATTGTTTTTTTTGAGTGTACGATAAATTCCCTTTGTCACAGCCAATAGAAGTGATGGTCATGATTCTGTTTTCTCCTTTCTGCCCCACTCATTTTCCAAGTCTGTTTATTTTGCTTTGCCCAACTCTATCCTTTGTGTTTCCTCTCGTATCTCCCCCACATTGCTGTTATTTATTTTTGTCTTGGCTCTTTTCTGATTGTGCTTATCACTTCCTTCATTTAAATCCTTCGTTTTTGTTGTTTTTTCCTCACCCATTGCTCTAATCTTCTTTTGATTTCACATTTCTTCCCAAACCCTACTCCATCATTGGCCAACTTGTCGTCCTTCCGACACACTTCCTACATTCATTGCTTTCTGTCTCCATGTTGCCCGTGTACTTATGACTGACTAGAAATATGGTTTTGACCAAATCATTCAACGTTCATAAATCTCCTTGTTAACCTGACAAATCCCAATTTTCTGCTTACCTTCAATTTTCTTATCTCTTTACTCTTGTTCTCTGAACTGCATGCTCATGTCTGGAAATCACACTATGTTCAGGTTTCTATGAATTCAATACAGGAGCCATTGAAGCCTTTAGTATGACCGGGGCGTTGAACTGCCGACCTTCCAGAATCAGGGCAGACACTCTAACCATTATGCCACCGAGTCTGATTTCTTGCATTATCTTGTTGCTTTTTGGCACATGTCCATTTGTTCCTTGTCATGCCTTTGGCAGTAGTTCACCTTCGACCCTCTGCCATTTGGCTAACCTCTCTCAGCCTATAGATACTGTAAATGTTTATTTTCTCTCATTAATGTCATCTACCTACATTTGCTTGTCTCTCAACACACCTTGTTTTCTTCTTCTTTTGTGTGTTATCAATTCCTTCCATCGGATACATGTCCCCTACATCTTGTCCAATCATTCTCCGTCCTCGATTCACCATTTTACCAACCTTTTTTCTCCAATTTATTGGATTCGCATAGATTATCCGTTATTGTCGGTTTTCCGTCTCTCTCTCACTCTCACTCTCACTCTCACTCTCACTCTCACTCTCACTCTCGCTCTCACTCTCACTCTCCACTCTCACTCTCACTCACCAAACCAGAAAACCGATTTCGATGAAACTTGGCGAACAGCCGTATGGCTGGGAGGGTGCAGTTTGAGTTTTCGTTGCTAAGCAACCACCCGTTGCTATGCAGCGTCCGGAAAACCGCGTTTTAAGACCCAAACGGTAACTGACGTAGCGCGGCTTCTATGATACGTAGACGACCGGACCAACTCCTGCTATTCCTGCATCCCCATCTAGTATTGATACTTTATTGTTTCATGAAATAGCCAGCCGACATTCTCACCCAGAACTACGTGAACAAATCTCTCCTCACAGCGCGAGTGCGCACTGCGCATGCGGCCGCTCGCGTCCAATCAGAGCAAGGCTTACATTCGATTTCCGAAATATTTCACCGACGAATTTCACAACGAAAGAAGACGATTTTCACAGTTTTCTGAAACCTTTGCTTCGCTGTGCTTCTGGAAATATATTAATAGAACTCCAAGAATTGTTCACACCGTTATGAAGACAAAACACGTGTAGAATACGACGAAAAAACGCTGAGAATTTTACAGCCAAAAACAATGAAAATTGACCACGTGACCGCTTCGACCAATCATAAACTCAGTTTTGGATCGGCCTCATAGTGGCCAATCAGCGCAATCTTCTCTCACGCTCTTCCCAGAGCTTTGCTCTGGGGTCGAGAATGGCCAGCCAAAATCTTTTTTATGAGTCGACAAAGATCATCGATGGTTGGAAGCTTCATATGGTCGCAGTGGCGTCAGCAATAGTCAAACGCCCTCGGATTGCCAGCTACTTCTTAGATTAGATTCTACAATGATCACTAACACCCTCTTGTACGAAGAGCTCGGTCTCCGGCTGTGACTTCGAGCCTCGAGGAGACAATTTATGTTTTATACCTGACCATTGGAAATCGACTCATTTCCGTTCTCCTCGTGACTCGTGGCATCAGTTGGTCGACGATTTTCACCGCTTTGCTACGTGCACAACGATAAATCGACTCTTGTTCACTTTAGGTGAGTATATGTTTAACTCGTCTCTGCATGACCCCAAATGCGTCAGTTTTGATCGCTTTAGATTCAGATTAGATGTATACTCGTACTATACTCCACTTCGAGACTTCCAACTCCGGGTTAAAGTTCAGTCGATGATAAAACGTCCCAAAAGTTCAGAAATGGGAGCAATTGAAACTAGATTCTGAATCTTGGATCATCGACTGTCGATCATAGTTGCATGTGTAATTTGAACATATTGTTTATTCATAGAACGTAATATGAATATGTGGCCAATCAAAGCATGATCCTCCAGGAATATGAAACACGGGAATACCCATAAGTGCTTCAAAGTTTCTTACAGTTTTTGAATTTGTTGGGATCGCAGATATCCGTATTGGTCTGTTTTGGGTGTGTGTGTGTGTGTGTGTGTGTTGTGTGTGTGTGTGTGTGTGTGTGTGTGTGTGTGTGTTCTGCAACGCGAGGCTCCACAGCACAAACCAGCAAACCGATTTCGATGAAACTTGGCGAACAGGTGCGCATATGGGCTGGGAGTGTGCGCGTTTGAGTTTCGTTGCTAAGCAACCACCCTTGCCATGCAGCGGCCGAAAAACCGCGTTTTAAGAACCCAACGGGTAACTGACGTAGCGCGGCTTCTATGATAGGTAGAGCGACCGGACCAACTCCTGCCTATTCTTGCATCCCCATCTAGTTATCGGACAGCATAACGTTCCTCTATCTCTCATAGTTTCCGAATGGCAGCCTCCGAATGCGGAAAGGTGGTGAACCAGGGATATGTTTAATTGACCTTGACCTCGGAAACCGTCGACGCGGAACGTTCAAATTCGGTGTATGGATAGAGTATCCAGCGCTTCGATCCTGGCGGATCCTCGTCCCCTACCGGCTGTTGTCTATCTTTCTTTCACCTGTCTTCACCACCCCTTTCCCACTCACCAAGCCAGTGGCTTGCTTTGTGAGAATAACATCTTCTGCACCTTTTCTCAAATCATCCCAATTTGGAATTGTCCCCTTAGTTCTCCCATTCATGGAATCGTCTTCCTTTGTCCGTTGCCTCATACTCACTTCATTTTTTTCTAATTTTGCTCTTCACTAACTACCTCATGCACTCAACCTTTGCACATCCAGGATATTTTGTACATTTGCTGATTCTTTCCCAATCTGTTCCCCTACCAATCTCCATTATAATCATTTTGTGTTATTCTTCCTTTCTTCTTTGTGGATGATTACCCCCCCCCCCACCCCAAACCCTTTGATAATGTAAACATGCTGCCTTTTATAACTAGCCCCTGCATGATAATGTTAAAAAATGTTTCTTGGCAAGGGCATCCTGTTGAAACTTTGCTGTGCATACCAGCATGGGATACACTCAAGGAATGTCTGACCTTTTGGCACCTGTACTGGCTGAGTTCTTGATGAGGCTGATAACCTTCGGTGTTTTGTTGGCCTGATGCAGGGCACCATCTTCTGCAGCACACCATGTGACGAGGACATGGAAAGACAGTGTAAGGTATACACTATAAACTTCACCATTTTGAAAAGGCTGAATGCCTAACTCGTGTTTGCATATAAATCTTGTGTCCGAAAACCATCGCTTTCTGTTACACTTATCTAATGACACCCAGCTGTCCCTGGACTCTGTGTCCTTTCTTCTGACAAAGTGGAGAGCTTGCTGTCAAACCTCGACTCAGAGTCTGCAACCGGTCCAGACGGCATCGACCCACGTGTCATAAAAACCGGCCTCTGCTCTCATGCCTGGTGTTGGCTTAATGGTAGAGTGGCGGGTGTGGATCCCAGGGTCCTAGAGTTCAAACAGACCTCAGCTGTTAAATAATACCAGGTGGGGTAACTCGGCCCCTCTGCACCTCGAGTCGGCAAAATGAGTGCCAGCATGCTGGTAACTGTGCGGAGTGCGACTCCTCCAGGATTGTGCTCAATAGCCAAGGAGACTGCTTAAGCAGCACCACGCTCTGCACAGAGTATGGTCCCAATATCCTCCCTCCTCTGCTCTTGCTCACCTCTCTCTGTTCTATTCACCCTCCCATTGCTCAAGGGTCATCTGCCATCTGCTTGGAAATCAGCAAACATTACCGCTCTGCATAAAAAGGTGCAAAAAACAGATCCCTGCAACTACAGACCAATGCCTTCTCCAATCATCAGCAAGGTTATGGAATCCATCATCGCTAGGACAATTAAATCCTTCCTCTTCTCCAATTGCCTGATTTACGATCATCAATTTGGTTTCAGACCAGGCCACTCTACCCTAGATATGCTTGCTTCTGCTTCTCCAACAATGGATGGAGTCCTCAATGCCAGCCATTAAATCAGAGCCATATCCATAACTATGGCTATATCGCGAGTGCTCTTTCGACCACTGGCTCTGGCACACCCTGCCGCCAAACTCTCTTCCTATGTACCAAGCCATCTCAATCAGGCTCGCAGACTTCCTTCGTAGCAGTCAACATGTGACCATAAATGAAGTTCTCTCATCCCTCTCTTGTCCGGCTGAGTCTCAAGGCAGCGTTCGGGCCCTGTTGTTTTTCTGGTTTTCATCAATGATCACTCTCCGACTCTCTGGAAAATCCTCTTTTATCTCTTTGCCTATGACTCCACCCTCTTCCGTACCATCTGTCATCCCTCAGACTGCAAGCAGCAACTTCTCGCTCTCTGCAGATCTGGATAAAATCACAAAACTGGTCCAACACGTGGAACATGTCTTTCAATCCCGACAAATGTACACTCTCACTATATCTCTCCAAAGCACCGTTTGGAACCCCCCCCCATCTACTTTCTCAACAATCCTCTGGAAGAAGTCCTTCATTCAAGACTTCTGGTCTCACTATCTCCCATGATCTTTCGTGCGAAAGCCACATTTCCAATCTGGCCTCCAAAGCCAATCGCTGACTGCGAATCCTCCGTCGTGCAAAGTCCTTCCTCGGCCCACTGAGCACCTGACCACAGACAAAGCTTTCGTCCGCAGCCTGATGGAGTACTGCTCTCCCTCTGGGCTGGTGCTCCTACCTCTCACCTTTCTCAGCTTCACGCTGTGGAAACCAAGGCATTTAAGATCATTGTATCGCCCGCGGTGAGGCTGTTTGGGGCTTCTCACTCTCTCACCGCAGGCAGGTCGGTGGTCTTTCTGTCTTCTACCGTCTCCTCTCGGTCTCACCCCCCCCCCACCCGATCTGTCTGCGATTTGTCCCCCCCCCCATATTTCCGCAGGGCGCTCAAGGTTCACCAGCAACCCCCTTCTGGTAAAACTAACAAAATCACGCAATCACTGCTCACCTTCACTCTTTAATTCCTCTTTCTCCCCACCTTTGGAATAAACTTCCACACTCTCTTCAATCCCTTCTTCCCGCAAGTCTAGGCCTTCAAAACAGCTGTTCACCACCACTATCTTCCCCCATCCAATCCTCGATCTTTTCTACCCCCGTTTTAATCCACCCAAACCCACCTTCAAATTTCCTGCTTCCTTCCTGAAAGTCCCAGTAATGTCCATCTGTTATACCCCGTGTTCCCCACACCCTATCCTTCTCCCTTCCACAGATCTCCTAATGTCTCTGTTCCCCACTGTTTTGTCCCTTCCTCTCACGCCCTCTTGTCTCTTGCTCCCCCTTGTTGTGCGTTGTGTGTAGCTCTCTTCATACGAGCCTTCGACAATGGATATTAAA
>CM068958.1:89026757-89060375 GCA_035128595.1 Eptatretus atami | reverse complement strand
GGGACCCCCACTCTTTGATGATAGGAGGAAAAATAGGGGGTAATCTTCCCGGGTTGATTGCAGTAGTGTGTGTCAGGGTGGTGCTGAGGTTTCGTCAACCAGACGACAGTCTCATTGGGTTAACCTGAGGCAGTCCTTTTGGGTGGGTGTCTGGAATGTGCTATCCCTCAAGCCGCTGTCACACCTTGACGATTTAGCCAGCGTATGCCGATTTATGAAAAATTTGTCTAACGCTGGCACACGTCGAATACGTATGGGTACGTTTGTATACGTTAAGACCACGCTGAAAAACACTGCCATAAGTTGTAGCACGCTGGCTTTAACGTTGTACTTTGGGTTGTCCTCAAATTTTTGCATGCTTGAAATTTTACGACGTATGCCGGCGTTATGACTCAACGTTCCGCTACGCTGGCCATAAGTGTGTGCACGTTATGCGATCGTTGACACACGTCGACACACGTTACTGTATTATCATAAGTCGAAACACGTCGAGTGGTAATGTTTAGCATACCCGAAACTTATTTCTAACCTATGAGTAACGTTTTGTAAGCACGCTACACGAACGTTGTTCACACTTCGTAACACGTTACTTGAAAGTTCCTCATACGTCGAAACACGTCAAAGTAATGTTTAGGGTACCCGTGACTTATTATAACCTATGAGTAACGTGCTTGGGAATATTTGTAAAGCATGTCCTACGCACAAATACGTATGTAGACGTATTGACGTCTTCAGGACGACCACAGAACTTAATGAACGCGTTTCTAACTTACAGATACCATATAATGGCGTATTGCAGCGATTAGGGAATTGGTATATTAAAAAGGGGCTTCGCAGGAGAACCCGTCTTTTTTTTAGACTTCGTGGTTGAGTACATGTCCATGTCATTCCGAGAGATGGAGGATACGCAACGCTTGAGGACGACAATACCTACCTGTCCTCGAACATCAACATGACCTCATCGAGTTGACGCTGCACCAGTTGCGTGCCAATAGAGCTGGAGAAGAAGACGTGAACGGAGGAGAAGGAACTGGGGTCAGACCATGGATCGGGAGGCGACCCATTACGGCATATATGACCAGCTCATGGTGGAACTCCAAACGAGGACATTGCATCGTTCATCAACTTCCTTGCGAATGCCCCAGCGATTTTCGACGAGATGCAGCCAGAGTGGGTCCAAGGATAACAAGCATTATTATAATTCATTTCAATAGTCGAGTGGAAGCGATTTAACTCGTTCAATGGAAACGATTCAATGCGAGCACCAGCGTCAAAACAATAGGCGAGTGAAGGCATTTATTAAAGTGAAGTTGCAGCCTATGAATAGAAAACCTCACGTAATCGTCGACGATACGCTGCCACGCTATGCATACGTTAGACTATCGTTGGGCATAGGTTGTGGACGCCTAAACACGCTAATCAATCGTTGGTAAATTTATCTATAAGTTATCGAAGCGTTCTGTGTTCATTACTATACATATGCATTTGTCCAAGAGTTTGAATACTTTAAAACTGAAACAAAAAAATAGTTCATTGTGGAATGAGAAAAAAAAAATTAGCGAAAAGAACATCGAACAATGGTGCAAAGTAGTCTCTATTCGTGACGCAACGAGGATCATCATCACCCACACCCTCCCCATCACGCTCACCTACTACTATTGACACTGGACCTACTACTACTACTAATACTTACTACTACTACTACTACACGCTCACTACTACTATACTACTACTACTACTTACTGTACTATCACTACTACTACTGATATACTGACATTGACATTACTCAACATGGAGTCTGGAACACTGACGGGTTCCAATGGTGAAGCCATTGTGTATATACCAATTCCCCTAAACGCTGCAATACGCATTATACGGTAGATGTAAGTAGAAACACGTTCAGTAAGTTCTGTGGTCGTCCGGAAGACGTCAATAAATTCTCACATACGACAATGTGCGTTGAGATACGTTACACATAGGTTCAAGCACCTACTCATAGGTTCAAAGACGCTACTCATAGGTTCAAAGCACGCTACTCTAGTTCAAACTTCTCATAGGTTAAAAATTAAGTTTCGGTATGCTAAACATTACCTCGACGTGTTTCGACTTATGAGTAACTTACAAGTAACGTGTGTCAACGATCGCGGAGCGTGCAAGAACTTATGCCAGCGTATGCGGAACTTGTGAGCATACGTCGAGTACGTCGTAAAATTTTCAGCATGCTTGAAATTTCACGACGTACTAGACGTACCACGAATATGACAGCGTACTTCCTCGTTTTCAGCGTGACACTAACATATACACAACTTACCCATACCGTATTCGACGTGTGCCAGCGTTTTACACACATTTTTCATAGGTCGGCATACGCTGGCTAAATCGTCAAGGTGTGGACTGCGATGTTGACACTTCCAAATTTCAGGCGTTATGATTTAAATCGGCGTGCGGCAGGTTTTTAAACAGGCTACGCCACGAGTTCGTCGGCGATACGTGCAGCGCGCTATGCCTAAGTTAAACTATCGTTGGGCATAGGTTGTGAACGCGACAACAGCTAAGCATTCGTTGGTATAAGTTATCTATAACACAACGAAACGTTCTGTGCCGTTACTAATATGTTATGCATACGACCAACACGTTATTGAATACAACAAAACTTAAAAAAAAAAAACTCAAAACTTCAGCATACGCCAACGTTTTTACAACATTTTTATACGTTGCCATTGCTGGCTAAAACGTCAAGGTGTGACAGCGCCTTAAGAGAGGATGATCACCAGTCTCTGTTATCATCTGAGCTCAAGCATTTGAACATCGGAATTGCAGCACTCTGAGGTTCGGAGACTGGATAATAGCGAGATCATGGTGGGTGGTTAGACCTACAATTGGTCTGGTCGCTCTGATGGTTACCATGCCCAGAATGGTGAAACATTGGTCGCTCTGGAATGGTGAAACAGAATAGCAGTAATTTCCTTGATTTTGCAAGAAGTCATGGACTTAGGGTGGCTGGTTCAGGGTTTCAGTACCCACAGGCTCATCGCTGGACTTGGTATTCCAACACTGGTGGTGTGGCAATGGAGATTGCCTATGTGCTAGTTGATGGTCGCTGGAGGATGATCCAGAACTGCAGGGTCTACCGGAGTGCTCATTTCCTCAATACTGACCATAGACTTGTTGTGGTAACTCTGAAGTTGCAGCTTATATCTGGGAGAATGGTACCATCCCAGCCTAGGCTGGAGGTTGGCAATATCAAGGATGAGAGGGTAGCTGAGGAGTTTGCAAACAGGCTGAGTGTGGATTTTGGGGGTCTGGATGCTTTGGGGAATCCTGAAGAGTTGTGGAGTGCCTTCAAGACCCCCATCCTTGATGTTGCCGGTGGATGTCTTGGAACTCACCGAAGGGTGAAGAATAATTTTGTCTCTCAAGTGACACTGGATACCATTGACCAGTCGCAGGGCCAGGCTGAATGGCAGAGCTGAGCTGTTCAGTGAGTTGAGTTGTAAAACTGTACATGCGTTGAGGGTGGACAAAGAGGCCTATGTGTAGAGGGTGGGCAAGAAGACCTTTGTTGAGGGGGTAGAGCTTCACCTGTGGTCAATGATTCTCGTCCTGTTTACAGCGGAATTCGCGCATTGCATTCCCGTCCCTCCGTGTACTGCAGTTAAAGTGAGGATGGTGGGCTCTTAACAGAGGAGTCCAAAGTGAAGGCCCGCTGGGCTAGTCACCTTGCGCGGCTGCACCAGGCTGATCCACCAGCTGTTGAGTTGGAAGTCAGCGGTGTTACTATCCCTATTGCTGACCCTCTAATCAACTGTGGTCCACCTTCATTTGTGGAAACACAGGCTGCAGTGAACCGGTTTAAATGGGTCGGTAAAGCTCCTGGGATATGACATCCATGCTGAACTTCTCAAGGCTGGTGGAAAAGCTGTGCTCATGTCGTTGCAAGCAGTGCTGTGCTCTGCCTGGAACACAAGCATCATCCCAACTGACTGGAAGAGAACCCTTGTTGTCCCTCTCTGGAAAGGGAAGGGTGATCGCCAGGACTGCAACAACTACCGAGGGGTGACACTGCTCTCAGTGCCGGGCAAGATCTTTCAGTGTTTTAGCCATCATCAATCTTTGAGCGATAATCTAAATTGGTCTTCATGGGTACAGTAGTCATCATGTAAAGATGACTGCATTGAGCGCAGTTTATTGCCACATTAGTGCAGCATTCTTATTGCACTCTCACGAACGCCATAATGTTGTAAAATGCTCCACATGTGAACGTAGCAGAGTGTCTTGTATCATGCCCAATGTACAGTTAAATTATTAATTTATTATCCATTTTACAACTCGTATGCAACAACTGTATCACTTCATCTTAGTTCTGTAAATTCTCCCCAGGGGGCAGCCATGCAATGTCGTTAAATTTGGATTTATTTAACTTCACCTGCAAAGAGGTAATGATAACATTCATGCACGTGGTTCTATCTCATATCTTTCTGTTATGTACACATTGGACCCCACCACACACGTCCTATACATTCAGAGTTGAACACACAATTGGCTGATGAATACATAATCAAAATTCACGAATTGCAATGGCAGGTACCAGGACAAGAATCCAGACCTTTCTGACCACCCAACAGCAAGTCTTCATCAACTGTCTGGATTGCTGCTGAATATGGAATTTTGTCCTGATTGTCATCACTCCTTTCTACTAAAAAAATATTTTTCTTACTATTGAGTATCATTTAGGGATGATTATTAAGCCTTGTCTAATCAGTTTGATCAGAAGTGCCAAGTCACCCATTTTGGCAGATCTCCTGGATTTTGGCCAAAATCACATCTTCCTTTCTACCATTTTTAATGTGTTCTCCTGCTCAGGACCCATTTTGATTCAATGTTTTTCTTTTTTCTCTGAAGTGAGTCAAAGAACTAAATTTATTTTCATAGTCTTGCTTGCTTTGAGTTGCCATTTGAAGTGGTGTTTCAATCATGTTTTCAGCAAACCAAGCACATGAGCTGTGATCTCATTACCTGATTAACACAGTTTGATCATGGAAACAAGTAAGATGGCATGCTTGTTCAGTATGATGGACGAATGTGTTGAAGGTGTAAATCTGGAACTATTTAGCACTGTCTGCAAAGAGGATGAATTGTAGTAAATTGGGAAAACAAAATTGGAATGTGAAATGCATGTGTATCAAATTGTTAATAACAACAAAGAGAAGATACAAGCCGCGCTAGGCGACGAGGATCCGCTAGGATCGAAGCGCTGGATACGATGCTTTTCATTCTGACCGATCCACCGACGAAGATTCATTGCCAAGACGTATTGGTTCACATACAATGTTCCTCTGCCTGCAAGATTTTTCCTATTGCGTATTTTGCCAACTGGCACTCCTCAGAGTGGAGATGGAGGAAAGTGTAAATGACAAAAAAATGTTCTACCAACCATGTTCTATCACATGCCAAGACGCTTTCGTTTACGTCTAACTGTTTTGCTTGATGATATTAATTTATAAGGGTCTCGTTTCTCCACATTCAAAACTGTAGGACAAGTATTGAAAATAGTGAACGTAGGTCGAGAAAAAGTATTTTTCGAATTTTGCGTATTTCAGCCCGACACCCTTGGTGATCGAATCTGGAAAAATGCTGCGTTCAATTTTGTAGACGTTATTAAACTCTATCCATACACCGAATTTGAACTTCCGCCGTCGACGGTTTCCGAGGTCAAGGTCACTTAACATATTCCCTGGTTCACCACCTTTCCGCATTCGGAGGGCTGCCATTCGGAAACTATGAGAGATAGAGGAACGTTATGCTGTCGCGATAACTAGATAGGGATGCAAGGAATAGGCAGGAGTTAGTCCGGTCGCTCTACCTATCATAGAAGCCGCGCTACGTCAGTTACCGTTTGGGTTCTTAAAACGCGGTTTTCGGCCGCTGCATAGCAGCGGGTGGTTGCTTAGGCCTAAGTCACATTTGGCACGGCGGCCGTAGGGTCTACAAAATCTACGACCACTAGCAATTATAGGGCAGCCGCAGTATTTCCATGGTCACACAATGTAGCAGTCACATATGTTTTATTTTTCGGGTAGCCGCACGGCGTATTATAAAATGTGGAGACCGAAAACGTGGGGTGCCGTACGGTCTTTGATTTGATGTCGCACGGTGACCTTAGGGCGTTCCTGCGGCGGCCATAGAATTTTCAAGGCAGACGCAAGGTGCCCGCAACGCGACCGCAGGGGGGCCCTAAGGCGAACGTGCGGCCAGACGGACGGTAACGAGTGGGTTGTTTTTTGTTGTTTTTGTTTTTTACCAGTTCTTTTGTTTCGGCTTGTCGAATTGCTACGGCGAACGTAGAAATGAAAAAGTATAACTCCGCGTTATAATTCCACGGCGACCCTACGGCCTGTAAAAGATAGCCAAACGCGCGTAGGGCCACCCTGAGGCCACCTCAGAAACTCTGCGGCCGCCGCACGTCTGTCAATTTGGAGGGCGTACGGCCGCCGTATCCTCGCCGTAGAGCAAATGTGACTTAGGCCTTAGCAACGAACTCAAACGCGCACACTCCAGCCCATATGGCACCTGCTCGCCAAGTTTCATCGAAATTGGTTTGCTGGTTTGTGCTGTGGAGCCTCGCGTTGCAGACACACACACACACACACACACACACACACACACACACACACACACACACGGAAAACCCGGCAATAACGGATATCTAGCGAATCCCAACATTTTACATTGTTTATTAGTTTTTCCTCACTCCACTCTTTGGTCAGGGTATCATATTGGGAATCACTCAACTCACTTTTTAGTTTTATTTCTTTATTTTCTATAAAATTAAAGGCTTAGTAAGTGACAGACTCTCTCAGCACCCTGCTTCTCTCTCTCTCTCTCTCTCTCTCTCTCTCCTCTCTCTCTCTCTCTCTCTCTCTCTCTCTCTCTCTCTCTCTCTCTCTCTCTCTCTCTCTTCTCCCCTCTCTCCCTCTCTCCCTCTCCCCCTCTCCCTCTGCCATTTCCCACCTTCACAGCTCCTCCAGGACGCAAACGTTTTTCCTGTAACCCCCCTCCTAGTTAAACTCGCAAAATCGAGGGTTACTCTACAGTCCACACCACTCTATTGCTCCACCATCTAACCCTACCATCGTGTTTCCAGGTTTCTGATCGAGTCAGAGCACCGACTCGCGATCGATATGCTCGCTCACCATCTCTGTCTCTCAAAATGTTTCTTCACACAGTTGTCACTATACCTTGCAAAAACGTTGCTTGCAATGTCCTCTGGCACTATGCATAGCCGTGCGAACGGGAAAGCAGTCCGTGCCCCTTCGTGCAGTGCAATTCATCTGCCAAAAAATTAGTCCCTTGTGTCCCAGTGGCATGGTGGAACCAAGCTCATGCCGGTATGGAGAGCGGGGTCATGAATCATGGGGAACTTATAATAATAATAATAATAAAAGTGAGGGTGGAGGAGGAGGACTGGCTTTCAGGACAAATTGCAACTCCTAACCGATTATCTGACATTTACTCAATGCACAGAGATTATGAGGCTTTCACGCTAAAAGATCTGACAAACACATTAAAATGTGACACATTCCTTTTTGCACATTTCCATAATCTGGGAACCCTCCCCTCCCCCCCTCTTTTTCCATACATGTTGCAATATCTATTCTCTCACATACCTCATGATTAAACATGTCACATAAAGACGACTGATTTGAGGCGACGCCAAGCAATGAATACTAAACATGGTGTAGAGCTGATGGAAAAGAGTAAATATGATAAGATGACATTTATAGACACTGTTTTTATTCCCTTTGGCATTGTCGACCCAAAAATGTGGGGCCAGAGGAACCTTGTAAAACTTATGATTAAAAGTTGTTTATAAACAGTATTATCATTATTTAACTTGTTCGCCATAATTCCGGCTCTGGCTGAAGGCACCACATAGATCAAAGCTTCTCATAATATTTCCATATGGAAGAGAACCAAACTATGTAAAGAGGTTCATTATTGATCCTATTGAAGTTGGCCATTTACCAGCACATTCAAAATGAATCTGCTATTCAATGGCTTCACCTCTTTATACCGTGGCCGTAGACAGAGCTCAGCAGAATAACTAACTAACGAAGGCAGCTAGAATAGCCAATTTTTTCACAGAGCCTCATATTGAGAATGTCTCGAACGAGTTCAACTTTGAGCTCACAAGGAAAAATATAAAATGAAATTTGGTGTAGGACGATACTTTACTCTCACCACGGTCCACGGCCATTGGTCGGCACGTGAGTATTGGATCATCGCGTCTGTGTTTACAATATGAAGCTCTGTGTCAAATTTGGTGATTCTAGCTACTCATATTGTTGAGTTATGCTGCCGACACAGACGTGTTGATTGCAATACTCAAGTGCTGAGCAGAGACAGGAAGCACATCAAAAGAGTAAGCAGGAACAAAGAGCTCAAGAGATTCCAATTGAGAGGAAGAGATGACTTTCATAGGTCAGGTGATCTTTATTCAAACCAACAGCAGCTGTGACCAAGTAGCAGAAACAGCTAACACTAACCAGGGATAGAAAGTCAAAGTCAGAATCCCAAGTAACGAGATGGCTGTAGAGTAAATAGTAATAGATTTTAATAAGGTACCAACAAAGCTACGCAAGCATTAACATCCACACTAACTTAGGCATCGTCTTCACATCCTCGTGAATGGTGGGGATGGGGCATAGGGGATTTCTTTCATGCCGATGACCTGCCCATGTAACCTTGAGCATGTATGCAAAATTTGAGGGTCATTGGCCAAGTAGTTTACAATCTTGAAGTCAGAGGCCATTCAATAGTAAAATCAAATATTAATAACCAAAGCAACAAATTAAAATACTGCATTATAAACTAAAACTGTAAGTAGTAATAAGCGAATGAACAGAATCCTACTAAAATATGCAACTTGGTGTCTCTGTCTGTTTGCCGACGATACATTCGGTCGTTACTTATCCAATGTCAACCAAACTTGCCAGGCGGACTGGGGGTGGTTGCAGCAACTGAATTTGCACCTCTCCCAAAAGGGTTTTTGGCCTTGGACAAACTCAGTGTTAAGGTGTATAAATAGCTTATTGTTGTGTTTCGTGGAGCACACCTCCAGGAATTAAAAATTATTATAACCACAAATTATTCATTCAGTTCTGTCCAACATTGCTTACTGTTATTTAACACTAAACTGAAAGATATTTGGAGGAAATCCAACATCCTTGAGGCGTTCTATGCTTATCACGTCCACCACAGACTAATGGATCTGAGCCGTCTCGACTTGCTAGGCCTCCACGATAGGCCGCAAGCTCGGCCACAGTGATCTTTAGCCAATAAAGGTGCTTATATGAGTCTTTACGAATAAATGATGCATTCCATTACCTGTCCATTCAGATTACATGTGGACTGTGTATGGATTTTTATAACGTCTAAGTATCTCGGGTCCTCATATATATATATATATATATATATATATATATATATATATATATATATATATATATATATATATATATATATGATTTCTCCCAGCCATGGTTTCAAGTGTGACGTGCGATATTGGCCCCGACACCATTACGCCCCAATTTTGCCATTTATTCAACACACAACCTCATTCCTAACGATCGCTGGTATTGTTTAATACTTGCCAGAGGGAAATTTGGAGAAAAATTGGACGTACTTACACTTGGCGGTGTCGAGGCTAATAGCCTCTGGTCCACACACCTACTGGAAGTAAAGATTATTATAACCATCATTATTATAACCAGTGGCTGACTTCTGACATTCATGATCAGATTTATCCAAACATTCCTCTCCTGCACTGTTTTTTGAGGTTCTGGCAGAGGCAGCTTTGTTGCAGCCTTTACCCCATCCATCAGGTACGTACAAGGTCTGCCTCTTCTTCTTTTCCCTGAACCCCACCCAGCATGGTTGACTTCTCCAGACTTTTGTTTTATGCACGCATGACATGTCCAAAGTATGACCGTTTCTCTTTCAGCATCAGCACTTCTAATGTACATGGTGGTCTAATTTCTTTAAGCACTGATATGTTTGTTCTTCCTGTCGTCCATAGAATTGTTAACATTTGTCTCCTACACCACATTTCAAAACTTGAATTTTTTCTTCCATTGTTTCTTTTTCGCTGAAGTGCCATGGCAGGTGAGAGAGGAACCTACACCCAACCAGCTGGTATGATGACAATTTAAATCACCACATATGAGGAAGAGAGAGTTGGGATGAGTGGATAGAAGTTGGTCCATGTTGGCGGCGAGCGAGATGTAAATGGAGTCATCACTGTTTGTTCGATGGTACAACACACATGTAAACAAGAGGTGGGAGCGGAGGGGAAGCTGTAGCCAGAGGTACGGTACTCCTGGGGGTGTGGTGGAATGAGGGCAGTGAACGGAGAGTGAAGAAAAGAGTTTTTGATGAAGAGAGCAACGCTGCTGCCAGGACGAGGCTCAAGTCGATCATACCGGAGGAGGGAATGACCAGGGAGAGATACTAAGGAGTTAGAGATGTCTTGAATGAGGAGTTTCTGTTCAGCAGATTATATCTTGTTTATCAATGGCAACTTGTATGGAAAGATCTGTCAGGTTAGAGCGAAATCCCCGGATGTTTGAGGTCCACGCCGTTAAGGGAGAGGGAGGGGAGGTGGCTTTGAGTACAGAAGAGGGGAGGGGAGTCTTTTGGCACAGAAGAGGGGAGGGGAGGAGAGGGAGGTGGTATGGAGAGCTTGTGATATTGTGTTGGAGATTGCAGAAGAAGAGCCTTGGTGCTTCCAGTCTTGCTCTACGGATGTGAGACTTGGACTCTGACCAGGGATCTGAGATGGAGACTTGATTCCTTTGGTACCAGGTCTCTTTTGGAGAATCCTTGGCTATCACTGGTCAGATTTTGTGTTGAGAGGTTGCTGAGAGAAACTCAAAAAATATTTGTTGCCTGAATAGTCGTGAGCGTCAGCTGCAGCTGTATGGACATGTGGCTTGTTTTTCCTGACGCTGATCCTGTTCACCAGATTCTCTCAGCGAGGGAGCCTCATGAGTGGAGGAGGCCAATGGGCGACACGTGCCTCGTGGTTGCAGCAGGTTGTCAGCATCTCAAGGAGAGGGGGATGCCGACGGAGGCTCCTGGAGTACAGTGGAAAGTGGACGCAGTGACCGCTGCTCCGGCGCATGTTCCCATACCTGACCTGACCTAGGGGAGAGGTCTGGATGGGAAGGAGGACAAAGGAGCTCGGTGGTGATGGATGAGGCAGTGGGGAATAATAAGAGAGGGGACAGAGGAAGTTTAAGATTGAAGGAGGATGGAGGATAAGATGGAGAGAGAGGGCAGGGAAGGAGGCAGCTTTGTGGATGTGAGGGGGGGGCAACTTTGAGAGGGGAAGTAAGAGGGGAGATTTGAAGGGGAGGGTGAGAGGGGATATTTGAGGGAGAAAGGTGTGGCAGGAGCTTGGGGAAAGGTGAGGGGAAGAGGTGATGTCTGCTTTGAGGAGGGAAGAGGTGGCTGATTTGAAGTGAGTTGTGATGAGAGAGCTTTGAGAGTGAGGACAGACAATGAGAGAAGCATGGCCATGGGGAGGGATGGAGAGGATGAGGAGAGAGAAAGGATGAGACTGGGTAGTGAGATTGTGAAGATGTGGGGAGAAACAAGATTTGGGGTGGTGAGAAAAGGGAGAGGGGTGATGAGAGGAAAGAAAGAGCATGAGGGAGATGTTGAGGAGTGTACTGATTTAGAGTGTGAGGTATCTTCGGTTAAGCGGAGCCTACAGTGTTTAACATCACACAGTTTGGCACACCAAGAGGAGCTGTTCGTGTAGTGGAGGACAGTGGAGAGGTATTAAGAGATGAGGTAGGATGAGGAGCAAGATGGAAGGGAAAGGAGGGGGTATAGCAGGTGAGGAGGAGGTAGAATTTGAGGAGGTGTCTGAATTGGCACTGAAGATGGACAAAGTGAATGATTGATGGAATATGAACATGCATTGCAAACTGGGGTTCTTGAGATTTTCAAGTCAGAGATACATTTTTAAATGTTGGTGGTATAGTGAAGTAATGGCGAGTTACGAGAACGGAGAAGGAACAGCCGTCAGAGTTGAATGTTTGGAGACAGATGTATGAGAGACCGATTGAGATCAGCCTTTTGAAGAGGAAGAAGAGCAGTGAATTATGATTACCTAGCAAATACAACCCGTCGCTTTGCTGACGGGATATTAAGGAGGGGAGTTAGAAGGAGGAAATGGAGAGAGGAGGGAGGGGTGAGGGAAGACAGAGTAATGGAGGGAAGGGAGAGAGAGAGATGGTGGGGTTAGAGATGAAGGAGGGAACAAGAAGAGAGGAGAGGTTGGTAAGCTGAGGGTTGAGGAAGGGGAGAGCTAGGATGGGTACAAGAGCGAGGAACGGGGGGGGGGGAAGCGATGCCTCACCAAACATCGTGACACACTCCGTGAAGCGGGTGGGAGCGAGAAGAGGTGGAGTGGGGAGGTTAATGGATTTGGGAGGAGGTAAGTATGAGGGGAAGGGTTCTCGACTTGCGTTTGGCATGAGACTTGTGGAGAAGGGGGTGGGTGGGAGTATCACAGGATTGAACAAATGGGGGACGTTCAAACAGAACGTTAATACAGCACGTGGAGACAGCCGGGAGATGTCCATGTGGGTGGAGAGGGGAGGGGGTTTGGGAGGTGGTAAGCATGAAGGGAGGTGGAGGGAAGGCAGCGTGATGGGAAAGGAAGGCAGCGTGAGAGGAGGAGGTAAGGTAGCATAGGGGAAGAGAATGCGGTGTGAGAAGTGAAGGCAGCACAAGGGGAGGGAAGCAGCATGAGGGGCAGGGAAGGAAATGGGGATAAACGTGCCCAAACAGCAACATTTTCTTTTTAACCGCCTGGTTCTATATAAAACCGGGGGTGGGGGGTGCATTTAAAACCCATGTTGTCGACCTGGCAAAGCCTGCCTGCCTACATGCATGCATGCTCACACGTGCAGCGACCTTTGCGCCCTCCAGTCGGCTCACTCTGAATCGGATTCTTACATGCCACAGTCCCGTCAACAGAGGGTGAGGGATGGGGGAGCAGGGTGGGGGGAGTGGGGGCAGGGGAGGGAGGGATGGGAGAGAGAGGAGAAGGGTGGGTGAGAGGGAGGAGAGGAAAGGGGGGGAGAGCGGTGGCGGGAGAGAGGAGAGAGAGAGAGAGAGAGAGAGAGAGAGAGAGAGAGAGGAGAGAGAGGAGAGAGAGGTGGGAGAAAGGGAAGGGGAGAGAGAGAGGGAGAGGAATGTGGGAATAATTGTGGTCGTTAATAATACTGTTGCGTTCTGCAAGCGGCACTCCCTCAAGGCAATAGTATCAACATTTCGCGGATCTTCAAGACAGTTATCTCGTTAATATTCGTTTAGTTAACCCTTCCGTATGTCTAGTGAGTAAATGAGACAAGATGCATTGTGTGGGGCCTTCAGTTAGGTCTTCAATCCCCAATTATTTTACTTATTTTATTCTATTCCTTTTATTTCACACACAAGCCCCGCCATGCATGCATGCACACCATGGGTCAGACAGTGATGTCATGGAGTGACTGCAGCGTCCCCGTTCAAACCATGCGCCATTCCTCCGTTAAAATGGTGCGCCTTTAACAAACCAACGCCTCACCTCAGACCCTCACCATTCTCACCATGATGCTACAATGCTCACCATGATCGCTACATCGCGTCCCAAAAATCCCCACAACAACCTATACCCGACCTCTTCACCACAAATGTCACAACTGCAACCAACCACTTCAACCTCTTCACCACAATCACCTCAACCACTAACAACTCTTCAAGAACCTTATCGCAGATGCCAAAGCGCTTCCCCCACCTCGCTATAACCGCCGCAACTGCCATCAGCTTCCTGGATGCTCACAACAGTCATTTGAGATGCCGGGGAATGAAGGACATAGCGGGTGCCTACGAGCCAGAATACTTCGGCCGATAGCTTGAAGCGCTAGTGTGCACTGGGATTCATTCGGCAGCATCTGGGTAGCACTGGCACTCCACTAACTAACAGCATTCAGGTGGAGTCTGGCACACATTCGTGGCTGGAGAGCGCTCCCGCAAACCCATGCCCCATATAAATTACGGAACTCCATTGCGGAGCTTTGGCCCCTCTTTCGCCCCAGGCTCTATAAAAAGAGAGCGAATCAGGGTCTTTTGTCCTTCGTCTTTTGAGTCCAGCATCTTTTCCAAGCCGAGTGTCGTCATCTACCAGTCTTGCGGAATGAGAGCCAAGCTGAAAGGGCAGAGCGAGGACGAGCCAGGCGCACAGCGCTGAATAGTTGCCGGGTCATCACCGAGTCATCGGTGCTCTGCTCCCACAGCGTTCCACAGTCATCATCATTGACAACGCATTTACAGACTCTCTTAAACACCCCGTTAAACTATCTCTCACGCATCTTTCTCTCCCATCTGTGGTCTCATCCACTGGAGATGCATCACTGAAAGACCACACTGATTTGCACCTCTTCCCACTTCCTCTTGCATTACATTGCATCATATTTTGCACCTCCCACTCACGCACCGTAGACACCCTAGTTTTCTTCCCTCCATTCCCCTCCTAAGCGATTGGGTTGCGTAGGTCCGCCGACCACGCCAGGTAAGAGGTTGCTTACACCTCAACTGCTTCTTTTTTCTGGGCCATCTCTAATTTATTCGGGTGTGTGTCTGATGGTGCCTGTGATGTGTAGCATAAATAAGATTGTATAAGTTCTTTATATCAGGTTAGCTCTCCTCTGTGTTTTTCTTTTTGCAAATATAATAATTGTATTTCTTTTGCCGCACCCATGAATCCTGGCTTTCCCCTGTGATACATACGTGTGAATGAACCCTTTACTGTGCCACATGACCTTTCCTCACCCTTGTTTGTAATAAATTGCTTATGTGATAAATGAACCCAGCCCGTTTCGTCTTTTCCTTCATTGGTCCAGCATTGTCCGCACAGAACTTAACCTGGATGTTCTGCCCCAATAATTTGTTTTCCTTGGCAGCTTTGCTCGGCTGCACCTGATACTGTAAGTTTAAGGCAAGTACGCAGCGAGGGTACGTGACTCCCCTTGGCAGGGCCGTCCACATGTAAGGTATCATGTGAGGTAGTGTAACTCTGCAGATTTGACCATATCAACAGGCATTCGTGGGTTACTTTATCTGTGTCCGGCGGCCTCAGGACCAGTTGTTCAGGAGGTACCCTTCCCTCGTGGCGTGCTTCCCCTCGTGGCGAGCTTCAAACCCAAATTCCGTAACAATATTAACATGCTGCCATCTGAATGGTAGGCACATACACTTGACTCTCCTGCTGCCCTGCTCACTCCAATGGGAAGCAGGTGTTTCTCGTGGAAGAAATTTGATTTCTCTACATACTGGGAACATGCATGCAGAAAGTTGTTTCACTTGTAAAATAATTATATCATGCATCAAATCACAAAAAAACAACGTTTTGTCTTCGATGAGAAACAATGGCGTGAGGAAACACCTCCCTCAAGTGCATTCCAGTTCTCTCTGATCTCTGATGTTCTCTCTGACTCTCTCTCTCTTCTCTCTCTCTGATGCTCCACCCCCGATCCACTCTGCTGTGCTTCCTGTCCTCAAAAAAAAAAAAGTATGCACAATGTTCTGTAAGCACAAACATTATGCTTTTTCGACATGTATTTCGAACATTACTTCAACTACTAAGTGCTACAACAGCAGTTTATATTTGGCACTTTTGTGACATGCATTGTTTGTACAACTTTATTCCCTTTTTTTACAAACTCACTTTAATCATTTTGTCACTGGAGAGGAAGGAAGTATTTGTCATATTGGGTTATATTGCACATTTTGTCTTCCTTCTTGTCATCTGCAGTGTTGTCTCTGACACCCAAGTAAGGGGACAAAAAAACACCTTTCACTTCAGTCTTTACAGACACAATACATCATCAGGTCATCAATAACTTACCTGGTTGCAAAGCAATCTGTCAGTTTTTTTGTAATGGTACAAATATTGATTAGTGGTTTGCACAGATTGTTCCGTAAGTCCATTTACCTCCGAAACTTTCTCTACAAGAATAGGAGGTGAGCAGAATAAAACGAATACATTGACTTATTTATCTCTTTTTACATTTATTTTCACCTGTATTTTTGGAAGGTTCTTGTGAAATCTGGTTTGAAAGTAATTAAGCAAGTTGCTCAGGGGTTTTCCAGTCTGATTACATCCATGCACCCAAATATTCATCACTAATTGACGGAATAGTTTGTTTTTTTGGCCCGTGGTCGATACTTTTTATATGCTGAGCATCAAGCAAGGAAGCAGCACATAGCAGTATTAAAAACCTTTGCTTTAACTTGGCCAGAATTCGAACCACTGACCTCCCAGATTCAGAGTGGATGCTTGAACCATTACGCCACCGAGGCTGGTGATTGTTGCTCCGAAGATATTTGTGAAGTAAACTCATTAGTGTCAATTGGTAAGTTGAGCTCAAAAGTTACAACTTTAATGTGAAAAGTGAGAGTTCACAGTAAAGGTTACAGCAGCTTCAACGAAGGCTCAATGGAAGTGATTCTTCACCGTTGAGAGATGGGGCTTAAAACTATATAAAGCACAAGATCTCAAAAATATTTGGACGGATTCAGATGAAACTTGGTGGACAGATTGGTTGTGCGATGAAGAAGAATTGATTCGATTTTGGTGAAGATCTGAATCCGGATCCGGATGCGAGAATGTCTTTTTTTGTTATTGTCAAAGTGATTCGTCACCACTGAGAGATTGGGCGAAAAACGACATAGCATGATATTTAAAAACGTCGTGGATGGATTCTGATAAAACTTGGTGGATGAGTTGGGTCGGTGACAAGAAGAAGCTGATTTGGCTGGATGCAGATGTGGCTTGTCAGTGGGATACAAAACGTAAACTGTTCAATCTGGCGGAGGTATGCGCTCCACTGAGTGCCCTTCTAGTTACCCTCGCCCGAGGAGAGGGTACTGTATTGCATTTGGGTCCGTTTGTTTGTTTGTCCGTACAGAACTTTAATGTTTTTCTCTGCAATCGCTTGTCGGATTGAGACAAATTTTTCAGCATAGGAGCGACTCTTCATGTGGAATGTTTTCATTGTAATTATGACGTCATAGGTCACGTGGTGTGGCAGCCATTTTGGAGAAACAGAAAAAAAATTGGACCTCTGTGTCTCTGAAACCGCAACAAAGAAAAAATTGAAACTTCGCACACGGCAAATACTCATGGGGAATAAGTGTGATATATTATGACATCATACAATAGGTGCCTTAGGTATGATGTCATAATTGCATATGTAAAACGCTACATCTGATCAGTATGAAAATCTTTGAGGGTCATTTAGTAATGAAATGGTCCACAGGAAACATTTTATGACGTCATCGGTCATGTGATTTGGCAGCCATATTGTGTTTTTTTTTTTTTAACCTTCAAAAGTATTCGTGTCTGAAGTGGCTGAACAGATCGAGGTGAAACTTTACACATCTGACCGCCTATCCATGTGGAACAATAGGTTCACACATACGACGTCATAGGTCACATGGTTTGGCAGCCACATTGGATTTACCCTAAAACTGATTAAAAAAAAATCTTCGCCAGAATGACTGGACAGATCGAGGGGAAACCTCACACCGAGGTTCCCCCAAGCCATGGGTGCACAAGTTTGTTAAGGAATAATTGATAGGTCACATGGTTTGACAGCCATAGTGGATTGAAGAAAATATTAAATAATATTTTCTCTGGAACCGCCTAATCAATCGACATGAAACTTTACATTTATGATTGTCGTATTGACGGGGAATACATGTTTTAAATTTCAACTTCATCAGACACATGCTCTGGCAGCCAGAATTGTTTAATTTTTTGATCTGGGTTCTTTCTGTTGTTTTTGATGGTTTTTTTTTTGTTATTTCTTTAGGCTCACTTGGCTGTTCCTAGATGGGTTTGAGGGTAGCAGAGTAGCAGCTGAATTGCGAATCATATCCAGGTTCCTCTTCATGACTTCGTCTTTGTTTTTTGCTTGTTTAGGTTCCTTCTGATTACTTCAATGAAGGACTGTACCTATTTGGTCTTCCATTTGATTTTTTTTTCATTTCAGTTCAGTTTTATTCTCAATTTGCAGCTTCCGCTGAATTGTATGACAATTTACAAATGTATTATACATTCAACATTTCATGTCAATGTAAAATATTTGATCAGTCATAAAAATAAAAATAAAAAAGAACATAAGAATTGGAATGTACAAAGCAGTGATCCACATAAAATGGTCTATTATTATAAATCAAAGCAAAGGAAGGTGAATACAATATCAATATATATTCACACTCCCATGTGGGTTAACTCATGATCATTAGTTCATATTGAAGGGGAATTCAATCAACCTTTCTTTTTTTTTTACTTTTTTACTCGCTTTGCTGAAAGGAAATACTTGAGAGAGAAGGGGTGGAGAGAGAGAGAGAGGAGGAGAGAGGAGGGGATGGGAGAGAGAAAGAGAAGAGAGAGAGGAAGAAGGGCTGTGGGTGCGAGGAGGGGGAGAGCGAAGAATGGGGTAAGCTCAGAAGGGGGTGCTGGAAGGGGAAGGAGAGTAAGGAGGGGGGAGAGCGAGGAAAGGGGGGAGGGCGTGGGGTAGACGTGTGGGAGGTGAGTGCTGCACTTTATTTGGAAGGGGGAGTGAGGAGGGGACAGAGAGAGAAAGGTGAGTGGGGAGGGGAGTTCACAAAGAGAATGTTATGTTATGTTTTTTGACTACACACACACACAAATACTGTATATACATACACATACATATGTACACACGCATGTACTGTATCTCCAGTATATACAGGCACTTCCCTACTTTCAACATGGATGCTTTCCTGTAAAATACAATTTTAAATCGAAATAATGTAAATCGAACTTCAAAATCCCATTGACTTAATGTCTTAAAGGGGGAATGTATTTCAGGCAGTGAAGCCTGGTGTTGGCTTAGTGTGAGGATGGCGGCTTGGGATCCGAGGGTCTGAGTTCAAGCCCTGTTGGCCGCTGAATTAATACACCAGGAGGTTGACTCAGCCTGTCATCCTTCCGAGGTCGGCAAAATGAGCACCAGTGTAATGGTAAGGGGGACACTGCATCAGCGGACCGCGTCCCAACCAATGATGCAACCAGCAGCCACAGGCTGCACTTGATAGAGAGAGATTTCATGCAGAAAAAAACAAACAAATGGAAAATTTCAAAGTAAATGAATCCTATACATAAGGGTCTGGTCATCTTTTTTTCCTGTGCAGCACAAAGCTGCGAGTAGCATAAATGACTGAGGCTGTAGTAGTGTTGCTGATGCAGTGCCCCTGTAGGTTAGAGCATGAATTTGAAATTTGGCCAGGATGCCGGGGATAGCTGCCCGACTCTTCGCAAAGATCACCGTGAAGGGATCTTTAATGTCCACCAACTAATTCCGGCAGATGTGATGCCTGGTTTAACGTCCATCTGAGGGACGGCAGGTACATTGATCACTGTGCCTGTGAAACAGCATGGCAGTTTATAGCTGGGTTGAGAATTGAATCCAGGCTAAACAGCTTAGAGTGAGTGTGCGCACCTCTCGGCTATCCTGCCGTGGTTTGGCGATGTGTGGTGTTGATAATTCGTCAGAACATGGCTCAGGGTTGTCTGCCCCTTCCTCCATGTCTGACAACTCCATGAGGGGACATGCTGGCTTCTTATTTGCACTCCTTGGTGATGGAGTTGGAGTTGGGGTTGATGTTGTTGAGGATGTTGATGCTGCATGTTTGTCAGCTAGATGCCTTTCAACCTTCTGCAAGAAGCTAAAGAGAGTCTTCTGCACTGCTTTCTTCTTTTTTCAGCAGGCATTGCTTTGTAGCCACTGAAAAAAAATTCCAATTCTCTCTTTGACTCGTAGTTTACTTGTCGTGTTGCTTTACTCATTTGTGGACGTAGTTCCCACACTGTCCCCGTCATCCGAAGGTGGGACTGTGAGGGACACTGGGACTGAACTTCCTGGGTACCAGTCTGGTCCAACGCAGTCTTGAGTCAACTTCCATCCATAGTCTGTGGGACTCGCCCCACCAGTTGGGTCAGTCTTGTCAGCCCTTTTCCAGATTCTTGCAACATACTGGGCCCTTTTGATATGATTACCAAGTGCCTTGGTGCATGGGGGAAGAGGGGCACAGTTTATCATCTTTATTCTGGTGAGGGGCTCCTTCTCAGTACCACCACTCATGCACATGAATGTCTTGTATCTGGCTTCATTTATGTCAAAGGTTTTGAACCCAAACAGCGAGCAGACAAAGGAGGTAACAGCTGGAATATCTACTTCCTCAGAAGTAAGAGAACGCAATGCCATCACATATAGCTGCATCTGAGTCCAGCTGCTGGAAGGGGTTCACTTTGCCCTTTCTGAAGAAACACGACAGTCCATGATGATGCTGATCCCTTCCGACCTTCCAGAAAGCCCAAGCAGATTGATGAAGACGTCTGTATCGGTGGACCTCACCAGAATGTTACCAGTGGAAATGCTGTTTGCATGAAAGCCAATGAGGGTATCGGCCTCTTTGTGTTGACACTGAAGTTGATTCGATTCTTCTATTTGCAGTCAATCATCCTCGTTGTTCTTCATTTTATGCACATACCACCATATGAAATATACAATGTTTTTTTCTTCCAAGAATTGACCGATATTGGGGCGTCTTTCATTCCGCCATGACAAACCAGGCAAACTCTTCCTTGAATGATCCATTTTTGAATAACTCTGTGCCACTCTGGTGCTGGGCCTGGTCAGTTCCAGTAATGATGAATAATTGAGGAGTAGTTGAATGGTGCAGATTTCGCTCATCATCTTTGATGGATGGTGACTGGTACTTGTCGAGTATTAAGTGGATTTGCTCTCCACGACACAAACAAACCTTCGCCATAGTTGCGTATGTGGACTTGCTCTGCTGCAGCACATTTTCATGGAAGTTGATGCCACCATCAATCACTGTGGCTGTGATTATATGAAGACTGGTGACCACGAGAACAACTTCCTGTCAGCTTTCAAGTGTTTTTTTGTGAGAGCTGCCTTGTGTCTGTCTTAAGAGGAGCCCTATCGCCATGGGTGAGCGAAAGGGGCACCTCAATGACAGGGTAATGAAGAATGTGGTGCAGGTTAAGTGGATCACTTGCCTTGGCCGCAACAGCTAACATTCGTCCAAAGAGATCCCTGTCTCCCTCTGCCACATTCGTTTTCTGTACTGTAGTTTTAGATTCTCTGCAGCAAAGTAAAATTGTTGCCATTGTAACCATTGACCATGAAAGCATGGGTGTAGACAACATATTTATCATATTATCATGCATAATTTTGGAGATATTGACGAAAATAGGTTTTTCCATAATGGTGTCACAAATGAGTTGATTTGGGATAGGGGAGGGGAAGCCACACCCCAGACCCGGCAGCAATGCGTTTTTGTGATGTCGGGGGATGATCCCGTCAGTCCATTCGGTCAAACGTTTCGGAGCTTTTTACATAAATAAAAGTTCTAGGCTACTTGTCTAATTTCTTAAATGGTAGTTGGCAATGTGATACATTGCAATGACATATGCAAGCCTTTTAGCTATAGCATGTGAAATGGCATCAATTAGAATGGCACTCAGTACAGAGCATACCTCCACCAGGCTGAACAATTTACGTTTTGTATCCCACTTGCAGGCTGGATCTGGATCTGGACCTGAACCAAAATCGAATCGGCTTGTTCTAATCACCTAATCAACTCATCCACATAGTTTTGTCATAACTCATCCACAACTTTTTCAAATATCATGCTATATATCGTTTTCGGCCTCATCTTTCAATGATGAAGAATCACTTAGTAAATTAAAATTTTCTTGTATCCAGATCCAGATTCGGATCTTCACCAAAATCGAATCAATTTGTCCTTGTCACACACCCAACCTATCCACCAAGTTTTGTCTGAATCCGATCATAACTTTTTGAGATATCATGCTATACTGTATATCGTTTTTGGTCCTATCTCTCAATGGTGAAGAATCACTTGAGAAATTCTGGTATCCAGATCGTCACCAAAAATCTAATCATTTCGTCCTTGTCACACACCCAACCTCAACAAAACTTCATCTGAATCCGTCCACAACGTTTTGAGATATCCTGTTCATGGACAAACAGATAGCAGGGGTGACAATATGATCTCCGTCCACCTTTGGTGGCAGAGATAACCAGAACGGCACTCGGTAGAGCGCACACCTCTGCCGGTGAAAACATAACCGCCGTCCACCTTCGGTAGCGGAGGTAATTGTTGTGATGCTCATGGTAGGTCTTAGGGTTTGTGATTGCATGGATAGTTTATTTATCACACAAGACAATGCTTAAAGTTTTACCACCTTTTGGGAGGAACTCAGGGTGCACATGCAAATTATGCATCCATTATTTTCTAAGTTAAAGTTTATTTTGAAAATTATTGGTGACAATAATCACGTGAAATGGTAAATTTTGCCTTGGTTGTAAAACGTTCGATGCCTTCGGATCCTTTCTTGCAGACTTTCCTTCGGGAGTTACTGCATTTGGTGTTGCCTGAGTTCTACGATCACCTGGACTCTCTGGGTGAGGATGGTCTGCAACTCCTTTTTTGTCATCGCTGGCTGCTCCTCTGCTTCAAACGCGAGTTCCAGGAATCTGAGGCTCTGAGGATGTGGGAAGCCTGCTGGGCACACCACCAGGTGTGTAGCGAGACAAGAGTATTACACAACAATAAGAGCTGACCTGATGGCTTAGGGTGCTGATAAGGGGATGTTGGAGATCACATTCTGAGTCAGTCAAAAACGGATTTTTGGAAATGTATGTAAATTAACATTCTGTGGAGATGCCAAATCGCACCACGAGTTGTTGAACCATATAAACGTTTAAAAAAAAAAATCCTTTGTATTTCAAATTGCTTCCTCTGCCTTGTTTAGATGTAGGTTCAATAGCATTATTTATCATGGCTTTTTCTGCCTCTCCTCTGCCTAACATCATTTTTCTCTGAAAATTATTAGCACAAAGGTTTAATTTTTTTATTATTTATATATTTATTTGCACAAATATGTTCTGATCACTTAAATGCACATCATTTCTCCTGCAGAAATTCATCTGCAATCTTAGGGTTCTTCTTAGGCACAACATGTCTCGATTTCTCTTTCCCACCCGTACCAAGGTATCCCTTGGAAACATGAATGCCATTCGTGAGCAACTGCTGCGTCAGTTTGCTTTAAGAGCCAGTGTCTCAATGGACAGTGCAGTTAAATCAACAATGGGTGTGTGTGTGTGTGTGTGTGTGTTCTCTCAACAGACGGACTACTTCCATCTGTTCATTTGCTTGGCAATCGTGGCACTTTACGGAGGTGAACCTGTGGACAAGAAACTCTCTGCCGATGCCACACTGCTCTACTTCACAAATCTGGCAATGCACATGAATGGCGAGCATGTCCTCGTGAAGGTGGGGCATTGCACCTTGCACACAAGTTAATTAAAACCCTGAAAACAACACTCTTTTTTATTATTATTTGTGAACCGAAATGTGCTTGAGCATACTTTCATGACGTTTTAGCATGTGACAATGAAAGGGACTGCATGTTTGCCCTTGTGTCACTTTGTCAAAACAGTATACAGGTTATCCTGGAAATTCTTCATTTTAACCCAATTTCGTCTTGCTAATGAAACGATAAAATATTGATCGTGTATTCTTCCTTTTTGGGTTTGTTGTCTATGTTTCTCTTAAGGATTGTCTTTGGTAATTCCTGGAGAGATTCATATACTTTTGTATTGGTACTTTGTTTTCAGGCCAACATTTATCTAAGCATGCTTGACATTGAAACTGGGCGTTATGTGCTCATTTCCACATCACCATCGTGTGCTGCCATTTTGCATGATCCTTCATAATGCTGGCCTACGATGATCTGTGTGCGCTTACCCCCTCCTTTCCTTTCTCCCCCTGCATATACGACAGCTGTTTCCCATCACTTTGGAACGGCTGCACCAATCGTGATGACACTTTCAGGCATTATTAATTCTAATCCTCTTTCGTATGCAGCACAAGGCTGCAAGTGGCATAATTGGTTGAGGGCGAGTCTGTGCCGCTGATGCAATGCCCTCTGTAGATTAAAGCAGGAATTTTGGAATTTGTTCATTGTGCTGGCAATAGCTTGCCTACTTTTCGCGAAGGACACCGTGGAATCTTAACACCCACCAACTAATGCCGGCAGATGGGACGCCCAGTTCAACGTCTATCCGAAGGACACGATGAATTACCCTGCCTGTGAAACACCAGGAAGACAGTTAAAAGCAAGGCCAAGATTCAAACCCAGGCTAGACAGCTTAGAGGCGATTGTGCTTACCTCTAGGCCATCCTGCCAGCCCATTAATTATAATGAATGCTAATAGACAATGGTCCCACAGGATAGCTCAGAGGTAGCGCACTTACCTTTGGTGGACGTATGGCAGCTTAGCTGCCAGGGTAGCTATCGTTTCTTGAAGCGTGACTGTGTCGCTGATGCAGTGCCCCTCTACCAGTACACACACTGGAACTGGTACTCATTTTGCCGATCTCGGAAGGATGACAGGCTGAGTCAACCCCCTGGTGTATTAATTCAGCGGCCGACGGGGCTTGAACTCAGGACCCTAGGATCCCAAGCCGCCACCCTAACCACTGAGCCAACACCAGGCTGCACTTACCTTTGAGCTGTCACATCCAGGTTTGATTCCCAGCCCAACTATATACTCCCAGATTGGTGCTTCGCAGGCGGGACGGCGGGACGCTGCATCAAAAAGTGCACCTTCCTTTAGATTGACGTTAAACTGGTGTCCCACGTGCTGGCATGAGTTAGTGGATTTTAAAGATACCACGCTGTCCTTCGCGAAGATTATGCGAGTTATCACCAGCACCATGGCCAAATTCTAAATTTCTGCCTCAACTATGGGTAATAGGCGATCCGGTCTTCTTGGATGTTCCCTGACACCAATTTCCACTGCCTGCTATTTCAGAGTGTGGTTGCTGTGTGGGCTGCAGCACCTACACTGAAATCAAATTAACGTAGCCAAGTGTTTGGATGTCATTTGTGAACGGTCATCTTCTGTTACGAAAGACGACCGCAACATAATATACAAAGGGTCTTCAATTTTTATTTATAAACCGAATTTATAAAAGGCAGAGTAATGGATTATTTTAGTTAATTTGTTGATATATTGTTGCAAACCAAGACCACAACATTTGCAATTGTTTTTGACTTTAATGTGTGGATGCCAAAATAAAGATGGCACCAAGTGAGACAATAAAAAGGGTGGAATCGCAAGCACACTCATCAGGAAAATTCAGTTTAACAAAAACATCAAACCTGTTGAAATTTACAGATTATTAGTTTCATCATATGATGATAATGGCCCATCATCAGGAACATCCATCCATCTTTGAATAGTACAAATCAATTAAAGATGGACATTAGGGTAAATATGAACCTTAGATATTAAATAAATGTTATCCAGATTTGTCCAGGTGAACAAAGTATAACCTGGTCACTGCCAGTCCCAATCCGGTATAACTGCAGCTTTGTGTTACGTCTTATATTATGCAAACATTACGACATGTTTTTGGGCAGATTCGCCCAGCTGAGCATTATCCGCAAACACGCATTTCTTGCTAGTTTGATGTCATCGGAATCCTTTCATTGTTTGGTGTTATCGTTTATAGCTCTCAATGGAATCCTTTCATCTCCTCTCCCTGTCAAGCCTAGAGTGCCCTTGTCCTCGGCCCCATCGTAATCCTAATATTAATCAGCGATCTCGACGACTCTGGAAAATCCCCTTTATCAATTTGCTAAAGACTCCACCCTCTGGCATGACATCCCTTGATATGCTTTCTGGAAGGGAGCATCCCCTATAAATTAAATCAATGAACAAATAAAATCGAAAATTTTACAATTTTGTCAAACCACTGCTGATCTTGAGATTTTTGCTTGAGACCTTTGAGGCATTATTGAGAAATAATCAGTGTTCAACCATGGATGTTTAATCAGAAGATTGTTCAGTTAAAGTTCTCCTCATTGTCATAGCTATTCTCTTCCTCAACCTCCTCATTGTTGTTTTCTGGGAAGTCTTCATCAGAAGTGGCAGTGGTTAGATTATAACAATCCGTGCATGTTCCAGGAAGTTCCAGCATGCCGTGTTAAGCAGGTGCCATATCCGCCCAGTCAACATCTAGGGTATTGTTTGTCACCTTTCAACCATTTCCAACTGGAGATGGAATGTCAGGGTGTGGTTCCAAACTATGCTTATAGATTGCTGCCTCGAAATTTGCACGTCAGGTGTGCTTACTTAAGGCATCCTAATTGGATGTCATGACATTGTCTGCTGTCGTGGCTACGGGAAACGTGGCATATCACAAATCATTGACACGGGTGAACTCACGTTGTGCATACAGTTCACACACATATTTTTTTTTTCCTAGCGCAGGTGCAGTCGAGGTAAACGAGATGAGTTATCCAATCAATATAGGGCATGCCACGACGATGAATGAGAAACATTATTTCGACGGACAACGTAAATCTGCCTCGATCAGTAATGTTTCATTTGCACCATAACTTTCTTTCAAAATGCCGAAAAAAGATGTCATGGTCTGTGACACCGGATCAGTCGGAATTTAAAGTCTCGTATCTTAAACTAAATGTAAGTGTTGTTTATGTTCTGCCGAAGTAAAGACGACAAGAATGACAGCTTCGGCCAAATGCCCCACGGTCTATAACCACTCATCGTTACCCGCATCCCTCGTTTGTCTGTCTCCATCTGTTTTGTCCCTCGGCCCTGCTGTTGGTGTTTCCACTCTTTCTGCTGTTCCTTTGGTTCTGTTCTGGCTCTTCCATGAGCATTGACTTTGTTTACAAAAACAAGGAGCTGATACTCGAGGTCCGCCACCTTTTGGGTGGTATGAGGAATAGATCTGTGTTATTGTAAAGTTAAATCTTGAACGTTTTTTAAAAAATATCATGTACACAAGCCAAGTTACTGAGATGGTTGCCATGGCAACATAATTCAGCCACTCAGCACTGTGATCTGATAAGTTTGAGATAATGTCATGAGGAATAGATATCTGCAATATGAAAGCAAAATGGTCAAGTTTTGTTTTTTTGAAATATCACATATACAAAAGTACAGTACGTGGACAGATGATCGGTCAAGTCTGTTGATCAATAGGTCGGACGGAGCTCAATTTAATGTTCCCAGTCTCTGACCTTGTCAGAGGGATGGGGGACAATCACAAAAAAATTTAGCATAGAGCAGATGCCTCAACCCCAGTGTTGTGGGACCAGGAACCATGTGCCACAACCGCATTAATTCTTCCCAACAAGATGCCTGCTAACTGCTTTGGTGCACAGAATTTTGGTTCGGTTTGCAAACACAATTGTGGCATTAACCTGTTGGTTAGATTTGTAGGCAGCCACAGCCTGCTGGTTCGGTTTGCATTACAAAGAACTCCACTTATCAGGGTGTTGCAAATTGCCACCAGATGGTCCGAATATGTGTGGCAAGATTTTATTTTATTTTAAAATCGATTACGACGCAACTTAAACGTAATGCAATGAATGACTCAGGGTTTGAGCGGGACAGTCTTTTGCTTGTAACTTTGGAACTACGGTAAGTTAATCACAAAATTTCGCGATTATGCACCTCATTACCGATTTGGCAGATAATATGCTTGAATAGTGCAATAATAATATGCAAACCAAACTTGTTGGCGTAATGGTTCGAGAGTCTGTCCTGAGTCTGCGAGGTCATATCAGTGGTTCAAACCCACGTGTCTGTCTGGTTGCCGAGTCATAGCTAAGACTTTTAAAATGGTACATGCTGCTTCCATGCTTGATGTTTGGCATCTAAAATTATAGAGCATGGACGAACAACACTGGGAAGGCAGTGACGAACCACCCAGTGGCAAACCCTTATCAAGAAACTGCTTCAGCAGCACTAATGCCATGTAAAGAGTATGGTGTGATACAGAAATTCATATAGTTTTGTACACACCATCAATATACTTCAATGTGAGCTCCATTTGTCAGGTGCAGGACATCAAGGCGGTCCACTAGTTCTTGTCATGTTCGGCTCAGCATGTTTGCGTCCACCAGTGTGCATGCAGCTGTGATCCGAGAAAGAAGATCCTGCAGGTTTGCCACATTGGTGTTGTAGACATCTATGACAAACTACCACAGAAAAAAAAATCAAGGGGGGGGGGTTATGTCTGGTAGTCGTGGGGCCAGGCCGTTGTCCATCTCGGTAAATCCACAAGCTGGAAAGTTATTCATGTCAGGGATTGGGGAGTGCCATCCCGTTGAAAAATGATATCGGGTTGCAGGTCTTCAGTCTGTGGGAATCCTTCCAACATGTTCATGTAAATTGTTGAGGTCACTGTATCCTCCGCAAAGAAAAACGGACCCACAAAGAGGTTATAGAGAAGACCAAACCACACAATGACCTTTGGACTATCGTGTATGTGTTCAATGACCACATGGGTGTTTTCAGAGCCCCAGATCCTTACGTTGTGCCACTTTACCTTCCCTGATACATGAAAGCAAGCTTCTTCTGTGAACATGTCCTTTTTCAGGTGATCATCATCCTCTATGCAACTGAGCATTTCCAAGGCAAATGCCTTGAGAGTTTTGGGTCCGTCATTTGGTTTGAGTTCCTGCAGAATCTGCATCTTATAGGCATAAAGCTTCAGAGTTTTATGCAAAATCTGTGTCGTGTTCTTTGGTAGTACCAGTTCTCTGGATGCACGTCAAATTGATTTTCTGGGACTTTGTTGAAATTATTTACACACTCGTTCAACACCTGCTGTACTTGTGCATGTATGGTCGACCAATATTTTTGTTTCTGACAAGTTCCAGTCTCCTTAAACCTCTCGTACCACTCTCTGATACTAGTCCGCGATGGTGTATTCCTTCCATACCTTGTACAGAAATTACGCTCAACTTGTATGTCGGAACTCGGCTCGATGAACCATTCGACACACTGAGCTTTCTCCTGTGGTCGCCATTTTTTTTTTTTTTAGCATAAACCACCAGACCTGAAAATAAAGAAAGCTTTATGAGTTTCTGTATGAATATAAAAAAGAGTATCGTTATATCATTTATGGTACTAAATATATTCACAACCAAAGTTGTCCAGGTCTTTTTGGAACACCCTGTACTACTCCAGCAGAAACACGGCACAGACATAAGACATGGCACGACATGGCACTGCACAGCATGACCACCACCCAGGCACACTCGGACACCACGGACAAAATGGGTGACAAATTCTTCCTCCTACCGTTGCAGACTGACCATGTTTCTTGTATGTTATTGGATCGTCTCATTTCATACTTTCTCGGGACGCCAATTGTCTGTGGTTATGTCGTGTCCGTGCTGTGGTGCTGTGTTCGTGCTGTTTTGCCATGTCGACGTCCTGCCCCAGTGGAGGGGGGTAGTGGTGCTATAGGGGAAGGGGGGTGAGGTGGTTGTAGGTATTGTGGTGGGGGGGGGTGTGCGGTGGCGGTGGGTATTGTGGGTAATTATTGCAGTGTGATTGTGGGGTGAGGAGGGGTGTGGGGTGGTGGTGGTTGATTGTGGAAGGGGGGGGTGTGGGATGGTGGCAGGTATTGTGGGGGGATAGTGGAGGAGGGATGGGTGTGGGGTGGTGGTACATATTATTAGGTTGATGGGGGAGAGGGTGGTGGAGGGGGATGGGTGGAATGGTGGTGGGTATTGTGGGGGTGATGGGTGGAGGGAGTGTGTGGGGTCGTGGTGGGTATTGTTCAGGTGATGGTTGATGTGGAATGGTGGGGATATTGTGGAGGGGAAAGGAGGACGGATGGGGGAAGACCATGAAAGTTTCAGCATCCTAAATCAAAGCCTCTCGGAGTAGTAGATGATACATACATGCTGTACGTACATTCTCTCCACTATAATTAGAGGGTGGTTCATTTGATTTGCAGAAATTTGTGTTGATAATAGATAATTATTTTCAGGTGCTCTTATGGCAACAGGTGTGTGATTCACCACTCAAATTGCCCATGTACATGTGCTTGTAACTGGGTAGAGATGGTGTTACAGTTTCGAGCGACGGCTACTTCTTCTGCTTAATCATGGGAATGGCATCCTCTCTCAATCGTGGTGGATAACCACAAGATCTAGCTATCTCTGTTGTTGCATAACAGTGCTCTATTACATGTTCCGAGCACAAAAGCAAACATTTCGGAGGCCCGATCCATACTTCGAGTATTTCAAACAAATCTCGTCCAACTTCTGGCAAACTTTGGGTCTTTCGGCTATTGGTGTAGCATGAAAACATCTTGGTTTGCATTGCTGCAACTACCAAGGACGCATTGACTAGGCATATTTGTGGAAAATCGAAAATTATTCGCCGTTTGAGTTCAATCATACCGCGATGTAACCCGGAGACACTATGGATATGGCGGTCGACTTCCTGATGTGATGTCACGGCAAAGGGTGAAGAAGAAGAAGAAGAAGAAGAAGATTTTGACTTTTAATAACAAAATTACCGGGTTAATAAATCGGTTTTTGGAAGAAAAAAAAAGCCACATTATATCTATTTTGTGATGTATCAAGGGATAGATTAGCGTCAGTGGGCTGAACATTTGGGTTCCCCTTTAAGGACATCATAAAGGACACAAACAGGCACGAATAACTAATGTAACGTGTTAAATAAGGTGGTGCAAAAGACACTGCATTAACTGCGGTAAACTTCTGAATTTTTTTTTTCTACAACCTCTGAAATCTTTATTTTATTTCAATTGAATTATATTCACTGTAGAACATAAAAACACAAATCACCTTCTCGGCACTTTCAAAACCCTGATGTTTAACAGTATTTGGACAAAATATTACAGTACTTTACATCGTCACAACTAATCAAATTTGCCGCTCGCAGACCCTGTCCATGTCTTTGTTTCTCAAGACTGCACGGGGTAAAGTGTTCCATGAACTCTCTAGTTATTTCCCTGCATTAAGGCTTTCGTTATACCAGGTGCATACATTTATTTATTTGCTTGCATTCGTGCCCGTCTGACATTTGTCCTGGGATTGTCCCTTTTCGTTGTCTTGTGCTTTCTTGAAATGCAATTTATTCTGCAAGAACACATTTAATGAGGTGAACGGCCTTTGCCATCCTCTCACGTGAGAAACCATTTCAACAAATCCCCAGGGTAGGTTAAAATTGTTAACATTTGCTTTAAAGACCGGTGGAATTAGCAGTTAAGAAGATGAAGAGGCATGCGCGAGGGACTAAGTCCACTCGGGGGTCCCCTGTGTGATTTGGACCATCCTGTGCGAAATAAATTAATTATAACTCCATCGACGACGGGTCTGCACGAGAAGACCCGTCGACAGGACAGTATTATATTATTATGAACTCAGGGTTCGAGGTTCACCACGAGGGGAAGTGCTCGGGTTCCTCCCGAATGTCTGGTCTGAAGATGGGTGGTGGAGTGGTGATGCAGTGCGATGCGATGTGCACCCACGTCTGAAGCATCTAGCACCATTAGGCAAAATCCTCTCCAGCATCCCAGATATGCCAACGGCACGCCACTCCGTTTCTGCTCCACATGAATCAAGCCATTTTCTGGCCTTTCTTCTTGCTCTCCTCGGCACTCTGAGCTCCTTCCTTCTCTCCTTAGCAAGGGTCATTCTCAGAAAATGTGTTGAGTAATGACAGACACTTTTAGAAATTTTGACTCATCAGATTATCCGCATATGCAGGGGTCTTACTTACTCTGTAAGTGGTCTCTCAGAACGTCCGCTCCAGACGAGACACTCGCAAACTACTCTTTTTTTTCTGTTTTTTTCCTTCTGGATGTTCCTAAGCCTCTTCTTCCTCTTCGCCAGTATGTTCTCCTCAGATCTTTCTTTTTTTTATCTTAAAAGTTATAAACTTACAATATAACTTATAAATTATATTGTTATAATTTATAAACTTAATTTGGTAAACGTAAATTTTAAAATCACTGTAAATCAATTATCATGGAAGAATCTTACCAACATGAGCTGAGATATCCCCCTGTTCTTCCTCTTCGTTCCTGTGCTCTCCTTATATCAATATCACGGAAGAATCTTATCCACACGAGATGAGGAAACCTTCCATCAAAAGCCTCTGTTGTGGTAGTACGCTTTTGAACTTTCTGAGCATCTTGAAGTAGGTTTTTGTTTTTGTTTTTTGTTTTTAACCGCGCATGAGTACCTGCATACCTGTTATGTGAACCACTGCCCATATGGCTTGGAACACTGGATAACAAAAATTTCTAATGAAAATTAAAAAAAGCCTGACAATTGCATTTTTGACTTCACAAAAATAAACTCCAATAGAATAACAAACATGTTAACAAACATAAAATTACAAATGATGGTTCTTCCTGTTTTGGCGATCTTGAACGCAGGCAATCCCGTCGATCTATTCTACGAAATATTAAATCCGCAGATGAATGATTTGTAACAGTAACAATGGTGCTTTTGAAACAGTAAGCATTGCCGGTTGATGGAATACGGCGATCAATTTCAAGAGTTCATCAAATTAATTAGTTCTTTAACTTGATCTTCATCAAGCTTGAAGGGTCGAGGTGGGGGGGGGGGGTTGTGAAGAACACTTGTTTTAGGAAGTATTTGCGGTCTTCAGCATCCAGAGATACCATCTCACGATATGGCCAATCATATATGTATTCTGAGCGATCTCCGACGCGCTCCAGGTACTTGAGCTTGAGTGGAACCTTTGACATCGGTCTACCAATATAGAACAGCCTGTTCTTGCCTCGAGTGAAGACAACTGCATAGTAATTGTGCGGCACAATCTGAAGGCTTTCGGATTCATCAACTTCATCATCAGGCTTACGCAGTTGCCTCTCAGAACTGGGGAGAGATTGCCGGACGTGCCATTTCATGTAATCATCTCTGGATTAATCAAACGGAAAGAGTGAGAGATCAAGGATCGTTTTAACATCGAAGCCTTCATTTAGTCGTTGCCTTAACAACAATACCTTTTGTCACTCAGATAAAGTTCATCTCTCTCGAATGTTGTCAGAGTATGCTCCTCTTCATCTGAGTCGCTGTCCACTGGATCATCTTTCTCATCACCCATTTCACCAATGTTGACTACTTCTGGATGATGACACTTGCATATTTCACATGTTCCGGAACAGAAGCATGAGAGGATCCGATGATTCAGCGTCCCTTCTTTTTGAGAGATTAACTGATGAATGCTCATCGTTCATAAAATATGATGCGGTCAATGATGCTGTAATGGGTAAAATACCTCGTCACATTATGCCACTGTTTTATCTGAATTTCAGCTCATTTTAATGACTTATTCTGTCAATTTGTCAGATTATTTCACTCAAATGCATCTTTACTGTTCTCGCAATACTGTCGTTACCATTACTGGATTAGTAACGGTAGAAACAATGATGGTAACGGTAAAGACACATGCATAGTTTATGTTCAATGATAGGAAACAGAATGCTGTTGACAATAGAACTGTCAATTTCTTTGAAAGGAGTCACCTGGAACCTACTGGAGCACACCTACAAAAAAGGGCCAGCAGATGGGATTGGTGCTCT
>CM068958.1:89001803-89026745 GCA_035128595.1 Eptatretus atami | reverse complement strand
AAAAAAAACCGCTGACCATCTGGTTGCGCAAGGTCGGGATATCCCCGATGTGGTCACCTTCCAAGATGAGGTGGAGGAAAACGTCAACATAAAGATGTTCATGATCAATCGTGATTGAATAGATGACTATCAAGCAAGACTCAACGTGAACAAAGTACTCCATCACTCTTGTTCCTGAACACACCAAAGAATTCTATAATTGGACCTGGTAAATGTCCTGTATACCTACATCTACCTTGGAAAGGCAAAGTGTCTCAACGGTTTGAAAACCAGTATTCAAACAGACAGGATCCCATTCTTATGATGCTGTTACCACGAGTGATTTTCACCCCCGCTGGTTGCTTCCGTTAGTCCAAACGATGTTCTGCCCGCCTCTCATATAAGTAAGATTATTTACGAATTCCAGTGCCAGTGTGATACTAGATACGTGGGCCGCACATCTTTGAGATTGAAGATCGTATTGAACAACACGTCCCTTTGGGGATCAGACGGGGTCAGTCATCCGAACAGAGATAACCAACTCGAGATTGTAAGAATATACATAGTATACAACTATTCCCTGTGCCTCTGCAATTGGTTACCATTACTGAATATCCTCAGTGTGCAGAGCAATATCGTATTGGCTGGTTTAAATTCTGAGTAGAGGACGCAGTTTAGCTCACCTTCGTGCAATGGAGACCACATTCATCAGATCAACCAATCCTACTCTTTGCAGACACAAATAATTTGTCCAAACTTTATATCTCTTGTTGGGCTGTGGAAATTCGCAGAACACCATAAAGGTTCCTTAGATCAGTTATCCCGGTAAGTGAGTGTTCAGATAGGTTTCCCACCGTTGTTTAGAGGGAATTCTTCGTGTTCATCGGGAATTCTTCGTGTTCATCGGGCTGTGACCCTTTGAGGTAGGTTTTTTCTTTTTCTATTGTTATTTTGAACCGACAGATCACGCTACGACCTTTTCGTCGCGTCGAAAAGGGGTCCGAGCACGCGGAGTGAAGAACAACAAGGAAACCTGCGCGAGTGCGCGGTTTCGCGCCCTTTCTTCTCCACGGCTGGCACGAGAAGGGGCGAGGCAGCTCGCTCCCAATTGGTGGATGCGCGGTGTGACGCGGTAGGGTCGAGGAACGCCCTTTGGGAGAAGCTACTGGAAGGAAGGTGGAGCCGAAAACGGGGTGGGGCGAAGGGCGGAGCCCCGTGTTATTTAAGGCGGACGGCACGCGAGGCTCGAGCAGTCTCCCTGTGTCCAGGCTCTCGCTGCTTTCTCTGCTCGTGGTTCACTCGCCTCCCCGCTCTTTGTGGTTCATGACTCGCTTGTCTTTGGTGGTCCGGTGGAGCGACCTGTGATCGGAGACGCGGACTGAAGGCGCAGCTCTGCCGGCTGTGTGGTGCGAACCTGCGCGTCCGGCGAGGAGCGCCGGAGGAGGCTTGCCGGCCACGCGGGAGGCCCGGAATCAGGCGCGCCACGCTAACTGCCGCGGGACAGGACGTCACGACTCGCCGACCACAGAGGGGGGGCAGGTAGCCTGCATCGGTCTCGTGGGCCTTTCGGTCAGCCAAGGCTCACGGACATAAAGGTCCACGGACCCGTCTACCTCCTTGTCTATGAGGGGGTCTTTTCCTTTGTTTTTGAGTGCATGCTGTGGCGCCGTGTCTATTAAGTAGACCTGTCTAAGTAACTGTGCCTGTACATTGATCCTGCTCATATTCGGTTGTATTGCTTTTCTATTTGCCTTGCTTGTACATACGTGCATGATTCCTTGCGTGTGTTGTGGGTAAATAATAAATGTACTTGCTTGTGAAATGTATCCCGTTCGTCGCGTCCTCCTTTCACCCCATTGAAATGCCATCTTGCATCGCGGAATAATTAGTGGGGTTTCAAACACCGTTAAATAGAATCGGATCTGCGCGAGTCGGCAATAATACCTGCTCGGTTATCACTGCAGAACGGAACGGACCGCTTAAGCGGTTCGTGTCCCAAGCCGACCTGCGTCGAGGTACGGCTGCCCGGTCGGCTCCCCGCGCAGGTACTTAGGTATATCGAATTCGGCGAGTGACCTATCTTGCGCGGGTAGACAATTGGCACGGCCGTGGAGGGGTTGAAGACCCACCCATGACAGGGTTCCGGCGTTAGCTCCGGAAAGTCACGACTGAATTGTCGCGTCTGGTGGGCGACGCGGTTGCTATTAGTGGAAAGCGGCCGATCGCACGCCGGCGGGCGCGAATTCGTAACACTATTTTGACTATGATAGCTTGACTGTGACAACAGTCAACGTTGAGTCATCATGAAAACCACCACCCCCACTCCCCCCAACTCACCCTCAGCTAATTAGCATTACGTTTCCACGGTACTTTGGTGATTCATCTCTGCCTCCTCATTATTCATGATGCTCTATGGTTCCACCAATCAGGTAATCTCATCCTTTCTTTCTCTCAACCAATCAACGTTGAGGACATTACATTGTAACTTTATGAATGAGAGTTTGGTGCTTCTTCTTCATCTGCTGGTCGTTTTACCCTGAGGAGTGCAAGTCAAAAAGCTTTGATAATGTCTATTTTATTGAAATGCATCTTTAAAAAAAAAAATTCTGTAGTCTGAAATGGTTTCATGCATAGTATATGCCAAACATGAAATGTGGGCCACTGACATGACGAAGAAGTTCACGAAAAAAAATTTTCACCATTTTGTACCTTTTTCTGAGAATGACCTGCACTCTGAGCTCCTTCCTTCTCTCCTCTGCATTCTGGTCTTCTTTCTGCTTCTTGCAGGCCAAGCTTTGAGGCGACTGTCCCATGCACACTCTTAGCCTCTTTTCTCCTCACAGGAACTGGCTTTCTCCGTCCCTCTCATGCGAGCCTTTCTCACATTGGTGCGCATCTGATATGAGCGGTTCCACAATCCAACTTATGGAAAATCCCGCCGTCCCTGAGGGAGTCTTCACGCAGCCCTCACCCCGCCCCTCACTCGCAAAATACGCAGAAGACACCCTCAGCCCCTCCTTGCACGCGCAAAACGTCCTTTGTACTGCACGTACTGTTTGCTTGCGAGAAGCACCGTACTTTATTGCGTATGAGAAAAGCATTGTACTTTATTACGAATGCAACAAGCGTTGTGCTTTGTGCCACTAATGTGTGAAATGCAAGAAGGAAGAATAAGGAAGCACAGGGAAGGAAGAACATGGTAAATGCAATTCGGTGCTGGTACGGAGGATTAATTGTTTATGGTGGGCGATGGGTGGTTGGTGGTAAATACAGTGTGCCCAGTGGCTGCCAAAAAAAATGTGGGATTTTTTGTGGGAAAATGTGGGATTTCAAAATTTGAATGCAGTTAAAGCTATCAAACTAATTAGGGTGCTCAGATTGTATGGTATCAACATTATAAGCAGTAAACATCCTATATCCACCTATTTCAATTAAAAAATATACATAATAACTACTACATGAAGCAATATAGTGTCTGTATGGTTACATCATCTTACTTAGTACATGAATAGCCTATGGTTGCATAAATATCATGAATACCTCATGATTAGGTTAGCATTGATGAAAGCCTTTATACTATTGTACATGTTTCAGTATATAACAGTATATGTAATCTTAATTAAAATGCACAAATTCAGGAGTGTACACTATGCAAATATAACACATATTAATATTGGACTTTCAAAACACTTTAGTTTTTTTATTTAAGATGTTATAACTCAAACTGGTTACATTCTAGAGTACAACTATCAGTGCCAAGTGGGCTTTAGAACATAAAATATAAACAGTATTACTATTATGGAGAAAAAAATCATAAAATCATTTCCCAAGCATTGAATTATAAATACCATGTGAAAATAAATCTGTCTTACTTGGGTGAGGGCTTTAATGCTACAAAGTGAAAATAGCCCTATTCATATGCAAAAGAACATAATATATAAATGTGATACCATACATGATGCCAGGTTCAATGGCTGAACAAAGCAAAGTCATCATAGCACCCATGAAAAAACTTTATTACAATGAAACTTATTTACATGGTTTATGATTTAACAGATTAACTCCTTCAAACATATAATACATTAGGACTGTTTCCATTTATTTCCCATCACCACTAACACCATCACCCTGACCTGAGAGGCAGATCACACTGATCACCCACATTACAATTTTCTTTTTCTGCACTGAGACAGTTTTTTTTCCAATTTTTCCAAGCTGGAATTGGTTTGTGACAGCTTATTATGTCCTGATTCAAGGAGGGCCTGAGCTGCCACAATTTCTACCATCTTTGATTTTGATGCCAGAGCTTTCTTCAGACGTTCATTCGCTTCGCCACAAGTTTTCAGCTGTTTTCAGGTCTAGTTGAAGTCTGTCTTCTCTCCTGAGTTTTTTCTCCTCAGTTTTGGAGCTCCATCTGATCCTTTGCTTTTTGCTCTCTTTTTCTTCAGCTTCTTTTTTAGCTTGCTTTCTCCATCTCCTGTTTGCATCTCTATCTGCTTTGTATTTCCTATGTGCTTGGCGCACACTCTCCAGCATCGATTGTAGACTGGAACTTGCATGGTTCACCTTCCATTATGGGTCACTGCATCTTTTATGGTTCTCAAACCATTCACAGCATTTTCATCAGATGGGTTCTCTGTGAAGTGACTGATATATTGTTCAGTGAAAAACCCCTTTCAACATCAGCTGTCCATGTGATATGGCCAAAACACTTTCACAAACTGTCCAAGAATGGGGTACTTCTCTTTGCCAGTAGAGGTCTTCACATCCACACTCTCGGCCAATATCTAAACTCTTGATATGAGCCTCTCTCCTCCATGAACCAGGTTCATTGATTTTCTTCTTCAGCTGTAAGCATCCATTCATCACCAATTTGATCTATGTTTTTATCAGAAAAAGATATAGAAATTTCCGGGCGCGTGGCATTTGCATAAGAATCGCATGATGAATGGTTCTGCGTCGCTAGTCTCAGTCAGTGGAAATAGCTTAGAGGAGGGTAATCGACTAGCGAGTTCCAACAGCATCATGTGTTCAGCTGTGGTACGACAGTAATGGTACAAGTGCACATATACAGCCATTCATTCTGCATTAACTCGTTGCAGCATCAGTTCGCATCCTTTGACGATACTGCAAGAAATAAGCCAAAGCATTTATCTACCTAGCGCAGTGATGATTTGTTCTGTTTGCATGGTGATAGTGTTCCCGGCACGCACTGGAGACAATTCTATAATTAGACGCGAGTCGTTCGCTTCGATCTCACCCCATGTAGGACTCAATCGACACAAGCGCTCATGAGAATAGACATCAAGTACTTATTCATCACTCGCTCGCTATCTACAGACAACTCTTGACAACCGGTGTAAGCGTTCTGATCTTGTTAACTAGAGGCTCTCACACGTTCAGAGTTTCATTCACAAGTATGATTTCTTCAGAATGAACGTCTGGAGAGGCTACTGAAATAAAGGCAATCGCCTATGAGTTGCTCTTTGAGACTGGAAAAGATGAGCGGCCAGGTCCACGAGGACCAAAGGGGTCTTAACCACACCCTCGTGGCGCAATTGCGGGGCAGTGCACGGGAACAAATGAAATCGCAGCTGGTAAGCGTGCGCACTTTGCGGCTAAGTAACGTGTCAATGCTGAGCAGGTAGGTCACACAGCTGTTCTTTAACGTCGTGCTGTATCTCTGGCCGGTAGAGAGATGAAATGCTCAGTCTTCGTGCTGTCTTTTTTGGGAGCTAGACCAACGTGGACACGTAGTTACTCACTCGATACTTTTCCATGTGAGCTCTATCACTCTTTCGAATACTAGGGCGCCGAGTTGGTGAACCACTCGATGTGCTCAGAGCATAGTCGTAAGACAGAAATGTTCTCCACCTCCATCAAGCTTGAATAAAAAAAAACAAACAAGGCGCTTTCTTAGCGCGAGAGCTCGGTAAGGAGAGGGGAATTGCCTGAACGCTCCGTCCAACGAGTTCGACGCTCTGGACCGCACTGGCTCTGGCGAACTCTCTGGCTGTGAGCCTCCACTACGCCCTTTCTCCGGCGGCGGCCCCCACTCAGCCCTCCTGGTTCGCCTTCGCGTCCCTGACTGCCACTCAGCAACTCGCCCTCCTCACCCTCAACTTCGGACACTGAGCTCCGAGCTCCTTTCTCTCCGTCGATGGCCACCCGTCTGCCTTTCCCCGTACATAGCTTCGAGCTCCGTTTGTTCTTCCGACCCTCCAGACTGCTCGTGGAGCTGGCATTGTTGCTCAGCGCTTATATAGGCTGGGGGAAGGAGTGCAATGTAAATTTGTGGATCACAGCAGGTTTTGGAGGCAGGGCTACCACCACCTGTTGCTCAGACATTTGGATGGATGAAAAGTGGGGTAAATGATTTCCTTGTATCATTCTTCTTTCAACCAGGAATGCTCATTTCCAAACCCATTTGCAACTGACGTCGGTAGAAGAAAGGTTTCCGACTAGGTCAAGCTGGAGTTGTGGAGTAGTCCTCTTTATGATGCCCTTTGATAGGAACTTGAATAGCTAGCTGCAAGAAACTGTCTATGCCCACGATTCTAGAACACCCATTGCTTTTCCAATGCATTGTGTACTGTGTATGTTGCATGATCTACATCAACAAGCCCATGGGAACCTGCAGCCTTGCAGTCTGCATCCATTTTTTCCCATATGCTTTGTTTACATTAGGTCCATCCATCCCAGCATAATCATGTTTTTTAAATCAAGACCATCTTCTTTAATGCGTCTGAAAGGGTGTCCCTCAGAATTTGAGCTGTTGCTGACCCAACATCTTTGACTTCAGGTAGCGTGTGTCAATCAATCATTCCAAAAACGAATATGGATATCTAGTTGCTTTTTCATCTGGTCATTAGTAGTTTCATCTAACAAGATGGCATAAAATGTAGAAGTGTTCCTAATCTTTGTAACAAGATCTTCATGAAAGAAAGAACCAAGTCCATGTGAGACTATATGAGACTTTATAAATGTTAAGTTTCAATCCCTTGCAACATCACTGTCGGCGAACATTTCTTGAAATGTTTCAGCATCTTATCACATGATCTGAAGATAAATTGTCTTGTGCAACTTTCATGACCCATAATAGCTTCTGCTTTTGTAACTTTGTCCTGGTGTGAAAGGTCCATTTTTGGGATGCTCCAGAGGTTGATGCTTGTGAAATATACCCCACCTGACCCAATTTTCAGCTTTGACTGTCCAGATGCAATTGCAGTTTTAGCCACTTAATATGCTTTGTTCCTTACGCATGTCTTTGCAGTTGAATAAACACCACCATTGCTTCAATGTCTTCTTCTTGTAACGCACAATGGCTTTCTGGTCTTGATTTCTTTTGTACCCACTGGCTAGCGCATGCCCTTCTTGTCCACACTATTCATCCAATTTTCATTAAATTTTGTTGTATGTCGTGGCATTTGATGAATTAATAATATGTTCTCTTGCTTGTAAAACAGATTCTAACGCTACACTGTAAGCAGGAAAGCAAATAGGTTAAGGATTGTATATACATGTATTGCGCAAGAGCCTCCTAACAATACGTATGATGCTATCAAAGGGAAAAAAATAGAAACACCTTATATGTGCCAAGATGGTTATTTAGTGTTCTGTCTGCTGCAAAATTATGTATAAAAATTAACAACTGTACCGGGCGGGTATTTGACCAGATGAGTTCAAACTATGTACTCAACTAGCTAAAATCCCTTATTTAATAAGCTTAATTTACATAACTCACACAAATCAACAATAATGGTGTTGTACTGTTCACTGGTCTCGGCATTATAAGAAACCTCCACAGCATATGGTGCCAGGGAGGCAGTCGCTAGATGTGAAGAAGTTAATAATGTGTTATTTTATAATAACCATGACTATGTTACGGCTGTGGAAATTCGACTAAGAACCAACCCATTAAAAAAAGGCTTGGATCAGTTTAATGACGATAAGATACATTGTGTAGTTAGATTCTCCCTACCGTATGATTAGAGAGAATTTCGTTTCTACAGGGCTGACGAATTCTCTTTTTGAAGCATCATTGCTCCAGTGGCCCTAGGATCGATGGCTCTGGTCAAGGTAGATAACTTATGAAGTTGAGTGGGTTTGGCCAGTGGGCTGTCGCATGGCAGGGTTCGTGGCTCATTTATGCATGCATGGTGAGACCAATCGAGCTCGCACGTGCCCAGAACAACCCAAATCGTCCCCCCAGCGCAAACGCCTCGCCCAATACAACCTACACGCAAACAACAGCCACCGCTTTCGCCCAACCGTGTCCACACTCCACATCCCCACCTTTTTGCACTACAGTCGCACTTCACCCCACTTCTGCAACGCAGACGGTTACGCCTGCCAACAAAACCAAATGACAACCCACCACACACCACCTGTCCCAAAGCCACCACAGCACAACTTCCCACCACCTCTCGCCCTTTTTCTACCGACATCGTGCCATGGGTTGTGAATGGGATCCTTTCGAACGCAAGAAGTCGGATCAGGAATCATTCACGCCCACTTTTCATTCCATCCATGGCTCGTGACGCGCAATCAGTGTGGCTCTGTAGCCACTAGGTCCTTTCCAAACCGCTCGTGAGTCCATCAGATTTCTATCATCTTGCATCCTCCCCCGCCATGATATATAAGGCGCTAGGCCACAACCAGCAGCTCGTCGGGCAGTCTAGGAGGATAGAGGTCGCGGAGAACAAGACGGATAGCTCGAAGCCAGACTTGGGAGAAGGCAGACGGGGGGCCCTGCCGAGACTCAGTCCCAGAGATGGATATGCGAGCTTCGCGGCATCAGCGGTCCAGCAGGTCTCTCGGAGATATATGCGCGTGATTCCTGTGAGGGCGCACATGGCATTTGAAGCAAAAAGGGGAGAGTGGGGGCGGATGCGAAAAACAGGAACAGGGGCTGGGTTGGGCTGATGGACTGGTGCACGTAGGCATAGGGGACTGTGGCAAGAGAGGGCTCACGTTGCAGCGAACCACGACGCTAGGTCAAAAAGGCTGAATGGTGTAGACCAAAAAAGGTGCGCGGCCAGGAGAAGGGGATGATCTGAGCTCGGCACAGGGCTAGTGGAGAAGCAGGCACAGCCAGGACGAGGAGTTCCGCGCGTACAACCGGGACTGGTCCAGAGCGTGGACTTCGCTTGCGCGGAAGGCGTCAGAATTCCCCCTCTCCCTTCACGGCTCCGCGCTACGAAGGCACTGCTGCATCTGAACTCACCCCCGTCGTTGCCCCTCAGCCAAGCCGATGAAGGTTTTGCCGCCGGTGAACACACAGTGCCTCAGCGCGCTGCGTAAGGAACGCCAGAGTCGAGGAATCGAGTCACGGCCACTGCCAGGGAGTACAGTGAAGCCAGGCGCAAGCTACGGTGGAGTCTTCGGGGGCACTTCGCCCACGCCGCGACCTTTGCAGTCGGCGCCCGAGGGCGCGGGTAAGACTCCTTCCAGGTTCGTGAGAGCCAGCCCTAGGATCGCTGTGCCAACAAGGATTCCATGTTGAGCATCTTGGTCCCGCGGACCTGCTCTCGCACTCCTTGTCTTGGACGGGTGTTGGCTTTTACTGATATGCTGATTTGTGGTGTTTAAGATGCTGTGGTTGGGGGCCGTCTCTAGTATGAAGTAGGGAAATTGTGGCGGACGCTCGCTCGCGTTGGAGATAGACACTTTATGTCGTGGCGACTTCAGATTTATCCTATCATTTGGCTGTTTGCGCTTTGCAGCTGGGGTGTTCCGGTAGCATGACTTTATGTATCATCGGCTGCTAAATATGTGCCCTATTTGTTGTCCTGAGCTCGTGAAATCAAATGCCTGCTTGTATGACCCTGTTTCGCCCGTTTGGTATGCGTCCTTCGTCCTTTTGGCCTTTGTAAAGGTCTTCCTAGATCTCTTCTCATCACTAGGCAAAGCACCATTGTTAGCACGGCTGTGTAAAGTCACTCTCTCCAGATAAACTCGAATCACATCCAGTTCTAGCCCCAATGGGTTTCTCGGTTCGATTTACATTTTCCTGTTCTCGCGTTGCACCTCTACTGATATGCACAGGAATGGCAGCCGCTTAAGCGCGCTAACCCCCTTTATCGTCTTTTGTGGGTAACGGTATCGTCTCCTGAGAGCCTATCCAACCTCTGTTCCTTGCCGCTGCTAGGGGTATGTAGGGAGCGTATGCCGGCGCGTCAGCGCGGGGTCGATCGCCCTGTGTCGTGAGAGCCCACACCTTCAGCGCAGCGTACTTTAGGCAGTAGGTATGGAGTTTAGCAGATTTCAGCGATCTAACCCAAGCGATGGAGTACCCCGCCGTAGTCCCCACTACGCAGAGCGCAGTGATGGAGTTGGCCGATTGTTCGGGCAGACGCGATGTGGTTAACACTTCCTACTGGTGAGCTTAACCATTTAAGTGTTTACGAGAAGCATACCCACCCCGCGGCGCTTGTGCACATCAGCTAAGCGGGCCTCTTGCCTTTAACTATCGGTTCTGCGTTAATTTTCCAAGCCGAGTGTCGGTCCGTCGCTGTGTTCGCGCTGATCGACTTCTCGCTCGCGTTCGCTGTGAACGGCTATCGCTCCGGCCATGCCCCCCAAGTGTTTCCTCTCCCGTGAGTTCTCCCTTCTGAACGTATACCGTGGTCTCATGGCTGGGACGCGTGGCTCCCTTGGCCAGGGCGAATACGACTCGACCCTCCTGGCGCCGCGAGCATCATCATTCGAACACACTCGATGATCACATGAAGTGGGATTGTCACAATCCCACCTCGGTCTGCGGAACTCAATCTACACGCTGGACCTCCGGACCGAGGGTTCGTATCGCAAGCATGCCTATACCACCCGTTGCGGCCGGCCAAGTGACCCTTTCCCTGCAAGCGGCCAAAATTTAATTCCCTCTTCGAGCATATCAGCTAGGTCTTTCACAAGTCGCAAGCGCCGGGCCCGGCGCTCTTAGACATGGATCTTAGGTACAGAGTGAAGGTACTAGCATGCACACGCTCGACTGGCCCTCCAGGACGCGCAAGCTATGCTTCTCGGTGACTGTGGAGCTCTATAGTGGCAGCGAGCAGCCCGCTCGCCTTCAGCGAGTGGAATAAAGCTGGGCCACCTTACCGCTAACCGTTCCATCTCGGTTGCGTCTCCTTCTATAGAGAGACTCTCCATAATAACACTGGCAGTGGCCAGCATACACCAGCGGCAGAGAGACTGCGCGAGAGAATATAAGGATACAGCACTGAAAGGCTCAGGGCAGATGGGTGATGCAGGATTGTAAACGATGGCGACCCACGGGTACCCGTGACCTGCAACGCGCGCTGTGCTGGCAGCATGCCTGCTATGCGCGGCACAGGCCAATCGGGCGCACGCTCCACCGGTCAGCTGGAGAACCGTCAGCACGCGAACCATCTGATGGGGGAGGCAACGGCTGTCGGCCCGATGGAACATACGGCCGAGGTCCGGACGAGCAGACGAGGATAAGACGAGACTCATGACTAGGGTTGATAGAGAAAGTGACGCGCGCTGACAAGCAGGTGGAACTAATATCGTAAATCGCACGGTGACATGGACAGAACTAAAAGCTACGACTCGAGATCGACGGCATGAGGATATAAAGGAGATGCAGGAATTATAATGTATAGCCTCAGAGCCAGAGAGATCAGACCGATACTTTGCGTGAATAGAACATTTTGGACGCACGGGGAGGTAACAGAGTGACGAATGGATCTCACGGACAGTACACTACTATGCCTTCGCAGCGTAGACTGAGTTGGCAGAGCCGGATCGAGACTCAGAGGTTGTGGGATCTAGATGGTGGTTCCTACGGACGAGACATCCACACGACATTGGAGTTAGCGAGCGCCTATATAGGGGGCGTAGCTGGCGGAAGCTTGCTGTCTGTGGACTCCGCCGTCGCAAGCTTCGCAGGATTAGCTCCTTCAGGAAATCGGCAGGGTAGACGCTGTATGACTCCCTTTGTAACGCTGATCTTCGACTCCCGACGTGGGTATCTGGTCGTGTCAAGCGCTCAAGTCACACTATTTAGCACTGGGGGGCTGTGCCATCCTGAGTTGCTAGTTAACGGATCGTGCACGTAGGAACTGACTTGTGCGTGCGGTCGTGGCTGACTCCCGTGCGGGTCCTCCTAACCGTGGTATCGCGGCATCCCCGCTTGTTGTGAATGTTCTCCGAGTGTTGATGTGGTGAAACGGTGATGTTGGTACTAGTAGGTGTCGGTCAACCTTGTCCCCTCTACACATTGTTCGAGCCGCGATCCTTGTGTCGCCTTGTCCCCAATCCCTTCACCCAGCGCTCGGTCGTGTTCTGACAATTGCCTCAGGGTGTGAAGAGGAGCATCGCCCTTCGTACCTGATTTCATTCGACGGATCCGCTGTTGTGCTCCTATGGAGAGTGAACGCGTGTGTGCATCGCCTGCGAGGCACCATCAGCTGCGTCTCCCGCGGTGTGGAGGTGTAAATAGGGCAGGTGTGTCATAGTCTTTTCCCCCCCCACCTCCTCCCCCCCCCTCCTGACACACAGGATGTGCGTGTGTGGAATGGGCGTTGAGCGGTGCGGGTACGACGGCGACAGAAGAAGGACAAAGGCCGAGCAGCGGCCGTAGCTGTTTTGGGGACCGCGCCGGGTACCCAGCGGCGAGCGTGAGGTTCGTGCCGTGGCAGCGCACGAGAGCCCCCACGTGCACCCGCGCTGCGCGCGAGTGAAGCCCGGCCGGAACTCCCGCCGGTGGATGTTGCCGATCCGCGACGGACAAAAGCTAGGCTGGGATAGACGGATTTGGACCGGATGGGTTCTCCACGCGAGCGTGTGTGTGAAGCTCCGACGGGCAGACACATGATGTTGTGTGGGGAACCCCTCGACATCGCGAGGCTTGTGTTTTTTTTTTTGATGCGCAGGGTGACGTCATGGCTGCACGTAGGGTTGGAATCCAGGCAGGAGGCGTATCCTTGCGGATGGTCCGTCCAAGAGGGAGGCAGGTACGCGAACAGCTGCCATGACAGTCACGGGCAAGGTGCGCAGGTTGCGAGTTGCCGCGCTGGTGCGCGCGATTTTAAAAAATAAAAAATAAAAAGCAAGCCTCCGCTTTCGGGTGAACAGGATTCCCGGGCAAGGGGTGGAAGACCCCCTTGCCAGGGCACAGGAATACCAGTTAGGGGGAAGGGTTAGTGTTATTGACCGGCTTCATGGGGCAGGGTAAGTCCTCATGGAGCCCGTGGAATGATTAGGTAGAGGGATGCAGTTTAGATTTAGGATGGAAGATGGGATTTTTGAGATTTGGGGACAGTGACAGATTGTGATGTGTAGAGGGGACGTAGCTTAGCTACGTAGGTTAAAGGAACGTGCTATAGGTTAAGGGACGAGAGGGAGCACAGTTAGTTAGGGGATTTAGTGGCAGGATGGCAGAGTTCAGCGATGTGTGAGTTTGAGAAGTGTGGAAAGGAAAAAGTACTTGATGAGTGAGTGAGGCCAGCGGGTCTGGTGTATGGAGTGTGTGGAATGCATGGTGCGATGAGTGATTGGGGGGAGGAGTGATTCCCCCCAAGGGACCCCGGGGTCAGTGTAGAGTGAGTTAGGGGGTTAGTTAAATTACAAAATGGAGGTCGTTTTTGTTTGGTGGGAAAGTAGGCTCGATACCCATTTGAGGGGTGCAGAGCCCTGTTGACGGGTGGAGCGTGGCTGCGAAGGTGAGTATCGCTGAGTGGGTACCCCGGCACCGGGCTAGTCGGCCGCGGTAGGCCAAGGGCCCATGGGGGCCGGGATTAGCGTAGTGGGCACGGGTGCCCGCTGTGCGGGGCCGGGCGCCATAGCCGCTGGGCAGTGCGTGGGCACGGGTGACCCTCGGAAAGGGGCCCGGGGCGCCGCCTGCCACGTGACGTGAGGGGAGTTGCCAGGAGGGCACTCCCCGTGTTTAGGGAGCTGGTAGGCTCGGAGCAGTGTAGTGCCGGGGGTGCCATTGTGGGGAATCGGCAGAGGGTAGTTCCTGCCAAGGGAGCCACGCGTCCCAGCCATGACCGTGTGAGGGCACGGAAGGAAAATGGGGGGCAGGCCCGAAATTTAGGACACCAACACAGGCGACGGGAATCTGGGTTGTTAGAACCAATAGTTAAGCAGAGGCGCTTGTTGAAAGCCCCGGGGTAGTTTAAAGTTAAATGGTTAGAGTAGATAGGAAGTGTACCCTCCGCACCATCCATCCCTTCGCTCTCGTTGTGGGCCGCTGGACCCACTTTGGGTTAGATCGCTGAATCTGGGAGGCCATCCTGAGGCTTGAGTTGGGCCTCGACACAGGACGCTAGCTCTCCCTTATTCCCTCCGGAAGGGAACGTAGGGTTGGGAGTAGGCTAGGAGACGATAGGTTAGCCGAACAAAGACGATAAAGGGGGTTAGGGGACGATTTATAGAAGGGAGTGAAAAAAAAAGAAAAAAAATTGGGGCTAAATTGGGTTTTGACAATTAAGGGGGTGGGTATGGACAGGACAGGCAAAGGCGATAGGTTGGAGGGGAGACAGTAGGTAGGTCCGAGCCCGCCTTCTGAGTGGCCAGCACCACCGCACTCCTCCACCAACCTCCATCTCAAGGCAAGGTGCCGGCCAACTTCATCTGCTGGCTGTGTTACTGCAAGGCCTGTGCCGGCCCACTTCATCTGCTGGCTGTTACTGCAAGGCCTGTGCCGGCACTTCATCGGCTGGCTGTTTTGCAAGGCTGTCCGGTCGGATCGTCTGACGGCTGTTTTTGCTTCAAGGCCTGTGCCGGTCGATCATCTGCCGCTTTTTGCTACAGCAGCCCTGTTTTGCCATGCCTTGCCTGCACCTTTGCCATCCATGCCTACTGCCCATGTCCACCAGCCCGTTCTGTTTTGCATTCCCCCCCCCTTTTTGTTCAATGCCATGTGCGCCAGGATCACCGCGCAAATTTGCAGGGACTGCCCTGATGGCAGCTGCAACAGGGACTGCACCAGCGGCCCGTGCATCGTTCATTGCGTGTGTCACTTGAGTGACACGGAGACTGCATTTGCGCAGCTCGTGCGCCGTTGTGTTAGCTACGTCCATTTCCGAGGAAGGTCTTGGACTGCGTGTGAGCAGCCGGCCACGTTCCCTCTCACCTGCATTGCATGAGCCAGAGACTGCGTGCGAGCAGCCTGGCTCCTGCTCACTTCTTTTCTCTTTGCAGAGTCCATCGATCCTGGGCCATGGAATAGTGTAAATTATAAGGTTAAGTTGTTAGTTGTGTATTGTATATGAGTGCGCCCCCGGCATGTATGTCATAGCGCCGGCTTTTATTTAAGTCGTCTGTATGAGTGGGTTTGTTTAGTTAGTTACTCACCGTAGGTTATTTATTTTGGGGACACGAATACACTGATGTCCACTCAGGGATCCGAGGTAAAACGTACTAGGGGAGAACTTACACATGATGGCACACGAAAATTCGGCGACTCGGGACGAGTCTATTAAAAGGGGAGGGGTAGTGTTACGGCTGTGGAAATTTGCAGACCACCATAAAGGACCTTAGATCAGTTATGACGATAAGTAATTGTTAGTTAGTTCCCCACCGTTGTTTAGAGGAATTTCCGTGTTCACAGGGCTGCGATCCTTTGAGATAGCCGTTTTTTTTGCTGTCGTTATTTTGGACCAATCATCCCCCAACAACCAAATCGCCACCACCACACACCCCCAAACAACTACACCAAACCACCACCACCTTTGCCCCCTTCACCTCCACAACCCCACCCCGCAAACATCGCCTCACCCCCACTCTCAAACGACGCCCGCCAACAACCAAATCGCCACCACCAACACCCTTCCCAAACCACCACAGCAAACTCCCACCACCTTCGCCTTTCTACCGAACGTCGTGCCATGGGTTGTGAATGGGATCCTTTCGAAGAAGAAATCGGATCAGGAATCATTCACGCCCACTTTTCATCCATCCAATGGCTGAGCATCAGGTGGTGTAGCCCCGCCTCCAAACCGCTGTGATCCACAAATTTACATATGCACTCCTCCCCGCCTATATAAGCGCGAGCACAACGCAGCTCGAGGCAGTCTGAGGGGTCGGAGAACAAGCGGAGCTCGAAGCAGACGGGGAAAGGCAGACGGGCCGATCGACGGAGAGGAAGGAGCTCGGAGCTCAGGTCGAAGTTGAGGGGGAGGAGGGCGAGTTGCTGAGTGGAGCAGGGACGGCGGAAGGCGAACCAGAGGGCTGAGTGGGACCGCCGCCGGAGAAGGGGCGTAGTGGAGGCCACAGCCAGGAGGAGTTCGCCGAGCCAGTGCGGTCCAGAGCGTCAACTCGTTGGACGGAGCGTCAGCAATTCCCCTCTCCTTACCGAGCTCCGCGCTAAGAAAGCGCCGGTCACCCCGTCCGTTCCCTCCCCAACCGTGGTGCCGACGGTGAAACACGTGCCTGCGTGGAGAACGCCGGAGAGATCTCACCGGCCACGCCAGGGGCACGAAGCCAGGCGCAGCTACGCTGACATTGCGGTTTGCCCGCCTTGCGCCACGAGGGGGGTAAGACCTTGGTCTCGTGGACCTGGCCGCTCATCCAGGTTCCACGTACATTTGGTCCACGGACCTGTCTGCCACCCTTGTCTGTGAGGGTGGCTTTTCTTTGCTTTGTGTTAAATGCATGTGGTGGCGCCGTCTTATAAGTAGAATTGTCTCAGTTGCGTGTGAAATAAAGACACTTTATTCGTGGTAAATTCTTCATTTGCTTGCTTTCACTGTGTACGCATGATGATTTACTGTATGGCTGTAAATACGTGCCTTGTCTGAGTGTGAAATAAATGTGCTTGTTGAACTGTTCCCCGTTTCGTTGCGTCCTTTCCCTTGTTTGAAAGTTCCATCTTGCATCACGGAAAGAATTGGTAGAAGGGTGTAAGCACCCAGTAAATAGAATCACATCCGTCGGGGTCGGCGATAACACCGCTCGGTTATCACTGAAGCAGGAACGGACCGCTTAAGCGGTTCGTGTCCTAGGCGGCCAGCGGCGAGGTACGATCGCGCCGGTTAACTTCTCGCGCGGTACTTAGGTAGGTCGAGTTTGGCAACAACCCTATCCTGCGCGGGTGGCCGATTGGCACGATTGTGGTGGGTCGAAAGACCCACCGCTGACTAGCTCCTGGCGGTAGTTCCAAGGAGGGTTACGACTGAATTGTCCGTTCCGGTGGGCGACGCGGTCGCGATTTGAGTTACGTGGCCGATCGCACGCCGGGCGGACCAGAATTCGAACAATATCCATCATATTATTTATATTTATTACCACAGCAGAAAGATTGAAAGTGCATTAAATGACACCTAAAAAAACGCTCCAGAGGCCAGGGGTGCAAAACCCTATCAGATTTTTGGCTTAACAATGCTAAAAAATCTGCTGTAGCCATTACAATTTTTAAAGGTCTGACAAAAATGTGGGAATGTGGAAATGTGGGATTTTTTCAAAAATGTGGGACACATTTGTTAAAATGTGGGAAATGTGGGACCACTGGGCACCTGTAAATAGAGAATGAGTGGATTTGAGTGGGAGGAAGACAGACATACCGAAGGAAGAGAATAAACCTGTGGGGTTGAAAGAAAGACGGACGGAATGAAAGGTGGGTTGATAGAAGGATTGAAATCAGTGGTGGGGGGTGGGGAGGGGATACGCAAACTTCAATGCATGCCCCCCCCCCCAAACCCTTAGACAATGGGAAAAGGTCTACCTACACATAGACGAATGAAATAACTCATCCTCGGGTCTCCTACATGTCCATGTATGCTCTCCTCACTGGTACATTTCCAAATCCGTCACAATATTATTACAAAAAAAGAGTATTGTATTTTATTGCGATTTTTAGCTCGCCTGTTCGAAGAACAGAGAGCTATAGCGATACCCCGGCGTGAGGCATGAGCATCAGTGTGAAAATGTTAAAGTTTTGGTGCAAGTTATTAGCTCGCCTGTTCGAAGAACAGAGAGCTATAGCGATACCCCGCGTGAGCGTCAGCGTGAGCGTGAAAATGTTAAAGTTTTTGGTGCAAGTTATTTTTTCCTTTTAATGTTTTTATCTACCACACTATTTTTTATACGCCCGATATATATATATATATATATATATATATATTATATATATATATATATATATATATATATATATCGGGGCATATAATGTGATACCTGTCGTCCGCCTCCGTCCGTCGTGTCTGTCTGTCTGTCCGTCCGTCCATCCGTTCCTGTCCGCACTCTAACTCCCAAAGTTTTCAACTTTACGTTTTATATTTGGTACATAGGTACAGACTGTGGAGACGGTGTGTCGCGACATACGTTCGTCATCTAAAGTGGTTGCCATGGCAACCCGTGCTGTTTTCCATCCGGTCCTGTCCGCACTCTAACTCCCAAAGTTTTCAACTTTCACGTTTCATATTTGGTACATAGGTGCAGACTGTGGACACGGTGTGTCGCGACATACGTTCATCATCTAAAGTGGTTTTCATGGCAACCAGGATGCTGTTTTCCATGTAGTAGCACAATTCTGTATATACCTTCTTGTTCGGGCGTATATTGTGCTCACTTGCGCTCTTGTTACTGATTACAATATACAAATACATATATTGCTTTAAAATTATTTGGATCAGACTTCACTGAATGCTTTATAAAAAATATTAATTATTAGACTAGTCTTTTAAAAACGATAAATGTATAAACAGGCGAGCATTGGGTGGCTTTGACGCCAACTCTCTGGTTCTTTTTTCTTTTGATGGATCGGAAGGGTTGATGTAATTATTGGTGGTATGGCACTTAGAACTTAGTAGATGCATGGTTATGATTGTTTTATTATCAGATCATTTAGTATTTGTTATGTTCGACAAGTAAAGAGTTGAGAAGTGTGAACTACATTGTTAGTTGTAAAAAAAATGAACCATGGTATGGTGGATAGGCCCAGACAGGCAAGAGCATGCCTTGCCGAAGTTGAGATTGGACACCAGGACAGCCATATGATTAGGTGTTAAGGGGCAAGAGGCGTGCTTGGTGCGTTAGTCATAAAAGACGAGAGCGGAGAGACACAGCATGCCAACAGGGAGAGATAGAAAGACAGCAAGAATGGATAGGTGGACTTGATGCAAAGATAGTGAAATAAAAGAGCACGCCAAGGGAGAGACGTTGGTGTTCGCTGAGATTGCAGTGTCTTACTTGGGAGGGATTCTCCCTTCAAGACAAGAACGCTCGTGGAGGCTTGGTGTTTATCTGAGTGGAGCGCAATTCAGATAACTGGGGCATCCTTTTGGGGCATGCTTTCTGTATTGATTGTGTGTGCTCTTGCCCAGCCATTCATTGCACTGATTTCCAGCAGCAAGATGGAAGTTTTCCCCACATGAGGCTGAAGCCGTATAACTAAATTGGTATGTTGTGCACAAAGATGCTAACAAAGCACAGTTTTTTCAGCACCATTGTACTCCACTAGTCTTATTTGGCATGGTCGTATTATTGTGTACTGTCTGTGGTTACAACCCATGAGCACATGACATTAAAAAAAACAACATTGGTACAAATCCAGTCTCGGAGGGAAAATGGGGAATAGATTTGAATAGTTATTTCATAGTTCATTAGAATAAATGTAACAAGCCGGGAGGCGACGATGGTTCGCGGGCATTATTGAACAATGCCACGATAGGTACAATTGAGTTAGTGGAAGCTTTTGAGGAAGCCCTACCGTAAAAACCTATCTCTTCCGTCAAAATTGACCAAATCAAATCGGATTTTTTTTATGTTGTACTTATGGACATTACGCACAGCTTCTAGGAAATTAAATTGCGAGAAAAAAGTTCAAGTGGGCGTGTCTCCGCCCACAAGGGGCGTGGGACGCCCCTCATACAAAAAGACACAACTAGACCATGATATCTAGCTTGTGTCCAAGTTCATCAAGATCGCATCAAACGTCACGGAGCTATGCTCTGGAGAGAGTCACAAACAGACAGACAGACACACAGACACAACGAAAATAGTGGCCACTGCTGGCGCCCGCGAACCAAAAAATAGTGGTCACTGCTGGTGCCCACGAACAAATTTAATCCGTGAGAAATGAAATTTATAAAGGACATGTTTGGAGAGCCCTCGTCTCCCTCACTCCAGTGTTTGTGTCAAAGACCCACCCCCCCCTCCCACTCCCTGCATGCATGAACTTTCCTTGTTGTACATCAGTCTGTCTATGTGCAATTCACATGCGCCACCACAGGGTTGAACGGGCCCTGTGGGACGTTATAGGGTACAGATATCATGCAGTGCTGCCAGTCGTTCTGGAGGTTCGTGTGTACTGCGAGTGGGTGTTGTTGTTGGCCTCATACCAAATAAAAAGGGCAAACACCACAAATGGTGGTAACAGGCCCCAAACTGGTACATACAGTTCTCCTTGGTGGTTGCTGGAGATTCTTCATGGTTGGTCACTTGCGGGCACACTCTGGGATTCGCGTACTACCCATAGTGGCTGGCCCTGGAAGGTGGTTCGTGGTTTTGTGAGTCCCAGAGTGGATTGCGAGGACAAACAGCAACAGAACACAGTGCCCCGAACAAGAGTCGAACAGTGTCCTTAGTGATGGGATGCTTGATTTGTCCAGCTTTGCAATGGATATGGTATGTTACTGTGCAAAAAAGAAAAAGGTGGCAGTTGTGAACATAAATGTTCGTCGAAATAATTGATGCCCAATTTTCATCATCAGGATTGTAATGATTATACGCTTGTCTTTGTTTGTTATTTGCAGGCACGGGGTCTGCTACATCACTTCCGCCTCATGCCACGCATACCATGCACACTGCATGGACTCTGCCTGCGCTGTAGCCCCGGCGTGTGGGACAGTGGTTACATGCCTGCTGTCGAGTGCATGGGAAAGCACCCAGAAGGTTTTCCATGCCAATACTCTCCTCCATCACCTGCCTCACCAGTACCCACACTCCCTGGCATCTGTTGAAAGGACAGTTCATATGAACTCTGGACAACTTGCTCAAATCCAACTTTTGGGGATGATGGTTATTCCATCCGACTATAATTTGAGAAGTGTCTTGGTTTGTTTGACGACTATGCACTCCTAAACCACTGGACAGAATGAGTTGAAAAGTGGAAGCTGTAGTCTGAGTGGGGAATGTACGGGAAGGTTAGGCGGTTAAAAAAAAAACATAGTCCCAGAGGTTCAGGGTGGGGATAACACCCCAATTCTATGTAAATGTGCATCATTTCACGGTACTTGTGGTGGGGGTGGGTATTACAAGTCATCACTTCCATAATTCTGCTTGTATTCACTCATCCGTAAGGAAGGGGTTTTCGCTGGTTTCTCAAAATTTGTAATTACAAGATCACAATCACATTGTTAATTTTACCTTTGAATGAATCAATGCAAATACCAAAGTCTGCTGTCGAGTTGCATGGGATGTCGTCCAGAGCCTTTGCAGAAAGAGGAAAAAAATGGCTCCAAGAAGCAACATTTACTTTTTGTGGATCCATTCCTCAAATCAGTGGTGTTGATGAAGGCCTTTTGTTGGATTAATTTCCTTAGATCTCGTTGGGGGAGTTCTTCCAATGTGAACTTACAAGAGCAATCAAAAATAACTGCAGTACTTGAGGCTTCATTAATGGTTGTAGAACACATGTGATACAACTTTGGACTGCCATTCTCTTTCCAGTATGTTTTGTTATTTTATCCGCAATCCTTTCGACTCTCTCCCACCGCCTCTCCCCCCCCCCCTTCCTCCCCCCCCTACCTCTCCTCCACTAAATAACAGATAGGAGTATATAATTTGAAAAAGGCATTTTTGCTCATCATCCAGTGGCATGCCCAATAAGTTCAATTCAGTTGTAGTAGGCCTTCAAAAGAAAAAAAAAAAAGATTGAAATACATATACAGTATATACACACACTCTCACTCTCACTCATAGCCATCCGACAGCAGCAAGTCATTCACTACACAGGTGAGTGCACCATCATATTTTTATTTTTGGCAATAAACAATGGCCGCTTTCATTTTAAGTGATGAGTCTTTGGAGCTGTCATTCACCAATTGATACAAAATACCTATTTCTCCCCTGTTTAAAAAAAAAAGATAAAATAAAAAACACCACACATATTGGGTCTGAGGAATGTTCTTAATTACAGCTGATGACAGAAAGAACTGTAGGAATGTGCTTTGTCATAACCTGATTTTAACTCCATATGTATCCATCCACCCAGCTATAGTGGCTCACAGGATAGCTTAGAGGTAGCACACATTTGCCTTTGAGCTGGCTAGTCTGTGGGTCTATGCCTGCCCTTACTACAAAATGTTACCTTATGGTGTTTATTTGAAAGGGCATTGCATGAATGAGTGCACCATCCATCAGATGGTACCTTAAGCTGGGTGTCCCATCAGTGGATATGAAAGATCCCATCATGTCTCGCAGCAGTAGGGGATTGTTATCAGCACCCGAGCAAAATTCTTGCCCAAACCAGCTGTAGAGGCTCCAGAAAGTCCACCCCCAAGTCTGTACAGTTATCATTCTCTTTCTAGTATGGAATAGTAGGTATAAATGACGTGATCCAAAACATGGCCAGAATACAAGAACCCAGCTCCAATATTTGTGCTGATTTTAAAATACTGTACATTAGAACTTGCCCATAAATACTGGTAAATGGATGAGCTAACATTTCACGATGTTAAAATATCTCGCTTCCCAGCATCTTGCCAGAAGACAAATGAAAATAAATACAAATCCCATAAAATCAAGATAATCACATGTGCAAGAAACCCCAGTTCTTTTAATTTACAAAGGTCAGGGGCACATAAAACATTTCACTCTCCCATCAAAATAGTCCAAATCAATTGCCTTCATTTCTTTGTCTACATTTCACGCAGCTGGAGGTATGGAAGCTTTACTGATGTAAGGGTTCCGCAAAAGGTAGGAATATTTATCTGGGTTGTCGAGTAAGTACCGTGGTGCGTAGAGGCGCTCACTGGGGTTAGCCATAGGTAAGTCTCGCAATGTACCATCAAACCAACCCCCAGTGCGAACGAGTTCACGGATGTAGACAAGGTCTCGCTTCTCGGGGTAGTCACCCCATCGTGGAAAGTCTCCGTTCTGAGCGGAGATCAACTTGTGCAATATTCCCTCAGGGGAAAAACACCATGAACAATGCCAGCCAGCCAAGTGCAGGGAACTTCCAAGAGCCCACTCTGCCAAACGCTTTTGAGAGCGCCGCTCATAATCCCGGAATCCCGGCATGTCATAGTAATGACGCCGTCGAAGCAAGATCCCGTCGGAGTTGTAGATCTCTGTGAGGGTACGCACTGTGCTGGCAGTCAGCACCTGCAATGAGCCAGGCTGTCTCCAAAAGAAGCCATAAATGGACGGACGCAGGTGGATGCCCACAGGTTCAGGCCATCCGTCATGCAGCTTGAGGAAGAGAATACCCTCCCGCAAAGGAAGCTCATCTGCATCATTGATGACAAATAGGTCATCGGGACGCAGACCCCAGATACGTGCCAGTCCCTGTTGTGATGCGTAGGTGCGCAGGTAATCGTCGGCAACCCACCCGTTCTGCCGACCACCGGCAGGGAAGTGATCAAGGAAGACATAAAGAAGATGCCCCTGGGTGGCAGCAAAGCTACCATTGTGAAGCGCCCTATGGAACAATAAAGTCCTCGGCTCACCGTAGGCTGTGTAATTGGACTCGCAAACCACAAAAACGTCCACGGTGCCACGCAGCTCGTTGAACCTTGCCTCAAGTAGATCCAGCTCATGGTTGACGTTCACCACATTCAAGACCCGTCGAGGAGAAGTCCGGAGCCGGAGGTCTCCGCGAGAGGGAAGGTTCGAGTGCTGTGCCACCGTGGGAATAGAGCAATGAGGGCCGTGCCATCCTGGGCGGCAGAAGCAGTGTTCACCTTTCACTCCTGCTAGCTCATAGATCCTGCCACGTGAGGTTAAAGTGCTCTGCAATGAAGACGAGGGTTGCCTCTGCGAGCCTTCCTTGAGACAGCGAAAGCCGGATGGTGTGACGTAATAATACTCGTTCATGTCATCGCTGAGATGAAATGAACGCAGGTAAAGGTCAACTGGCTCCGCGGAAGTGGGAGCCACGGACGGTGCACCGTGGTTGGGAGGCGTCACACCAGACAAGAAGATCTCCCTCCGATGCTGATGGCCGGAAACGAGGGCGCGCAGAGCCTGATGGAGCTGCAGTAACGACAAGAGTCCCAGGCCGCTGGCACAGAGCAGCAGGAGGCTGCGGCGTCGCATCGCACTGAAAACGCACGCACGCGCGTCGGACGCAGTGCTGGTATATGAGGCCATGGGGGAGGGTGCGCACGCACGGGAAGCACAAATGCAAAAAAAGAATAAAAGATAAGACAGACTAAATCTCGATTGGACCAATACTACGCATACAAGACGTATTAATACATACACACACACACACACACACAACACACACACAACACCACACACACACACGCACGCACGCAGCAAAAATCTGCTTTAAAAGCAGCTTTTTGGGTGTGGTGGAGGGAGAATCGTTCGTTCAAAAATCTTTACTAATTTCATGTCGAGCTAGGGGGAAATGTATGGTAAAAGAAATTAGTTGGTATTTTGTTTTGTCAAGTGAGATTTAATGTACTTAAAAATAATAATAATAATAATAATAATAATAATCACAACGCTCAATCAAAAGCAATGATGTTGATATAACCCAACAGTTTATATACTAGGTGTTCCACAAGCAAGCCATCATCAATCAATCTTGATTGTTTCCTGTCTAACACCCACACAGGCTGCGGATGCCCCGTCCATGTGCGAGCGAGAAATGGACTAGTCCGAGGCCTTAGGCATAGCTCATGTGAAAGGCCTGTATCGTCGCCCCGCTGTCCACTCTTATTAAACCCACTGCAGAGATGCATTGTAGACAGCAGTACAGAGTCATGTACACTTGTCAAGTTCAAATTCAGTGGTCTCTGTGTATGTGTGTGATTACATATATAT
>CM068958.1:88973700-88984974 GCA_035128595.1 Eptatretus atami | reverse complement strand
CCTCTCCATAGCATGGCCCAGCGCAGAGCTCCCGTCCTCAAGCGATCCTCCAAACCATGCCTCCGAGTAGCCGGATTACAGGCGCACGCCACTACGCCCGGTATCTCCACAGTCTGTACCTATGTACCAAATATGAAACGTGAAGTTGAAAACTTTGGGAGTTAGAGTGCGGACAGGAACGGATGGAAAACAGCATCTGGTTGCCATGGCAACCACTTTAGATGACGAACGTATGTCACGACACACCGTCTCCACAGTCTGTACTATGTACAAATATGAAACTGTGAAAAGTTGAAAACTTTGGAGTTAGAGTGCGGATAGGAACGGATGGAAAACAGCATCCTGGTTGCCATGGCAACACTTTAGATGACGAACGTATGTCACGACACACTGTCTCCACAGTCTGTGCTGATGTACCAGATATGAAACGTGAGAGTTGAAAACTTTGGGAGTTAGAGTGCGGACAGGAACGGACGGACGGACGGATGGACAGACAGACGACGACGGTATCACATATATCGGGCGTATAAAAAAGTGTGGTAGATAAAAACATTAGAAAGAAAAAACCAGAGAGTTGGTGTCAAAGACACCCAATGCTCGCCTGTTTTATACATTTATCGTTTTTAAAAGACTAGTCTAATAATTAATATTTTTTATAAAGCATTGCAGTGAAGTCTGATCCAAATAATTTTAAAGCAATATATGTATTTGTATATTGTAATCAGTAACAAGAGCGCAAGTGAGCACAATATACGCCCGAACAAGAAGGTATATACAGAAATTGTGCTACTACATGGAAAACAGCATACTGGTTGCCATGGCAACCACTTTAGATGACGAACGTATGTCGTGACACACCGTCTACACAGTCTATACCTATGTACCAAATATGAAATGTGAAAGTTGAAAACTTTGGGAATTAGAGTACGGACAGGAACGGATGGAAAACAGCATCCTGGTTGCCATGGCAACCACTTTAGATGACGAACGTATGTCACGACACACTGTCTCCACAGTCTGTACCTATGTACCAGATATGAAATGTGAAAGTTGAAACTTTGGGAGTTAGAGTGCGGATAGGAACGGATGGAAAACAGCATCCTGGTTGCCATGGCAACCACTTTAGATGACGAACGTATGTCGCGACACACCGTCTCCACAGTCTGTACGATGTACCAGATATGAAATGTGAAAGTTGAAAACTTTGGAGTTAGAGTGCGGATAGGAACGGATGGAAAACAGCATCCTGGTTGCCATGGCAACCACTTTAGATGACGAACGTATGTCACGACACACTGTCTCCACAGTCTGTACCTATGTACCAAATATGAAACGTGAGTGTTGAAAACTTTGGGAATTAGAGTACGGACAGGAACGGATGGAAAACAGCATCCTGGTTGCCATGGCAACCACTTTAGATGACGAACGTATGTCGCGACACACCGTCTCCACAGTCTGTACCGATGTACCAGATATGAAATGTGAAAGTTGAAAACTTTGGGAGTTGGAGTGAGGATAGGAACGGATGGAAAACAGCATCCTGGTTGCCATGGCAACCACTTTAGATGACGAACGTATGTCGCGACACACCGTCTCCACAGTCTGTACCTATGTACCAAATATGAAACGTGAAAGTTGAAAACTTTGGGAGTTGGAGTGCGGATAGGAACGGATGGAAAACAGCATTCTGGTTGCCATGGCAACCACTTTAGATGACAAATGTATGTCCGACACACTGTCTCCACAGTCTGTACGAATGTACCAGATATGAAATGTGAAAGTTGAAACTTTGGAGTTAGAGTGCGGACAGGAACGGATGGAAACAGCATCCTGGTTGCCATGGCAACCCTTTAGATGACAAATGTATGTCGCGACACACTGTCTCCACAGTCTGTACCTATGTACCAGATATGAAATGTGAAAGTTGAAAACTTTGGGAGTTAGAGTGCGGACAGGACGATGGATGGACGGACGCACGGCGGACAGACAGGACAGACAGACGGCGACAGGTATCACATTATACGCCCCGATTATATATATATTATATATATATATATATATATTATATATATATATATATATATATATATATATATCGGGCGTTATAAAAAATAGTGTGGTAGATAAAAAACATTAGAAAGGAAAAAAAACTTGACCAAAAACCTTTAAAATTTTATCTCCTGTGTAGGGCAGCCCGGAATCATGGCGAAACCCAATCCTTATCCCTGTGTTGTAAGAGGTGACCAGGGTTGTGTCAGGAAGGGCATCCAGCGTAAAACCTGTGCCAAATCAGTATGCGGATCATAAAGGATGATCCGCTGTGGCGACCCCTAACGGGAGCAGCCGAAAGACGAACAACAACAGGTACAGACTGTGGAGACGGTGTGTCACGACATATGTTCGTCATCTAAAGTGGTTGCCATGGCAACCAGGATGCTGTTTTCCATGTAGTAGCACAATTCTGTATATACCTTCTTGTTCGGGCGTATATTGTGCTCTCTTGCGCTCTTGTTACTGATTACAATATACAAATACATATATTGCTTTAAAATTCTTTGGATCAGAATTCACTGCAATGCTTTATAAAAAAATATTAATTATTAGACTAGTCTTTTAAAAACGATAAATGTATAAACAGGCGAGCATTGGGTGGCTTTGACACGAACTCTCTGGTTTAATGATATGATGATGATAGGCTCGGATGATAGGGTAAGGGTTAAAATAGTGCTATATGGCATTAACTCCAAAATGGCCGATGTGTCCCTTACATCACTCCTCCTCGCGGCGCCTCATATGTAAACTGGAAGGGCACTCTTTGACATCATGACATCACCAAATATGCCTCCACCCACATTATTACATCATAATTCTGTTATGTTTGTGGGGTAGATGGAGGAACTTCAGAGTAAAGGTCGGATTGTATCGAGTAGCATGGCCCGTGGACGTGTAGGAGACATTTCAATGTAACTCAAGGAGGGAAACTTTGAGTTTAAGTGTTGTGTCATCACACAGGGGGGGGGGTGCTGTGTTAAATTAGGTAGGGTCTAAGGCTAATTGCTCCCAGTATGTGATTTCCCCCTGTGACTTTTTCCTATGTTTTTGCATTTCAAGACAGGCGATAAAAAAAGAATAATGTTCTTAAAACAACAACTGAGCCAGATATTTCCAAACAGGCGAAACCCCGCCTCCAGGAATGACAACTAGTGAGACCATGCCCCTGGGGTGGATGATGGATGGAGTGACGTCTGAGGGAAGTGAGGAGAGGATTGAGTCAGGATCGGCAATCAGGACACAAGCCGGAGCGGGAAGGGAGGTTCTGTGAGGTATGCACTAGGAGAGGGAGGTCTCTTTTTTCTGGCTTCCTCACGACACAATGAAGAAGGCTGCACAAGTCTCATGTTCTTGCTGATGCAGATTTGCCTGCGTGCTGGAGCAAGACGCTAGCCATTAATTGTTCAGCTGGGTCATGTGAGACCACGCCTAGAAGCTTCATGTTGTGCCATTGGGAAAGAAGGCAGCACCACTTTGCAGAGGAGCGGCGTCGGCAAGTGCGATCGTGAAAACTAGCTGCACAGCGGTTTCTGAGCCCTGGTGTTGAATATCACCGCCCGAACTACCTCCCATACGCTTCATGCCGAAAGCGTGGCTTGGCGCCATTTTGGGCGCAACCCGGTTTGGCGAACGCAAGCTTTAGAAAGTCATCTCTGGGCACACAGCTAAGTGCTGGGAGAAAGGGGGGATTTTTCTTTTATTTATTCTATCCCCTTGTCTGTATTAAAGTCTGTGTGGAGGCACCTCAAATAGGAATGTAGGTTATCTTAAGTTTCATTACTATCCCGTTTTGATTTATTTCCATTATAAGCATTTGATTTCTGTTTATGAAACCCATATTTATTAACTTTGCTTGTGTTGTCTATTTGGTGTGGGTTCGAGTATAAACCCTTGTGCTGTACTTCTGTCTGCTACGTGCCTTTGCCGCACTTCCTTCCCGCACTCGCTATAATCTACAAGGATCATGTGTTCACCTCCAAGGTAGAACTGTTTGGCTATCCGTCCAGGTCGGTCTTAACCGATGTGGATAAAATACATGCTTGCACCAAGTTTGATTAAAATCCCTAAACCAAGATTCAAAATGTTAAATAATTTTGGCTGTCAGACCATGTGTCCGATCAGATTGAAATTTAAAGCATATATTCCCCATCACTAATAGATCATGACGATGACATTTAATGTCGATTGATGAAGCGGTTCAAGAGAAAAAAAAGAAAGATTTTTCTTCAATCCAATATGGCTGCCAGACCATGTGACCTACAAATTATTCATGAATATCCTGGTATCCCCAATGCTTGGGGAACATGTGGGTGACGTTTCTCCTCGATCTGTCAAACCGTTCTGGAGATTTTTAAAGGTTTATTCTTCAAAAATAATCATAGCTGCCAAACCATGTGACCATTGACGTCATAGGTGGATAACTTTTTGTTCCTCACGAACAGGCAATCATATCTGTAAAGTTTCGCCTCGATATGTTCAGCCATTTGGAGTAGAAGATTTTTAAAGGTTTTTATGTTAAAAGCAATATGGCTGCTGAACCACATGACTGATGATATCATTTGTTTTTTCTCTCCACTTCCAAATTAGGCCAAGATGACCCTCAAATTTTCATACTGGTCGGATAAAGCGTTTGACGTATGCCATTATGACATCATAACGAAGCCACCTATGACAACAACAAAATATACCATCAGAGATGGGGAATCCCCCGCCATTGAAAAATAACTTGAAATCAGATAAGCGTTTTTCCATTTATTACAAAAAAATTTTTTTCAAGATGGCCGCCACAGTCGGCCATCTTGGATCCGGCCACGCCCAAAATCAATAGGGTTCTTCCTTTTCAGGTGGTACATGTGTGACCCAAATTTAAAATCGATATGGCGAACAGTTTATGAGTTATCGCACTCACAGCTATAAATGTTGACGCCCGGCCAGCCGGACGGACGGACGACGGACGGACAACCTGGGTGACAACAATATCCCCCTTCCGCCACACGGCGGGGGATAAAAAAAATCAGTCGTTTCCCATGGGGAGTACTTCATGTGTTCTAAGTTTCCATTTTTTTCATGGAGCAGTTTTGGAGATACAAATGTCCAAAGTTTTTCCTTTTTTCCAACATGGCTGCCACACCACGTGACCTATAACGTCATAATTATGATTAAAACATTCTACATGAGTAGATGCATCAATGGTGAAAATTTCGTGTCAATCCAACAAGCAGTTGCAGTGAAAAGAGAAAAATTAGCATAGACGGACATATGTACGGACGGACGGACGGACAACCCGAAAGCAATGCTACTGGCAACTTCGTCAGCAGAGACATAAAAATGATTAGTAGGGATCACCCAATGTACCAGTCTCCAAGAAAAATCAGAAGTTTTTTGGGTGAATGAGCTTGTGGAAAAACACCTTCTGATTAGGTTGGAATGGAATTTGTAAAGGCAGGTAAGCTTGCCACTTATTAGTTTGTCAAGTACCAGAAGCGCCGAATGGTTTTTACACAGGTTTGATAAAGTTTACACCGAACTTGCAAACTAGAAAATGAAGAGACTCCAAATGTGATTCTCAGGCAATTATATGAAAAATGAGCCAGGGATAATATCATAATGGTTGTCACTACATTTGGGAAGGAGGGGGGTTGAATCGAGAGTCATTAATCGTTCAGCGGTGCTGGGAGGTTGTTCTGTGGCATAAACCGAGGAGTACATCCCATGGTAACGTCGTCGATACAGTACTCACAGGTTGGACGCATTCCAATCTTAACAGCCAGGACTGCACCACTTGCCCAGTTGACATTGTCAGTCATCAGAATAGCAACACCAAATACAAGCTTGCAAAAAAAATACTCCAAAAGAACGATCCATTCTTCATTTAAAAACATATCTTTGGTATAAAAAGAAACAATCTCTGTCAACCATAAAGTCTCACCAGGCATTTAAAATAATGCAACGAAAATAGACTTTCAAGGGTTAAAAAGTTAATTAGCTGATTAGTTGCATCCTAATTTGCATATTTAGAGTAAATCCTTACTACAATTCACAAAATGGTGCTTGTGGGTGTGTTTGTCGTGCTACTCATCCGACAGTTCTGGGCTGATTACACCCAGACTTGCTACATCGGATCAGCATGACCCCAATTCGTGTACGGGGGTGTTTTTTCTTTTTCTTTTTGCCAGTGGTCTTATGGGGGCGAGGGGAGATGCACATTCTCTTTGTAAATGTGTAGCACTGCTCCAGGTAGATGGTATTAAAAGTAACCCCCCCCCCCCCAAAAAAAAAAAAACAATGCAGATTCCTGTCCCCATGTTTTCCAGTGTAGTTTTGTTTTGAATTGCGCGGCAAGTGATATTGGAGTATTTCCAATAAGGTGTTTGAACAAGTAAAAAACAAACAAACAAAAAAGACAAAATCATAGCCCCGTTGTTTACTAGTTTTGGTATTTTTTATTTTTTTTAGTAATTTTCTGCATGGAGTCTGCGTGGAAATTACTAAAAAATAGTTTTAGTAATCTCGCATGGAGTTGAGAGGAGCCCATACTTTTCTATATATACTTAAACTCTCATCTTGTATATTATGTACGATAGTATGGATTGTTTGCGGGCCGGGGGTCGGGTGAGAAGACCACTAGGTGGGGGAAGCTATCTCGGTTCCACAGACTCCCCGGAATTGTAGGCCGTCGCACACGATAATTCCTGACCGGCGGGTCGCTTAAACCGACCGTGGACGCCAATAACTGAACCGCGTGACCAGACTCCCGTCTATGGTTAATCGGGTTACCTAATTATCACGTGATTTAATTACCGGAAAACACGCTCTCGGTACGCCTTGTCCGAACCGGATCATTCTACCGGACCGATCACTTTACCGATCGGATGCGCGAGCGACACTGCCAAGGACGTACCGGCTAAAGAGAACGATCGTTGGGAATAAAGTCCCGGCTAAACTAGGATTCGGACCATGCTAGATCAATGAAGAAACCACAAAGACGAGCTGGGAACATTCCTAAAAATTTATTTACAATGGGCGAGGAAAGGTATGTGGCACGATCAGGATTTATGGGGTGTGTTGTGCAGAGATAGGGAGAGAGGTTGGTGCAGCAAATAAACAGGCAACTTACAAAAGGGGACACAGAGCAGACTTAAACGAAAATAATAACAATAATAATGACACGATCTTCTGCAGTCTTACTTAAGCAGACAGGTGCCAGACACACACACAGACACAGAAAACCCGATGAAGAGAAAGTTTTTAACCAGGAAGGGAAAGGAGTTGAGGCTATGATCTTGGTACCTTTGCTTTGATAGCACGACGCGCCACCAATACTTCGGGGGGGGGGGGGGCGGGGGGGGATGGGGATGCTGGTGCGTACCGACAATCGTGTCTCTCTGGCTTCACCACACGTGTGGAGACCTTGTTCGTGAAGGGTGCTTGAGTGGAGAAGGGGCGAGTCCAGAGTGCGAGAATGGAGTGGTAGGCGGTCCAGGTAGGCGGGTGGGGTCGACGTCATGTGGGTGGAGATGAGGAGGTGGAGTCTAGACAGCAGCAGGAGGCGGGTCGTGGCGGTGTCGACGAGGGCGAGGCGAGAGCGGGAGAGAGCGGAAAAAAGAGAAAGAGAGAGAGAAATCGGAGGGACTGCTCCGACCTTTATAACCTGCCGCCGGGGGAGGGCCACCCCGAATCGAAACGTCATCACCTGAATGGGTGCCTATTGGCCCGACCCCTCATGTGGCCCACTAACTTGGGCCGGAAACCGCCTCACTTCGTTTCCAGCAAGGCCATCCCAACAGTGAACATATTTGCTGCGACCCCACGACATGACACGAATCCCACACCGAAATTGGCATGCGAACCGTCCCAGAAAAACCCCGGCCATGCCCGGGTGACCGGTCGAGGGTCACGCTGACCGCTCGGGCGTTCGACCAGCGTCGATCAACGGCTGCTCGTGTCGCGCCAACGTGGCCCGCACTGTACATCCCTGGCCCGATCGCAGCTTCGCTGGCCGGTAGAGAGAAGACGTTCACCATCCGTGGAGAAACCGCTGCTGCCAGCGAGGACGGAAGGTACATCATTATGGATAAATCCATGCACGTTTCGCAAGCGGCGTACGTGTCTGCCCTCGAGCACATTCCATACAGCGCGCGCGTTCGGCATTACGCACATGACCAGCGCTCGCGTTCGCCACGACTCGCGAGCGTGTGCGCGGGGCAACACCAATATGTGTCGATATTGAGGTTGAAAAGGAACAAGCCGCTTCTACTGCACACTCATATCCCGCCCAACATGGTTGGAGTCGTCTTATCGCGCTCCGTACGTGTTCGTGCAGCGTGTGTGTCGTACTGGCTGTGTTTCCTGTGTTTGTGAAAACACCATTCGTGCAGCCTCTTAAGAGGTATTCATTCGCATGCCTTTTAAATACAACGCAATCTCCCCAGATCATCGGAAGCTCGAGTCATATCCCACAATGCTAAGCGCACTATACGACTCGCTGCACAGTTGGGTTTAGGGCTCGCCCGGGAACAGGATCTCTGTGCAGCAGTTCCCTCACACGGCGCCGCACGCGCTGGCCTCCATGAGGCCCACCTTACAGCGAAGGCGCACGTGGCTGATCACTCAGGAATAATCAGACAAAAAGAAGATAGGGACGAAATGAAGGAGAAAATGATTTAAGCAACCTAGTAGAATCATTGCAACGCACTCCCTTATTGTCCCGCTAAACAAAGGAAAGGAACTATCTACATGTATAATAATGGAAACTGTCTTGGGACCACTATCTGTTGTATGTATGTATGTATGAGTATGTATATGTATGTGTTCCCGAAATACAGCCAAAACGGTACCACATAGCGCAAAGATTTAGGGCCACCTTACTCACCATTCTCCTGCGGTGTGCAGTATCAAGTTTCGTTCAAATCGGGTTGCTTTAAAATCAATTCCCGATTCAGTGAAGTACTCTTCGGGTTATTTGATCAATGCAAACAACCTCAGCGGTATAGTTGCTGGAGCTATGTTTGTTTTTGTGTTTTTTTTTTTGGAAATATTTTATCAACCGCTGTTACAACGGGAACCCAACGGGTTCCCCATGAGTAGATAGACCAGAAGTACATAACGAAATGCCTGGTGTCTCACGACAACACCTTGTTGCATCTTTGAGAAAACGCCTGTCGGACACAAAAAACGATTACAGTACTCTCTTGGTCATAGTCATTGAAACACGTACTTTTCGACCCGATTACGTTAGTACGGTCGTGAACACGGAACACATGCTAAACCATATCATGAACGTCACAAACGTGGAACGATACCCGCCATGTTTCGAAAACAAATAAACACCGTCAGGGCCTCACACGGCCTGAAGAGCTTAACATCGTGCAGAAAATAAAAATTAAAAAAAATCATAAAGTAACGAACAAAAAACATTTAAAAGATACGGAAATAAAAGCGAAAGTCTTTAAATGAAGTGCAGTACCGGGTTTAGGAGGGAGGTGATGGTGATGGTGAACGTCGTGAAACGACCAAGGGGAAAACCAGGGCCTTCGTGCTCCGTGTCACTCACTCTCACTCGGAACACAGAACAATAGAATACGGAACACAAGAACAATACAAATAGGATTGAAAAGGTGGGAGTAAGTACAGCAGGGTCGGAAGCACAATAAAAAGATAAAAACACCTTCAGAAAGAAGAGCCGACTCCCAGAGGCAAGCAGAGTACCAACGCCAAGGAATTATTTAATTTAAAAAAAATTATATATAATCTATCTATAATTACAGTGTGTGTGTGGTGTAGTGTTAGGTTGTTGTGTGTATGTGTGATGTAGTGTGTGTGGTGTGTGTTGTGTGTGTGTGGTTGTGGTGTGTGTGTGTGTGGTGTGTGTGTTGTGTGTGTGTGTGTGTGTGTGTGTGTGTGTGTGTGGTGTGACTGCTGTTCTCGACAACCACTGGTCGATCTAATTGAAACTTGCCAGGTTATTGCTGGGCCCGTGGATGTGCCTTTTCAAGGTTTGATATTAATCGGACAAGTGGTTCCCAAGTTATGGCCATTTATTTACCAACCAATGACAAGACACTGCTGCGTAGCCGGCGCGGCGGCCGACGATGACGTCACGGCCGTGCCGGTTACGATGGGGATCGATCGGTGCCTTAGTTACCGTGGCGTAGAGTGGCAATGGTCAAAGGCAGCGAATGTCATGGCAGGCAAAGACAGGGAGGTAAACTTGATTTTAATTTGGATTTTAATCAACTCTGTTGTGTGTAATTATCACAGCAATTGTTACTTTCATGAAAGCGATAATTCGTGGAATGCATGTGAACATTCCGTACGGGCACCACCACTTCCGATAGTGATGACTTACTGTATTCTAAAATTCTCGATTTCTTACCGCATTTATAGATAAACACAATGCCCAATCCAGTCTCGTTTACGAGAGCGAAGAACGGCCTGTGTGGTTGTTTCTGGCTCGCAGTTTGAAAGTTTATTTTATTTTTTTGGGTTTGCACGTAGCGCACCACGCGAGAGCAAGGTACGGCCTGTGTGGTTGTTTCTGGCTGCGGTTTGAAAGTTTTTTTTTTGTTTGTTTTTTTTTGCGACGTACGGCCACGCACATACGGGCACGTACTAGTAATTAATTAAATAATAATAAATAATAATAATAAATAAATCCATTAATTAATTTAAAAAATTTAAACAAAAAACAAGATCACTAACTAATATATATATATATATATATATATATATATATAATATCATTGAAAAGAGCTTGAAAAAACATTAAAATGGTGTATAAATCCTTGTCTCTGGGATTTAAGATTAAGGAAGGAAGGAAGCTTGAAGCCAAAGTCGATAGCGAGGAGTACGATATAGTTGCAGTGAGAGAGACATGGTTAAAGGAGGAGAGTAACTGGAGACAGGATTAAAAGGCTACAAGGTGTTATCGGTGTGATAGGAAGGAGAGAATAGGAGGAGGAGGAGCAATCTGTGTAAAGGACAGCATTGCATCAAGAGAAAGGAAGTGACATAAAGGGACACCAGGATAATTTGAGACTTTGAGCATTCCAAAAAGGACTTATTACGATGATCGCAATAAACTAGTGGTGTCATGTGATGCCAATCCATCTGATGTCGGAGCGGTGCTGGCACACATAATGCCAGATGGGACAGAGAGACCGATCGGGTATGCCTCGCAGTAATATTTGGAGTTAAGAAATTCCACATCTATCTCTATGGCTG
>CM068958.1:88955274-88964146 GCA_035128595.1 Eptatretus atami | reverse complement strand
TCATCTTGCCTGGCATCTCACCATTTATCCTCGTTCATCTGTCCTGGCATCTCACTATTTTACACCTTCGTGATTATTGCTGGCATCTCACCATTTTATCCTCGTTCATCTTGCCTGGCATCTACTATTTTATCCTCGTTCATCTTGCCTGGCATCTCACCATTTATCCTCGTTCATCTTGCCTGGCATCTCACCATTTTACACCGTCGTCGTGATTATTGCCTGGCATCTCACCATTTATACTCGTTCATCCCCCTGCTGCATCTCACCATTTATACTCTTTCATCTTGCCTGGCATCTCCATTTTACCCGTCGTCGTGATTATTGCCTGCATCTCACCATTTTACACCGTCGTCGTGATTATTGCCTGGCATCTCACATTTTACACCTGTCTGTTTATTACCTGGCATCTCACCATTTATCCTCGTTCATCTTGCCTGGATCTCACCATTTTTATACTCGTTCATCTTGCCTGGCATCTCACCATTTTATCCTCGTTCATCTTGCTGGCATCTCACCATTTTATACCTCGTTCATCTTGCCTGGCATCTCACCATTTATCCTCGTTCATCTTGCCTGGCATCTCACCATTTTACACCGTCGTCGTGATTATTGCCTGACATCTCACCATTTTATACTCGTTCATCCTCCCTGGCATCTCACCATTTTATACTCTTTTTCATCTTGCCTGGCATCTCACCATTTTACACCGTCGTCGTGATTATTGCCTGACATCTCACCATTTTACACCGTCGTCGTGATTATTGCCTGGCATTCACCATTTTACACCGTCGTTCTATTATTGCTACATCTACCATTTTATACTCGCTCATCTTGCTGGCATTCACCATTTTATACTCGTTCATCTTGCCTGGCATCTCACCATTTTACACCGTCGTCGTGATATTGCCTGACATCTCACCATTTTACACCGTCGTCTGATTATTGCCTGCATCTCCCATTTTACACCGTCGTCGGATTATTGCCTGACATCTCACCATTTTATACTCGTTCATCTTGCCTGGCATCTTACCATTTTATACCCGTTCATCTTGCCTGGCATCTACCATTTTTACCCGTTCATCTTGCTGGCATCTACCATTTTACCCGTTCATCTTGCCTGGCATCTCACCATTTTATACCCGTTCATACTTGCCTGGCATCTCACCATTTTATACCCGTTAATTTCTGGCATCTTACCATTTTATACCCGTTCATCTTGCCTGGCATCTTCACCATTTTATACCTCGTCATCTTGCCTGGCATCACCATTTTATACCCGTCATCTTGCCTGGCATCTACCATTTTAAACGTTCATCTTGCCTGGCATCTCACCATTTTACCCGTTCATCTTGCCTGCATCTCACCATTTATCTCGTTCATCTTGCCTGGCATCTCATCCATTTTAAACCGTCGTCGTATAATTGCCTGACATCTCACCATTTTACACCGTCTCGTGTGATAATTTGCCTGACATCTCACCATTTTACACCGTCGTCGTGATTATTGCCTGACATCTCACCATTTTATACTCGTTTCATCCTCCCTGGCATCTCACCATTTTAAACCGTCGTCGTGATAATTGCCTGACATCTTTCACCATTTTACACCGTCGTCGTGATTATTGCCTGACATCTCACCATTTTATACTCTTCATCCTCCCTGGCATCTCACCATTTATTACTCTTTCATCCTCCTGCATCTCGCCATTTATACTCGCTCATTCTTGCAAGCATCTCACCATTTTACACGATCGTCGTGATTATTGCCTGACATCTCACCATTTTATACTCTTTCATCTCCTGGCATCTCACCATTTTATACTCGTTCATCTTGCCTGGCATCTCACCATTTTATACTCTTTCATCTCCCTGCATCTCACCATTTTATACTCTTTCATCCTCCTTGCATCTCTCCATTTTATACTCTTTCATCTTGCCTGGCATCTCACCATTTACACCTCGTCGGATTATTGCCTGCATCTCACCATTTTACACCGTCGTCGTGATTATTGCCTGCATCTCACCATTTTACACCGTGTCGTGATTATTCCTGGCATCTCACCATTTTATCTCGTTCATCTTGCCTGGCATCTCACCATTTTATACTCGTTCATCTTGCCTGGCATCTCACCATTTTATCCTCGTGATCTTGCCTGGCATCTCACCATTTTATCCTCGTTCATCTTGCCTGGCATCTCACCATTTATCCTCGTTCATCTTGCCTGGCATCTCACCATTTTACACCGTCGTCGTGATTATCCTGACATCTCACCATTTTATACTCGTTCATCCGTCCTGGCATCTCACCATTTTATACTCTTCATCTTGCCTGGCATCTCACCATTTTACACCGTCGTCGTGTTATTGCCTGACATCTCACCATTTTTACACCGTGTCATTATTGCTGGCATCTCACCATTTTACACCGCTCGTGATTATTGCTTGCATCTCACCATTTTATACTCGCTCATCTTGCCTGGCATCTCACCATTTATACTCGTTCATCTTGCCTGGCATCTCACCATTTTACACACGTCGTCGTGATTATTGCCTGACATCTCACCATTTTACACCGTCGTCGTGATTATTGCCTGGCATCTCACCATTTTACACCGTCGTCGTGATTATTGCCCTGCATCTCACCATTTTCATACTCGATTCATCTGCCTGGCATCTCTACCATTTATACCCGTTCATCTTGCCTGGCATCTCACCATTTTATACCTCGTCATCTTTGCCTGGCATCTTACCATTTTATACCCGTTCATCTGCCTGGCATCTCACCATTTTATACCCGTTCATCTTGCCTGGCATCTTACCATTTTATACCCGTTCATCTTGCCTGGCATCTTACCATTTTATACCCGTTCATCTTGCCTGGCATCTTACCATTTTTACCCGTTCATCTGCCTGGCCTCTTTACCATTTTCATACTCGTTCATCTTGCCTGGCATCTTACCATTTTATACCGTTCATCTTGCCTGGCATCTTACCATTTATACCCGTTCATCTTGCCTGGCATCTTACCATTTTATACCCGTTCATCTTGCCTGGCATCTTACCATTTATACTCGTTCATCTTGCCTGGCATCTTACCATTTTATACCCGTCATCTTGCCTGCATCTCACATTTATCCTCGCTTCACTTGTGGCATCTCACCATTTTAAACCGTCGTCGTGATAATTGCCTGACATCTCACCATTTACACCGTCGTCGTGATAATTGCCTGACATCTCACCATTTTACACCGTCGTCGTGATTATTGCCTGACATCTCACCATTTATACTCTTTCATCCTCCCTGGCATCCACATTTTAAAACCGTCGTCGTGATAATTTGCCTGACATCTCACCATTTTACACCGTCGTCGTGATTATTGCCTGACATCTCACCATTTTATACTCTTTCATCCTCCCTGGCATCTCACCATTTTATACTCTTTCATCCTCCCTTGCATCTCGCCATTTTATACTCGCTCATCTTGCCAGCATTCACCATTTTACACCGTCGTCGTGATTATTGCCTGACATCTCACCATTTTATACTCTTTCATCCTCCCTGGACATCTCACCATTTTAAACCGTCGTCGTGATAATTGCCTGACATCTCACCATTTTACACCGTCGTCGTGATTATTGCCTGACATCTCACCATTTTTTACTCTTTCATTCCTCCCTGCATCTCACCATTTTATACTCTTTCATCCTGCCTTGCATCTCGCCATTTTAACTCGCTCATCTTGCAAGCATCTCACCATTTTACACCGTCGTCGTGATTATTGCCTGACATCTCACCATTTTATACTCTTTCATCCTCCCTGGCATCTCACCATTTTATTACTCGTTCATCTTGCTGGCATCTCACCATTTTATACTCGTTCATTCTTGCCTGGCATCTCACCATTTTACACCGTCGTCGTGATTATTGCCTCACATCTCACCATTTTATACTCGTTCATCTTGCCTGGCATCTCACCATTTTATACTCGTTCATCTTGCCTGGCATCTCACCATTTATCCTCATTCATTCTTGCCTGGATCTCACCATTTTAAACCTCGTCTGCATTATTGCCTGTCATCTACCATTTTATCCTCGTTCATCTTGCCTGGCATCTCACCATTTATGCTCGTTCATCTTGTCCTTGCATCTCACCATTTTACACCGTCGTCGTGATTATTGCCTGACATCTCACCATTTTTACTCGTTCATCTTGCCTGGCATCTCACCATTTTATACTCGTTCATCTTGCCTGGCATCTCACCATTTTATACTCGTTCATCTTGCCTGGCATCTCACCATTTATCCTCATTCATCTTGCCTGGCATCTCACCATTTTAAACCGTCGTCGTGATTATTGCCTGTCATCTCACCATTTATCCTCGTTCATCTTGCCTGGCATCTCACCATTTATGCTCGTTCATCTTGCCTGGCATCTCACCATTTTACACCGTCGTCATGATTATTGCCTGGCATCTCACCATTTTATACACGTCCATCCTCCCTGGCATCTTCGCCATTTTATACTCTTTCATCCTCCCTGGCATCTCACCATTTTATATTCGTTCATCTTGCCTGGCATCTTACCATTTTATACCCGTTCATCTTGCCTGGCATCTTACCATTTTATACCCGTTCATCTTGCCAGGCATCTCACCATTTTATACTCGTTCATCTAGCCTGGCATCTCACCATTTATCCTCGTTCATCTTGCCTGGCATCTCACCATTTTACACCGTCCTCGTGATTATTGCCTGGCATCTCACCATTTTGCACCGTCGTCATTATTGCCTGGCATCTCCCCATGTTATACTCGTTCATCTTGCCTGGCATCTCACCATTTTGCACCGTCGTCATTATTGCCTGGCATCTCACCATTTTATACTCGTTCATCTTGCCTGTCATCTCACCATTTTAGACTCCTCGTTCATCTTGCCTGGCATCTCGCCGCTTTATACTCGTCGATCTTCTTTCCTGGCATCTCACCATTTTATACTCTTCATCCAACTGTGCCTGTGGATGACCTGCAGTTGGGTTACCTTTTTTAGGAGGTCGGTGGCAGTATTTCCACTCCAGCCACCATAAAACACTTCAGACTACAAAACCCAGAAATGCAAAGAAAACGGAAAACCCACTCTGTGAGAGTACCTCCTGTGCTGCTGCCCTCCTCAAGGCAGCTCACCGGATGACAGGATTAGGGCAAAGCCTTCGGGACTCCCATTCTTTGATAGGAGGAAAAGCATGAGTTAAACTTCTTGGGTCAGATTTCTTTGGTGTGTGGCAGAGTGGTACTGAGGTGTCGTCCAACAGATGGCGATCACCTCGGGTTATCCTGAGGTGGTCCCTTTGGGTGGGTGCCTCAAATATTCTATCCCGAAGAAAGGATGATCACCTGTCGCTGTTATCATCTGAGCTCCAGCATTTGAACATCAGTATTGCAGCGCTGTCTGAGTTTCGTAGACCGGATATGGCAAGATCATGGTGGGTGGTTACACCTAATATTGGTCTGGTTGCTCTGATGGTTGCGATGCCCAAGGAGTTGCTGTAGCTGTGCCCAATAAGCTGACTCCCATGATAATTGAGGTAACACCGGTCAACGAGCATATTATGAGACTGATGTTTCTTCACTCCTTGGGTGTCGTTTCCCTGGTCTCTGTATCTTCTCTGACTGAGACGAGTAATTTCACCGTGAAAGACGTATTCCATTCCGCGCTTGGGTGCGTGGTTAATCAGTGCCCCAGGCGAGATACTGTTCTAGTCTGGGAGAATTTCAATGCATCAAATGGAACTGATAGGGATGTTTATGAGACATGTCGGTCCCCATGGATCTGGAATGGTGAAACAGAATAGCAGTAATTTCCTTGACTTTGCAAGAAGTCGTGGATTTAGGGTGGCTGGCTCATGGTTTCAGCACCCACAGGCTCATCACTTGACTTGGTTTTCCAACGCTGGTGATGTGGCAAAGGAGATTGACCATGTGCTTGTTGATGGTCCCTTGGGGATGATCCAGAACTGCAGGATCTACCGGAGTGCTCAATTCCTTGATACCGACCACAAGCTTGTTGAAGCAACTCTGAAGTTGCAGCTTAAATCTGGGAGAATGCTACGATCCCAACCTCGGCTGGATGTTGGCAAGCTCAAAAATGAAAGGGTAACTGAGGAGTTTGCAAACTGGCTGAGTGGTGTTTTTGTGGGTCTGGGTGCTTTCGGGAATCTGGAAGAGTTGTGGAGTGCCTTCAAAATGGCCATCCTTGATGTTGCCTGTGGAGGTCTTAAAACTCCCCGTCGGGTGAAGAAGAATTTTGTGTCTCAATGAACACTGGATAACATTGACCAGAGTCACAGGGCCAGACTTATTGGCAGAGATGAGCTGTTCCGGGAGTTCAAGCGAAAAACTGTACATGTGCTGAGGGTGGACAAGGAGGCCTATGTGCGAGGAATCTATGAGGGGGTAGCGCATCACCTGTGGTCAAGTGATTCTCGTCCTACTTAAAGGGGAAGTCGTGCATTGCGTTGCTCCAAACCCGTCCCTCGGTGTACTGCAATTTTGAGCGGAGAGTGGTGGGCTCTTGACAGAGGAGTCCGAATTGAAGGCCTGCTGGGCCGGTTACTTTGAGCGGCTGTACCACGCTGGCCCACCAGCTGTTGAGTTGGATGTCGGCGGTGTCACTCTTCCTCTTGCTGACCTTCCAATTAACTGTGATCCACCTTCGTTTATGGAAACACAGGCTGCAGTGAACTGCTTGAAATGGAGTAAAGCTCCTGGAATCTGTGGCATCTGTGCTGAACTTCTCAAGGCTGGTAGAAATGCTGTACTCGTGTTGTTGCATGCAGTTATGTGCTCTGTTCGGAACACAGGCTTCATCCGAACTGACTGGAAGAGGGGCTTTGTTGTCCCTCTCTGGAAAGGGAAGGGTGATCGCCAGGACTGTAACAACTACTGAGGGGTGATGCTGCTCTCATTGCTGGGCAAGGTGTTTGCTCGGATACTTATTGATAGGGTTCGCCACCTTCTGCTTGAGCGCCAGCACCCAGAGCAGTCAGACTTTACACCAAAGGGGTCAATGATTGACGGTGTCCTTGCTCTTTGGGTCCTCACCGAATGCGAGTTTTGGCAGGGGCTGCTTGCAGCCTGTGTTGATCTCTGCAAAGCGTTTGATTCATTGAATAGGGATGCCCTCTGGAGGATTCTCGGTCACCAAAACTGATCAATCTGATGTCTGAACAACACTCTGGTACTGAGAGTGCATGTTGGTTGGTTCCATCTCTGACTTATTTCCAGTTGTTACTGGAGTTCTTCAGGGGTGTGTACTAGCCCCCACACTTTTCAGTGCTTGTACAGACTGGATTCTGGGGAGGATGTCAGAGAGATTAGGCTGCGGTGCATCATTTGGGAATGTCAAGATCTCTGACCTTGATTTCGCAGACAATGCAGTCATCTTTGCGGAGACTCTGGATATCCGTTTGGAGGCCCTCAAGGTGCTTAATTAGGAGTCGGAACTGCTGGGATTACGGGTTTCCTGGGTCAAAACTAAGATCCAGGCTTTCTATGACATCTTGGATGCTGCTTTCTTGTCTGTACTCGTTTGTGGTGAGGAAGTTGAGGTCACGGAGAGATTCACTCACCTTGACAGTGATACCCATGTCTCCGCTGGCTGTGAGCCATAGGTCAGTAGACATCTTGGTCGTGCTTGGGGAGTCACGAAGTCACTAGATCATGGGGTGTTGTGCTGTCAGTGCCTGTGCAGGAGGAAGAAAGTCTGAATCTTCAGATCCTTGGTGCTTCCAGTATTGCTCTACGGATGTAAGACTTGGACTCTGACCAGGGATCTGAGATGGAGACTTAACTCCTTTGGTACCAGGCTCTTTGGATAATCCTTGGCTATTGCTGGTTGGGCTTCGTGTCCAACGAACGGTTGCTGAGTGAGACTCAGATGATATTTGTTACCTGTTTAGTCTGTGAACGTCAGCTGCGGCTGTATGGACATGTGGCTTGTTTTCCTGACGCTGATCCTGTGCACCACATTATTTCAGCAAGGGAGCCTTGTGAGTATAGGAGGCCAACGAGCCGACCATATGCCTTGTGGTTGCAGCAGGTTGATCGGCATCTCAAGAGGATGGGGATGGGCCAGGCATCTGCCTGGGGGATGGCCAGACGGAGGCCCCTGGAGTACCAGCAGAAAGTGGAGGCAGCGACGCGCTGCTCTGGCGCATGCTCCCATACCTGACCTGACCTGACTGGAATTTTATTCGCATTTTTTTTTTATATACACTGCTTGTTTTTATGTCGGCACATCTTGAAGTGCACATCTCGATCTGAAGTCAAAGGAGGAACTCATTGAAATGTCAAATGAAGGAGGTTTGAAAATCAAGTTATCTGCCCTTCCCTTGTCAGAGTTCTGGATCTATGCAAGAAATGGCCATCCTGCCCTGGCTGAGAAGGCTCTGAAATGCCTTTCACCATCCACCAAAACCTACTTGTGTAAGGCTGGATTTTCTTCACTCGAAGTACTGGTATAAAGGTACGATTGTTCAATGGTAGGTCAGTGCTGACTTTGGTAAGGGAAATTACTCCCGTCATAAACCTAATTTTGGAAGTATGGTTGATTACGTCTTGGTGTCACCATTTTTTATGTCCAGAATTGTAGATTTTCAAGTTAGTTGTCATGAACCATGTTTGTCTGATGTTCATACCCCTGAAGAAGTAACCATCAAAAACTGTACTGGTAGCTCTGTTTGTCATTTGTCGATCTGACAAATGGGGTCTTGCTACTGCTGTCTATCTGAATGAGGATTTTTTTTAATGTCAATCATTTTATGGATCGGGTTAAATGGCTGCCTGAACATGCTGAGGAGTACATGGATCATCCTT
>CM068958.1:88915393-88931599 GCA_035128595.1 Eptatretus atami | reverse complement strand
GGTTCACACGATTGACGTATCCTTGCTCTTCGTCGTCCTCACCGAAACGCAGACGAAGAGTTTCGGGCAGAGGCTGCTTGCAGCCTATGTTGATCTCTGTAAAAAGCGTTCGACTTCAGTGAATCGGCGATGCTCTGGAGGATTCTTGGTCTTACGTGGGGTGCCACCAAAACTGAATTCATCTGTGGATATGTCTGAACTCTACTCTGGACTGAGAGTGCTGTGAAGTGTGTGTTACATCTCTGACTTATTTCCAGTTGTTACTGGACACGAGTTTTCGTCAGGGGTGCTACTGGCCCCCACACTTTTCAGCACTATGTAAATGCACTGGATTTTAGGAGGATGTCGGAGAGATCAAGCTGCGGGTGCATCGTTTTGGTTGAATAATGTCAAGATCTCGGACCTTGATTTTGCAGATGATGCAGTCATCTTCTGCGGAGACTTTTAGATATCTTTTGAGGGGCCCTCGAGTGCTGAATGAGAGCGGAGCCGCTGGGCATTACGGGTTTCTTGGACTGTCAAAACTAAGATCCAGGCTTTTCGGTGACATCCTTGGATGCTGCTGTTCTGATCTGGTGTCTGGTTGTTGGTTGAGATCGTTGAGGTCGTGGAGAGATCACTTACCTTTGGCAGTGATATTCATGTCTCTGCTGGCTGTGAGTCAGAGGTCAATAGACGTCTGGGTCGGGCCTTTGGGGAGTCATGATTCATTGGATCATGGGTGAATGCGCTGCCGGTACCTGTGCGGGGAGGACGAAGTCCGAGTCCTTCAGGTCCTTGGTACTTCCAGTCTTCCTCTATGGATGCGAAGACCTTGGACTCTGACCAAGGATATGAGACGGAAGACTTTAATTCCTTTGGTACCAGGCTCTTCGGAGAAATCCTTGGCTATCGACTGGTCGGATTTGTGACCAAACGAGCGGTTGCTGGAGAAGAGACTCGATGAGATTTGTTACCTGCATAGTCGGAGCGTCAGTTGCGGCTGTTATGACATTGTGGCCTCGTTTTTCCTTGGACGCTGATCCTGCCTCACCAGATTCTCTTCAGCGAGGGAGTCTCATGAGTGGAGGAGGCCAGTGCGGCGACCCACGTTGCCTCGTGGTTGCAGCAGGTTGGAAACCATCCATTAAGGAGATGGGGATGCGCCGGCATCTGCCGGGGTTGGCCAGACAGAGGCCTACTGGAGTACCGGCCGGAAAGTGGACGCAGCGACGCGCTGTTCTGCGCACATGCTCCCATACCTGACCTGAACCTCCATGGACCCCCAAAACTTTCGGACCCTACCGATCTTCACAAATTATGCATTTTTCACTATAGGATATGGGTAGGATTATAAGTGACAAATAGAAATAAGGTTCACTTAAAGCTTAGACTTTGAAGTAAATCAGATCATTTTTGACGAAGTTAAATGACGCGAAAACGATTTTGATCTTTTCGATGACCTTACCTTTACCTTTAATCCAATTTGGACCAAAAGATAAATGGGGTCGTCCAAGGTTCAGTGGCCCCACCGTGGACGTAAATTTTGATAGTGTTTGCGAAAGCCGTTTTGCAGATAAAGTTGCTAACCAGACAGGACAGACAAAACAAACAAACAGACAAAACAGACAAAACAAACCGGACGATTACAATATCCCGCTCCCTCCCTTCCGGGGGGGGGGGGGATAACAAGCTTGATCTCATGGAAACAGTTATATGTCAAACGGCAAAATCGATCGTTTTTCTGATTTTTGGTTAACCAATTCAATGATGCAAAAGTGAAATTTTGGTCAAAATTTCAAGGATACAAGGAAATCAGACAACGAGGTGGGAGCCATTCAGCCCATTCCATGCCTGCATGACATCAACACCACCACTAATTTTATCAACACGAGATCCCAAGGAAAGAGAAATGCCAAAAAAATTTTTATTATTTTAAGTGTTTTTGTGGTTATTTATTTATTTATCAAAGTTTTTGTATTTTTTTGCATATTTTTTTTTTCTTCCCTCAGAAGATGGGACATGCCTTGACGTAAAAACCACACATCCAACCACACACACACACCTTGGCGAGAAACTACAAAACAGCATGTACACATGCCACAACTTTCAACCCAATCAATGGTTCAAACTACCAAAAAGTCCTGCCAACATCCCTATCCCCCTCTACTCCATAACTTCCAGAAACCTATCTAATTCTAATTTTAACTTATCGACTTGTTCTGCGCCATTAACCTTTCCAGGGATACCATTTCCGTGCATTAACTACTCTTTTGAGTAAACAGTCCCCCTGCCTTGCTGCCGTCTAAACTCTCCTCTTCTTACTCTCCAGGCCATGGCCCCCTGGTCCTTACCACTGTTTCTACTCTGTTGAATTAATTCATCTGCACTTATTTTATCTGTACCTTTCATTATCTTAAACAATCCTCTATCATATCTCCTCGTCAACCGCCTCCTTTCTCGTGTTATAAAGCCCTGTCTCCTTCAGCCGCTCTCATACTGAAGTCCGCTAGGCCGAGAATCAATCGGCGTAGCCCTTGCCTGACCTCTCCTGAGCATCTTATCGTCCTCCGACTGTTGGTTGGACAAAACTAGCACACAATAATTGGTTAAGATGTGGCCCTCACTGAAATTCCTGTACAATGTTAACCACCCCTCTTTGATTTATATAATTGATCCTCCCTCCAAATTACAACCCGAAACCGCTGTTTGCTATTACCTTACCTGCTGCTGTGCTATCCTGCTACCTCCCAGTATTTCTATTCCCACCCCAGATCCTTTCATGTGTGACATCCTCCAAAATTATCCCCTTCATCGCTGTATATCTCTATTTTCTATGTTCTTTCCCATCCCGGAACACCCTTAGCACTGCCAGGTAAATTCCATTGCCAAGCTTTTGCCCAATCTAATGACACAGTTAATCAAATAACTTTACGTGTATCTGAATCACCACGCATGCCTCTGCTGCTCCACTCACCTCCAAAGCTTTGAGTCATCTTGCACATTTGGAAAGCTTACTCTTACCCCACCATCCAAATCATTGATGGAAATAATAAATAGTCCATGGTCCCGAGTACTGATCCATAAGGCACGCCCACTACAGACCATCCTCCCAGCAAAGGACATCCTCCCACTTCACAGCCACTTTGCTTTCCTACCCTTAAACCCAGTTGCAATTCAATTAGCGAAAGCTTACTCGAGCCCACTCCACAAGCCCTTCACTTTTGGCAAACAACCTCCGATGTGGTACCTTAGCAAATGTCTTCTAAAGTCGTTAAGATATACTATGTCCACTGCTTTCCCTCATCCACACAGACAGTTTCATAGAACTCTAAAATATTGTTAAACATGAACTACCTTTTGGTAAAACCCATGCTGACTACCTTTAAATTAGTTGTATTTATTTAAATGGAATCCTTCATGTTGGCTCTAATTAATGTCTCCTAACACCATCCCCACAACTGAAAGTCAAACTAAAGCCTCCCAAATTAAAAAAGGTTTCCCAATTTTTCTTTCTTGTATCCTTTTTCTTAAATAAATGGTGTTACATTTGCTACTCTCCAATCCTCCGGGTTACCTATCCTACTCCAGGGAACTATTGAAAATATCCAGTTAAATATCTCACTTACCTGCTCAGCCCACTTCCCACAATGCTCTCAAGGTGCATATTTATTGGGCCTTATTTCTCTTCCATTTCCTCGCTGTTCCTTTACTTCCTCCCACTCTAACCTGGATTTTCTGTAGAAGCCCTTTATCACCTTCTTTGAATAAATTACTCTTAGCTATTGGCAATTCTCCTGGACTATTCTTGTGTGAAAGGTTGAAGAAAAAATACCTGTTTAATAAGCTTGACCATCTCACTTTCATTCACTAACCACTCTCCCAGTGCTATTCCTCAATGGGGCCACACTGGGTCCGAAACCTGGTTCTTTTCCCCCTGATATACTTAAAGAAAGCCTGACTATTATTTTATATTCTTAGCCATCTGTCCTTCTCATACTTCTCTTTTGGATTGCCGAGTTATTCTTAACCTGCCCTGTTTCACTCCGATAATTATTATAAATCTACCCACAGTCCTGTTATTTTAAACCACTTAATGAATGCCTTCTGCTTCTCCTAATAACCTTCCTTATCTCAACTACCTCAAACCACCCTGGTCTCTTCTGCTTCTAGTTTTACCCTCAATGAATTGTACTTACTCTGCACTCTACACATTTAGTCCTGAAGGTTTCCCATTTCTCTGATGCTAATTGTCCTGTTGTTATAGTCTCCCAATCTACATCACCAATTCTCTCCTCATATGCTCCAAAGTTTGCCTTCCTGAATCTATACCTATACCCCACTATCCTGAATCTAAACCCTAAAATAATCTTTGCCACGCACAATGTTATGGTCACTTGCGTCAAATGCTCCGCTTACCTCCACCTCCTCCAACCATATTGGCATCGTTATTTAAAAGGAGTCTAACACTGCACTCCCCTGGTGGGCGATTCTACAAACTGGGAGTTAAAAACGCAACCTGAACTAAAAACAAGGAAATCCTCATCGCTCTGCCCTTTCCCTGTTCCTGGACCCAAATCTGTCCCTGGGCAAGTTAAAATTCCCCCCCATAATGAATACTCTTCTCTTACCACATGCACCTTTTCAGTCTTCATGTACTCCTCCTTCCTCTCTTCAAAGTTCACACCGGAGCCCTATAAACATCCCACCAGTATCTTTGCTGTTTTTACAAATCTCTAACTCTACCATATAACAAAATCCTCCACATTATTCCCTCCTATGTCACCCCTTTCTCTATGCAATGCTGTTTCCCTTTACCCACATTGCTACTCCATCCTCCTCCTATTCTCTTCCCTACAACACCGAAATACACCTTGCTAGCCTTCTAATCCTGTCCTCCAGTACTTCCTACCTAAACCATGTCTCACTCACTGCAACTATATCGTACTCCTCGGCTATTACTTTTGGCTTTCAAGCTCTTCCACTTCTTATTTAAACTTCTGCATGGATAGAATATGTTTAACTTTTCCCTTCCTTGAAATTCTATTTTCCTGCCTGCCTTACTCATCACAATTACACCAATCCCTTCCTTCCTTAATAGCTTCCCCACCCTCCCTGACCCCAAAAAGCCAATGTCTTCCTCAATTCCCAACTGCAAACCCTTGCTGCCCCCTTTCTATTTGACATTTACGGGCCATCATTCTGGAATCACTCCCTTTTGTCCCTGAAATGATTCCCACTGCCATTCTAAATGTAAAACCTTCCTCCCTGCAACCATTCTCCAGCCATTTGGTTGACATCTATTGCTCTGCTCATAATTTCTATATTGTTCCTCATCTGTTGGAAAGAATCCAAGAAACATGACCTCAACAACACCTTTGTTTTCAGCCGCTTACCAATATTCCATGTATCTATTTTTTCAAAACCTCTAATTAAATTTCCCTTCATCATTTCACACCTCGTTGCACCACCAACAAAGTACCAACTTCTTCCTGACCATGACCCAGTAGAATATCGTTACCCTTCCTTCAATGTCCCCTAACTCCTGCTCCTTCAAAACTAGACAGAATTCTATGTCTACGATTCCCTTCCTGCAGAATGAAGGAATCGACATATTTAGTCACTCATTCACCCACAAAAAAACTGTCTCCCATACGTCATGTTCGACCCAATTTCTATTTCTGCACCTCCACCACGCGTGGACAGGCTGCCACAAGACCACCCCCCCGCACCTTCGCGCAGGCCTGCCCCCCGCCGACGCGCCTGCCCCCGCCGCACCATCGCCCGCGAGCCTGCCCCGCCGCACCGCTTGCCGCACCCTGCCCCCACGCCCCGCCGTCACTCCACAACCGTAGACCAACTTATTATCTACAAATTTCTCACATTCTATGCACCTTGCCTGCAAATATTGATGCGTTCCTTCAACCCGGTAATAACCTTCCTCAAGTGGACGATTCCTCACACTTCCACAAGAAGGAAGAACCCTCTGCTACCCCCTATTGTTGACTTGGCCCACATTGAAGGCAACTATTACACTTTATGAACTCCTCTTCCTTTCTCCACGGTCTCTATTATACCCTTTTCTATCCCCATTACTTCTGAAGGCCCAACTGTCTAACGCTCAACTTAACACGAGCCTCCCCTGCTTCTTTTCAATAAACTAAACACAAATAAGCTACCTTAAAACTGTTATTGGACACAACACAGGCTTTATAAATTACAGTTCCACAGCCCTTGCACACAAATGACAATAAGCATAAGCCAAAACAACACACAAAAAATTACATGTTGTATCTGGCCGTGCTTACCCTCTTGCGACACTACAGGAAGTTGATGTCCCCATTGTTGGATTTTCAAGTCAATCAGAGAAAAATCGACGATTTATGCATCCTTGAGCTTTGACATTTTGACCAAATTATTAATTCGTCTTCTCTGCTATTCTCAAAATAAAGCTTTGTTGAAAATTTGAGACCAAAAAGCTCAAATTGTAAAAAAGTTATGGCCAGGACAGAACCACACAGACACAGAAGTGGTTAACAAGAGATTCCAGAAAGGACACTGAAAGCTGGTCTTCCATGTCTCCACTTGAAAGCTGCGTCCCAGAAGCAAAAAGACTGCGTCTGTGTGAAAAGTGCTCCAAGACTTGTTCCAAATAATAAAGGAGATGATTACCCCCACCTTGGTGTAGCATGAGAATACATTCCCCAAAGCCCCAAAGTTACTGGGACATCGAAAGCCCTCAAGTGGGCTTGAGATGGTTGCTTGAAGCTTGAGATGTATCCAGCTTAGAGAGGGACAAACCCACTTTAGTGCTATTGCAGGCATTTTGATAGTCGGGGTGATGTTCTCCAATGAAGGCCGTGCTATTTGAGAACAGGCACCTGTCGTGATGATTCACTTCACCACAAAAGGAACACGTTACGATCGTAAATCAAGAACAAACCGTTCAAGCTCTCTGAAATCTTCATCTGTGATATCTTCTGGCATTGATGAATAAGCGTTGGAATACACGTATTATTACTTGGTATTTGCCTGCCAGGTTTCGTACGCAGTCTTCTGCCCCGCTCCACAGGAATGAAAACAAACAGGCATCACATCCCATTACTGCAAGGAACACGGAGCGGGATGCTTCAGGTTACCCCTGCCTTTTTGCGGTGTATGAGAATAGATCTGCGTCATATTGAAAGCTAAATGTTTGAACGGTTGGTTTGAAATATCACGTACACAATTCAAAGTTGCCAAGATCGTTGTCATGGCAACATAATTCAGTCAAAAAATAGCTCTGTGATTTCCACCAAGTTGAGATAATGTCATTAAGGAAATCCAATATCTGCCCAATATGAACGCAAATGTTCAAGTTTTTTAAAAAAAAAAATATCATGTACACAATCCAACGTTACAAGATGGTTGTTTAGCCAACGCGCAGTGATTCTAATCAAGTTGAAGAATAATGCATGAGGAATTAGGATATTTTGGCAATATTAAAGCTGATTGAGTTCACGATTTTTTGAAAATATCACGTTACACAAAAGGTGCATGGCAGATGATCGGTCTGGTCAGAGCTCATTTTTAATGTCCCCTTCTTCTGACATTGGTGGAGGGGCAAGGAATGCTAGCTGACATCCAGTTCGCCCAAGTTTGTCAAGGATCGACTGAGATTCATTTCGGCACTCAACTTTCGCGCTTCCACCATCAATTGCCAGGTATTCCAACGCTTCAAATGTGGGAGTGTAAACCTTTGGGAAGGGCTGCCCGTACTGCCAGCACTAAGTCGATACAGAGAGACCCGTAGGGACACCACACCATTCACGGCTGAAAAGTTACCAACTTGTGTTACCCAATATTGGACGAATCTGAAACTACTGGGCTGCATCGGGTGCACTTTCCTTGCAAAGTTGAGTGATGTGAGCTGCACGTGGTAGAAACGTTGCATATAGGCATTCCTCCCTGATGAGAGTTTTGCCACCAAATGTCTTTGAAGGGTGGAGGGATTTTATTTAGGGATAGTACGAGGTGTATACTCGTAATTATGTAGTTTATTGTGACAGGCATCATTTATATACCATAAAACATAGTTCAAGGATCATTTATACCCATAAACAGCTTAGTTCAAAGCACTCATTTATACCCAAAGTATTCGCAAAGAACTCTTCTTGCTCGTGTGAAAGGCTAGTGTTCGGACCTCCGTCGCGGACAGGTAGAATCATTGCATTTTTAAAATCAATAGGACGTCGATCGAGGTATGTTAAGCGCTGTAGTAAGCAAGGAGAAGCTGCATTTCCAACATAACCCCTTCATCAGAGCAAAGAAACACAAAACCATTAACCTGCCTAATTTGCTCTGATGAAGGGATTAATGCATGAAACGTCAGTTTCTCCTTGCTTCCTTATGGTGGTTGGCGTACTTCTAATCAACGCCATATTTGATTTCATCATTATTTCGACCTCACAGCATGGGAGCTGAAGCTGTGTTGAAAGAGGAATTTGATCCAAAAATAAAAAGACCCGATGTTCTTTTATTACCCACACACCTCCCATTCGTTTCTCGAAAGGACACTATAAGGCTTGTTGGCTATGTCTGATGATCTAACAATGCTATTCGATAGATTCCGGTATATCTGAAAATTTTGGAAAGGGGATGGGCCTTGGAATAGTGGGGAATGAAAGGCAACCAGGCAGAGTCAGGTGAAATTGATGTTCAAAAAAGGTGGCTGGCTGATCGTCAGAGAATCGTGTGACAAAGAGGTTAGTGTTGGAGAGCAGAGAGCGCTTTCGAACTGTGCGAGAGTGACAAGAGTACAGCTCACCTGTCTGGGATGGTGCCCCTTTGTGCCTAATCCAAGTGCCTCTGTCGAATCACCACTCAACTGCAGCTGTTGAATGATCGAACATATTTAGAGCGTTCCCCAGAATGTTACAAGCTTTGGGATGGTGTTCTGACCTTGCAATGTTGTTATCATTCTGGACTCACATTACCAGCATCCACCTCTGGCATCGTTCAGATGGGGGCAAATGCCACACGTCACGAGAAGCATCACCTTGCTGCACCATAAATCATTTTTTCCTTCTCCTATCCACCATCTGAACAGCATTGTTAGTATGGTTAGTGGCTCCCAAGGCAAGTAGGCCTCCAAATTCCCAACAGTTATTTACCTCCACCACCGAAGGTGAGCGGAGGTTATGTTTTTCACCCCTGTCGTCTGTTTTGTTTCTGTTGAACAGGAATATCTCAAAAAGTGCTGGGTGGATTCAGGATGAAATTTATGCGTGAACAGGTTGGGTGTGGTAAGGACAAATTGATTCGATTTTAGTGAAGATCCACGATCCGGTTACTATAATTTTTAAGTGATTCTTTCACGATTGAGAGATAGGCCAAAAACTATATATAGCATGGGATATTTCAAAAAGTTGTTGACAGATTCGGACGAAACATGGTGGACAGGTTGGGTGTTTGACGAGGAAGAAATGATTCAATTTGAAGTGAAGATCTGGATCCAGATGCGGAGAAATTAAGTGATTCTTTCACTTAATTTGAGAGAGGGCCAAAAAACGATATATAGCACGATATCGCAAAAAGTATGGACGAGTTGTTAGGTGACAAGAACAAGCCGATTAGATTTTGGTTCAGGTCCGGATACAGATCCGGTCTTTCAGTGGGATCAAAACGTAAACTGTTTCAGCCTGGTGGAGCATATGCATTCTACCGTGTTGCCGTCTAGTTCAAATTTGAAGTATCCACTGCTCAGAGGTTCCAACAATACTGAGTGCCCCCTTCGGGAGGCATGCAGCTTTTCCATCACCCCACAGACCATCCACAACACCTGCACAAGTAACAATGCATTTCCCTTGCTTCTTCGTCCCCAAAACTTCCCATTTTGACCCCATCCGCACCAAGTTTCCTACACTCACTAACTTCACTTCTTTTGTCTCCCAACAGCATTCCCAATACTATTGCCTTTGCTGGCATTTTTTTTATCACCATCATCATAAAACCTATTTAAAAACACTTTCCCCCCCTTTTTTTTGCCAACTAGCTACCGAATTAAGGGTCACTTTAGACAAGTGCTCCTATCTTCAAAGCCTTGTTGTTGGCTTCAACGGTTAAGGGGCAGGCTTGAGAATCTTAGGACGAGTTTGAAACCCTTGTTTTTGATGTTGAAATAACACCAGGTCGGTTGACTGCAGCCCGTCATCCTTCTAAGGTCGGCAAAAATGGGGTACCAGCTTATGGTGACAGAGGCATTGCATCGAGTCACAGCTTGTGCCCCAGAAAATGATCAAGCCAAGCAGCCACATGCTGCATCTTGAATAATAAAAAAAATTTTTAAGTCTCCATCTCCAACTGTGACCTCCTAAACCTTTTTAAGTTAAAACCAAACAATATCTCCTAAACTTTAAGTCTTCCATCTGTTTCCCAACTGTGACAAGCATTCTTCTCTCCATTCTCTTAATTCACCTTTATTCCATCCCTCAAGAAATGTCTTAATCGCATTTCTGACCTAAAAAAAATTTAAAAACCCCAGTTTGCTATGAGTGTTCGATTTCCATCAACATTATTTTCTTTCCAACTTCAGTGCCAACTCACCATCTTCACCCCTCACTTCAAAGCAATCGCACACTCTTCTCCCTCCAAGCTTTCCCTCTCAACTTCCGCAAAAACTCCACCCTCACCTTTCTCCTCAAACTCTCCCCACTCACCCTCTCCCACCATTTCACCCCCCTCCATCACCCTTCTCAAAAGTTCCCCCCCCCCCTCACATCCCCAAAGCTGCCTTCTTCCCCTGCGCTCTCACCTCCATCTCATCACTCTTCCTCCTCAAATCCTCAACTGCCTCTGCCCCCTACTCCTGTTCCCCCCCCCCCTTTCCCCAGCACCACGAGCCTTTCTCCTCCTCATCCGGGCCCCCCCGAGCTATTCTGCCAATCCCCCCGCACTCTTTCAACAACTCTCCTTACCTCCCCCCCGTCCTCCCTCCTGTCCTTACCCTCCCCCCTCCACCTCCCTCTTCATTAACAGGTGTGACACCTCAAATATCCGGGCTTTCACTCAAACCTTACAGATCTTTCCCATACAGGCTGCACGGACAAACCAAACACACAATCTGCCCCTAAAGAAACTTTCACTCCTCAAGACGCAAATTAATCGCAAGCAAATAGAGGACTTAATCAGGCCACTGAAGAAAAAAGCAGACAAAAGAGCAGATGCTTATCACTACGCACTTTAGCAATTAAAACACGAGGCAAGTGGTACCCAGACAGATCATTTCAGGTCTGGGGAGGAGGAAATTCCAGTCTCGCTCACCAAATAGAAGTCGTCGTACGTCAAATATATAAAACGTCCTAGATGTCAGGTGAGCGTTGCCTTGTCCGTTCGTTGCCAGGTTGACCCTGCCTTGTCCGTGCAACCCACTCGCAAATAGGCTTGAACTCCAATCGACGTCACAGTCGTCACCCCCAGGAACCAGGGACGCCAAGAATCAGGTACGCAAGAGCAGGTCTCAACAGAACCAGGCATTAACGGTACCGGCGTCCCCAACAATATCAGAACAGGAGCCACACCAAACGGACAGCTCTGAGACCTGTTGAGAAACTGCTGTAAGGCTGCAAGGGCGTCCACCAACTGTCACAAACTCAACCTGTCGCCAGCACACCAACCGCTCTGACTGGAACTGGACGAGCGAAAATAGCCGTCGCCCAGCTGTCACCAACTGACACAAACTGTCGTAAAAACTCTTCAAAGCTGTCAGAACTGCAACCAGCTATTCGCCAACAGACTGACCAAAAGATGGTCCACTCGTTCCTTTATTATTGGTGGGCTCGTCTGAGTGGAGCCTCAAAGCAGACTTCCAGCCAAATCCACCTTGCCTATTGGCGCATTCATTGCACGTACAACCCGCCTGTCCCACGATCATTCGTGGCCCTACGATGCCATTGTTTGTGTGCTGGACGAAAGGCAAAAGCAGCCATTTGCCAGAATTACCGAGCGACAACGTGAAGCGCTCATAAACGTGTCAAACAACAATTATCACACTCAATGTTCAGCCCCGATACGAAAAAAAGAGCCAGTTAGCGTTCATAGAGCTGCTGAACGGGTGTTCAAACGTTTTGATGGAAAAAAAGGCGGGTTTCAATGTCGATGGGAAAGAGGTTGGGCTGCGAACGTCGATGGAAAGAGGGTAAGCGCAGCCTCCGTTGGGCTAACGGCTTATCCATGTGCTATGAATGTGTCTGTCGTAAAAGAAAAAAGGCCATCCCATAAGGAAAGGCGAATCTATTCTTTACCCTTCTCAACGCATTCAAAGTTAGGCCCTGTCACACCTTGACGTTTAGCCAGCAATGGCAACGTATAAAAATTGAATCTAAAACGTTGACGTAACGCTGAAATTTTGATGGTTTTTTTGAGTTTTTGGCGTATTCAAAACGTGTCTGGTCGTTTGCATAACATAATTAGTAACGGGCACAGAACGTTTCGTTGTGTTAACATAACTTTACCAAACCGAAATGCTTACCTTGTGATCGGCGTTCAAAACCTAAGACAAGCAAGGTTCAAACTTACTTGCGCGCTATACGCCGTATCGCGGCGAACTACGTGGCGTAGCCTGTTAGACTTGCCGGACGCCGATTGGAAATCAAAACTGCCCGAGATTTTGAATGGGTCCAACATTGCAGTCACACCTTGGACGATTTTGCCAGCGTATGCCATCTTATGAAAAATGGGTTTACAACGCTAAGGGCACAACGTCAAATACGCTATAGGAAGTTTGAGTATACGTTAAGATTATGCTCGAAATCATTAAGTACGCCTGGCTATTACCATAGTCCGTTCGCATACGTCGTGAAATTTCAAGCATTCTTTGAAAATTTTAAGACGTACTCGACGTTAAGGCTCACACGTTTCGCATGCGTTCATCCTGTTCTTGCACGTTCCGCCGATCGTTTAAACACGGCGAACACACTGTACTTGTAGGTTAGTCATAAGTCGAAGCACGTCAAGGTAATTGGCAACCATAACTTTGAAACCCAAATTTATAAACCGTTGAGTAAACGTGCTTTGAACAAATGAAGTAAACGTCCAGCTTAGCCTATGTTTAACGTTTGCTTGCGAAATATGGTAAACGTTGCATTGAAAAACTATGTATAACTGGGCCTTGAATCAATGGCTACCGTTGCTATGAACGTAATGAGTTAAACCGTGCAGTTTAACCTATGTGTAGCATGTTTTTCGATATGATTTTGGGATTTGAACCTAAGTAAACGTGCATCTAACCATGGAATAAACATTGCTATGAACCTATTTGTAACGTATGATAACGCACATTGTCGCTATGTTTAGAAACGACATTAAATTGACGTCTTCCGGACAACCACAGAACTTACTGAAAGTGTTTCTAACTTACATTTCTACCGTGTACTGACTATTGGCAGCGTTTAGGGGAATGCCGTACATTACAAACGGCTTCACAAGAGGAACCCATCATGTTCCAGACTCCATGTTGATAGATTCAATGCCAGTAGTATCAGTAGTAAGTAATACTATTAGCAGTAGTTTGGTAGTGCGTTGACATAGTATAGTAGTAGTAGTTGTAGTAGTAGCATTGGTAGGTAGTAAATGTCACTACATCAGTAGTAGTAGTGTAGGTCTAGTCAGTAGTAGTAGTAGTATGTCTATTGTCATAGTTTAGTAGTAGTAGTAGTATTCTATGTCACAGTAGTAGTAGTAGTAGTTGTAGTAGTAGTATTGGAGTAGTAAGTAGGTCCATGTCAGTAGTAGTAGCCGTTGAGCGTGATGGCGGAGGGTTGGGTGAGATGGATTCCTCTATCGTCCCACGAATAGGAGACTACTTTGCACCATTGTTCCGCATGTGCTTTTCGGCTAATTTTATTTCCTCATTCCACGATGAAATATTTCTTTGCTTTTACTTTTTAAAGTATTAAAAACGACTTTGACAAAATGCATAATTACTAGGAATGAACACAGAACGCTCGAGAACTTTATACCATAAGTTATACCAACGATTGTTTATCGTGTTTTAGGCGCCACAACCTATGCCCCAACGATAGTCAGCGTATGCATAGCGTAATAATTCCCCAAGCACGTTATTCAATAGGTTATAAATTAAGTCACGGTACCCTAAACATTACTTCTGATGTGTTTCGACGCTATTGAGGAACGTTCAAGTTAGCCGTGATTGCGAATCAGTGGAAACAACGTTGTTGTAGCGTGCTTACAAAACGTTACTATAGGTTAGAAAATAAGTTTCGGGACAGCGAATGTTACCTTTGTGGTTTTCGACTTATGAGAACATACCATTACGTGTCCCTTGTCAACGATCGCATAACGTGCCTAAACCTTATGGCCGCGTAAGCCGAACGTGTGAGCCAAACGCCGAGTACGTTGTAAAATTTTTAAGCATTGAAAAGAGAGAAACAAGCACAAAAGTCAACGATAAAGGCCACAGCGTACAAACGACTTATGGCCAGTGTTTTTCAGGGTATTCCTTAAACGTATAAAACAAACTTAACCAATAAACGTATTCACGTTGTGCCAGCGTTATCGCGCAATTATGTAAACAAAAACGGGCATACGTTCGCTTAAATCGTCAAGGTGTGGACCAGCCCCTTTGAATCCCAACCAGGCACATAGGATGTGTCTATCCTGGACATGGCATTTTCAGCAACATCTGTCTGAGGACCTAAATGTTTGTATGCATTAGTCGGATTCCGATTTCTGAAAATCCGCAACATTTATGCAACCGAAGTATTGATGGAGGTGGACTGAGCAGGTAAGCGAGATTGTTAACGGATATTTTCAATGCATTCCCTGCGGAGTTCAGGAGGACAAGTACTGGAGGATTGGAGAGAAGCAATGTAAACCGATTATTTTGAAGAAAAGGATCCAGAGATAGAATTGCAAACTATGGACCTGGTTTGACTTTCAGTTTTGTGGGAGGGTGTTTGCGGAACATTAAATTAAGTACCAGCTGAGGAACCATTTAAAATAAATACAAAACTATTAAGGTGTCAGCATGGGTACCAAAGTTATTCCTGTTTAACAAATCTTTTAGAGTTCTCATAAGAGTGCCAGTGTTGATTGGCGATGAATGGAAGGAAAGGCAGTGGACATAGTATATCTGACTTTTAAGAAGGCATTTGATAAGGTACCCACATTGTAGGTGTGAGCCAAAGTGAGGTTGTGGAGTGGCCCTGATCAGGTAGCTAATTGGATTTGCAAACGCTTTGTGGTAGGAAGCAAGGAGTGGCTCGTGGAGTGCGAGATTGTAAGTAGTGGGTACCTCAGGATCATTTACTTTCACCATTACTATTCATGATTTAATCAACGATTTGGTAATGAGTGTCAAAAATAAGCTTTCCAAATTTGCAGATGACACAAAGCTTGGAGGTGAGATGGATAACAGAGGGGGTGGTGATCAGATTCAGGAAAGTATTGATACTTGCACAGATTGGGCGAAAGATTGGCAGATGGAATTTAACCTGAACAAGTGTAAGGTGTTGGTGATGGGGAAGAACAATGAAAATAGAGATTACAGGATACAAGGGGTAATTTTGGAGCATGTCACACAGGAGAAGGATCTGGGGGTGGAAATAGATATGAGAGGTAAGCAGGTAGCACAGTGCCAGGCAGCGATAGGTAAAGCAAAGAGGGTTTTGGGTTGTATTCAGAGGGGGATCATTTATAAATCAAAAGAGGTGGTGTTAACGTTGTACAGGAATTTAGTGAAGCCACATCTAGAATATCGTCTGCAGTTCTGGTCACCACAATTCCGGAAGGACATAGATGCCATCGGGAGGGTTCAGTGCAGGGCGACTAGATTGATTCCGGGCCTAGCTAGACTCAGGTATGAGGAACGGCTGAAGGAGACAGGGCTTTATTCACTAGAAAGGAGGCGGTTGCGAGGAGATATGATGTAGATGTTTTAGGTAATGAAAGGTGGAGACAAAATAAGTGGAGATGAATTATTTAACAGAGTAGACAGTGAGAGGACCAGGGGCCATAGCTTGAGGGGAGTTAAGATGTTGGCAAGACAGGGGACTTTCACTCAGAGGGTAGTTAATGCATGGAATGGCCTCCCTGGAAAGGTAGTGGCAGCAGAAAAAGTAGATAAGTTTAAATTGGAAATAGATAGGTACCTGGAAGTTATGGAGATAGAGGGGTATTGGGATGTTGATTGGACTTTTAGGTCGTTTGAGCATTGATGGGTGATTGTGT
>CM068958.1:88896905-88914602 GCA_035128595.1 Eptatretus atami | reverse complement strand
CACTATTCTAATTTTACTTCAATTCATCACTAATTATCGATCTCGTCTTCCTGCTGGCCATATCACCTCTTCCAGGAAGACCATCCGTGCCATCATAACCTACTCTTTGCAGCTAAAAGTCCACCTGCCTTGCATGCCGTCTAAACTCTCCTCCTTCTTACACTCTCAGGACCCAGTGAGACCCTGGTCGTATCCTACCACTGTCCACATCTGTTGAATAACTCTCATCTGCAACGTATCTTTCATCTCTGTACCTTTCCATTATCTCGATAAACATCTCAAATACAAATCTCCTCCGTAACCAGCTCCTCTTTCTCGTGATTATAAAGCCTTGTCTCCCTTCAGCCGGTCCTCTCATACGCTGAGTCGAGCTTTTAGGCCTGGAATCGAGTCTGCCGCTCAGCCCTGCCGCACTGAACACTCTCACATGGCAATCTTCACTGTCCTTCCGGTAACTCTCGGCGTGATCCAGAACTGCCACACAAATATTCTAACGTGAGCCCATCACTACAATATCTGCTACAATCTTAACACAACCTCTTTCTTGATTTACTAAATATCCCTCACAATACACTAACAAACCAAATATTGCATTCACATATATTGCTGCCCGCTTTAGCTCCATATCCTATTCCACCCCCAGATCCTTTCCTGTGTGACTGCTACTTAAATTACCCCTTTAGCCATTCTGTAATCTCCTATTTTCATTGGTTCCATCTTTCCATCCCAATCCAACCTCTACCCAACATTCAGTTAAATATCATCTGCTAACCTCTTAGGCCAATCTAATGCAAGTATCATCACCTTTCACTGAATTACCCTGGCATACATCCACACCTCCTCTGACTGTCACCTCACCCTCCAAGCCTATAGTGAGCACATCCATCGCACAATGAGGAAACTTACTCTTAATAACCCATCTAATCCAAACTCCATGATGGAAATACAATAACATATTCATGTACCGAGTATTCCTACCGATACCATAAGGCCACCCCCACTACACCGAACCACTCTCCAGCCAAAGACCCTCTCCATCTCACAGCCACTTTTGCCTACTTCCTACCCACTAACAGTTCTGCAATTCAATTAGCTGAGCGTCACGAGCCACTCCATCAAAGCCCTCACCTTGGCCAAACAAACTCCGAGTGTATGGGTACCTCCCCACCCAACCTATTCAAATGTCCTTCCAAAGTCTAGATACTACTATGTCACTGCCCTTTCCCTCATCCACCACAGACAGTTTTCATAAGAACTCCTCAAAATATTTTGTCAATGCAGTCCCCTAGGATACACGCTTGCCCACACTACCGCTACCGAAGCGCAGCGCCCAAATAACCCATAAACCTACCTTGCGCTAACCACCATGACTGCACTCCTTTAATTAGTTTCATTACTCTTACTATATACAATGGAATCCTCAATAGTCGGCCTCTCACGTTAATGTCTCCAACACAATCCCCACAACTGAAGTCAAACTCAACCAGCGTCCATTAGTTTCCCAATTTCTCTTCTCATGTATCCTTCTATACAATAATGCGTCAGTACTATACAATTGCTACTCTCCAATCCTCGGTACCCTATCCTGACATTCAGGCACACTATGAAACAATCGGTATTAATATCTCACCTTACCCTGCTGTCAGCCACCTTCCCACAATGCCCTCTCAGGTGCTGATTATCTATGCCTTATCTTCTCTTCCTCGATTCTCGCTGTCTTCCTTATCTTCTCCACTCTAAACCCTGGCATTCTCCCTGTAGAAAGCCACTTTATCACCTTCCTAAGACTAAATACTCCTTGAATATTGCAATATCTCCCACTTGAACTTTCTTGTTTGAACGTTGCAAAACATCAAAACTCACGCTGTTTAATACAAGCTTGCATCCTCACCTTCACACAACATCCACTACTGCCCAGTGCGTATTCCTCAATCGGGCCACACCACTGTGTCCGAACCTGTTTCTTCTTCCCTTGATAATCGACTTAAAGAAAGCCACACCTGTACTCATATCGGTTCCTAATATTCCTCATAGCCAGTGTCTTCTACTACTCTCTTTGGCTTATTGCCGAAGTTATTTTTCTTAACCCTGGCCTCTGTTCTACCATCCGATAATTAATTAAAATTAACCCCAGCATCCTCGTTAATTTCTAATCATTGAATGAAGCCTTCTAGTTCTCCTTATATACCGCTGCCCTATCTCAAACTACTCAACACACCTGTTCTCTTTCTGCTCCTTTAGTCTTTACACACGATCGAAACTGGAAAAGTCGCTACGACTCTGCCACTCTAACAACGTCTTAGATCCCTTGAACCGTTTCCCAATTTCTCTCGATGCCTAATCTGTCCTGCTTGTGTATCAGTCTCCAGATACTACATCACCCCAATTCTTCCTCCCTATGCTCACACGTTTGCCTTCCTCGGAACATCTACAATAATCCTCTACTCCCACTATCCTGCAACTCTACCCCTTAAAAATAATCTTCACGCACCAATGATCTATGGCACTTGCTTCTAAATGCTCCAGCTATACCTCCACCTCCTCCACCCATATGGCGATCGCTTAGTTTACAAGGAGGTCCTTTAACCACCTGCACTCCCTCCTGGATGGGCTCGATCTACAAACTGGCAGTTAAAAAGCAATCCTGACATCTAAACAACAAGAAATTCCTCAATTCTGCCTCAGACCCTTTTCCTGTTCAACTTGGGACCTCAATCATTCGCCTGGCAAGTTTAAACAATCCCCCCATACATGTAACACTCTACTCTCTCTTCACACCACCACTGCCCTTTTCAAATATCTTCAAACTGCTACTCCCTCCTTCCTCTTCCTTTCAGTCACACCGAGAGCCCCACTATTACAAAGCACCGATCCCACCAGTATCTTTGCTTGTTCTTAACAATCTACCTAAATCTCACCTATACCAAAATCCTCCACATTATTTCCCTCCTTACATCGTCACCCCTTCCATCTTCTCATGCAAATGCTTGTCCTCTTACCCACATGCTACTCCTCTCCTCCATCATCCCCATTCACAACCATACACCTGTAGCCATTCTAATCTCCTGTTCCTTGCACTTATACTCTCCTCTCTAAAACCAATGTCCTCCACTCACTGCAACTACTATTCTACTCCTCGGCTATCTACTTGGCTTCAACTCTTCACATCTTCTTCATTCTAATATTATCGCCTACCAGTTCTTGGTTATGTTTAACTTGCTTCCCTTTCCTGCACAAGTTCCTTTTTCTTGCGCTGGCATTTACTCATCACAATTACACCAATCCTTCCCTTCCTACACTAGCATTCACCACCCTCTCTGCCCAAACAAGCCTGAAATGCTCTATCCTCACTATTCCCACTGCCAAACACTTGCTGCCCCTCTTCTATTTGACCATACGCCATCCATTCGGAAATCACTCCTTTACTGCCCGAACATTCCCATCCTGCTTCTAAATGTACCAAACTTACCTCCCTGCACCCTCTCTTCCAGCCATTGGTTACACTATTGCCTCTGCATCAATTCATATTGCTTCCTCATCTTGGAAGAACCCAGAATAACATCGACTCACAACCCCGTTTATGTTTTCAAGCCGCCTTACCCAATATATGTACTCTATCTTTTTCAAAAACCTCTGACTTCATAAATTAATCCCCTTCATCAATCACACCCGGCTGTACTCACAACCCACTAGTACCAACCTTCTCCCTGCCATTGACCCAGTATCAATATATTACCCTCCTTCAATTGTCCCTACTCACTTGCATCCTTCAAACACTAGACACATTCCTATCGTCACAGATCCTTCCTGCAGACATGAACGACGAATACTTTATCGAGCTCATCACCCTACAAACCTCACTATACCTTCATGCGACCAAATTTCTATTCCTCGCACCTCCACCACGGTGCGGCATGCACAACAGCCCACCCCCCCCACCTTCGCCGCAGCCTGCCCCCGCCGCCGGCGCCTGCCCCCGCCGCACCATCGCCAGCGCCCGCCCCCGCCGCAACCGTTGCCAGCCTAGCCCCCCCCCCCGTCTACTCCACAACCCGTATAACCACTATTATTACCAAATTTCTCACACTCTTGCACTCCTGTCAAATTACTTAGATGCGTTCCTTCACCCCCAGATCACTTCCTCAATGAACATTCACCTCAACTCTACAACAGGAAACCACCTCTCTTCCCTATTTGACGTAGCGCTCCACAGCTGCAGCACTATACATTTTATGAACTCCTCCTTCCTTTCTTCTCCGGATCTCTATTCATATACCCCTCTTTTTTATCCCATACTCTGAACGCCCCAACGTGTCAAACGCCCTCAAAGCTAACAGGCCTCCCCCTGCTCTCATTCCATATAAACTAACACCAAATAGCTCACTAAAACTGCTTCATGACACAAACACAGCTTTATAAATACGTCCACAGCCCTTGACACATAACAAAGACATAAAAGATAGCAAAAACAACACACAAATCACTTGGTTTGTTCTGGCCTGCTTACCCTCTTGCGAACCTACAGAAACAGCTGATTTCCAACCGTTGTGGATTTCCAAGTCAATCAGATGAAAATCGACGATTTATGATCCTATGAGCTGACACTTCTTAGACAAATTATTAATTACTCTCTCTCTCTGATTCTCAAATACAACTCTTTGTTGAAATTCTGATGACAAAAGCTCAAATGGTAAAAAAAAGTATCCCAGACAGACACCAGACAAAGAACAGTGGGTAACAAAGATTCAGAAAAGGACACTGAAAGCTGTTCATTCACTTCGAACGCTGGATTCTCCAGAAGCAAAAGACTGGTCGGGTGAAAGCTCTTCAGCTCCAATGACTGCTTCCCTTAAAGAATGAATCCCCCCCTTTTGGTGGCAATGAGAATACACCAAACCCCTACAATTACTGACACGAAGCTCAAAGTATGCCTATGAATGGTTCGCCTTGAAGCTGAAATTATCCAGTTCTTGGAGGACAACCACTTTAAAAATGCCATGAGCGGCATTTTGAGTCGGATGTGCCATATTGATCTCCCCAACTTGAATGCGTGCTATGTAGAACAGCACCACCTGGCCTGTCGATTTACTTCACCACCAAAACACGTAGCGATACGATAAATCAGCAACAAAACCTTCAAGCACTCAATAAACATCATTAATCTGGCGAATATCTGCTGGCATGCATGAACATAGGCGTTGAAATAACGTATTATTACTTGTAGCCTGCCAGGTTTCGACGCAGTCTTTTGCCCCGTCCACAGAAATGAAAACAAAAACAGATCAAATCCCATTACTGCTAAGGAACACGACCGATGCTTTAGGTTCCATGCTCTCTATTGAGATCAGGTTGAGAACTAGTCTGCGATCATATGAAAAGCCTAAATGCAATGAACGGATGTTACATATCACGTACACAATCCAAGTTACAGCATGCGTTGTATATGAGCAAACATAATTCCATCACAAAATAGCTAGTTATTATCAACCCAATTGACTCGATAATGTCATAAGGAATCCAATATTCCTGCAATATGAACGACAAGTTAAGTTTTCTTAAAAAAAATCATGCATACACAGATCCAAGTACCAAGATGTTTTATACCAACGCAAGCATGACTAATCATAGTTGAATAATGTTCATTAGAATACGATTTTGGCATATGCTAAACTGATTGCGACGGATTTTCAATATCATCGTACACCAACAAGTCCATGCAGTGATCGTCGGATCAGAGCTCATTTATAATATTCCCTTCCTGAACATCTTGGCCAGGACAAGAATGTCAGCTAACCAATCCAGTTCGCCCAAGTTTTCAAGATCACTAGATTCATATCGCACTCAAATTTCGGTTCCCACATCACAATGCCAGAATATCCACACGGCTTCAAATGGGAGTGTAACTTTGGAAGCTGCCCAACTTCCACACATAAGTCAATACAGACGAACCGATAAGGACACACCATTACGTGAACAGTGTTACAACTATGTGATATCAACTATTGACGAAATTGAAGACTAAGGCTGCCATTCTGGGTGGCCTTTTCCTTGCAAAGTTGAGTGAGTGTGACGATGAGTAGAAACCGTCTGATATAGGCCATTCCTCCCCTGTATTCGAGAGCTTGCACCAATGCTTTAGGGGCAGAAGGGATTATAGGAGTACCCAGGAATGCTATACTCTAATAATTATAGTTTATGATGCACGCTCGATTTCTATACCACAATAATAAGCTATCAAGGCATTCACACTTTTCTACTCAACTAAACCAGTAGTATCAAGATCACTTATTAACCCAAATGATCCACAGAACCTCTCTTCTTTGTGTGTTAAGGTAGTGGCCTCCGTCGCCGGGACAGGTACGCATCATTGCATTAATCCAATAGGACGCCGATCGATGTATGTTAAGCGCTGTATTAAGACAAGGAAAGCTACATTTCCACACATTAACTTCATCGCACAGACACAAAACCATTTAATGACCTAATTTGCTCTGAATAAGCATTAATGCATGAAACGTCAGTTTCTCTCCCTTAGTTACCATGGGTCAGTTAGGCTCGTCTACCTTCTATCAACGCCATACTGATATTCTCATGCATATTTTCGACTCCACAGCATGGGAAAGCATACGTGTAGTCGAAGAGGAATTTGCATCCATAATAACACCCATGTTTTTTAATTACCAACACAGCTCCCCATTCGTTTCTTCGAATGATACACTATAAAGCTGTTTTGGCCTATGACTCTGATGATCTAACCAATCTATCGATATCTCGTCTAGTCTAAAATTTTATGGTAAAGGGGATGAGCTTGACTAGGGAATGAAGCGCAACTCAGACAGACGCATCAGTGCGGAAATTATAGTCAAAAAGTGCTGAACCTGATCCGTCAAGATCGTTTGTGGACAAATAGTATAGTGTGAGAGCAGAAGCGCTTCGAACTGTCCGAGATGACAAGATGTACAGCTCACCGTCTGGCATATGCCCTATGTGCCCTAGATCCAGCTCGTGCTTCTGTCCGTAATCACACACTCACCCTGCGACTGCATTGACTATGATCGACATCATTAGAGCGTTCCCAGAATGTACAAGCTTGGAATGGTTTCTGACCTTGCATAATGTTTGTATCATCCTGGACTCACATTACCAAGCATTCACCATTGCATCGTTTCAGAATGGGGGCAATATGCCACACTCACGAGGAAGCCATCACCTTGCTCCACCACATAACATCTATATTCTCTCTTCATCAATTAACACTGAGTATATGTTACTCTCCAAGTGCAAGTTGGGCCCAAATCCCACTAGTCATATTAACCTCCACCACAGTGACGGGCGGAAGGTTAGTTCACCCCTGTCTTATCTGTTTATTGCTTGTGACAGAAATATCTCAAAACAGTTGCTGGTAATTCAATGAAATCTTGCGCGAAAGCTTGGTGTACAGTGGTAAAGGACAAAATTATTCAGATTTTTGAAGCATCCACGATCGGCAGTACTAAATTTTTCAAGTGAACTTTCTTCACGATATGACAGAGATAGGGCAAAAACTTCATTAATAGCATCATTATTCTCAAAAGCTTTCGCTTGGACAGAATTCACGTACGAAACATGGTGACAGTTGGGTGGTTTGAGAGTAAGAATTTTATTCAATTTCGGTAAGATCTGGATCCCAAACTGCGAGATTAAATGATTCTTACTATGGACGAGAGGGCCAAAAAACGACATATAGCCGATATCTCAACAAATTGTGGCAGATATGTTAGTTGCAAGAACAAGCCGATTAATTTTCGTTCAGCCAATCAGCAGACTCGCTATTCCATGGGATACAAACCTAACTGTTTCGCCTAGGCTGGAATATGCATCTACGTCACCAGTCCTCATAGTTCAAATTCATGAGATACATCACTGAGCTCAACGGTCCAAAATATTCGCCCCTTCGGGAGCGACGTGCTTAGCTTATCATCACCCACATGCCATCACTAACACGCTGCACAGTAACATGCATTCCCTTGCCTCTTCGTCTCAAAACTTCCTTTTGACCCCTCATCCGCACCACAGTATCTACCTCAATCTAACTCACTCGTTTTGTCATCCAAAGGCAATCCCAATATTTATTGCCTTTGCTTGCACTTTTTTTACACCATCATCACATTATAAACTATAATAAACCACCTATTCACCCCCTTTATTTTTGTCCAACTAAGCTACCAATTAAGGGTTACTTAGACAAGTGCTGTCTTCCTTCAAAAGCTGATTGGATATTAACGTATGGCAGCATTGAATATTTATACAGTTAACCTTTGATGTTCGAAATACAACCAGGTCGGGTATGACATCGCCCGTAATCCCTTCGTAAGGTCGGCAAAATGGGAGGTAAGTTTACTCGTGACAGGACATGCACTCAGATCACAGCTGGGCCCCCGAAAATGATGCGCCAAGCCAGCCACCATGCTCGCATCTGCATAATAAAAAAAATTAAGTTCTCTCCTACTGTGACTCCTAAACTTTAAGCTTTAAACCTAAAACTAAATATCTACCCTCTTAGTCTTCCATCTGTCCCAACTATGCCAGCATTTTCTCTCCATTCTCTTAATTCACCTTTATTTCCATCCCCAAATGTCTTTAATCGCGATTCGACCTAAAAAAATTACCTCAAACCCCAGTTTGCGATAGTGTTTACCTCGATTTCCTCCATAACCATTATTTTTCCAACCTTCAGTGCCAAACTTCACATCTCATCACCCCTCACCTCATCAAAGCAATCTCACTTCATTACATCCCTCCAAGCTTCCCTCAATACCTTTCCGCCAACTCCACCCTCCATCTTCTCTCTCAACTTCCCCATCACCCTTCTCCCACACATTCACCCCCCTCGAATACCCTTCTCAAATTCCCCCTCCATCCCATGCCTTCTCCGAGCCCTGCTCACCTCCACTCACGCACTCTTCCTCCTCAAATTCTCACTGCCTCTCGCCCTCTCTCCTGTCCCCCCCACCCCTTTCCCCCAGCACCACACGCAACTTTTCCATCCTCCTATCCCGCCCCCTCCTTCCGAGCTATTCTGCAATCCCCCACTCTTTCAACATACTCTCCCTACTCCTCCCCCGTCCCTCCTTTTCCGCTACCCTCCCCTCCCTCCCTTCATAGCAGCAGTGCACCTCAAATTCCGGGCTTCACTCAAACCTTACAATCTTTCCATACAGGTGACCACTGAAAACAGACACACCAATCTCCTAACAGAAAACTTTCCTCCCTACAAGACGGCAATAATCGCAAGCAATAGAGAACGACTTAATCAGGCACTCTGATAGAAAAGGAGACTAAAAGCAGATGCTTATCACTACGCTTACTTAGCAATTAACACGAGCAAGGTACCCAGCAGATCAATTCGGCGTGGAGAGAAATCCAGTCTCGCCTCCACCAAATAGAAGTCGTTCGTAACGTCAAATCAAACACGTTCTGAACATGTGTGAGCGTGCTCTGGTCCGCATGCCATGCCTCTCCGTGCCCACCTCGCAAAATAGGCTTGAACTCCAAATAACCCGTCACGTCGTCACCCCAGGAAAACCAAGGAGACGCCAGAATCAGTACCCAAGAGCAGGTCTCCAAGCAGAACGCACATCTAACGTCGAGCGTCAAACCCACCGTCAGCAACCAGGAGCACAACAACGACCGCTCCCTGAGACACTCGGAGAAACTAAGGCTATGCAAAGGCCCTCACCATAACTATCACCCAATCCACACTTGCCAGACACAAACGCGTACTGACTGAACTGACGAGCTGAAATACCATCGCCCAGCTGTCACCCAATGACACAAACTGTCGTTAAAACTCTCAAAGCTGTCAGAACTTGCAACCAGCTATCGCCAACACGCTGACAAAACTGCGTCCACATCGTCCTTTTATTGGTGGTTGTCTGAGCTGAGCCCTCCAAGCAGACTATCAGCCAAATCCACCCGTTGCTATCTGGCCGCAACAATCTCTCACTTACATCCAATTGACACGTGATCAACCCGCCCAGTCCACGATCAATTCGTACAGCGACCGCTCTTACTCTCCCCTTACATGGCCATGCCCAGGGCTTAACATGATATGCGCATAGGAGCAGCCGTAATAACATGCAAGCTAGTAACGACTGACGCACTACCCCGCTAACTATCATACACATCCTACACTTCATTCACCCAATCACCAGACATAAACCGCAAAATCAGACACGCAGCTGAAGCAAGATCCGCTATCGAACCACTAAATACACGCGCCCATCGTCTCCTGGTTCACGACCAGACAACCCACATCCCGTTCCCTTATCACCTTCCCTGGCCAAATGTCAGGCGCAAATCCCATACGATCAAAAAATCAGCCACAGCTCTGCGTCACGTTAGTATTCCATTAAGACGACTCAGCCTGTACTACTACAGCGATCTCGACCTAATTCAGAATGATAACGGTCCAAACGCACTGAATCTGAGTCGATCCAATACCCAGACCGTGTCGACATGCTACCCTGGCGTTCAACCACAGCCCATATCGAGAGCGTAACGTCTAGATGTGAGCATTAGGCCAGCGGGCGGGTTGTTCACTACGTCCACCGCCATATGGACAACACAAGCACTTGGACTTCCTCTAGGCTCCATCTTGCAGACCCCTTCCACACGCCTCTTATGCTAGGTCAGTATTGACTCCCCACTTGCGCCATCACTCCACTCTCCGTCGCTCGCATCGCACAGGTGGTCTCTCCCCCATAACTCGACGGCCTGTGCCGGCGGACTCAGACCCGACGTAGCCAGGCCAACGACCAAAGAGTGCTCAACGCGGCTGAACATACATGACCATTCTCTTCGATAGAGCGAAGCCGTCCACCACGTGTCGGGGTGAACGACGGCTTGGACGGGTGCCCAACCAGAGAACGCCAGCGGGCCGATCGTGGAACAGATGGGGGTGGTCAACTACCGACCCCGTCTGGCGTGGATATGTAGCGTGGGGCAATAAGGGTAGGGGCGTGGGTGCAGGGTGGACGGACTGCAGGCCCCGAGAGTTGGTGGTCCGAGCGATGCGTTCGACCCATCCGAGAGAAACCGAGATTAAGCAAGCCTTCCGTTGGGCTAACGCTATCTCACTGTGCTGAATGAATGAGTGTCTTCGTAATGAGAGATAAATCCCTAAAGACAAAGGGATCTATTCTTCTAACCCTTCTCACGCATCAAACGTTAGCCTGCTCACACTTGACCTTTAACGCCACCAATGCTGGCGTACTAAAGATTATCTATAAACCAGTTGACAGTACTGAACAATTTTACGATTGGTTTTATTTGAGTTTTCTGGCCCATCACTCAACAAAGCGCTGTTGTCGTTCTCTGCCATACATAGAACGGCACAGAACGTTCTCGTGTTGTATACTAACTACTTTACAACAGTAAATGCATTAACTTCGTAATCGGCGTTCAAAACCCTAAGACATACAGCATAGTTACAACTTCCTCATTGCGCGCTGTCTGCATCATACGTAATTCGCGCGAACTTACCGTGGCGCTAGACTGTTAAAACTTGATCCCGAGACCCGCGATTCGAACATCAACCTGCACGAGATTTTGAGTCGAAACCTATAGAGTCAAATTCAGCCCTCACCTGCACGACTTTTGACCACACGCCTGTTAATCCATTCCTTCATGAAACAACTGGAAGGTTATACAACTAGCCACCGTCAAAACGCGTATCAGCCGAAGTTAGCTATACTTAAGATCGTCACCTTGCTCGAAATCTCTTGACAGTACGCTGGATTTTACCTGCTTCGTTCATTTCACCCTATCCGTGAAATTTCAAGACCATGCTAATAATTTCTTTAAGCACTACTCGACGTAAGGCTTCCCCCACACGTCTGTCCGAGCATTGCGTTAGGCATTCGTTCATTCGCACGTTACCGACACTGATCCGTTAAATCACGCAAAAACACAAGTTGACTGTTCCCAAGTTAGTCATCAGCTCGAAGCACCTCAAGATAGATAGCGCAACATACTGAATACCCCAATTGCTACGAACCGTGACACTACACGTGCTCTTGAAAATATGGAGTACCAACGTCAGCTGCCTCTGTTCAACGTCGTCTGAAACGTAGTGAAAACGTTGCATTTTTGAACATGTATATAACATGGCTTGAACTCAATGGCTACCGTGCTGACTGAAGATAAGCAAGTATAACGTGCTTTAACTATCGAAGTACTGCATCGTTTTGAACCAAGTAATACGATCCATACCATTCGAATTAAACATGCTATAACCATTTCTGAACCGTATTGTTAACGCACTATGTACGCTATGTAGCACGATTACCATTACCGTTCTTCCGGACAAACCACAGAACTTACTGAAAGGCTTCCTTTCTAATATCACTCACGATTACGATCGCACTTCTGCCACGTCTGGAATTCGGTACATACAAGGCTCTAAAGAGAACCCAATCATTGTTCCCACGACTCCATGTTTGAGTTAGATGTCCTAATGGCCTCACTCAGTTCCAGTCACTGACACGATAACAACTGATTAGCCAGCCTACTGTGCTCCCCCGTGCGTTGACCCACATAATTCAACTCGTAGTAGTGAGTCTTGTAGTATACCGCATTGGTAGTAGTCTAGCAATGTCTATATAGCAGTATTGGCGTACTACGTCCTTCCATAGCTCGTCGTAGTAATGTCTCTATGCACGCAGTATCCATCAGTATTGTACCGTAGTCAATCTTTTATGTCTTCAAGTAAGTACCTTAGCATGTGTTTCACGTGCTTGTAGTTAGTTAGTAGCTAGTCCATGTCTCAGTATAGTATGTGAGCGGTGATGAGGGGGGATAGCTGCCACCATGGGTTGATGCATGGATCCTCTTATCCTCCACGATCAGGCAGCACTACTTGATCATATGCGATGTTTCTTTCAGGCTAATTTTCTTTCCTCATTCCACCGATGTAAATCTTTGTGTTACTTTTACACAGTATTAGAAACGACGTTGGCACGCAAATGATAATCTACTAGTAATGAACCAGAACGACTATCGAAGAACTTATAATAAAGTTTACCACGATTTTTGTTTTTAGGCACAGTCCATCAACCTATGCCAACGATAAGTCTATCCAGCGATGCATAGCCGTATAATCTCCAGCCACGGTTATTCATGTTAAATGAAGTCACGGTCACCCTCAAATCTTACCATTGAGTTGTTTGGTATGAGAACTTCAATTAGGCGTTCGTTGCGAAGTCGTGTAACTAACGTTTGTGTGTAAGCGTTGCTTACACAAATACCTCATAGTTAAACATAATGTTCTCGGGTACGCGAACTGTACTCTATGTGTTTCGACTTATGAGAACAACAATTTAACGTGTCGTCAACACTCATTAACGTGGTGCACAAACCTATGCGACGTAGCGGAACGTTCGAGCACAAACGCGTTACGTTGTAATTTTAAAGCCATTTTGAAAAAGAAGAACCAAGCACAAAAACAGTCCAACGATTACAAGCCAGCGTACAAACACTTATCCAGTGTTTCAGGCCTTTCCTAACATACAAAAACTTACAATAACTTATTCGACGTTGTGCCGATTCGGCAAAATTGATATAAAAAGCGCATAACGTTCGTTAATCTCAAGGTGTGACAGCCTTTAAGAATCCCACCAGACATGGGATGGTCTATCCGACATGCCTTTCATCAGGCACATTCTGTCTGAGGGGGATAATGTCTTGGTATGCATAGTCCGGATCCGATTCTGCAAATCCGCAACAGATATGCAACCGAAGAGTACTCTGATGGAGGTGGACCTGAGCAGTATTAAGAGATGTACGGCATATATTTCATGACTTCGAGCTAGCTCGGAGGATAAGTACTAGGAGGATTGGAGAGCAAGCAAACTGAACACCCATCTTATTTAAAAAGATCAGAGAAGATTGCGAAGAGCTTGACCTTGTTTGTTTGCTTCAGTGGGGAAGGTCGTTTGGACATTAATAGTACCACGAATGAGCGAACTTAATAAATACCAAACATAAAGTTAGTGCCGCATGGAGTTATACCTAAAGTTAGTTCCTGTCATTAACCAAATCTTTTAGGTCTCTATGAGGCAGTGTCTATGCTGAAATGAAGGAAGGCAGTGGACATAGTATATTGACTTTAAGAAGTCACTTGATAATCTGTACACACATTGGATGCTTGTAGCAAAGAGGCTTTGTGATGCTGATGAGGTACGCTAATGTGTTGCAAAAAGGTGGTAGGAAGCAAGATGGTGGTTTGGTGGCAGGATGTAAGTAGGGCCAGCGCGACCCAGGTACCTCAGGATCATACTCTGCACCATTTATATCCATAATTTACATCAACGATTGGTAATGAGAGGCAAATTGCTTCTCCATTTGCATAGATGAACAAAAGCTTGGAGGTGAGATGGGATAAACAGACGGGCGGTTGATCCAGACATTCAGGAAAGTATGATAAACACTTGCACAGATTGGCGAAATCCGAAACTTGCAATGGAAATTTAACCCTGAACAAGTGTAGATCATTTGCGGTGCATCGGAAGAAACAAATGAAAAAGTATTACAGGAATACCAAGGATAGATTTGGAGCATCGCACATCAGAGAAGATACTGGGGTGGAAATAGAATCTGAGGAGTAGAGTAGCACGTAGCACCTGTGCTAGGCAGCAGACTCAGGTAAAGGAAAGAGTTTGGGTTACTCGAGGCGATGTAATTTATTAAATCAAGAATACAGTGGTCCGCAGGTTAACGTACTGTACAGGAATTTTAGTGACAGCCACATCTGCTAAAATCGTCCTGATATGTTCTTCTGTCAGACGAATCCGGACATGCTCTTATCGTAACAAGACTATTAGAATGCCATCTGGGAGGGTTCCAGGCAGGCGCAATCTAGATTGATTCGGCCTAGCTAGATACGAACTGAGGAAACGGTTTATGGTTGAACACGGACTATATTTCACACCTTATCACAGACCTAAATGCGTACTCCGCGTTGTGGGATGAACATGATCCGTAATGTTTACGGTAATGACACAAGTGGAGACCAAAATAAGTGAGATGAATATATTAACAGAATCGTAGAACAGTGAACCAGGGGCCATAGCTTGAGGGACTGTTAAGATTCTTGCGAAGACAGAACTTCACTTCAGGAGTAATTGTTAAGCATGGAAATGGCACTCCTGTGAAACTACTATCGGCAGCGAAAGCAATAATCAAGTATATGGAAATACATACATACTGAAGTTGATGTGAGATCCAGAGGCGTTATTGATGTTATTGCGATATTAGCCTTGGACATATCATCGATGCTGATTGGTGTATGGATTATGGTGGGTAGCTTGTCGCAGAAGGGGGTGTGCGTGATGTGTATGTTTTTACCCACCGAGATGCCCCTCCTGAGGGTGAAAGAGAGGAAAAAAAAAATACATACCAAACTACAAACAAATAAAAAATTCATTTCAAACTCTTAAAAACATTTTTTCATTTCCTTCGCTTGAGTCTATGATCGTCAGATTTTACAGTAGTGGTGTGTGTTCGTCGGTGGCAGGCATCGCACTCCGTACTGGCTGAATGCCCGTCCACCCTGGCTCTGTCGATTCTAGCTTTTCACCTTACTGCCTTTCGCGGGTTGTGGCTCAAGTAATTAACAGGATCCCATCGCTAGCATGCCACGCAACAACAGTCAAATTCCACTCCAATGGACCTGACATAGAATGTGCCGAGTGCCATCTCTGAAATCTGCTCCTATAAGCTGCAACACACAGGAGATCAAAACAACAGGAGAGCAGGAGATTCTAACAGGGGTGCGGAGAGGAAAAAACCAGTATTGGGAAATCACGAGACCATGACGGATTATTCTGTAGGAAGAGTCATGGGCACAGTGATGGTACACAGGCGAACATCACAATGACGCAACAGACTTTCTAGGTCTTACCATTGACGGCTTCAGGAAGTAAGCAAGAATTTGAAGCAGGATGTGTGGTCTTGGTGATTTAATGCGGATACAAAGATCTATTATGGATGGGGAGAAGACTAAGTGGTCGGTGTGAACAGCTTTTAAGCTGAAGGAAGAAATGGGATTGAAAGAAGGTTGGAGCTTTTGTTCCAAAGCATTCGGAAAATAAAAGAGGAATAAGACGGCAAGGTGAGCAAGTTGGAAATCTTGATTTTGGCTAGTATTTACCAAGGGGTTCTGAACAGAGCCTCTCATAGCGCCATCGACAAATATGCAGGGGGGGAGGTAAGGCAGATATATTACAGACAGCACGGGGCCAAAGCGCAGAGAAACGATTAAAGACAGAAAGACCACCACTCTCCCGATGTCATGCGAGTGAGAGACTAAAAACATCCTCAGCCTCATACGACGGATACGAGTATTCTAAATCTTGTTACCACAGCTGAAGCACTAGAGAAAGTGAGACCCAGGATCACTCAGCCCAGAGGAACCCGAGCAGCGTACTCCATTCACGAGCCTGCGGGACGAAAATGCTTTGATATCTTATACAGAGTCAGGTGTGCCAAGGAAAAATTTGCATAAGAGGGAGTGCCTCAGTCAACTCAACTCGGCTGCGAAGTCATCTTGGAAATGTGCCCTCGGTCTTTCCCCAGGAACACATGGCACGATAGTGAGACCCAGAAGTTGAATGACATAAGACCTTTCTTGCAGCATGAAGATCTGTTAGACAAAGAGTAATCGGTGTGGCAGTGGAGGCGGGTTCAGACGTCCTTTTCGGACAACATGGGCAAAAAACCCTGTTTCTTGACAGCGAAAGTAATGTTCCCCTCTCGTTTCCATCCTCTCTCATAACAGAAGTAGTAGCAGGAAGGAAAATTTCTTCCTCCAAACATTCACTCACCCGAAAAAGCAGCCTGATTGTTTGTAAGAATTTTTCCTCCTCCAGCAGGTGCACACTGATAAACGCAATAGAGCTGCCAAGTACGAGTGCTAAGGACATAACGCAACACTTCTTAAAGTGAAAAAGTATAGCACTGTGGAAGAGAAGCATGTCCTGGCCTAAATAATGACAAGGACTTTGTTACAAAGAGCAAAATAAGGGCTAGACTTCATGAAAAGAACGAACAGAAACATCGTGTTCTTGTGTTGACATGAGTCATTCAATCATTATGTGCCCTTACTAATCCTGCTGAAGTCATTACAGAGTTCTTTGCCTCATGCCTCTTTCTTTACTGCATATAATAAGCAACAATGATAAAAGATGGTGAAAGGTAATACAAGTATGAAGGTGTGTGCGTGTGCGTGTGCATGTGCGTGTCATATCATTGAATATGCAATACAACAACTTAATAGCAAACTGATTAGACTTGCAGTCACTCTTGACCTGCATCTTATTCAAAAAAGGCAAAAACTAGCTGAGGATTGGCCATGTTGGTGTTCCCATCTGAAACCCTGGCTCATGATACCAGGTATAAAAAAAATGAGACGAGGTACAAATCACACACACCACATATTTGTCCATTGTTTACTAATGTCCATGCAATTCACATAAAAGCACACCGATGTCTACCAACGTCTTTGTTAGACAAAAGCAATGTAGGTGAAACATGTATACAAGCCCCACCATGAAATGTACAGTGCCTTAACAAAGTCTACACCCCCTTTCAAAATTGTCAGCTTTTGTTGCCTTATACTGTCATGGCCAAAAATATTGGCACCCTTGCACTTTTTTCAAA
>CM068958.1:88853800-88868709 GCA_035128595.1 Eptatretus atami | reverse complement strand
ACAGTTTCTGATACATGCTGACAAATTAGACATCTGGAATAATCTGTGTCAATCGGGATCTTTTCTCCCTTGTGTGTTCTGGTTCCATGATTTATTCAGTCTACTCCACCATGCCAGATAATCTGTGGAAGAAACAAATATGTACTATAGGTTGCAGTCTAGAATAATACAAGATATCTTTGTATCTCAAAAACATTACATGTACAGCCACTTGTAATAAGACAATTTATTCTAAAGCAAGAACAAGTATGCACATCTAAATAAGGACTGCTCCCTTGCACTAAGTGACCTGACATTCTAGAGAACTAGATGAATGTTGAGATTTACCATTTGTTTTATTAATCTCATTGACTGATATGTACTTAAATAAATTAGGATTTGGGGCATAGTTCATCTCAGGTTCACAAATATATATAACATGTATAACATGTCTTATTAGAAGTAGTACATTGGTCAAAAGTTGAGTTGGGGGATTTCCAAATTGATGATAGTTTCATTTGCCATTATATCGTTTCTTTACATGTTTTGATTGTATTTTATCATTATGAGTGCAGAAATATATAATCTGCGATATGAATGTAGCATTACTCGCCTTCTTCTGAAAATTGATCACCAAACAGTCATTTAAAGGTGGCTACAGTGATGACCTTCTGGTTATTTACCACCGGAGCAGTGCACTTCCTGTGCTACTTGCATGTCAACAAATAATTATTTAGTAGCATCATCAAATGACTAAAACAAAAATTTCATTTTTTACATATGTTATTAATATGCATCTTCGAAAAATAATGGGAGGGTTATATTGTATAAGGACGGTAAGTAGACTATTAAAATGCTTGTAATTCTGTTTCCATGTAAACAAAATCCTAATGTTTTTTGGCATTATTTAAATATGCATTCAGAATAGTTAATTAGCTGACATAATATTTTAGGCAGAAGTATTTTATATTAAATTAATTAATCTTATTATTTTAATGTAAAATGCTATTCCGCCTAAAACTTTTACATGCAACCAGGCTCTAATTGGTCCGTGGCAAGTGGGTTCTATATCTTAATTTTAAGGTATGGGTCAATGTGTAAGTGTGCCAAGTTTCATGCTTTTAACACAAAATGCACATACCACTGCCTTAGCCGCCCTACTATTATGGGTATTGTTTTGTTTAATTGATAACATGGTCACTTGCACATATATTATGCAACATTCCAATGTGGTTTACTGCATACTATAACAACATACGTACCTTTTCTGTGGAGATCTGCTTTAATGTTGTCGTCTGCTAGTATGCCAATTTGAAGAGAGGAGTATTCATTGTTTCAAAATGCATTTTGTAATATTTTTATTACTTTATTAAACAAGACAATGAAAATGTTATCTTAAATATCCAGCCTGATATTAGTTGTGTACATGATTTTAAATAAAATAAAATAATTTAATCATTGACATGTCAAATATTCTATGAATTTTCTTTAACTATGGGTATTTTTATTGAGAAAAAATAAAGTATTTTAAAAGATAAGGCCGTATTTATGTATATTTCCAAATTATTTATCTGAGGGTCACAGACATATGAGAAACTCAAAACTTCGCAATACCTTTTTAATATATGTGCTAAATCGTTTGGGTCAACATTGGAGGATAACAGATTTGACACTAGAAACAAGCCCCAATACATTGTATTGCACTCCCTAATAGTGTAAACCATGCAATGGTTTATAACAAACAAAAGCAATGAAACAATTTGAATAATACTCAACGTATAATGGAAGATTGAATACATGGTCAAAATATTGTCCTATCTTGAAAAAATGGTGGCCATCTTGAAAAAAATGGCGGCCATCTTGGAAAATTTTATGTCAAAAGTATAGTGGCAATTTTCAGGATGTTATGTTCTATTAATGTGCAAGTTTAGTACTATTTCCATTAAAATTACCCTAGCTTTATCATTCTGCATTTTTCATTTTTTCACGAGAGGCGAGTTTCGATTTGAGGTAGTAGTGGTAAAAAATGCAATTTTTTCCAAAATTTGCAATTCCTCGGGCAGAGCAGGCCTCTGGATTCTGTTTCCTAAGGTCTGAACTTGCAAAAAAAAGTGGCCTGCAAAGTATATCTTTCCGTGACAGGTAACTTCATTTTTAAGCCCTTTTTGACCTTGGATCCCAGACTATAAGCCAACATCAGGCTGTAATAAAAAAGGTGAAAAATAGATTTTAAATAGCCAGTCTCGAACAAAAAAAGAGGAAATATATTCTATAGGAGAAAAATATATTTTAAAAGGCAGTTTTTGAACAAAGAAAATAGGGAAAAAATACAAAGTATAAAAAATAGTGAAAAAATAGCAGCAAATCTGGTGTAAAAAAAACAAAGTAGGAAAAAATAGTGAAGAATAGCACTGCAACTGAAACAGGTCTAGAGTTTCAGGAATGACAGACTTGATGTGAGACAAGTCAAACGTTCAACCACTTTGGTGTAATATACAACGTATAGAAAAATAGTTTAAAAAATAGCAGCAAATCTGGTGTAAAACAACAAAGTGTGGGAAAAAGTAGTGAAAAATAGCACTGTAACCACCAAAATCTCCAAAATAGTAAAAAATAAATAAATAATAGGAAAGGAAACCTATCTTTTTGCTATTTTAGGAAAAAATAGTGTTTTTAAATAGCACTGACATAGCAAAAAATAGATTTAAAAACAGCCAAAAACTAGAACGGGCACTCAGTCGAGCGCATACCTTCGCCAACGCTACATTTTGCCCCCCCCCCCAGAAACCGTGATTGTGAGGGTATTTAATCCCATACCACATCTGCCATCTCATATTGTTATGATGGCTTAAAAACATTAAATTTCCTGCTGTTTGACACTGATTCACGTACATTGTACAATTTCTGTATGAACTCCCTGACCTTTTTGGGTGTCGGTGTCAAGTCAATCTGATGACAACTGGTCACATTATAGAAAATTATTTTCTGCATTAGCACACACGAGTTTCTGTTTTTCTAAATAGTTATTTATTGTGAACAAACAACATTCATTTCAGAAAGTATGACATCTGAAAGTACTAATTCAGCTGTGTGTACTATATGTAGAGCGTATGACATTAGCTAGTTGCACGATAGGGGTTGAAGTACTATCGATAAATAGAACTATAAGTTGTGAAATACGCCTCTCCTGGTGCAAAGTCCCATTTGTTGCATGGAGAGAACTATGTTTTTGCCTGCTAATCCGTTTTTATTACCTGCATCCTTACAACTGTAAAATGTGCATATCTTTATTTTTTAATATCTTCAAATTCGCACAGCAGCCGAAAGCATCATGCACATAAGAATGACACATTTGAAGCACACATCAGGTGATCGTGCTTTTTTTAGAATGGTTGACATCAGCTGGTTGTGGTTGCGCAATCCAAAAGTAATACGTCAGCTGGCTCCTAATTTATAAAAAGGAACATTTTTTGTTTAGTGTGCGTACGTGCCACTAAGGTATGCACATTTTGTAAGTTCAGTGCACCCCCCCCCCCCCCCCCAATGCTTTAACTCACAATAAAGTCACTGTCAAATATTACACATCACAGGATAGGATAGGGAATTGAATTCTAAACATTTTGAATCTACTTACATGCAAATTGTATAAGAAATGACCGCGTTCTGAAAATAAAGGTCGTTGACCCCCCTGACCTTTGACCCAAACCGCTAACAAAGGTAATGACGTCATTGTGTCATTATCGTATATCACAAGATTGGGCATTGAATTCACAACATTTGGCATTGGTTGCATGCAAATTGGATAAAAATCGACCGCACTTTGGCAAAATGACGATTTTGACCTTTCATGACCTCGCCTTGACCTTTGTACTCTTAATTTTGTAATTGGTATTAGAGTGTGGGAACAGAACAGTCAACATTTTGGTGTTGGTTTCATGCAAATCGGATAAGAATTGACCCTGTTATGACTAAAACCGCACATTTTGCAATGTCGTGACCCCCCGACCTTTGACTCCCAACCGCTAATAAGGGTTATTACGTCATTGTGTCATGTCACATATCACAAGATGGGCATTGAATTCTGAACATTTTGGCGTTAGTTGCATGCAAATTGGATACAAATTGACCGCGCTATGGTAAAAAGACGATTTTGACCTTTTCATGACCTTGACCTTGACCTTTGACCCGATCGCCCCAAAATGTAATCAAATGGTCCTCGGATTATAACCAATCATCCCACCAAATTTGCTGCGATCAGGTTCAATACTTTTGGAGTTATGCGAAAAACAAACAAACAAACACACATATTCACAAATAAATAAATACACAGCGATCAAAACATAACCATCGCAACAAAGTTTGCGAAGGTAAATAGGAGAAAAAAAGATTTTTGCTTACTGAAAATTGATTAGGGTAATGGCAGATGTCCTTTACAATTGATGTTTAGCCTATCAAAGGGCGATGTACCTTTTTTTTGGTTTACTCCGGTGTAGCCTTACACAATCTTGGTTTAAGTTTTGCACAGAACGGGTGCAGATGATGTAGGTTTTTGCAGCTGATAGCTGAACAACAGATTCGTGAAAAGGTGTCAGCAGCAGCATTTTCATTTCCGGGGCGATAAATGATGTCACAGCTTGATGTGCCACCTCATAATCTTGTCATTCTTAATTTTCCCAACTTGTTATGGAAAATTAATGCAACGGACCCTTGGTCAGTAACAAGCTGAAAGTGATTTCCTAGCAGGTAATGCCTCCATTTACATTGTGTTTCCACAATCGCGTACGCTTCCTTCTCTACTGCCGAATGCCTTTGTTCGCTTCCAGAAATATTTCTCGAGAAGAATGCATGCAACAGGCATTCCAGACTGATTGAGCATTGCGGCATTGGCATGATCGGAAATGTCAGTTCAAACTACGAAAGGAACAGTGTCGTCAATAGCCATTACAACAGATACAGATAATTCTTATTGCCATATGTCGTACACATGAATATCACAGTAGCGACGTTGGAATTCTTTGAATACGAATGCTCTCAAATAAAAATATAATTTGACAAAAGAGAAAAGCAAACATGTAAAAATCAAGATTCATGGTTTAAAAGTCAAACCACATTAAGATAAAAATCATTCCTGAAACGGTTGGTGGATGTTTTACTATTACGACACCGACGGCCAGAACGTAGTGGTTCAATCATGTTAAACGCAGGATGACTAGAATCTTTAACAATATTTGAGGCTTTGGCAAAACATTTGGACATGTAGATAACTTTGAGTGCAGGGAGGTCAACACCAATGATCCTTTGCATAACATGAACAACTCTTTCCAACAACTTGAGGTCGTTTGCAGTGACGTTGCCAAACCAAACAGTAATCGATCCCTGAAACGGTAAAACAACGGTAAAAGTTTACTGAAGTGTCACAATGCATAACAAATATTTTCAACTGTCCGAGGAAGTGCAGGTGCTGCTGGGCCTTTTTCACAATACTTCCAGTATTCAGAGTGCAGGATATATCAGATGAAATAAGGATGCCCAGGAATTTGAAAGAACTCACAGTCTCAACATCTAGACCATCGATGCTGATAGGGGCATGTGTAACACAAGACTTCCTAAAATCCACGATAACTTCCTTAGTTTTACTCACATTCAGTTCAAGATTATTCACCGAACACCACTCTATCAGGTTCTCAACCTCATCTCTGTACACCATTTCATCATCATCAGTGATCAGGCAAATTAAGGTCGTGTCATCCACAAATTTTACAAGGAAGTTGTTTTCTCGACCAGCAGCACAATCGTAAGTAAAAAGTGAATGCAGCAGAGGACTTAAAACATAGCCTTGAGGAGCCCCCGTGTTCAAGACAAGCGATGAGGACGTGCGGCTGCCAATTTTCACCACCTGTGGCTGCCAATTTTCACCACCTGTGGCCTGTCACTTAAAAAGTCTAAAATACAGTTACAAATAGAATGACACAGTCCAATAGCTCAAAGTTTCACAAATAATTCAGAGGGAATAATGGTATTAAAAGCAGAACTGTAATCAACAAAAAGCATCCTAGCGTAGGTATTACGCTTATCCAGATGTCGTAAAACGGTGTGGAGGGATAGTGAGACAGCATCATCAACAGAACGGTTTGACCGATAGGCAAACTGAAACAGGTCTAGAGTTTCAGGAATGACAGACTTGATGTGAGACAATGTCAAACGTTCAAAACATTTCATTATGACTGATGTTGGTGCAACTGGCCGGTAATCGTTGAGGCATATAGCCAGGGACCTTTTCGGTGTTGGTATGATGACAGATTTTTTTTTATAAACATAATGGAATGATACACAGCTTTAGTGGCAGATTAAAAATGTTATTGAGAACTGCAGATAGCTGATCTGCACAGTATCTCAGGGCACGAGACGGAATTCCATCAGGGCCAGCGGCTTTTCGAGCCTGCACCCAAGTGAAAGTCTTACGTCAGACTGGGATACTTCCAGTGGCATCCTCAGAATCAACATCACAAGTTAGGTATGGTTCAGTATTGACTTTGTCAAAATGAGCACATAAGTCATTCAGAGTGTCTGGCAATGGAGTTGGTGATATCGAATGACTTTTGAAAGTATCAAGGGGGGAAAAAACAGAATGTAGTAAATTGTAGAAAGAAGGTCTGTTAGGTCGAATTACAAAAAATTGATGATTAGCCTCTCAAAGGGCAATTACCACTAATATATGATGCCGTTTAGTCATAGCACACGGAAAAGCAAAAGGAAACTTCATAAACTCATCAACAACAGTTAATATGGAGTGATTGTCGCTGATGGCAAAAAAGGAATTTTTAATCCACCTCCAAAACCTTCATCTGCAGCTTGATGGAGTACTGCTCTCCCCTCTGGGCTGGTTCCCCTGCCTCACATCTTGTTTAGCTTGATGCCATGGAAACCAAAACCTTGAAAATAATTTCAGTCTCCTGCACTGAAGCTGAGTCTTTGGGCTCATCACTTTCAGAAAACAGACAGGTTGGTGACCTCTGTCTTTTACCGCCTCCTTTTTGGTCTTGCACTCTGTGCCCTTTCCATGCTCTGGAAAGGTCTGCCGGTTGATGGTCTGTCAGTAACCCCATTCTGGTGAAACTCTCATCATCCAGACTCTCTGCTCACCTCCACTCATTAGTTCCTCGTTTTTCCTGCCTGTGTAACTAACCACCTCGGTGTCTTCAATCTCATTCTTCTCTCCAGGTCTTCAAACAGCTGTTCACCACCATCTCAGGTCATCCCCCATCCAGTTTGTGGCTGTATCCATCTTGCTCACCCCCTGTGTCCTTCCCTTGTGCTCATTCTTCCCCAAGTGCCTTATTTCTCAATCTATGTTTTCCCTCAACCCTGGTGTTGGTGTGTTCCCCTGTCTCCTCTTCCGACTGTTATTTTTGTTATTTTACATTCTGTTCCATTCTTTGTTCTAGCTCCTCCATGAGCCTTGATTCTGTGTACAAAAAAAGTAGAAATTGTGTTGACATGCCACATCCAGGTGTGACGGGACGGCGCAGAGGTAACTCACTTGCCTTCCAGTTGTCTTGCCCAGGTTTGATTCACGATTCGACTATAAACTGTTTCAATTGGTGCTTCATAGTGCAGCAGATTACTGAAATAATCTTTCACTTGGTGGTACAAGCACCAAATTTGGTATACATGTGGGGAAAGAGAGATGTAATAATGTTTTCAACATTAATTAGTTGTGGGCCTGCGTATCATAGTAACTCGTTAACAACCGATCTCTATATAATGCATATTCCCATATCAATTAGTAAGGAGTGGAAGTGAAAATACCAAGAGAATGATACATAGACTGTATTTCAGGACTCATTGGAACATGTAAAGCCTTTTACCATAATAAAAAGGCAGAGAAAACAAATATGTGTCAAACTGCAATTTCACAGGAAACTTATTACAAAAATTCATTTTTTTTCAATATTTTCGGTATTTTTGCGGAAAGGGTTAATGATGTTGTACTGAAGTTAAATAATTTGTTTTAGTTTTAAAAACTGCCTATACATGTACACTTTCCTTCACGCAAAGTAAATCCAAAAGATTCATTCACTTATGTGCAGGGTGATGACGAAGAGGATGGGCGTGAAATTTGACTTAGTGGCCCTTTAACGTGACCTTTTGACCCTGATGATGTCACGGATGCCCTAATTGAATAATTGAGGGTTCTTGTGATAGTGCAGGTCATACCTTTCCAATGATACCTAATTTGTACCTGTAACTAATTTCTTTCTATGCGAAAAGGTCCTTTATATTACCCTACCCTTACTTTTGCGTCCCAAGAAATCCAAGATGGCGGACAAAAAAACGGCTAAACGACCACATGGGACATTTTTTGGAATGGGAACAAAGGAATTTCTGTTCCCACACACCTCAGGGATTGTAAAAATGCAGGTTAAAAAAATGTATCATGGGGGTGCATGGGACCCTATCTTCCTACGAGACTAAACATATATATATACATATATATGTTACTGTCGTTTATAAAGTCCAGGTCCATTTTAAGTCCAGGTTGGAGTTACCCTGGCTGGACTTTTGACAAGCAATGCCTGCAAAGGAATTAAACAAAGGGGCAACATTTTTTGGACTTTGTTAATAAAGAAAAAACACCAATAATAATACAAGCCTTAAAGTCTTCTTTAAGATGCTGAAGCTTATTCCTTTCATCCTGCAGCTCCTCTTTCTTCTCCTGCAAAGCGTCCTCAAGAGCTTTGATACGCAATGCTCGGGCCTCTCTCCACTCAAACTCCTTCTTGGCCACCAACTGAGCCAGGCTGCTCACCATGTCAGATGGCTGATCACCATCGCCCCTAGACGCTGTGGCAATGTCCATAATTACTGCATACAACGATACCTCAGTGATACTTGGATCTGTACAAGACGAAGATTTTCGTCGTATTACCCTGTCGGTACAGGACAAAGATGATTATTTTACTGTATCCAAACTCATCCTATATAATATTAGATATTGTATTTAGAGGGGGAATAAGTGGTAAAGGTTGTAGTTATGAAAGGTTTGATGAACTGAAGGTTGGCAAAAGTGTGGCATCATGGGAAGCAATGTAACAATGTATCAGATGTTAGCCCTTCATCAGAGAAAAAAAATAGTGGTCATGAAACAATGCTGGCAAAGTGGACACCCAGCATGAGGGACTGTACTTTGTAATGAGATGGTCGCTGAGGATGTACTTGAAGGTGTCACTGAGGAACAGCAAACTTTTAATGCAAAGCCCTACCATTGATAGTGGGGCAGATTAAGTCAGTATCCCACAAGAATCTTTCAGTTGATGGTACAAGCTCCAAATTTGGTATACATGTGCTCCAGGACCCATTCTCTCAGAAAAGTACGTTACCCACGTTGAAAACAAAATGGCCGCCATTTTTCAAGATGGCCGTCTCATAAAATAGGAAAAAGGGTTTTCAGTGCTAAACGTCTATAAATAGGAACATCTATTGATCCAAATGTTAAATAGATGTATTTTGACTGGAGAAATATATTTTGGCACTAATATTCGAAAATGGTTACCAGTTTTCAAGATGGCGGCCATTGCATGACTTAAAATCAGTACTTTTGTAGCTGTCTTACAAAATATCACAGATATTGCTGGGCAACATCTGTGATCATGTATTGAGGTGATGCGGTCAAGCTCTATTACATTATGTGAATAAGAGTGATGTTAAAGCACAACCGGGCACACTGGTGACATCACTGCTGTGAGACTCAGCATGGGGTTCAGTGTCGGCTTATAGTGTACTACTTGTAGCTGGAGTTTACTAACCTAAACTGTAGTTTGTAGTATACTTGAGTGTCCCAAATGCTATCTAATAAGCCCCTGTATATATTTCAGCTAGAAGTATAGCTAGTTGTAGTATTACACTATTAGATAGCCGCGCCTGAATTGACAGGATGTGCCAGCGGCGGAGAGCCGAGCCAAGGGTAACGGGGCTTCAGTTACCCGGAAGGTGTACAGATCGCACGGGACTTAAATGGCACTGGATGAACGATCGGGCTGGTGTATGGCATTTGTATGTATGAACCTAGTTGTATCCCATATCTCAATGTGCTTATGTATTTTGTACGGTTAGGTGGTAAAAGGATAAACCCTCGGCCTTAACCTGTTCAATATGTCCACTAATAATCCGTTGAGTTGTACTCCTAAAACTGACTGGAGGAAGTGTTGCCTCTGTCAGACTGATACAAAAGAAGAGTTGAAGTCTCTCCCAACCCGTTATGAGTGTAATTCTGATGGTTATTCCATGATAGCAAAAAACCTACCACAATTTCAGGCAATCCACCAGTTACCGATCAGGTTAGACCCATCCAGATTGGATGAAGGAGGTGGTATTAGGATACACTGAGAAAATAGTGCAAGTACACCAAAATTGTCGCAAAATGTTTGACAGCTATAAAGTTGAGCGTGCACTAAAAGAGCAGCTGAAATTCAAAATGATCCAGGAGAAGGCCACTCAAAAATGCGAAGAACTAGCATGGAAGTGCAACGGTGTTTCCTATGTGAAAAGATACAACCAAAGCCAAAGCTGCGACAAGCCATGACCATGCAGCTAAATGAGAGGCTTAATGAATGTGCTCGCAATCTTAATGATGGCAAGCTTTTGGCTGTCTTGAGCGGTGGAGATGTGGTTGCCCTGGAACTGAAATACCACTACTCTTGCTTAACAGCTCTGTATCATCGAGAGAGGGCACACATTGCAGCCAAGAACAAAGAAAAAGTCCAGTCATCCCAAGAAAAGGAAGTCTTCCCTTTGGTGTTCTCTGAACTTCTTACCTATGTCATTGAGACAAGAAACAGCAGTGATGGGCCTGTTTCGTTTCGACTGCTAACTTGGTGAGTCTTTACAAGGAAAGACTTGAACAATTTGGAACAGATATACCTGATGTGAACTCTACCAGACTGAAAGAAAAGCTTTTGACAGAGATACCTGCGTTGGAAACCTACAAGGATGGACGTGATGTTTATCTGACATTCAAGAAGGATGTAGGTCCTGTCATGTCAGAAACATCAACCTACTCTGATGCCATCATTCTCGCCAAAGCTGCCAAGATATTGCGTAGGCACATGCTTGATCACAAATGTAAATATGAGGGCAATCTCATGAGACTTCAGTAGACGATTCATTACCTCCAGCTTTGCTCCAATTGTCTGCATGATTGAGCATGGAGCAGACATAAAGTCTCAACTGAGGTTTGGAGCAACTACAACTGACCTGGCTATGGCTCAGCTCCTTCAATACAACTGCTTTGCCAAATACAAAGAAGGTGCTGCCACACACAGGCATTCCAGAGACAGAGAAACCCATTTCCGGTCTACATAGGGATGTTTTTCATGCTAAGACAAGAAAGAGACACCTAGTAGAAATGCTCCATGACCATGGTCTCAGTATTCCATATGATGAGTACTCGACTAATCAGCTCAGCTGGGAGATGCAGCTGCAGCCAGATATGTAGAGAAAGGTGTGGTTTGTCCTCCCAAACTGAGGAAAGGTCTTTTCAACACATCTGCGATGGATAACATCGACCATAATCCCTCTTCCACAACGGCGACCACATCATTCCATGGAACCAGCATATCCATCTTTCAACATACAACATCAGAAATCAAGAGAAGTACGGAACCAATTCTAATTAAGAATACCAAAGTAAAGAAAGTCCCAGAAATCCCCGACTCATATACCAATGTCTATCCTGCGTTCTTCACAACAAGAACCCTTCTCCTCCCAAAGGCAAAGTTACATATGAATCTCTGCCAAGTCTCCCCTAACCAATGAATATGAGTGGTTGCAGAAGATTAGCCTCACACAAGAAGTACATGACAATGTTAACATCACTTGGTCAGCCATCATGCAGAGAAAAAGAGAGGTCTTGCATTTGAAGTGAGTATTACAGCACTTCTGCCCCTCCTTCGTGATGAAGCTCACTCAGTTGCCACTGTAAGGCACTCCATGAACAAAGTCAGGGATACTATTGCACACCTCAACCCAGGACAGGTCCCTGTGATAACCGCAGACCAGCCTATTTATGCACTTATCAAACAAGTCCAGTGGCACTGGCCTGACCTGTATGGTGAGGATAAATTTGTTGTCAGTTTTTGGGGCCTCCACATAGAGATGGCTGCTTTAAGGTCTCTTGGAACCCTACTTCAAAGCAGTGGGTGGACAGGTGCTCTTGTGAAGTCTGGGGTGGCTTCTTCTGGAATGGCAGAGTCCTTTCTTTCTGCCTCAAGTGTCACAAGAACACGCCATATGCACCAAGTTACAGCGTGTTGCCTCTACATGCTCCAAAAGGAAGCATATGAGCATCATTGTGTAAAAGAGAATGAAGAAGCTCTGGATTTTGATGACTGGTGTGAGAAACGCAGAAAAGAGAGTCCTCAATTTCAATTCTGGATCTTGTGTTGTCAATGGAATTGGTGACGTTCTCGTTGGTCAGGTCTTTCAGGGAGGCCAACTTCGGTTTGTATTGCGAAGCACTGGCTGCTCTAATCCCTTGTTCTTTGCAAACAACAATGTAAACTATGCCAGATGGCTTCCCATCCATTTTAGAGACATGGTCACTTTGGAACACACTCACCCTGAGGTCTTTAATGAATTTCAACTGGGAAATTTTGTGGTACACAAGACTAACAGGGAGTTTTCTGGCTTGGCCATTGACCAAGCACATGAACAGGCCAATGCAGTAGTGGAAGGTGATGGTGGTGCCATTGGCCTTACTGAGGATCCAGCTGCACTGAGTAGGTGGATGGTGTCTGGACCAGAAGTTAGCGTGCTAGTATCACAGTACGAGTTGGCGTCACTGGCCAAAGTGGCAAATGAAGATATCACGCACCATGAGCAAACCAGCCTATCTCAGAAATCCTTCTCTGACAAGGTCCAGAATTGTTTGGTGAAATGAAGGATTGGGCAATCCTTTTCAGGAAGAATCAAAAGACCTGCTCACATTGGACTCAAAAACATCGTGCATCCCAGTACTGCTGAACTTGTAAGGACTCACCTTGAGAAAGGTAAAGTTACCTTCCGTAATTTTTCAATGGTCTGGGTGACAGAGCTTCCTTCTATAAGCCCATCAAAAAGAACAAAGCAGACTTCTTTCGCCAAGAGGCAGCTGCAACTTCTGGCGACATGAAGCAGCAGGTACTCAAAGATGATTGCCGTCTGTTCTCGCAACTCTTTATATCCTGCCAAGCACGAGAGTGTGACCTGCTTGAGTTTTTCCAACATGAAAACCAGTCTTTCCCTGCGGCGCTGAGTGACAGTGGGAAACTCCACACTGGTCAGAAGTCGCAACTTTCAAAAATTCTGGAAGCTACAGTTACTCCTCCCGACACTAGACCAGGATGTGATGCTGTTATCATTGATGGGTCCTCTCTTGTGTATTCATTGCTGCCAAAGACATCAAGACCTTTGAGGAATATGCTGTCCTAGATGTGGTTCCAAAGATTCAATGTACTCATCGAATTTCACGAGGACAGACATAGTTTTTGATGTTTATTAGACTTCCAGCCTGAAGGCTGAAACAAGATCAAAGAGAGGCAAAGGGATCGACGCCGAGTGATGGAGAAAACTAAGCTGCCACCTAACTGGAAATGTTTCCTGAGAGACAACAACAACAAGACAGAGCTCTTTGGGTTCCTGGCTGATAAGATAGTGACCATGTGTCCTGACAATGTCGTTGTTGTGACCAAAGGAGATCAGGCTCTTTCCAAAAGATCCATCAGTCTTGATGGCTGAATCCTTGCAACCACGAGGAAGCCGACTCCAGAATCTTCACTCATGGTCTTCATGCAGCCAAGCAACAGATGACGTCTGTGTTGATTAAAGCATGTGACACAGATGTTCTCGTTGTTGCAGTCAGTGTTTTTGCTACCCTCCAAGACGCAGGCATGGAAATGCTGTGGGTTGAATTTGGCCAGGGTCAGTTCATTAAGTGGTTGCCAATTCATGACATGGTGGCGAATCTTGGCCCAGACAAATCAAGTGGCATGCTGTTCTTTCACGCCTTCACTGGCTATGATATTCTGTCAGCTTTTCACGGAAAAGGCAAAAAAACTGCATGGCAGGCATGGGAGGTTTACCCTCAAGTGACTCCCTCTTCAAGAAGTTAAGTCAGTACCCACAGTCGTGGAAAATGCAGACTACAACATCCTTGAGAAGTTTGTCATCACATGTATGACAAGAACAGCACTATGGACAAAGTTGATGAGGCAAAACTGGACTTGTTCGCTCGGAAGCAAAGGTCTTATGATGCCATTCCACCGACAAGCGCAGCTCTCATACAGCATGTCAAACGGTCTGCTCTACCAAGCAGGCTGCATATGGGGTCAGGCAACAGTGTGCAAAATGCAAACTGAAAGCCCTGCTAACTGGGGTGGCAGAAAGATGGTGAGGTCTGGCAAGTCTTTTGGCGACCCTTCCACCCATTGCCCAGAGTTGTCAGCAGTTAACAAAATGTGGCTGCAAGACGGAATGCCGAGGGCGATGTAAATGCTATCGCTTCAGTCTCAAGTGTACACAGTTGTGTGCATGCAAATGTGAGGACTAAATGATTGACTAATCCACCAAGTGAATCAAAAGATAATAATTTCCTGCTGTATATGCTATATTATTCTTCATTTTTTTTCTTTTTGCAAAATGTAGCGCGAAAAGAGCCTGTCGTCATTTAATTCCGGCCATATCATCTTAGTTTTCAATAATTACGATTTTGTAAGTGCAGAAATGGATTTTTCTAACTCAAAAACATATATTCGATGCATAGAACGTTAAAATAGCATTTATCCCATCAAAATTTAGCTCAAACACGATTCAAACCACTTCAAATGCGCTCTGAAATGGCGGCCATTTGTTTTTCAACTGGGTAACGTACTTTCTGAGAGAATGGGTTCCCTGAG
>CM068958.1:88842607-88852987 GCA_035128595.1 Eptatretus atami | reverse complement strand
TGAAAGGTATGACTGCACTATCACAAAACCCGTCAATTATTCAATTAGAGCATCGATGACGTCATCAGGGGTCAAAAGGTCACGTTAAAGGCCACTAAGTCAAATTTCACGCCCATCGTCTTTGTCATCCACCCTGCACCTAAGTGGATGAATCTTTTGGATTCTACTTTGCTTGAAGGAAAGTGTACATGTATAGGCAGTTTTTAAAACTAAAACAAATTATTTAACTTCAGTACAACATCATTAACCCTTTCCACAAAATACCGAAAATATTGAGAAAATGCAGTTCTGTATGAGTTTACTGTGTGAGTGTGTCCTTCGCATGCGAATGATTAATTTCACTGTTTATTTATAGTTTATGGCTATGGTTATTAACATTCTTTTTTGTTACAGGTGAGGCCATTGTAACTACCTTAACACTTTAGTGGTGGTGTTAAATTTCGTCAACTGACAGTGTTGTCTTTTTTTGTTACAGGACGTGCAGACAACTGTGATTTTGATTAATGTTTTAGTGGTTGTATTGAATATCTGCTGGCATGCATACCTGCTTGTAGCTGTAGTTTATTGGTGGTGGATAATTGTCTTTTTTTTCAGGTAACACCATTTATGGATTAGTGCTCCAGTGGTGGTAGTGCACGCTTAGTTGTAGTTAACTGGTGGTGGTGGCTTCATCATGTCAAAGGCAAAGAAACGCCGAACTGGTCATGGTTGCAATTTAGAGGAACTGCAGATGCCTCCTCCTGTATGTATTTTACATGTGAGTGGCATACAGCATGGTGAATTTATACCACTACACAATATAAGGGGTCCTCCCAGGAAAAGCTTGAGATGTTACATAATCTTCGTGAGAAACGGCTCCTTCAGTCTCATGATTCACCCGCTCGTAGCTGGAGTTACATGTGTAGCATGTGTGTAGGTATCCAGACAATCTTGATGGTACTGGACCTGAAATACAGAGACTATCACGGGAGCTATCAAGCCTTTACCAAACATCAGGATCGTTTGAAATGTGTCGTACCAGACGATGAACCCTCAACAATTCGATCCCCTCGTAAACCATCAACCTCTTCCAAGAACATTTTTCCACCAGAATGTATTTTCTGTGAAATGCTTGAGACGAAAGTTTCCGGAAGGACTGAACGTTGTGTCCAGTTTGCATCCTTCAAGGGAAAGGAAGCAGCTTGACTCATATTGAATCCCAAGCCCTAGAAATAGGAGACAATCGTTTACATCGCAAGGTGGCAGGCGAAGATTTGTTTGCAAGAGAGGCCGTTCCATAAATCCTGTCATAGTTCATTCAAACTGAGACATGTGAATTATTTACGTGATCAACCAACAGAAGGATTGAAAACAAGCAAGATGAAAAGCTTGAAGCTCATCAAAGCTCATTTAATGTAGTTCTGGATTTTATATGTGAGAGGGTAATTGGGCAGAAGGAGGTCGTGCACTTGGAACACTCCGCCACCTATACGTCCAAGAACTTGAACGCTGTGGATTTCCAAATCCAGATTTCAGAAGTGATAAGCTGAAGACACGACTTCAAAGACACGAAATCAATGAGTGCATTGCTTTCACAAAAGTGTTTCCTGGGGACAGGGGATGCATAACCTACAACCTGGTGTACAGCACAAGCATCTCTGTTGCGAAGCAGTTATTTATGCATATAGGCTTGTTCCAAGACAGTTTGAGGATGTTGCCTTGCACTTGCGCAGTGTTGTTCAGGGGATGTTCAACGAGTCAACACCACTTCCTTGGCCTCCTACAGCTGATGAGCTGGATGCCAGGGCATCAGAAGAATACCCCCAACAGACCTGGTGAAGTTCCTGTCGACTCTTATCCTGGGTGAAGCAGATGTGAAAAGTCTGAAAAGAGCCGACGTCTGGTGCTTCAGTAGCTCAGGTGAGTTTTAACCACCTTTGCTTTCAACATCTTTGGACAATATCGCTAGTCCTCCAAATTGTATCTAGTTTTAGTGCTTTCTATCATGAAAATGTAAATTATTTTCTCCTAAGATCCATTGGTTTCTTTTCCAGGACATCTGCCGTGCTGTGACGAACGGAGAATGGAAGTTACCTAAACACATCCTCCTTTGCAGCACCATACGCCACCTATATCGAATCAAGCAGCTAACCAATATACTTCATAGATTGGGTCACTGTGAGTCCTATGACTTTGGCTTGGAAGTTGAGACAGCACTGGCGGTAGTGATGGCAAGGCATACCAGTTACAATCATCTGATGGTGAGGTAAGTAATTGAATTCATATGCCAATTTATTGTAAACCCTTTCCCTACTGCTTAAAATCAGTATGTATGATAAATTCCACATTATATCATTTCAGGTTACAGCACAAGAAATTCATGAGTTGACGTCAAATCAGGAGGAAACAGACACAAGGATTGTGCTGTACCTGAAGTATGCAGCCAAACTGGGTTACAAGTCAGCTGTAGTCAGGACACCAGACACCGATATATTTGTCATCCTCCTGTTTTATGCTAACACAACAGGTCTTACCATCTTTCTTGACATCGGAACTGGTAAACATCGTCAGATTGTCAACATAAGTCAAATGGCAGAATCCATGGGTGCCGACAACTGTAAGATGGTCCTGGGCCTGTACGTGTTCACAGGGGAAGACGTAACAAGTTCCTTCAAGGGAAAGGGCAAGATCGGACCCCTCAAGAAGTTACAACGTCATCCAATTTATCATGAAGCTTTCAGGTATTTGTTTTATTATCTATGAAATCCCCTGACTATCACAGTTTCTTTTAACTTGTGTGTGGCAATTCATATAATTGTACTCATCTCCTTTCAGAAAACTTGGGGATGAATGGTCTGTAAAGCCAGAAACGATTGATGATATTGAGGCATTCACATGTCTGATGTACGGCTACTCCAGACAGAAATCTATTGACACTGTACGTGGAATCATGTTGAGGAAGATGGTTGGGGAAGATGAGCAACTGACAACCAAATCAAGATTGACCTCTCCCGGTTGCCACCTTGCCGAGACAACCTTATCCCACACATTGGTCGAGTGAACCATCGCCTTGCTATCTACAAGCGAGCAGATATTCCAATCTTCTGGTCTCAAAGCCATATGATCCTGAACAAGGTTGGGAAAAAATGATGAGGGTGTTTTGGAGCCAGTGTGGTCTTGCGGCCCAGTACTTCCCCTACCTTGATAGACTAGTTGAGAGACTACGGAAGAGATGGAACAGTGTGATTATGACATTGAGGAAGAACAGTCCAGCCAAGATAGTGACTATGAAGAACTTCTCAGTGATAACGAAGACTAGATTAAAATATGAACATTGAGACTTTTGGCAGCGTAATAATGTTTCAACATTAATTAGTTGTGGGCCTGCGTATCATAGTAACTCGTTAACACACGATCTCTATATAATGCATATTCCCATATCAATTAGTAAGGAGTGGAAGTGAAAATACCAGAGAATGATACATAGACTGTATTTCAGGACTCATTGGAACATGTAAAGCCTTTTACCATAATAAAAAGGCAGAGAAAACAAATATGTGTCAAACTGCAATTTCACAGGAAACTTATTACAAAAATTCATTTTTTTTCAATATTTTCGGTATTTTTGCGGAAAGGGTTAATGATGTTGTACTGAAGTTAAATAATTTGTTTTAGTTTTAAAAACTGCCTATACATGTACACTTTCCTTCACGCAAAGTAGAATCTAAAAGATTCATTCACTTATGTGCAGGTGGATGACGAAGAGGATGGGCGTGAAATTTGACTTAGTGCCCTTTAACGTGACCTTTTGACCCCTGATGATTGTCACCGATGCCCTAATTGAATAATTGACGGGTTCTTGTGATAGTGCAGGTCATACCCTTTCCAATGATACCTAATTTTACCTGTTAACTAATTTCTTTCTATGCGAAAAGGTCCTTTATATTACCCTACCCCTTACTTTTGCGTCCCAAGAAATCCAAGATGGCGGACAAAAAAAACGGCTAAACGACCCACATGGGACATTTTTTGGAATGGGAACAAAGGAAATTCTGTTCCCACACACCTCAGGGATTGTAAAAATGCAGGTTAAAAAATGTATCATGGGGGTGCATGGGACCCTATCTTCCTACGAGACTAAACATATATATAATACAATATAATGTTACTGTCGTTTATAAAGTCCAGGTCCATTTTAAGTCACCCTGGTTGGAGTTACCCTGGCTGGACTTTTGACAAGCAATGCCTGCAAGGAATTAAACAAAGGGGCAACATTTTTTGGACTTTGTTAATAAAGAAAAAAACACCAATAATAATACAAGCCTTGAAGTCTTCTTTAAGATGCTGAAGCTTATTCCTTTCATCCTGCAGCTCCTCTTTCTTCTCCTGCAAAGCGTCCTCAAGAGCTTTGATACGCAATGCTCGGGCCTCTCTCCACTCAAACTCCTTCTTGGCCACCAACTGAGCCAGGCTGCTCACCATGTCAGATGGCTGATCACCATCGCCCCTAGACGCTGTGGCAATGTCCATAATTACTGCATACAACGATACCTCAGTGATACTTGGATCTGTAACAAGACGAGAGATTTTCGTCGTATTACCCTGTCGGTACAGGACAAAGATGATTATTTTACTGTATCCAAACTCATCCTATATAATATTAGATATTGTATTTAGAGGGGGAATAAGTGGTAAAGGTTGTAGTTATGAAAGGTTTGATGAACTGAAGGTTGGCAAAAGTGTGGCATCATGGGAAGCAATGTAACAATGTATCAGATGTTAGCCCTTCATCAGAGAAAAAAAATAGTGGTCATGAAACAATGCTGGCAAAGTGGACACCCAGCATGAGGGACTGTACTTTGTAATGAGATGGTCGCCTGAGGAACAGCAAACTTTTAATGCAAAGCCCTACCATTGATAGTGGGGCAGATTAAGTCAGTATCCCACAAGAATCTTTCAGTTGATGGTACAAGCTCCAAATTTGGTATACATGTGCTCCAGGACCCATTCTCTCAGAAAAGTACGTTACCCACGTTGAAAACAAAATGGCCGCCATTTTTCAAGATGGCCGTCTCATAAAATAGGAAAAAGGGTTTTCAGTGCTAAACGTCTATAAATAGGAACATGCTATTGATCCAAATGTTAAATAGATTGTATTTTGACTGGAGAAATATATTTTGGCACTAATATTCGAAAATGGTTACCAGTTTTCAAGATGGCGGCCATTGCATGACTTAAAATCAGTACTTTTGTAGCTGTCTTACAAAATTATCACAGATATTGCTGGGCAACATCTGTGATCATGTATTGAGGTGATGCGGTCAAGCTCTATTACATTATGTGAATAAGAGTGATGTTAAAGCACAACCAGGGCACACTGGTGACATCACTGCTGTGAGACTCAGCATGGGGTTCAGTGTCGGCTTATAGTGTACTACTTGTAGCTGGAGTTTACTAACCCAAACTGTAGTTTGTAGTATACTTGAGTGTCCCAAATGCTATCTAATAAGCCCCTGTATATATTTCAGCTAGAAGTATAGCTAGTTGTAGTATTACACTATTAGATAGCCGCGCCTGAATTGACAGGATGTGCCAGCGCGGGAGAGCCGAGCCAAGGGTAACGGGGCTTCAGTTACCCGGAAGGTGTACAGATCGCACGGGACTTAAATGGCACTGGATGAACGATCGGGCTGGTGTAGGCATTTGTATGTATGAACCTAGTTGTATCCCATATCTCAATGTGCTTATGTATTTTGTACGGTTAGGTGGTAAAAGGATAAACCCTCGGCCTTAACCTGTTCAATATGTCCACTAATAATCCGTTGAGTTGTACTCCTAAAACTGACTGGAGGAAGTGTTGCCTCTGTCAGACTGATACAAAAGAAGAGTTGAAGTCTCCCCCAACCTGTATGAGTGTAATTCTGATGGTTATTCCATGATAGCAAAAAACCTACCACAATTTCAGGCAATCCACCAGTTACCGATCAGGTTAGACCCATCCAGATTGGATGAAGGAGGTGGTATTAGGATACACTGAGGGGAAATAGTCAAGTACCACCAAAATTGTCGCAAAATGTTTGACAGCTATAAAGTTGAGCGTGCCACTAAAAGAGCAGCTGAAATTCAAAATGACCAGGAGAAGGGCACTCAAAAATGCGAAGAACTAGCATGGAAGTGCAACGGTGTTTCCTATGTGAAAAGATACAACCAAAGCCAAAGCTGCGACAAGCCATGACCATGCAGCTAAATGAGAGGCTTAATGAATGTGCTCGCAATCTTAATGATGGCAAGCTTTGGCTGTCTTGAGCGGTGGAGATGTGGTTGCCCTGAACTGAAATACCACTACCTTGCTTAACAGCTCTGTATCATCGAGAGAGGGCACACATTGCAGCCAAGAACAAAGAAAAAGTCCAGTCATCCCAAGAAAAGGAAGTCTTCCCTTTGGTGTTCTCTGAACTTCTTACCTATGTCATTGAGACAAGAAACAGCAGTGATGGGCCTGTTTCGTTTCGACTTGCTAACTTGGTGAGTCTTTACAAGAAAGACTTGAACAATTTGGAACAGATATACCTGATGTGAACTCTACCAGACTGAAAGAAAAGCTTTTGACAGAGATACCTGCGTTGGAAACCTACAAGGAGGACGTGATGTTTATCTGACATTCAAGAAGGATGTAGGTCCTGTCATGTCAGAAACATCAACCTACTCTGATGCCATCATTCTCGCCAAAGCTGCCAAGATATTGCGTAGGCACATGCTTGATCACAAATGTAAATATGAGGCAATCTTCATGAGACTTCAGTAGACGATTCATTACCTCCAGCTTTGCTCCAATTTGCTGTATGATTGAGCATGGAGCAGACATAAAGTCTCAACTGAGGTTTGGAGCAACTACAACTGACCTGGCTATGGCTCAGCTCCTTCAATACAACTGCTTTGCCAAATACAAAGAAGGTGCTGCCACACAGGCATTCCAGAGACAGAGAAACCCCATTTCCGGTCTACATAGGGATTCTGTTCATGCTAAGACAAGAAAGAGACACCTAGTAGAAATGCTCCATGACCATGGTCTCAGTATTCCATATGATTGAGTACTCGACATATCAGCTCAGCTGGGAGATGCAGCTGCAGCCAGATATGTAGAGAAAGGTGTGGTTTGTCCTCCCAAACTGAGGAAAGGTCTTTTCAACACATCTGCGATGGATAACATCGACTATTTCTCGCAAGTGTACATCCTTTCCTTCGCCACAACGGGATGATACCTAATTTGTACCTGTAACTAATTTCTTTCTATGCGAAAAGGTCCTTTATATTACCCCTACCCCATACTTTTGTGTCCCAAGAAATCCAAGATGACGGACAAAAAAAACGGCTAAACGACCCACATGGGACATTTTTTGGAATGGGAACAAAGGAAATTCTGTTCCCACACACCTCAGGGATTGTAAAAATGCAGGTTAAAAAAATGTATCATGGGGGTGCATGGGACCCCTATCTTCCTCCTCAACTAGTTGTTTATAATTATTGATGGAACATACTGTATCTGAAGTGTTGCTAACCAACACCCATATTCACATGTTTCCTGCTCTCGGCTGTTTAAAATCAAGATGGTGGTCAGTGGGACATCACAGTGAGTTGGACCTCAAATGTACTAATCAAATTAATGGTTAATGACAACATCAAGCTTGTTGAAATTTACAGGCACGGGGCTGCACAGTATGTTAACAAGTGCCTATCATGCCTGTATAAAGTTTGGTTATAAGCAAGACTCGGTCAAATTTTGAACCACCCTCACACTTCTATTGTTCGAGGCAGTTTGGATGCAAAATCGAGTTCCATAGAAGAGCGAATTGACAATTTGGGTAAAAAGGCAATGTGGGCCCACATTTGGATACTACAAACAAGGCAATCAGCTAACAACAAAAGGGAGAAGTGGAGGAAATGGTAACCTGCAAGGACGAGAGTTGATTGAGGTCACGTTAATGGGGGTAGAAAAGATTGCAGATAGTGATGGGGTGACTTGAGATGGTGGTGCACCGCTTGCTTGAAACCTTGGAGGGTAGAGTGCATTGAACAACAAATGGAAGGCAGTTCCACAAATGGAAGAAAGAGGAATCAAAGGGTAAAACCAGGAGGGGTTGCTGAAAGAATGCTTGTGTCTTGGAAGAGTTGGTGAGGGTCAGAAGGCTGAGAGAGAGAGAGAGAGAGAGAGCTCAGGGAGCCAAACTGGACGAGAGGTCAGGGACTTGTCTGCAATGTGGGAGCAATGTGTGTTGGCCTTATCACAGTGACTTTGTCACTTTGTGCCGCTGAGTTGTAGCTGACTTTTGGCTACCCTCCAGGTCACTGCTTGCTCACTACACCTGTCCTTCACTGCCTCCTTGAGGGCAATGATTTGCATTCCTGTTGCTGATTTAACTTCGTCCAGCCATCTTGATCCAGGTCTACCCCTTTTATGAGTTCTACTGGCCATTCCTATCATGAGCGATTTTTAGAGGTGGTGATGAAACCGCATAATGTGACCAAAGTACACCAGCTTATGGCGGAGGATGATAGCAACATGTGGAACGGAATAGTCGAGAGTCTTGAGGATGGAATCACTTGATCTCCTTGCAATCTAGGGAATCCAAAACATCTATCACCACTGCCACATTTCTAAGGTCTGAGTTCTCAATCTGTCTCTTTTTGTGGTGGTCCATGTTTTGAGGTCACGACAGGGAAAATGAGTGTGTGTGAGCAGTAACAAGTCAGATCTTTGTTCCAACAGAAATATCTGTCATTCCATACCTTCTGCAAGCAAGCCATTGTTGTTCTTCCAAGTGCTAACCTTCTGTTGATCTCTGCAAAGCAGTCTCCAGCCACAGTGACCTTTGACCCAAGGAAAATGAATTCTTCTTTTGACTCAATGCCCTGATCTTCATCAACCTGTAAGTATTGTTAATTTTCTGTGTATTGAGGAATAATCCTGCTTTCTCACTCTCTTGCTTCACTACCATCAGTAAGTCTGCCAGTTCTGTTTCAGCCTCGGCTGGCAGGATGGTGTGATCTGCATTCAACAGACTGTTCAGACACAAACCACCAATCATGAACTCCTTCTGTTTGTCAGTGAGTGCTGATCCAATTAAACATTTCACTGTAAAGATGGAACAGACAGGGTGATAGAATACAGCCCTGCCGAACTCCCTTTCCAATTCTGAACCAGTCCGTTTCCCCGTGCTCAGTTCTGACCGTAGCTTCCTGATTTTTGTACAGGTTTTGCAGAAGATTAACTTGGTGGTTGGGTCTACCCATCTCTGTGAGCATCTTCCAGAGTGAATCATGATCAACACAGTAAAAAAAAGCCTTGCTATAGTCGATGAAGCAAAGCCACACAAAAGCCTTGCTGGAGTCGATGAAGCAAAGGTTCTGGAGTGAAATCTTCCTGTACAGTGAAGATGGGCATGCCATCCTTTTTCTGATAAAGCATTTCAGTGTACTGTACACTTTGCATCTATTTTTCACCTCTTCCCCCTAAGTTAAACTTTCTCCATTTGCATCCTTTACCACTCCAATCCTGTGTGAAAACATTCCAGTCACCTCTTGAGCATTTTTGAAAAGGTCTCTGTTGCCTTTGTTACTGTTGTTTTCCATCTCTCTACAGAATGAATTATAGTGGAATGATTGTGTCCTGGAGGAGTTGGGGAGGGTCAGAAGGCTGAGAGAGCTCAGGGAGCGAAATTGGATGAGAGGCCAGGGACTTGTCTGCAATGTGAGAGCAATGTGTGTTGGCCTTGTCACAGTGTCCTTATGACCTTGTCACCTTGTGCCGCCGAGTCGTGGCTGACTTTGACGACCCTTTCTCGTCTTTTCATGCTTGCCTCTGGCAGTCTACGGTTATTTTCTTGCAAGTATCTCTTGTTACTGATGCAGGGCATCTTTCTCTGAGTTAGTGTGGGAACCATATCTTGAAAAGTGCCATATTTCTTGATTCCGTTCACGTGTCGTTGTATATACGTACAACCTATATCGATGTGTAGAGGGGACCTCTGGGGACTAGAAATGCCCGGTTTTCATTCTGGCAAGGTGTGCATGACCGTTTTATGGCTAATTTTGTGACTTCAATCTAGTCCGCGATTCGCGACATTATCAAAATCATATTTATTTATCTGTAGACTCCAATACCCAACATAGGGGCACGTGTATGGTATCAAAATGAGCAGAATGACTACTTGCATCAAAGCACTAACTTTGTGAAGTTTTATTGTATCTCAGTTCTTCATATAGTGAAATAAAACAAGTATTTTGTCAAAAATTATTTTCGGTTTAGCTTTCGACAACGTGGAATATTACACATAACTCAAAAGTTATTATCCGATTGATACAATTGACACACTAAAATAATCCAAGTTCATTAATCTCTCT
>CM068958.1:88793713-88817630 GCA_035128595.1 Eptatretus atami | reverse complement strand
GGGTGGGGCAACATGCATGGCAAAGGCATACAAGGTACGTGTGGATCTATTGACGTGGGTAATCTACTGATGTGGATCCATGACCGAGGTTGTGTATCTCTGGTTTGGAGAGGTTCTGAGTTCAAAGGATTGAAACCTTAAGGAAGAACGGTGCCACCTGCTGATCTTGGCAGACGGAAAACCATTCAATCGCTTACAAATTATGGTTCCTACCTTAGGTGTAAGAACTACTATGTTTTGAGGTTTACAATATAAATATAGTTGAATATAGGATGTTGTGAAATTAACATAATTTACAGCAATCCTTTAAATTAATCCAATCCTTAAATACGCCGACTGAGAATCCTCCGTCGTGCAAAGTCCTTCCTCGGCCCACCTGAGCTCCTGACCACATACAAGCTTTCATTCCGCAGCCTTGATGGAGTACTGCTCTCCCCTCTGGGCTGGTGCTCCTGCCTCCCACCTTTCTCGGCTTCACACTGTGGAAACCAAAGCATTTCGAACCATTGGCATCTCCCGCGATGAGGCTGAGTCTTTGGGCCTCTCACTCTCTCACTGCAGACAGGTCGGTGGTTTTCTGTCTTCTACTATCTCCTCTCTGGTCTCGCCCCCCCCCCCCCGCTGTGTCTGCGATTTGACCCACCATATTTCCGCAGTGCGCTCAAGTCCGCCAACATTCCCTTCTGGTAAAACTACCAAAATCACGAATCACTGCTCCCTTCACTCTTTCATTCCTCTTTTTCCCCACCTTTGGAATAAACTCCCTCACTCTGTTCAATCCCATGCTTCCCTCCAGGCCTTCAAAACAGCTGTCCACCACCACCTCTTATCGTCCCCCATCCAAATCCTCGATCTTTTCTACCCCCGTCTAATCCACCCCAAACCCATCTCCTTCAAATTCCCTGCTTTCTTTCCTTAAAGTCCCTGTGGTGTCCATCTTGTATACCCCGTGTTCCCCGCCCCATCCCTCTCCCTTCCACAGATCTCCTAATGTCTCTGTTTCCCACTGTTTTGTCCTTCCCACTCCCACCCCTCTTGTCTCATGCCCCCTTGCTGTGCATTGTGTGTTCGCTCTCATACGAGCCTCGAGAAGGCTATACAAAAAAAAAAAATTATATTATATTTTTGGAATAGCCAATAATGTCCAATTGATTTATTGAACTTTAAAATTGGCAGACATATGTGTGTGCATATTAATGGTTTAATATTTCACTGGTCCAAATACATGCATGGAAACGATAAACATACACTGTTGTTGCAAATGGTTGCAGGGATGGACAGGCAACAATCATTGTTCAAAGAAAGATGCGAATGTTAGTTTCACATGATAAGTTATTGTGACCATCCCTACCTTGTTTACATACTCTACCTTTTGGCATATCATCCCGACATCCTTTTGCATTAAAAAAAAATGTTTTTTATTCATGGTATATAAACGATTATAATCAGTTTCATCGCTTCATCTCTGCCTCACCATTGTTCGCATATTTTTCTTTCATCTTCCGCATCTTTTCCAAAACTATTAAAAACATAACATTTTATTTATCGGCATTACATTCGTCATTCAAAGCACATCAGTTGGGATGTACAATATATGAAACATTAAAATTTGTAGAAATTATAAGATATTGAGCATGGTTTATCGCAAACTTGTATACCAATTATTCTACAATTTTTCAAAGGTTTTCATTTGTAACAATAATTGGGTTTCTTTTTGAAATCCTTTAAACACATGCAACGTCTTCTACCCCCATCCCCCCCCCCCCCAAATTGGAAAGATTTATTATGCCATTTCTCAAACACATAAAAGGAAATGCGATGGAACCTTTTATATGGCGGGATAACCAGAATCCTCACATTGCATCGGCCCTTTCTGACACTGCTCAACAACAGCGGTTATTAAAATGATACGTCTCTGCCGAGTATCAAAGCGAAAACCAGAGCTTCCGGCATAATGTCTGCATGGGCTTTGGCATCATTATCATTGAGTTTATTAAATTGTGTCATTGTACAAGATCTTCTTAAACTGTGTTGTCAGGCCAAGAAGTTGAGCATAATAGTGGGGAATTTACAAGCAGCAAGCAAGAGACAAGCTGTGGCCCTGCAGAAGGCAGAAGAACGAGCTCGTGAGCTTGAGGGGAGGGTGCGAGATGGTGTCTGGGAGTTAGAAAGCATGAGAGTACTATGGCAGTCAAGGTGAGATTGGAATCGGTGAAGAAGCGGGTTGGTCTATTGCATTCTCATGTGAACCCTTGGCTCGTGATATAAGAAACGTTGGTTGAAATCCCCATTTACCACATATTTTTGTCCATTGTTTACTAATTTCCTTGTGGTTCATGTTAAATTGCATTGATGTCCACTCATGCGTGTCTGTCCTGCATTTGATTTAATGTGTACATGTTCCTCCACGAGCCTTTTAGATCACTGTTCAAAAAAAACATTGGGTTAAGCTTGTGATGGAGTTTCTGATGAACAGGAATAGAGCAATGTATTTTATTTTGTTGAAGGTGAAAATTTCAAAATGTGTCAACAATTGTGCATCCTTTTATCTCCGCTTGCTGAATTTGATGCAATGAACGTGTTGAGTTACAGACTTTTTATAGCTCTTGAGCTCTCAATGTTCATCAGTTTTGGAGTGCTTATGTCTACATTTTACTGAATTTATTTGTGTGGCAGGACACAGGAACTTGAGCAGCTTCATGAGGATGATGTCACCAGAAGGACAGAGCATGAGACCCTGCAGCGGAGGTATACTAAGAGTGAAATTGCACCCTTCCTCACAATGAGTGCTTTTTGAGGTATTTTAAGATCACAGATAATTAGTGATATAAAGTATTATAGTTACTTTGATTCAAGTTGTCCAGATATGCAACAGTGTCACCACTGCCTCGTGGTTGAGTGTTTGAAGGTGTGCACAAATTTCGGTTGGTATGGAGCATCTCGTGAATACAAATATTGAGGCAATTCTTTTCTAAATATGGAAACATGTTTTGTGGAGTGACAAGGTCCAGGTACGTAATGTTCAAGCCTAATGGCAGGGTCCATGGGAAGAGCGGTGAAATCAATCACGGGATTTACAACGTTGACCGAAAAATATCAAAAAAATGAAGGATGTTCATTATGCAAAAAATAGCTAAGGATATCACCTCCACCCGATGAGGTCCAGGCTGCAATTGGGTGGGAGACATTGGGGTTCTTAAAGATATCAAATGTCCATACATCAAGGATTGTTGTGCATTAGGAATATTATAGTCTCATGATTTTGGTAGGATAGTGTACTGATTTGGTGTGGACAACGGACAACAAGGAACAGTACACATTAGTGGACAACAAAACGAATTTCCATACCGGATCGGTCGAGGCCCGGGTTACAACGACCGCCACCGTACCGGGTGTCAGCAGGTACAGTAGAAATTGTGCTACTTCTGAGCGAAGGAGGAGAAGAGAGACGGAGAAGGAGACGGGGAAGGCGAGTCCAGAGGCAGAGGAGAGGGGAAGGTAGAAGTGTGGAGGTGAGAGTTGAACTCTGAATGTTGGGACGATGACTGGCAAAGGGCGAGAGTTGGCTGATATGATGGAGAGAAGAAAGGTGGACATACTGTGTGTACAAGAGACCAAGTGGAGGGGGAGTAAGGCTAGAGAGCATTGGAGGTGGTTTCAAACTTTCTACCATGTGTGGATGGGAGGAGAAATGTGTGGGGTAATCCTGAAGGAAGATTATGTCAAGAGGGTATTGGAGGTGAGGAGAGTGTCTGACCGAGTGATGAGTGTTGAAGTTGAAAATGAAGGGTGATGATGAATATTCATCAGTGCATATGCCCCACATATGGGTTGTGAGATGGAATATAAAGAAGATTTCTGGTGAGTAGTGAGTTAGATAAGTGGTGGAGAGTGAATCCAAGGATGAAAGAGTGGTGAATTGGAGCAGATTTCAATGGGCATGTTGGAAGGGAATAAAGAGGATGAGGAGGGATGGGTAGGTACGGTCTCAACAAGAGAAATGTGGATGGCAAATGTGGTAGAGTTTGCAAAAAGAATGGAAATGGCAGTGGTAAATACGTATTTCAAGAAGAAGGAGGAACACAGGGTGACATACAAGAGTGGAGGAAAGTGCACCACAGGTGGATTACATCTTAAGCAGGAGATGCAACCTGAAAGAGATTAGCGACTGTAAGGTGGTGCAGGGAGAGTGTAGCTCGACAGCAACGATTGGTGGTCTGTAGATGACTTTAGAGGTGAGGTTGAGAAAGAGAGTGAGGCTGAACCAAGGACCAGATGGTTGAAGTGGAGGAAGACTGTTGCGCGGAATTTAGGGAGGAGGTGATCCAGGCGTTGGATGGTGGTAAAGATGGGTGGGATGATTGGCAACTACAGCAGAAGTGGTGAGGGAGATAGCTAGGAAGGTACTTGGTGGACATCTGGACAGAGGAAGGAAGATAAGGAGACTTGGTGGTGGAACGAGGAAGTACAGGAAAGTATAAGGAAGAAGGGGTTGGCGAAAAGGAAGTGGGATAGTCAGAGAGATGAAGAAAGTAGGCAGCAGTACAAGGAGTGGCGGCGAAAGGCAAAAAGAGAGTGGCAAAGGCAAGGAAAGGCATATGACGAGCTGTATGAGAAGTTGGATACAAAAGAAGGGGAAAAGGATTTATACCTGATTGGCAAGACAGAGGGACCGAGCTGGGAAGGATGTGCTGCAGGTTCGGGCTGATATAGGACGCAAATGGAATGTGCTGACGAGCGAGGAGAGTGTGTTGAGAAGGTGGATGGAGTACTTTGAGGAGCTGATGAATGAAGAAAATGAGAGAGAGAAGGTTGGAAGAGGTGGAGATAGTGAATCAGGAAGTGGGTGGATCAGTAAGGATGAAGTGAGGACTGCTATGAAGGATGAAAAGTGGAAAGGCGGTTGGCCCAGATGACATACCAGTGGAGGCATGGAAGTGCTTAGGAGAGATGGCAGTGGGGTTGTTAACCAGATTGTTTAATAAAATCTTGGAAGTGAGAGGATGCGGAGAGTGGAGATTAAGTGTACTGGTTCCGATTTTCAAGAATAAGGGTGATGTGCAGAGCTGTGGAAATCAGAGGGATAAAGTTGTTAAGCCACACCATGAATTGTGGGGAAAGAGTAGTGGAAGCTAGGTGAGAGGAGAGGTGACGATTTGTGAGCAGCAATATGGGTTTATGCCGGAAAGAGCACACTGATGCAATGTTTGCTTTGAGAATGTTGATGGAGAAGTATAGGAAGGCCAGAAGGAGTACATTGTTGGTTTGTGGATTTAGAGAAAGCTTATGATAGGTGCCAAGAAGGAGTTGTGGCATTGTATGAGGAAGTCGGGAGTGGTGGAGAAGTATGTGAGGATCGTGCAGGATATGTATGAGGACAGTGTGACAGCGGTGATGTGGCGGTAGGAATGACGGACCGGTTTAAGGTAAAAGTGGGATTGCACCAAGGATCGACTCTGAGCCCTTTCCTGTTTGCAATGGTGATGGGCAGGTTGACGACGAGATCAGACTGGAGTCTCCATGGACTATGATGTTTGCGCATGACATCATGATCTTTAGGGAGAGTAGGGAGCAGGCTGAGGCGAGCCTCGAGAGGTGGAGGTACGCACTGGAGAGAAGGGGAATGATATCAGTCGGAGTAAGACGGAGTACATGTGCGTAAATGAGAGGAGGGTGGTGGTATATGGTGCGGTTGCAAGGAGTTGGTGGTGGTGGAGAAGGTGGATGGGTTCAAATACTTGGGATCAACTGTCCAAAGTAACGGAGAGTGTGGGAGAGAAGTGAAAAGAGAGTGCAGGCAGGATGGAGTGGTTGGAGAAGAGTTGCAGGAGTGATTTGTGACAGAAGGGTAGCTGCAAGATTGAAGGGGAAGTATATAAGACGGTAGTGAGACCAGCTATGTTGTATGGTTTGGAGGCAGTGGCGCTAACAAAAGACAGAAGCGGAGCTGGAGTGGCAGAGTTAAAGATGCTCGATTCTCGTTGGGAGTGACGAGGATGGACAGGATAAGAAATGAGTATATTAGAGGGACGCGCAGGTAGGACGGTTTGGAGACAAAGTGAGAGAGGCGAGATTGAGATGGTTTGGACATGTGCACAGGAGGGAACGGGTATATCGGGAGAAGGATGCTGAAGATGGAGCCGCCAGGCAGGAGGAGAAGAGGAAGGCCAAGAAGAGGTTCATGGATGCGGTGAGGGTGGACATGCAGGTGGTTGGAGTGTCAATGGAAGATGTGGGAGATAGAGCGGAAATGGAGACGGTTGATCCGCTGTGGCGACCCCTAACGGGAGCTAGCCGAAAGAAGAAGAAGAAGAGTGTACTGATTGGTGTGAGCATTTATGTTCAGTTGTAAAAGCTTCAATACAATGACCATGTGTTAAAAACATGGTACTGCTTTTTCTTGCTGACATGCATGCTTTTTCTAGCTTTAAACAGTTAAAGTATAAAATGCAAACTTTTTCACGAGGTTGATGAACCAAACATCATATCGATTTGTCTTCATAAAGGTTTGAGTATGAGTCATCCAAGACTCTCACCTGAGACTGCATGACTTGGTAGGATTCATCTCTAACTTGTGTCCATACTTTGTTGCCAGAGTGTCGGTGCTTACCAAGCAGCTTCATGGCAAGGATTATGCTGGGTGGTTTGACATTGCCTACCTAGCCATCAGTCACATCGTGAATTTGGCCAGAGTGTTGCAATGACTCTCCAACTCTTCGTCAAAAGACGCCATGGGATCTTTAACACCTACAGGATAATGCTAGCAGACGGCTTATCCGATCTTACCACCCATCTTACCACCCAGCTTACCACCCATCCGATCGATGGCACACTTTATGATCCAACACCCTGCCTGCAAAACACCAAATCCAATAGTTTTATAGTTGTATCGGTAATCAAACCAGATGAGACATCTAAGAGGCAAGTGTGTGTGCGACCTCAATGCCAGTGGTTCCAAAACTGTCACTTTTTACATACTTCTTTTTCAGACCAATGAACTGTCCACATACCCCAAACAGCATATGTGCTATCATAATACACATCAACCATATAATACATGCTCTATATATATGTATATATGTATATATATACTGTATATATATATATATATATATATATATATATATATATATATATATATATATATATATATATATATATATGACGGTATAGTATAATCGTTTCATTTTAGTTTCAATGTGCACTTAGTTACATCTGTCCAAGTTAAATAAAGGCTTGATAATGATAGTACTCACCATTAATGTGATTGATGCACCGGTTTGTTTTTGCACAGTTTTTACTCCATCTTGATTCTACAATCAGCTGAGTGAGATGTCCAGGAGATTCTCCTGTTCTTTACCTGACATAGTGTGAAGTTTGTAATACAGAAAAGTCTGCCAAACGATTGTGGACCGAACTGTTTCCCATTGAAAGTACTCTGGCAATTGTGTTGCAGTTCATTGACATGTTTCTTCATGTCACCTTTAACACTGTCCTGAAGGTGTATATGAAATGTATAGGGAGATAAGGATGGACATGGTGATAAATAAACAAATAAACAGAACAGATCTGGCACGAGACAGACGCAGTCAAGGATGAAAGGGGAGAAAACACTATCTTATCTACAAGAGAAATAACCCTGCTAATGGCACCGACAATCCCAGATTCAGACTACGAAAAGGGAACAGAGCAGGCAAGGATTTATGCGGGCATGAACTGGTCTTGGTCCAGGACGACGGTGATCATGCAGGTTGGTGTGGCACAGGGCAAAGTACGGTTCGTGTTGGGAGAGGAGAGGATGGCACAATAGTGGGGAGATGGCATCCGCGTCTCTTGGTGGTCCTTCCATCCGGAGCAATGAATTGGAGAGAGCCGAGATGTCTTCTGGATATAACTGGCACATGCATGTGTGTATGTGGCTCTTTAGCCCCTTGGGACCGCCTTCCAGCAACGATTCATCGCTCCGATGAATCACCAAGCCTTTGTTTGGTTCCTTGTAAAATTGATTGCGAAATTGAAGATTCGCGATCAAGGTCACATAAATCAATCGCAGGCTGGTCCTACAATTGGCTGCCCACTGCATGTGGACAGCGCCATATTTTGGGCCATCCCACCCTGTGGAGAAGCCCCTCATTTGTGTTCTACCCTCAACCAGAGCTCCACAGCTCTCACGTCACTACCGTGGCATGCATTCTTCTCACCAAACAACTCTGTTTTTGTCCATTTAAATTCCTGATAACATTTCTTTCACGTGGTCTCACCTGTACAGGAGGTTTTACATAATGCAACCTTACTCTAGTCTGCTCTATAAAGGACGGTCACTGCCCCCTCAGTACATATATTGCATACGACTTATCTCTGACAGATTACAAATGCAGCAGTAAATCTAACCTCCTCGAACACACGGTCCATACAATTCTTAGCACATTCTATCTATGGATTCCCCTTCCCACTTACACAGAGCAATATTTATTACCCCCAATACCTTTCTGGACTCAACCATGTTACTTGCTGTTTTCAGTGTTTTCACCTCTCCTCCCTCTCCTCTTTTCATATTCGTCATTTCCCTGGATGCTTGTGCCACTGTCAGTTTTACCTTGCTCTTCCATGAGCCTCACTCCTAAGAATAAAATATAAACATCACTTGAGCTTACACGAAAAATGATAAATTCATAAGTCAAGATTAAAGACTCTTGAACTCCTGTAACCTTTGCTTTAGAATTATAAGATTTTTCGATCCAAATCCAATCAAAGGAATTTATATTTATATGGATAATTTTAGAAGGCAGAGTATCCCATCAAAACATTACATCAGTAAGGCTCTGTCCGAGCAGGAAGAACGGTCAGGTTTCCATTGAAAAGATTAATGTGACCCTGAAGATTCCAGCCACAGAACTCTTTCAGCATCATTCATCCTCGTGTTTGAACAAAACAATTAAGTGACGACTGGGGATTAATAAATCTGCCGACCTCGATATGGAGGAATATGAAAATCGGTTTGCGTACGGCACACATCTAACTTTTGCGAAAGTATTCTGGAGTGTTAAATTTTCAATTACAGTGAGAGTGTCAACAAACGTAATGTAAACTTTAATTTGTAGTGTGTATAATGGGATAACTTGAGGAACATTTGCACTTTGATGAAAAAATTATTCTGAAACAGTTAAGCAGTCACACATTGTGCTCTATATGAGGCAAAGGGGTTCACCTCTTAACTGCGATGTTTGTAATTGTATATTGTAGGCTTTGTTGTAGTTCATCCAATTGCAAGGCTGAAGTTGTGTGCTGGTATTGAATAATGTTTTTCTCTTTTTTGACCGTATGCTAAACCATTGCTGACATATTTTCACAAATACATGCATAAGAAACTTGCTAGCTTCGGATGGGCCTACTATGTTATGCTTGCAGTTATTTTGTAGCCATCAACCCGGCTAGGGGATTATATTTTAGATCCATCTGTCCGTGCGTCCTTCCAGAGCCTACACTAAAAATTACTTGCCACATTTCTTTCACATTTGGCGCGTGTATGCAATGATATCTGGGCATGAGATACGCCAAATGATTTTGGGATTGGAGTCGATTTGGAATCTTGGCGATTTTTAACAATTTTTGTTCTGGAAGAGTATATCAGGAGTGTATATGCTTTTGAGAAGCAATATTTCTTTACATACACGTTACCATCCATCCATCCATTGGGACCATACTCTGAACAGAGCGTTGGTGCTGCCAAAGCAAAGTTGGCTATTGGGCACAACCCTGGACAGGTCGCCACTCCGACACAGGATACCAGCAAGCTGATACTCATTTTGCCGATCTCAGAAGGATGACAGGCAGAGTCAACCCCACCTGCTATTAATTCAACAGCTAAGGGGGATTTGAACTCAGGATCCTCAGATCCCAAGCCCACCACTCTAACCATTAAGCCAACACCAGGCCTACTTTACCATCACCACGACAAATACTGAACTTAGAATTATTTGATTTATAAACTTTTTACCATTCTACTACCAATACATACCACCTTCAAATATTATTTGTGAAATCGAAGATTCACAAGTATGTTGGTTGGTCTGGTCTATTGTTCTGTCTGTTTGGTACTTGCGAAATTGAAGATTTGCAAGTACAGTATTGTATATTGGTTGGTGTGGTATGTTATTCTGTCTGTGTGTATGTCAATCGCTGACATGTCGCAATTCCACACTGGTCTTCATAAAACTCAACCACTTGGTGGAGCTAGGCAATATCGAGAAGCCTATTGTTTTTGAGGTCAAAAATTAAGGTCGCATACAATCGTCAATTTTCATCCGATTAAATTGAAATTTGAACAGGGTTTGCATATTGGGTGACTGAAGCCTATTTATTTCGAGATCAAAAGATCATGGTCACACAATTGTCAGTTTTCTTCTTATTGACCAAAAAATTGTGCAGAATTTTCATAATGAGTCACTAAATTGTTCACAAATCAAATCCTCGTAGCCTATTGTTTTTGAAGTGAAAAGGTCAAGTTCACGTAAAATCATCAATTTTCATCCGCTTGACTTGAAATTTGAACAGGGTTTGCATATTGGGTCACCGAAGCCGATTGTTCAGTTCAAAAGGTCAAAGGTCAAGGCCATCCAAAACATTAGGCCGTAGTTGGAAAATTTATTAGCCAAATTTGGTGTGCATAACATTCAATCATGCAAAACACTTGATAGGTCAAATTTTCGAAATTACCAAATTGTTGTTTCCCATGACAACTACTTTTTTTATTTGGATATTGCAAATATTGTGCTTTGCATGACATCTTTCTTGTTTCGTTATTTATATACCTTTTACCATTCTACTATCTGCATTCGAACTTGAATTATTTATTTATTTATCCACACTTTACTGTCTCCACGACCAATACAACGTTGATTGATTGATTTATGTATACATTACCATCTGTTAAAAAAATATACTTTAAAAGAAACTTATATTCAGACATGTATATATATCGTAGAACATGCAATCATTTTACCACATGAATAAGTTGCCTAGCATTTAATACATACGGAGGATGCAGTTACGTAGAACTCCTTAAAAAAGAGGCATTGAATTTGGGGTAACCCCAAAACATAACACAAAAGTTTGGCAAAGCATAGAAAGTCATACAAATGATGTGAGATTTGTGGAGTAAATATCTCAACCGTTCACTTTTTTCAAAAAAAAAATTTGGACTTGATCTTGTGTTGCTATTTTCTGTTCACACTTTTGTTATTTATTTAACTTTGCGTTGTGGAGGCTTGCAGAGGCAGATGGGCTGGCGAGAGAACGTGAAGCAACAATGACTCGCTTACGGGAAGCATTCACTGAGAAGGAACAGACGCTATATAGTCAGAACAGAGAGTTACAGCAGCAGCTTGAGTACGTGAGGGAAGAGTTGCAGAAAAAGAAAGAAAGGTACACTGAGGAGCTGGCTGAGAGGAACACTGAATTGGACAGGTAGGCATGCAAGAGGAGAAGTGTGGATTATTATTTGATTGTTTACTATTGTTGTTGCTTTTAAAAACAAGGCTAATAGAGGAGCAAACAATTACAATGAATAAGCAAATTAAAAACAGTTGGTGTCCACTCTGAACGTGTCATGATGGTGAGCTGAAGCATTGGTTGTAGCATGATACATGGTGCTCGATGCCCATTTCTTCCATTTTTTTCTCAGATGGAGGATTCAAGTCAGGTGTAGTTTGTTGGCTATAATAGATAAATACAGTACATACAATGGAAAAATCTCCTCCTCCCTCCCTCCCTTTTTCTTTTCATGTTCCTTGCGAAAAAATAATAATAATAATTCTGCACTCCGAGTGATGGTGATACTGTTGTCATCACTTCACGTCAAAAGAAAACATCTGTGCAGGAACACGAGCCGTCCAATGGACATGCAGTGCCTGTCACCTTTGCTATTTGCTTTTTTGGAGCTGCTCTTGGTTTTGCCATCAAGTATCATTCGCATTGTGACATCTGTTGAACACAGTCTCACCAAGTTTGTGAATTCCTGTTGGTGCCATTGGTGAATGCATTGTGGCTTTTGTTACATTATTTGATTTATATTTTTGTCCCCAATTTAAAATTTAATATTTTAATCCCCAGTGTTTGTTTGTTTTTTTTATTCATTTTAAATTTTGCTTTTGCTTTTTTTTTTCTTTCTTTCTTTTTTTTTACTGAGTTTATTTACTTTCTTTGCTTTTATGCAATTATTTTGTGTAATCATAACAAGAGTATTTTAAAAAGTTATTTCATGCAAGGAAAATTCCCAATTCAATCCCTTAAACTAAAAGCCTTACTCCTTCATTAATGGGGCTGCCATCGCATGAACCACTCACCTTTTCCCCAGGTTGCGCCAAGTCGAAGCAGTGCTGCGAGTGGGTTGCAATGAGCGTGGCATGTGGCAGGCACGTGATGTTGCTAGTGTTGCTGCAGAGCGAGACACAGCGGTTCAAAAGGCTGATGGGTTGGCCTTGCAGCTCTCTGCAGCACAATTGGAGTTGGAACAGTAAGTGGTGCTCAGCAACTCTGAGATCGTCAATATTTATCTTCTGTGTTTTTTTTTTCAGATAAAAGAACAACTTGTGAGAAATTCTTTTACTGCAATATTGTATTTCACAAGTTTGTTTTTATTGCTTCGTGTCTCTTTCGCCGCTCCCCAACAAAGTTAAACTGACATGCAGTCTGATGAATCAGGTACAAGACCCAAGAGTTGCACACAGCAAAGGGGAAGGGAAAGCATCGACAAGATGAGGTACAGTACTCTAATATGGATCTTCTTCTTCTTCTTCTTCTTCTTTCGTATGCAGCACAAGACTGTGGGCTCGTCTTTTGTATAATCATTGGTTTAGGGTGCGGCTGTGCTGCTGATGCAATGCCCTCTGCTGGTAGGGCAGGAATTTGGAATTTGTTCATGGTGCTGATGGTAGCTCGCCTACACTTCGTGAAGGACACCATGGGATCTTTAACGTCCATCAACTAATGCCAGCAGACAGAACACCCAGTTTATCGTCCATCCAAGTGACGGCACACAAATTGATGAATCACCCTGCCTGTGAAACACTGGGATGACAATTTATAGCTCGGCCGAGATTCAAACCCAGACTGGACAACTTAGAGGTGAATGTGCATGCCTCTAGGCCATCCTGCCAGCCCTTCTCATATGGATAGATGGGTGCAGGCAAGAACAAAACCAAGAACAAACATTGGTGGGGAGGCAATAAGCTGATGGAGGACTTCAAATGTGTGCACAAGAATGAATGATTTTGTTTTACGATAGATAATACTCATACATAACCTTGCCAAGAAGAATAATTATGTGTTGCTAATACAAAAGCTAGAACCATTGATTATCATTTTCTTTTTTACTAATCAATTTGTCACTCCATTATCTCATTATCTCTTTGCTCTTCTCAATGGCAACAGGCCAGGAATGAGCTGGAATCTCTACAAAAACAAAATGCAACTCTGCGTGGTGTCATTACTGCCATGCGTACAGAGATGGAAGTGTTACACAAGAAGCTGGGTCAGGGAAATTCTCTCCAGACCATTGCTGAACAAACACAGATCTCAAGTAAGATTCATGAGACAACTTGGGATGGTGTCTGTTCACTGGGCTTGTCCCTGTGCGTGATTGAGCATTTGGGTCTCAGAGGAATTATTTGGGGTTTTGTAACATTGAAAACAAGGACTAACTTTTATACTGTTTTGTTTGTTTTTCTGAGACTGCAAAGATTTTACTTTTTTGCTGTGGGTTAAGCTGGAGGTTTTCCGAAAACATAATAGTCAATCACAAATTATTTTCACTCCCTCATTCAAAATTAGGTAACAGGATAATGCACAGTTTAGAGTGTGTGCATGTGTGTGTGTGTGTGTGTGTGTGTGTGTGTTATATTATATTTAAGATAAAATGTGCATGATTTAATGTATCATATAATGGAATGTGTGATAGGAGTTGTAACTATGTGATAATAGTGTTGCAGTTCTGTGAAACCGTCGCTCCTCAAGGCAAATGCATACAACATATAACGGTCCCCAGGCAGTTATTCCATTAGTATTCGTTCTCGTTAGCCCTTCCCTCATATCTAGTGGGTACATGGGACAAGGTGCGTTGTGAAGGGCTTTTTGTTAGGTCTTTAATTCCTTTATCTATTTTGTTTACTTTACTTTGCACACACGACCTCTACTTAATGCAAGCATGCACGCACATTAACAGAAAGCTTCATCAGCGTATGCTGCCAAAACCCTGTTGAAACCACGTGCTATTCCCCAATGGACAATTCGCTTCAACCTTCTCCATACTGGAACCACAACACTACTACCTTCATACGACCACCACAACGCCTTCCTAAAAATCCCCACAATAACCTACACTCACCTTCATCACAACTGCTACAAATGCTTCAACCACCTCACCACAATCACTCCATGTGCTTCAACCACCTCACTGCAAATGTCACAACGCTTCAACCACCTCACCACAACCGCTATGAATGCGTCAACCACAGTCAGCATGCAAGATATCGGGATATTTGTCGGGACATCGGGAGGATATTTGTCCAACCACTGTCCTTTGAACCATAGATGCTACCAACCATGGTGGAAACTTGTGTTCAGAACATATTGGCATGTAGCTTGAAGTGCAAGTATGCGCTGGAATCCGTTCAATGTTGTCTGAATAGCCCTGGCTCTTTGCTAAATTACAACCCCCATTTGGTACCCAGCACACGTTTATGGCCAGAAAAGGGCTCCCGGAAACTCGCACTCTATGTTAATCTGGAGCTTCGTCGCGTGGCACAGTTCATGGGCGAATGACGCCATTTTCGGTTTCGGAGCCTCACAGGAGCGGGGCTACTTCTTGGGAAGGCATCCGTGCACCAATGGGAGCGATGGAAAACACCTATCCATCGTCCTGATCCGACGTTGGGCTCCTCCTTTGCCAGTCGTTTATAAAACATCCTGTAAAATCACTGAGAAAAGAGTTAAAAAGTGATTGAGCAGCAAGAGGCTGGTTGAGAGTCAGAGCTAGATGCTGAGGTGCTGGGTGCTGAGCGAGAAGAGGTTTCTGGCTTGATTGATGGCACGAGAAGGAAGGTGAAACGGAGTCGGTGAAGCGGAGCGCTGTTTGGATGAGTGGGTAGAACGCCAGACTGATCATAGACCATTAGCATTTACATTTACAGACCTTCTCACATGCCGTTGTAAGCTTTCCTCTCACATGTTCTGTCTCTTATCTTCTGTTTCATTTGCTGTGGATGCACAAGATCTAAAAGAGCAACCTACAGATATGCAACTCTTCTCAATTTCCCTTCTCTCCTCCCCACTTTCACCTCATTTGCACCTCCCCACTCATGCACCTCAGACACCCCCAATTTTATTCCCTCCTCCCCTCGCTTTCCTCGCTTTCCCCTGCGGTGCTTATTGCTTGTCATAAAGCCTTTTATTATTGTGCCACATGCCCTTTCTTCACCTTAATAATAAATAAACCTGCTTGTTATAAATGTACCCAGCTCATTCTGTCTTTTCCTCCATTGGTCCAGCGTAGTCCACACACAGGTTAGCCAGGAAATTGTGCCCCACTAATTTGCTCTTATTGGCCAGTTCGTACTTGACAGCTCCGCTTGGCTGCACCTGATACGGTAAGTTAACTCGAGTACGCATTGAGGGCACAAGACCCCCCTTGATACTGTCAATCCACCAGAAACGGTAACACGTGAAGTAGTGGGAACTCTTCCAGGATTGGTGGTCCCAATCGGCACTTGTGGTTGCTGAGCAACCTGCCGGTGTGCGGAGTTGTCTGTGCCCGGCGGCCTCAGGACCGGTTGTTTTGGAGGATCCCGAGTGCTTCCCCTCATGGTTGAACTCAAACCCCGGATCCGTAACAACATATTAAATCCTCCAGCAAGCAGAGTCTGATTAGTGATGTTGCATTGATGGGCTAACTGACTGCCTGGACACAACTGAAGTTGTGGATCTACTGATGTAGGTAATCTACTAATCTGCTTATCTCTCTCTCTCTCTCTCTCTCTTTCTCTCTCTCTCTCTCTCTCTCTCTCTCTCTCTCTCTCTCTCTCTCTCTCTCTCTCTCTCTCTCTCTCTCTCCCTCTCTCTCTCTCTCTCTCTCTCTCTCATTATACACTGGTCTGATAAATATAATGTCCTTCAATCCTGGAGAATCAGTCTCATCCTATTATTCTGGCATGATCCTCAAACTAACCCACATATCTTTGAATTCCTTCATCATCCCCACTGGAAGGGGTTGTGTCTCAAACCTCTAGACCTCACCATCATCCATAACTTTTCTGGGCCAACCACATAGCAACGCTGGTCTCTAAACCAAGCTGCAGACTGAGCATTCATCTCTCGATCAGTCTTTCCTTGGAAAATCAGAGCTACTCGCAGTCGACAAGGCTTTTAGCCGTAGCTCAATGGAGTACTCATCTCTGCTATGGATTGGCAATCCAGGATGACATCTGTCTCTCTTGGATTCTGTGGAATCTGAAGCTCTCAAATTTTTTCGAATCTCCCATGATGAGGCCGAAGCACAAGGTCTGTTGGTCTCACATCTCAGGCAGCTCAATGGTGTCTGTTTTCTACCGTCTATTCTCCAACATTGCTCACTCCGCTCTCTCAGTCCTCCGACTCTCCAGAAACTCCAATATGCACACATTCTTTCAATAACCATGATCGTTTCCTAACTTCAATCTCATTCTTCCCTCCAGGTCTTCAAGACAGCTGTTCACCACCATCTCAGATCATCCCCCATCTAAAACTATGATCTTTTCCCTGTTAACCCTGCCGTTCCCAAGCCCACCTCCTTTCAAATTTCCAGTTTTTCCTTCCTGAGTCTGCTTCTGTATCCCTCTTGTCCACCCATTGCATCCTCCTCCACCCCTCTTTCCTCCCCACTTCCCTTATTTGGCCAAGTCTTCCTTTCATTTATCCTTTGTGTTTTCCCCCACTCCCCCATGCTGTTGGTGCTTCCCCCCTCTTTGTACTGTTCCTTTTGTTCTGTTGCATCCTGATCCATTCAGTGTTCTCGCTCTTCCACGAACCTCGACCTTGTATACAAAAATAAATATGTACAAAAACAGACCTCTTTCTGGTTAAACTGCAAAAATCCAGGCTGACTGCACACCTCGACTCTTTTATTCCTCTCTTCTGCCATCTTTGGAACCACCTTCCAGAGGCTGTTCCATCATTCTTCCCTCCTAGACTTCAAGCAAGCAGTGCACTACCATCTCTTCACATCCCCAATTCTGACCATGGCTCTTTATTATCTCCATCAACTTTTCCTAACTCAACCATTTTACTTACGAGTTTTAATGTTTTTTTTTCCCCTCCTCTCACTCCTCTTTCATGATCATTCATGCCCTTTATGTTTGTTGCACCCTTAGTTATACCTTGTTTTTCCATGAGCCTTGCTCCTTTTAAAGAAAAATGCTTTTATTGCCTAAAGGATAATAATGGGACCGACCTGAAGGCCACTTGTAATATTGTTTGTCCAACAAAATATTTTTTTAATTATTACCCTGGGAAATGGATGGGTGTGGAACTGATCAAACTATTTGTGATCCTTCTTTGTTCAGATGATATTTATAATCATTACCCTCGCTGGAGGAGAGCGTATTGCATTTGGTTACTAATTGTATTTTGTTCTTTCAATTAACAGAAGTTCCATTTCTCTTTTGTATAAATATTTTTTAAATTCCACATAAAAGCATCACAGCAACCTTTATATTCTTTATCACCATCACAATGCCATGCACCCTTGCGACAGCAAGTCAAAAATATTTATCTTTCCATAAATGCACTTTTCTTAAAAAGAAGACTTCCAAATGTACCTTGGACATCCAAACTGATTTTGTCTTTTTTTTAATGCAATTAATCTTTTTTATTATCTCTTGTTTTTTATTTATTTTACAACTTTAGACACTGGTGAGAAGTGCTTGAGAATGGATGGCGAGATAAGTGCAGCAGTTAGGCCAGATCATCAGTTAGATCGCCTCATTGAGGTTCTGACTCGCCTTGCTGAACAGGTAGGATTTTGGATGTTGCCTTTTGTGTGATGTGTGATCCCGAGTTCAAAAATAAACTGAACCCACTTGAATTTGCAGCATGGGAAGCATTTGTGTTGGTTGTGCAGAACTTTCTTGGAAACCATCGAGCTGAACAGTATATTGAATTAGTGCACAACATAATAAAGGCCTATTAGTGAATGGACTGTAGGATGTCTCTTAAAATGCACTTCTTGCATTCTCATCTTGATTTCATCCCACCTAATCTGGGTGAGGTAAGCGATGAGCATGGCGAAAGGTTCCACCAAGACATTTCGGTCATGGAAACTCGGTATCAAGGCCGGTTAAACCAAAGAATGATGGGTGATTACTGCTGGTTCCTACAACGGGAGACCAATTCCACACACACAAGCGCAAGAGCAAGTGTCTCACACACTTCTGAACACGTCTGATCAGTGCCTACACTGACTATATTGAAAGGAAGAGTGTAAACTTGAAGTGTTGTTTCTGAATCACTCACAATTAGGTAGATTTCCTGATCAAGTTTACACCCTTCCTAAGATTACCATGTTCTAATGTTTTATTAACTTCTTTTTCTGCAACTTGTTTCTGTTCTTCGTTGGTATACTACACATTATACACGGAGATCAATCATTGTAATCTAAATATGATGTGAAAGTAATGACGAAGCACTGATGTTAGATGTACAACGTGGCGATCTGCAATAATAAAGTATCTAATATAGCATGCTGGGTATCATTAATACATGTACATATTTTGAAAACTTGATGTGCTGGATAAATTATAACTACAGATTTGAAATCAGCGGACCAGATTTAGCCAAGAACACCTGCATTTCCCTTCGTAGCAGCAGAAAAGTTATTTTTTGTTGCCCAGTGTTATATAATAAAAATTATTATGTTGCAAATGTGGAATACCGATAGGGGCTTGAATATGCAACAAAAAATGTGAGCGGTGAATGTTTTGAGGATACTTTATTACCATGTTGTTGTTTTTTTTAATTTCCCCTCTTTCTCACTCTCTCTTTAGGCTACACATTTAGAAATCCTGCCAAGTCTCCCAAGTAATCGTAGCACCCATAACACTGCATTTCCCAGTTCATATATACCCCAACTTCCACTCGGGCCAGTGAATAGGTCTGAAGAACCTGTGGCAGTTGTGGCCAGAAATGGGGCCGAGGAAGTGCAGCGTTTACAAGGTCTATTATGTGGTGCCTCAAGGAAGATAGAGGGGCTCATGTCTGAGCAAATGAGGCTCATCAATGCTGGAAATCGCCTGCGGGCCCACCTGGCACAGCACGGCATTATGGGTATGACATTACCAAAGGAAGATTCTGATGTCACAGTGTCATTCTGCGACAGACTTGTCTACACCATATGCAAACTGTATATTTTGTACATAAAGCTTTGCTAATGCAGAATTGTACGTCATCCATGAAAATTGAAGACTGAAAAATTGTCCTTAATTCAAAGTATTGTTTCATGTTTGGGTGTCCCCTTTTGGTTTTCATGTTTACTTTCTTTGGATGCCCAAATGCAGATTACACGTGAATCAAATTATTCGTGTGCGGATTATATGGTATTTCACCTAACGCCATGCGATACAACCACAGGGGGCAAAGTTAAATTATATATCAATGAGATACAAAAAGAGACATTATTATTATTATTATTATTATTTGTAAGTGTAATTGTAATATCTTTAATTACAGCTCTTTTGCATATTTTACCTGCACATTTATATCTAATTCCAAAGATATTTAAGGTACCGGTAAGTCATCGAGTGTAAAGCCCACAAAGTCATCGTCTTCTGTGTCGCTGTGACACAGCTGAAGCAGTTCGGAGTCAGCAAGTGGTGTGGGGCTGTGTTCAGTTACCAAGTTTCTTGTAGAGTGCTCACCGAGTGGCTTAAGCACTCAAGCAAGCACTCCATTTGAAACTGTTGATAAGGAACAGCTGGCTTGGCAAGTGCTAACTAGCTGCTTGGAAACTGAACACACCCCCAGGTCTGCCGCAATCCATATCGTCATTTCTCTCGTCCTCTTCTTCACCAGAAATCAACCAACTTTATCGTCAACTTTCAGCTTGAACTTGGCTGTGAAACTTTTACGTTTTATCTTACTTGTACTGACAGCAGACATTGTACGGCAGGGATTTGTAATGGAATGGACAATTTTGTGGAATGATGTAAAATTCAATAGCGTGCAGGGTATTTATACATTTCTAATGGATGAGCAGCATGGTTTCCGGTCGCATCGATTCCGCAAACCATTCTGGTTTTTAACACATCAGTACAGTAAACTTCAATTATTACAACAACTCTTTCTCAAGATATTCATTTTAATAACAATTGGTTGTTTACCGCAGTTGTATTGGAAAAGAGCCGTTTGTTGGCCCTTGACAACAAACCCATGTCGGCTGCTGGAAATATGGAGATCGTGTGTCTCCCTGTCATGTAAGAGGAAAGCTGGGGTGTGTTCAGCTACCAGGCAACTAGCTAGCGCTTGCCAAGCCAGCTGTTCCTTCTCACCGCTTTCTAGTGGAGTGCTTGCCTGATTGCTTAAGCCACTTGGTGAGCGCTTCACAACAAAATTGGCAACTGAACACACCCCTGGCTTGTGGGGTATACCCGTGTGTGGGTTATGTGTGCCTGAAAATTTCCAAGGTGGGGGGATATACCGGGGGCGGGTTATTTGCATGAAAATACTGTATGCGTAAGAACTTTAAGAGGAATATTGACAGCTTTGTGCCACCAATAATTGTCCTGCATTTGTGTTTGTTTGTTTTTTTTCCATCATAGTTAAAGGGTTAAATGTTGCTTGCCTCTGTCAGACTCCGATGAGGATGAAAATGCAGAACCTGACTTCTGCATGCCATCTCAAAAACCAATGCAGGTACGTACATTCCTTGGTTCTTGAGCGGCTGAAATTATTGCTGCAATGTCCTGTTGCTAGCAGAATTTCTCAAGGTCGCACTTTGTAAGTGTAGCTAACATCCAACTGTATCCACCCGAACATTTTGCCTTGAACCTTTCCTCTTCCTTCCCTTTTTCCCAGCCCACTTGTTCCAAACATGTCCCAAGTCCCCCTTCAGCACTGCTCTCCTCTGATGGAGGTGGGAGTTCTTTGTGTGAAGTGTGGGGGCTGCTGGAGACTCCCATCAGCTCGATCAATGGTTAGTTAAGTTTCTTATCTTTGGTCATAGTAGCTGTGTCACTGTGAGGACAACTGTTAGGTGGATCTGAGGATGCAAAGCTGCACCTGCCTTTGTGACATGTTACTTTGATTTAAGATCACGGAACAACCTTCCACCATTTTCACTCAAATGTACTCCATTTTTGTGTGTCTTTACTTTCTGCAAAGCATTCTTTTCTTTTGATGTGTTGCCTCATGGAAGAGCTTAATTATGGCATGGGGCTTAGGTGGGATAGAGGAAAGTTAACTTGGTGAAAAAGGAGTGGTGGTGAACAGGCAGGAGATATATTGGAGAACAGATAAACAAGGTTAGTGAAAGTATAAGGCATCACAAATAGGTATGTGGGGTAGATATTACATGGTGGGGATTTTCTACCTTAAATGTTCATTATAGACGAGGCTTTGTGAAGGTTTTCTAAAACCCATTTTTGCTGCCTCTTCCTTTCCTCTATTCCCATTTTCTTTATTCATATTTTGTGTTATGATCCATGACCTTATTCGAGAATTTCTTTTCCATTCCGAGTTCCCCAACCTTCCAGTTTCCACCAGTGTTTACCCCTGCCTTTTCATTTATTTGTGGTTTATTGTTCATCCTGAGCTGTCCTGACACGTGCACACAGCAGATATTTGCATAATGACAGAAGCTTGACAGTTACACAGATGTGTTTTATTTGTCCTTGCATACCCGTTACTCTGTCGCGAGGCTGAATCGACAGCTATGCAGGAACTAAGTGCACTTTCTGTGTCAGCACACGCATCCTGTCAAGCAGACAAGGCCTCACTCATGTTGCTTTTCTCTCTTTTTAAATTCACTTGCTTGCTTTCAAAATTATTTCAAGTTGAACCCATAATGCAAATCCCCACAAAGCAAAAGGAAAATGATGTTACAAATAGCACGTATTATAAATATGTCTTACTATTCTGTACACACATTTCCAGGTTGACAATGGCACCAATGTCTCCTTGGCGCCAAAGTGTACTCAACGCGATACGTTTCAACAAAGAATATGTATGTAATTTAATGTTACTTGGAAAAAAACAGACGTATTTAAATTGAAAAAAAACCACAAACTACCATTTCTTGGTATGTGACGTCACTGCAGTCCGCACTGTTAATGGCGGACGTTCCAGTTCGAGTACCACACACGCAGAGCGGGAGAGTTGTAGTTAGTTTAGAGGACAACTGGATAATTGGTAACACAAATGATGAAAAAAACATTTGAGCGCCACTCAGAAATGCAGGCATAAAGCAAATAAGGATGAAAATGAAGCATAACTGCTTCATATCAGCAGCTACTTCAGTTACAGGGCTTCTGCTTCAACTTTGAATGAAGTAAATGTGCCTTCGACTCCCGTCGATGAGTGTGTCATTGATACTCCGATGTCCTTTTGCCCCATAGGGCTGCCATTGCTGGTACCCTAGTGGCATTCACGTCCATCTGCAACAAAAACTTGTAGATATTGTAAAAATAAAAAAATAAAAAACTTCGATACATCTGTGTGCTGTGTTAAAGACAACTGTGTCGATCTGTCTTTTACAATCGATACCCAAATGGGGGCCCACAAATTTGCTTGGCTCCAGGCCCACAAATGTTTCATCCGGCCCTGTGTACACACGTCAACCATGGCAGCAGATTTGCATCATTGTACCTTAATTTGGTGGGATTCTTTTTTGCAAAGGAGGAACCTTTATGTTTAAACTGTATTTTGAAATATATACAGTTGTGGCCAAAAAATATTGGCACCCTTGCACTTTTTTCAAATAACTCACAATTTTCTCTAAAAATAAGTTGAAATTGACAAAAGTATTTGGTCTCCACAATTCTTTATTTCACTGTTAATATTACAGAACCTTTGTTTTTGATTCATAACTTAATATAACCTTTTAAATCAGAAAAAAAAATGGCATTGACAAAATTATTGATACCCTGTACTTAATATTCGGTATCACAGCCTTTAGACAAAATAACTGCAGTCAACTTCCTACAGCCATGAATGAGCTTCCTACACCTCTCTACTGGCAGTTTGGCCCACTCTTCTTGTGCAAAAACGTTCCAGTTCTCCCAGTTTGAAGGGTGCCTTCTCTCAACTGCTGTTTCAGATCTCACCACAGGTGTTCAATGGATTTAGATTTGAACTCATTGCTGGCCACTTCAGAACAGTCCAGGTTTTGTCTTGAACCATTCCTGGGTGTTTTTTGAAGTGTGTTTGGGTCATTTTCCGACAGAAGACCCATGACCTTTGACGGAGATCCAGTTTCTGACACTGGGTTGAACATTGCATTCCAAAATGCCTTGGTAATCTCCTGATTTCATGATCCATGCACACATTCAAGGCACCCAGTGCTAGAGCAGCACAGCAACCCCAAAACATCACTGAATCTCCTTCATGTTTGACTGTAGGGAAGGTGTTCTTTTCTTTGAAGGCATCATTTTGTTTTCTATAAACTTAGAGATGATGTCAGGTCAGATATGGGAGCATGTGCCGGAGCAGCGCGTCGCTGCATCCACTTTCCGCCAGTACTACAGGGGCCTCTGTCTGGCCATCCCCCAGGCAGATGCCCGGCCCATCCCCTTCTCCTTGAGATGCTGATCAAACTGCTGTAACCACAAGGCATGTGGTCGGCCCATTGGCCTCCTCCATTCACGAGGCTCCCTCGCTGAGAGAATCTGGTGAGCAG
>CM068958.1:88776141-88790427 GCA_035128595.1 Eptatretus atami | reverse complement strand
AGAGAACGCATCAACAACAACCAAGAACATCTTGCCTTAAATGGACCAGCAAAATCTACATGGATTCTTTGCCATGGCCTGTCTGGAATAGGCCATAAGCACGACACCCGCCGTGGATTGTCGGCGTCCGACTGGCATGTAGGGCAATGCCTAATCATCATGCTCAATGTCCTTGTCCATACCGGCCACCACAAGAGACTACGGGCTAGACTCTTGGTTTTAACAACGCCGAGGTGACTGGCATGCAGCTCCTCAAGGCAATGTTGCCTGAACTTTGGGGAATCACCGTTCTCATACCCACCATAATGCAACTTTGAGCTAAAGACAGCTCTGATGATTTAGACGCAAACGGTTGATACTCAGGTCTTGAGGCAGGTCGTTCAATTCAGTGAAGATCGCCTGTACGACACAGGCGAGCACAGGATCGTGGGCTGATTCAACAGCCACCTGCTTAGCCGTGACCGGCCCACACTGGATTTGGCTCAGCGTAACACATCAACATGATTGGATGATTCAGACGAAGATGGGTCCCCTTGCAAGGCAATCGCGAAACCATCGCAGTTGGCATGCTTCTCGGTGCCCCGGAACTGGATGTCATAGCTGTAGGCAGCAAGGAACAAACACCATCGTTGTATTCGTGCTGCCGCCGCCACTGGGACACCTTGTTTTGGTTCCAAGATGAATTGAAGTGTTTGTGATCAGTCTGCAAGGTGAAGTGGTGACCAAGCAGGTGTTGATGAAACTTCCGCACTCCCCAGACGAGGCTGAGAGCTTCCCGCTCGATTTGGGCATATTTCTGCTCTGCTGCCGACAGGGTGCGAGATGCAAAACAAACAGGGTGCTCAGAACCATCGTCCATCTTGTGTGATAGCACTGCTCCGATGCCGTATGCGGAGCTGTCGCATGCTAAAAGAGCGGACGTGTAGGCTCGTAGTGAACGAGAACCGTATCCTCTGTGAGTAGCAGCTTGACACGATTGAAAGCTGCCTGTTGGTCAGCTCTCCATGCCCAGCGTTCCTCCTTCTTGAGCAGTCGTGTTAACGGGGCCCACTCAGAGCTCAGATTGCTCACAAATCTCTGGTAGTACTGTGCCATACCAATAAATGAGCGAAGCTGAGTCTTGTCCCGTGGTGGTGGCATGTGCTGGATCGCCTCCACCTTCCGCGGGCCTTTCAACAACCCCTCCGGTGTGATGATGTGCCCAAGGTATTCCAACCATTGTTTGAAGAACGCACACTTGTCCTGTTCAAGCGGAGCCCACAAGCCTCCAACTTCTTCAGCACTTTGTCAATGTTGTCGAGGTGCTCCTCAGCCATTTTTCCTGCAATGAGTACGCTCATCCAGGTAGGTTTGAGCGGGAAGGCCTACACAAACCTGATCCATCGCTTTCTGCCACAGGTGGGCCGAAGCAATCCCAAAACAGAGCCGGGTGTACCGATAGGTCTTTGACATGTGTTGATCGTCAGAAGGTCACTACTCCTGGGGTCCATTTCCAGATGAAAATATGCATCCCGCAGGTCGAGTTTCGTAAAGAATTTACTCCCTGCCAACCGTGCATATATCTCATCGATTGATGGAAGTGGGTACTGCTCGATGCTGAGACCTGGGTTGACCGTGGCCTGAAGTCCACGCATAATCGAACATCACCATTCCGCTTCAGCGCCGTGACAACTGGAGTGCCCAGTCCGAGTATGGCACCCGTTCGATAAGTCCACAGGCCTCGTCTGTCTAACTCAGCTTTCACCTTATCCGCAGGGATATGGGATTGGCCTTGGTTTACAAAAGCGAGGCGTCACGCCGTCCTTCATGAAGAGCTTGGCTTGTGTGTCCTTGAGTTTCCCAATCTCATTGCAAAACAGGCCTTGATGCTTTTGAAGAATCTCCTCTAACCGATGCTCTAATTGGCATGGTTGGTTTGCACAAGGTGAATGTCTGCCCAGTCCAGCTTGATTAAACTGCCACGGGTGGTCAGGACAGCCAGTCCGCCCGAGGAGAGATGGCCCTCTCCCTCGAACAACATACAACTTGAGAGCGGCGTCCTGGCCCTGATAGGACACTGACACGTTGCCATTCCAATCGGCTTTATTTTCTCGCTGGTGTAGTTGTATAGTGTGAGGTCTGACCTGGTGAGCTTCAGGTCGTTCAGCTTACGAGAGGTCTGCTCGCCTATGATGGAGACCGCCGTTCCAGTATCAACTTGGAATGTGATAGGCATCTTATTAACCTCCACTTCTACCGTCATCGTCGTGTTTTTGCAGGGCCAACCGAATAAAGGCTCATCATTGGTTGCAGATCTTGCCCGGTCATCGGGGTCGTCCCGTACATCATCGTCCATGACTTTGATGGTGGTCGATGCCGCTCGACAAACGCGTTTCAGATGGCCCACCTTGTTGCAATGTAAACACACGCTGTTCTTATAAGGGCACACACGACGGAGGTGTCAACCTCCACACCCCCAACATGCCTGCGCGTTACCTCGCCAGCCGATCGGAAGCGTTGCGAAGGCTGGCCGCGATTCATACCGACGGTTGCTAGCGGGGTCCGAGGTGAACGGAACATCTTGTTGATCCCCAAGTCACCTTCCATGGTCTGACCGCGATGGCTCGTACATCCTGAGGGACTGTTCGACAGCCGATGCAGTTCGACCGCATTGACGATCGTAATGTCCTCGAACTCTATCGCAGTATCGCCGAAACCATTTTTTGATCTTGTAAACCGCAATGAATCGATCTTTGAGCCTGGCTGGATGCTCATCCGGCGTGAATTTGCAGGCAACGGACAGATGTTTTAATCTTGCCACGAAATCCGCCACGCGCTCTCCAGAGTTCCTCGTCAGGTGATCGAATTCATACCTCGCCAGTTGTGGCGATTTCTCAGGCTTAGTGTGCTCTTTCATCTTCTGGACGATGGTGTGAAACGTCAGAATGTCGTCTTTCGGCTTGTCGGCGCGACCAAGTCACATAACAGCCGTATTGTCCGACGACAGCGAAGAAAGAAGAATGGCTTTCTTCGTGTTTTCCTCGCCCACGCCATTCGCGATGAAATAAAACTCCAACTGTTCCGCAAACAGTTCAAAGTCGTCGCCGGTGAATACCGGAACTTTACCGTGAACACTGACTCGATTGTCATCAATCCCATCCATCGTCGCCAAACTGTAGTGTTCACGGACCAGGCGCGACAAAGAGCTTAGGCCATGATCGCCAGCAAGCGGGGACTCTGCTTTATTGCGGGACACGGACGTACAGCGCGAGCCGCCTCCGGGCGGGACATAATATATCAAAACCCGATCACGTGACTACAAGCATCTAATCTACATACAGCACACCAACCACCCTAAGTCCATGACTTCTTGCAAAGTCAAGGAACTTAGTGCTCTTCTGGTCACAGTTCCAGACCCATGGGGGCCATCCCTATCCCAGAACACGTCTCATAACCATCCCTATCATTCCATCAATGCATCGAAATCCCCCAACATGAGAAGAGTATCTTCCTGGGGCACTGCTCAACCACAGTCTCGAGCTTGGCACAGAATGCATCCTTCACAGTGAGATCACTCACCTCAGTCGGAGCATATACACAGGAATATGGAAATGACACCCAAGGAGTGACAAATCCTTGGTCTCATAATGCGCTCTTGACTGTTGTTACCTCAACTATCATTGGAGTCAGCTTATTGGACACTGCTACAGCAACTCCTTCGGCATGGTAACCATCAGAGCGACCAGACCAAAAGTAGATGTAACCACCCCCATTATCCGCTGCAATCCAGTCTCCGAACCTCAGAGAGTGCTTCAATGCGATGTCCAAATGCTTGAGATCAGATGATAACAGAGACAGGTGATCATCCTATTTTCAGGACAGGACATTCCAGGCACCCACCCAAAGGGACCGCCTCTGTTTAACCCAAGGAGACGCCGTCTGATGGACGACACTTCAGCACAACACCGGCACACACTACCGCAGGTTACCTGACCGGGAAAGTTACCCCATGGTTTTTCTCCTATCATGAAAGGGAGGCTATGTCCAATTCCATCATCCGGTGAACTGCTTGTAGAGGGCAGCTGAACAGGAGGTACTCCCACGGAGTGGTTTTCAGATTTATTTGTGCTTTTAGTTGTTTTGCAGAATGAAGGTTTTACGGTGGCCGAATGCAAATCCTTTTCACAAACCTCCTAATAAAAAAGCAGCCCAACTGCAGGAGGACGTCCGGCAGACACAGTTAGGCACTAGATGTGGATGGTCGTAGGCTCACAAGGAACTCCTGCGCCCTTTGATAGATTTTGGTTTTTAATCCTGCTGAGTGTCCATATCCATACACCCCACCAGAAAACCTGGTGGGGAGATGGTTTAGTCTGGTCCCCATGGGTCTGGAACTATGACCTGAACACTACAACCCAAAGAAGAACGTATGTGGATACGAAAAGATTTTTTTATTTCAACAATTTTCTGGAAGAAATGGTGCATTATTAAAAAAAGTGCAAGGATGCCAATATTTTTGCCCATGACAGTATTATAACTTTTCGCCATTGGCTAAAGAGACAACAGGTCACAATTTGAAACAGAAAAATCTAGGTGTGACTTCAACCTGATTTGATAGCATAATTAGGTAAGGTTTCGTGATTGTTCAAATCTTTTTCTTTTTGAACAAGCACACTTGGATAAATGCTGGGTGAATTTGGACTTTTTACCCCCCAACCAGGCGCTCGGACTAATATGTAGGTTCTGTCAGTTCATCCGACCATCCATCAGTCCATTCATCTGAACATTGACTCAAAAATGACTGGAGTATTTCATTCATATTTGGGTACAGGAAATTCTCGTATAATGTCGGGGGATGCGTTCCTGCGAAACGCTGTGCTATCCGAAAACGTGTTAGAGGCAATATTAACATGTATGCCGAATGTTGACTCAATGGTTAGGGTGGTGGGCTTAGGATCCAAGATCCTGAGTTCAAATCCCACTCAGCTATTGAATTAAAACCAGGTGGGGTTGTCATCCTTCCGCGGCGTCGGCAAAATGAGTGCCAGCTTGCTGGTATCCTGTGTCGGAGTGGCGACCCGTCCAAGATTGTACCCAGTAGCCAAGGAGATTGCTTAGGCAGCACCAACGCTCTGCATAGAGTATGGTTCCCTGTGTATGGATTATATATATATGTGTGTGTGTGTGTGTGTGTGTGTTATGTATATGTAAGTTTATTATAGTAATGTGTAGTGTGTAGTATTTTATATATAAATATATATTGGGTGGTCGCTAGAGTACCCTATTGTCAGGTTTCCGTGTGTGTGTGTGTTGGTGGTGTGTGTGTGTGTTGTGTGTGTGTGTGTGTGTGTGTGTGTGTGTGTGGTGTGTGTGTGTGTGTGTGTGTGTGTGTGTGTGTCTGCAACGCGAGGCTCCACAGCATAAATCAGCAAACCGATTTCGTGAAACTTGGCGAACAGGTGCCATATGGCTGGGAGTGTGCGCGTTTGAGTTCCGCTTGCTAAGCAACCACCCGTTGCTATGCAGCGGCCGAAAACCGCGACTATTTTCAATACTTTCCTACAGTTTTGAATGTGGAGAAACGAGACTTCGGAATTAAACACTTCGAGATATTAGAAAATTTACTTGAGCCGATTTTGATTTAGGTTTTATTTTAAATGGTAGTCCTTCAAAAATCGGGTGTCTATTTTCCGTCATTTTTTTGTTTGTTTGTTTGTTTGTATGTAATTGACAGCTCTGGAGGCCAGAGGAGTCAACCGATTTTGATGAAACTTGACGGTAGTTCAACCAGGATCTAGTTCTATGCTTTTGAGCACCGTTGCTATGGACACCACCGTTGCCTAGCAACGGGATTTTGAAAATTTTAGAAAAAATCCTAAAAAATTAATTTTTTCGAAAATCAAAATGGCCTTCCAGGCTTTTATGCGTACTATAATCAACCTCTTTGTCCAAAATTTTCAGCCCGATCCGTCAAAAACTGTATGACTAGTATGAATTATGTCGCGACCACCCATGTCGCTACGCTTGTTTTATATACTAGTGCATCATAGGTGCGTGCCCTACATGCGTGGCCGTACGTGCAAACAAAACAAAAAAAAAAACTTTCAAACCGCGTGCAGAAGCAACAACCACACAGCCGTTCCTCGCTCTCGCGTGCCCGTACGTGCTGGCTGTATGTGCAAAAAAAAACTCAAAACAACCAGACAGGCCGTTCCTTCGCTGTCGTAAACGACGACTGGATTGGGGCATTGTGTTTAAGAAATCGAGAAAGAAAGAATACAGTCAGTCGATAAATCAAGAAAAAAATCGAGAAGATACACGTATATCACTGACTGATTGGGGTATTGGTTAAGAAAATCGAGAAAGTACAGAAATCGAGAAAGAATACAGTAAGTCGAAAAATCGAGAAAAATAAAGAATCGAGAAAGAATACGAGTACTCGTCACTATCGGAAGTTCGCATATCGCAGTTATGAGTATTCGCAATTTAGTTTTAATGGCCAATTATTCAATTAGCGCCAACGTATTTTGCCTTTTCGCAATGAAAACACGGAGAGGAGAGAGAGAAAAAACCCGTAATGGCGAACGCGGCTGAGTTCTCTTCACCATCGACCACGGCTACGCAGCAACGCTTCCTGTCATTGGTTGATATAAAATGCCGCAGCAACGGTTCCTGTCATTGGTTGGTAAATAAATGGCCATAACTGGGAAGCATTGTCCGATTAATATCAAACCTTGAAAAGGCACATCTCAGGTCCAGCAATTAACCTGGCAAGTTCAATTAGATCGGACCAGTGGTTGTCGAGAAACAGCGGTCCAGCACAAAACCACACACACACACACACACAGACACACACACAGAGATTGCTGGAATTATAGATAGATGTGTGGTTTCACTCCTCCCCCCAATCATTCGTCGCACCAGCATTTCCCCATCACTCTAATCGCTAATCTACGTCCCCACTACACGTCCATGTCTGTCCATGTCTTCCAATCCATTCTAATCTCAAACCTAAATTCCCCCCTCAACTCTAGTCACCGGGCCCACATGGAGGCACTGCTCCATAATTGCAACCATGGGCCGGTCTATCCTAGTGCTAAACCGTTACCCTAACTAGTGCTCCTTTTCCCTGGGCGAGGAGTTTACTACATACTGGCTGCTTTGTTTTTCCCTAATGAGCAGTCTCCGCGAGCCTCTACGCCTCCAGGTGGGTGTCGACAGCGCATCCGTCCCTTTCGGTCTGGCCGATCCATGAGGGCGGAAACGTCTCCCTGTTATTTATCAAATTAAATTGCTCGCTTTGCTTTCGGCTATTCCCCGTGAAATGCCGTGTTTGAAACACCCCGTCATTATGCTGTGGGATCCTCAACTGGACATCACTCGCAACGGCCAACTCGCGAGCTTCCCTACGCGACTCTTAACCACGCAACAAGCGTCGGCGATCACGAGCTGTCTACCACTCCGCCGCGCATCCTCACAAGCACCACTCGTTGCACGCAGCACGTCGGGCCTTCATACATGGGCTCCCATGGGAAATTTTTTTTAATTCACTTCACTCTTCTCGCTTCGCTTTTAACGTCCGCGCTCCGGTAATGTATTCCAGCACAGAGCGTTCGAGGCTGCTCCCCTGGAAACCTAGCAACATTCAGCAATGGTCCACGCTTGAGCTGTTTGCAAAGCACGGACCGCGACACGCAGAATCTCTGGAGCCAGGCGTTCCAAATAACTTTAATCCCACTCAGGAGCTCCCCCTCCCGTCCGTTACACAAACCGGTACTCCGTCTGTGTCGATCCATATCCCGTTCTCTCCCGTGCACTCGTCCATGCCATGTACTTGCACTCTGCATACATCGACCATATCATACAGGGGGCTTAGTGTTACCCCAAGACAGACCCGGGCCTCTACCCCCTCAAAAACTCGCATGTACTTCTTTGCATCATGCAACCGTCACCCTCGACAGACTTACCGGACTCACCTCGTCATGGTCTGCTTCGAGGGAGCATATTCGTCCTCCCTTTGTTCCTGAGGAGGTGATCCTGACTCGCCTACATTGTTCTCAAAACATTCAACAAGCTCAATGTAAGCATCCCTTCACCATTCTATTGTGTTTGCTCCTCTTTCACTTTATGATTTCATCTTTCACCCGTTTCCATGTCGCTTTGTATCTCTGTTACCCTTGAATTCATTCTTTAACGGCCCTCATTCTGTTCTTCATCTCTTCCTGTCCGAGTTTATAATACTTCTCTTTATCCGCCATATTTCTTCGTCTCTTCTTCCTTCCCCCTCTTCATCACGGTCCAAACACCTTCCAACTCTCCTTCAACCCGTTCATACTCCTCACGTTACTGTCCTGATTCTCAATTTGTTAAAATTCCGGTCCATGTTTGGCATCTCACCCTTTACCTTCTCCAGCACTGCCTTTCGATATTGTTGTATATTTCCCTTCCATTTTTTTTGCGATATCACCTCTCATTTTCATACCTCACTTGTGTTCGTCCTAGTTCCATCCCCTCCATCATTTGTTTCATTATTCTAATTAATCTGGTTGCGTGTCCAGTGGCTTTGGCGAACCGATCTTGCTATGATCGGGTGTGGATCCCAATGGGATCGATTGTCCTCCGTGAGGGAAATCTTGATGGTGGGGGTCCCAAGCATCGTGGATATCACGGTTGCCACCTTACCCTCGGTAGGCTGCAGTGAAGATTCTCCCTCAAAGCTGTCGTCCGGGCCATAGAGTCCTCCAACAATGTTAAAACCCAACCTGACCAGCTCGTCTTGGTCCACCATTGTCCATACCAGTAAATTAAATAAAATGTGTATCCTAAATGATCTTAATTTGGAGGGGGGGTCACTAAAGCACACCTCAGTTCGAATCCGTTCCCAGACACAAATGTTTTTCTTTGTTTTTCTTAGCTCATCCCACTTTCTGACACCAAACTGTTGTGGGGCCGCGGTCTGGGTGAGAAGACCACTAGGGAGGGAAGCTATCTCGGGTTCCCACTCAGACTCCCCGGAATCGCAGGCCGTGCGTACACGGATAACTCCTAGCGGCGGGTCGCTAACCGACGTGAACGGCCAATAACTCAACCACGTGACTTCGGGTCCTCCATCCACAGTTAATCCGGTTACCTAAAAAATTAATCACGTGAATCTAATTACCGGGGGCCATGCCTCTTCCCACATGCCTTGTCCGAACCGGCATCACCTTACCATAAATCAATGCAAGCCGAGTGAACTGCTAAGGACGTACCGGCGAAAGGAACGGATTGGTTGAATAAAGTCCCCGGCTTAGGCTAGGATACGGACCAGTGCTGGATCAATATGAAAGAAAACCAAAACGAGCTTGGAACATTTCTACAAAGATTTTATTAAACAGCGCAGGCGAGCGAAAAACATGTGGCACAGTGAAGGTAGTTTATTGTTGTGAAGAAGTTAGAGAAAGAAGAAATGTAAGGCCTGCGACAATTAAAACAAGCAACTACAAAAGCAGACACAGAGCAAGTTAATCCCGATAGTAAATTTTTCTGCAATTTAACTTAAGCGAGGACAGGCGCCATGACAATATCACACACACACCACACACACACACACACACACACACACACACACACACACAACACCACCCGATGAATAGGTAAGTTAATGAGAGAAAAAGGAGAGATTGATGAGGCTAACGTCTCGTAATGACTTGCACGATTAACCGAACGCGCCACCCAGTACGTTTTGGGGAATGCTCCGCTGAATGAATCCCTTGCTTGACAGCTGGCGCGTCGTCTCTTGCGTTGGCTATCCAGAGAAGGGGCTCGACCGTCAGGCGTGAGAGGGACTTTGGGTGAACCAACGGGAGTGGGTGAGCGGAGTCGAGTGAAAAGAGCGGGACGAGGCAGGAACCAAGCAGAGCGAGCTGAACAGGAACGCAGAGGCCCCCGATGACCCACCCTTTATATAGAGCCTGTGGTGCCAGGGTGGGGCGACCCACCCGAAGCGTGTCGTCACCCGGAATCGGGCACTCTGATTGGGCCCCAGCCCGCACACGGCCCAGCCGTGATGGCCGAAGCGGCCTTACTTTACATTCGGCAAGCCCATAGCTGAGCTGGGAATTCGTCTCGCCCGAGACCGTGATACGAATCGTCCTTGCACCGAATTCCCGGGCCGTGCCCCGGCACCGGCCGAGGTCGCAGCGGCCCGCATGCACTCCTGGGCACCCCCGGGTGACCTGCAGTTAGCGCTGGTAAATTGTGCTTGCTTTGTCCATACGCCATAGGTGGTCCGAGCAGATCGGGCATACAGCATGCCTCTGCTTGGTAAGCAGCTGCAGTTGAGGCGGTAGGTCGGGAGGATTCTGCCATCCGCGGGAGACATTTGTGGCCGTTGTGGTTAGCAGACTGACGGTAAGACGTTATTGAACCCCATGCGCAAAGACCGAATGAAGAGTATGCGCTACAATCACATGCACACGAAAGTGCGCACGGGTTCGCTATTGGACATGTGTTATTTATTACGCGGTAGTGTGTGCAGTGCCATCCCCGATCCGCGCCATGAATTAAAGGAAAAGATTGGATATTAGATGATCGAATTGGGGTTGAAAAGAGTATAATATAAGTATCTAGATGGAGATTGGTTGAAAAGAGTGCGCCGCGTGTTCCGGTATGCGTGGGCTTATTGTTTGGTTCTACTGTCGCCTCAGTGAACAGTGGGTGATATTATCGCATGTGCTGCACGCGTTCCATGCAGTCTATGGTAGTGGTTGTCTGTTTCTTTGGTCTTTTGCAAGGATGCATTCTTACAGGAAGGCATGGCCGCAGTTTTTACAGGCGGCCGGATTTGAGTGGCCAATCCTGCTTTGATTTTATTTCCAGGAATAAGAGGAAAAGTAGGAATGAAGTTATGGATATTAATCAGACTAACTATGAGATCCACACAAGGCACTTTGTCCCGTTTGACCATTAGACATGAGGGAAGGGTCTATCCTACGTATATTAATAAAATAACTGTTCTGGTGACCACTGTATGATGGATGCCATGCGTTGGAGGGATGCGGTTCCCCAGAACTGCAACATATATTTCTATAATATATATATATAGATATATATTATAATATATATATATGTATATATATATATATATACTATATAATATATATAATATAACAGGCAATCCTCACTTAACGACCTACATGTTATCAACTGCCCGACTTACGACCAGCTCTCCGAGCCAGGTTTCGGCAGCCGACAGCGCATCACCCTTTTTTATTTTTTTTTTTCTCAGTCTCAGTCCTCCCCGCGTCAGTCGTATTCACTACTCTGTGTCGCACTCTCCAAGACTACATATCGTCGATAAATTTGTACTTTATTGGTGCACCCCAATAGTACAAGATTTATCCGGCGAAAAAGGAAGTGCGCGGCGTCGGATGTCATGAATAAAAAAATTGTGAACCTTGCCGAACGTGCTTTCATATTAGATATTGAAAATAGTGGGAATATCGAGGGAGGAGCTAACTAACGACGATTTAATAGGAGTTGGGTTGCAGGCAGCACTTGGAAGAGGAAGAAGAAAAGGAAAGAATGGAAGAAGGACAAAAAGGAAGTTCAACTGTAAAGGGTTTGCTAGGTGTGTTCTCCGAAAGTGAAATGCGGCTATATTAGACTATGCTTTTGGTGTGTGGTTGTGTGTGTGTGTGTTTGTGTGTGTGTGTTATTGTTGCGGCGCCCGGGGTACAGGTGAGAAGGACCTCTAGGGGGGAAAGCTATTCTCACTCCCACCAGACTCCCCGGAATTGTAGGCGGTCACACACGGATAATTCCGTGACGCAGCGGGTCGCTGTAACCGACCGTGGACGCCAATACACTCAACCACGCCTGATCTGAGGGTCCTCACCGTCTATGGGTAATCGGGTTACCTAATTAATATGTATTTTAATTACCCGGGGAACACCCTCGGTACGCCTGTCCGAACCGACACTCTTCCGGATCGGATCACTTTACCGATCGGATGCAGCCGAGCGACACTGCCACGACGTACCGGCTAAAGGAACGGACCGTTGGGGAAAAAGTCCCCGCCTTAGAGTAGAATTCGGACCATGCTAGACCAATGGGAGAAAAGACAAAAAACCGAGCACGGAACATCCTAAATAATAATGATTTATTAACAAGCAGCGAGGGAAAGGTATGTGGCTCAGTGAAGAATTCATGGGGTATGTAACGCAGGGATAGAAGAGAGCAGGTGTGGGTGCGACAACCAAACAAGCAACTACAAAGCAGACACAGAGCAGACTTGAACGCGAAATAATAACAACAAGTCTGGAGACGCGATGGTTTCACGAGCAATGTACACAGGTCGCCTTTTTAATTTTTGACCTTCGAGGGGACGCCACGGGCAAACTGGCGGGAATCGGAAAAACGTAAATATATGAAAGTTGTAGTACTCAAAGAGCAAAAAACTACCTTGCATACCAACTTTCATTCAAAACAGTGAAAACCCTAGGAGCTCGCATGTCCAAATTTAATTGATTTTTTTGACATTTTCTTAAGTTTGCTGACTTTGTGACCTTGACCTTGGGAACGAAAATGAAAAAATCGAGCTCCGTTGGGCTATGCAGGGCCATTGGGCCTAACCCAAAAAAAAAATACCGAAATCGCCTGCCAGATTCGCCAAACCCCTCGGAGAAAGATGTAAATTGAAATCGGCTACCCCCTAAAAAAACACGTTGTTTTTTTGGGCGTGGCTTCCGCCCATATGGGCGCACCACACCCATTGCTCAGGAAAAACACAACTAGATTCCATGATAGTGTACGGTTGTGGAAAATTCACAGATTCACCATTCAGGTTCCCAGAGGTAGTTACGCATAATTATGTGTGTCCAGGTTAGATTTCCCCCACCGATGTATAACGCGGAATGATATTTGTGAACCGGGCTGTGCATCTTTGAGTTAGCCGTTTACTTCTTTTCTATATTTATTTAAAACAAACAACAATCTCCTCACCAATATCTCCACAAATAAACAACATCCCAACCATCATCTCCACAAAACAACATCATCTCCACAAACAACAACATTTCAAACAAACAAACCAACATCTCTCACATTCATCTCCTCGGCGCCGCCATCTTTCACAGCAAGGCATCTTTCAACAAACGACATCTCCGCGGACAAACACGATGACTTCTCGCAGCGGGCACGGTGTTTTCAAACACGCGCGTTGTGAGAGTGATCTCAAAACACCGCCGCGCATGACTTGCAGAACGGATTCAAAACGATAAAGGGGCGGAGCCAGCCGGGGGTGAAGGGTCGAAAGGTTGAAAGACCAAGCGCCCCCCCCACCCCCGAACCCGATAAAAGGGCGGCTGAAACGCCGAGAAGAGTGTTGAGAGTTGGGCTGGGCCTTACAGTCCAGAGAGTCGAGCCTGCAGTGGAGTTGGAGTCCATGGAGTTTGGAGTCCGATGGAGTTGTGGAGCTCAGTGCAGTGGGTCAGGCGAGGAAGTGTTGGAGAGCGCCGAGTTGGTCGGAGTTGGTCGAAGTGCAGCCAGAGAGAATCGCCACAGCAACATAACGGTCCGAGCGACGTGAGAGTGATCGGGCTCTTAAAGAGCATCAACTCAAAAAGAGCAAGGCCCGTTCGCTTCCTCTGAAGCGTCGTCGCCAGGCCCATCGACCCAGCCGGACTTGTAGGCCTGCCACCGAACCGCCGTTACAACAGCGCCGCTTGACAACCGAGACATACGGAGGGTCGCCGACGAAAAGACCAATCGAGTCGCCTCAAGGGACGAAGTTAATCTTCCAACGGCCTCGCGGAGCTCCTTCGGTCATCCCAGCTTCGCAAGGAACATTAAAAGGGCTACGAAGCCAGTTCTACCTTTCTCTTTCTGGGGTTTTGCAATGGAAGTCTGTGGATGACTTCTTAAAGTAGTGAACTGACTAAGTGGCATGTAATAATAAATAAGATAACGGCTGTAGTCTTTTTGTCCGTGTCTTGTCTCCTAACCCCCATTCATATGCCGTGATTGCATACGTGTGAAAATAAATGCCCCCTTTGTGAATATTCACCTTCTCATTGCGGTCCTTCCTACCATATCTCTCCTGCATGGATTCTTTGCCATGGCCTGTCTGGAATAGGCCATAAGCACGACACCCGCCGTGGATTGTCGGCGTCCGACTGGCATGTAGGGCAATGCCTAATCATATGCTCAATGTCCTTGTCCATACCCGGCCACCACAAGAGACTACGGGCTAGACTCTTGGTTTTAACAACGCCGAGGTGACTGGCATGCAGCTCCTCAAGGCAATGTTGCCTGAACTTTGGGGGA
>CM068958.1:88762082-88776116 GCA_035128595.1 Eptatretus atami | reverse complement strand
ACACCGTTCTCATACCCACATAATGCAACTTTGAGCTAAAGACAGCTCTGATGATTTAGACGCAAACGGTTGATACTCAGGTCTTGAGGCAGGTCGTTCCAATTCCAGTGAAGATCGCTGTACGACACAGGCGAGCACAGGATCGTGGGCTGATTCAACAGCCACCTGCTTAGCCGTGACCGCCCACACTGGATTTGGCTCAGCGTAACACATCAACATGATTGGATGATTCAGACGAAGATGGGTCCCCTTGCAAGGCAATCGCGAAACCATCGCAGTTGGCATGCTTCTCGGTGCCCCGCGAACTGGATGTCATAGCTGTAGGCAGCAAGGAACAAACACCATCGTTGTATTCGTGCTGCCGCCGCCACTGGGACACCTTGTTTTGGTTCCAAGATGAATTGAAGTGTTTGTGATCAGTCTGCAAGGTGAAGTGGTGACCAAGCAGGTGTTGATGAAACTTCCGCACTCCCCAGACGAGGCTGAGAGCTTCCCGCTCGATTTGGGCATATTTCTGCTCTGCTGCCGACAGGGTGCGAGATGCAAAACAAACAGGGTGCTCAGAACCATCGTCCATCTTGTGTGATAGCACTGCTCCGATGCCGTATGCGGAGCTGTCGCATGCTAAAAGAGCGGACGTGTAGGCTCGTAGTGAACGAGAACCGTATCCTCTGTGAGTAGCAGCTTGACACGATTGAAAGCTGCCTGTTGGTCAGCTCTCCATGCCCAGCGTTCCTCCTTCTTGAGCAGTCGTGTTAACGGGGCCCACTCAGAGCTCAGATTGCTCACAAATCTCTGGTAGTACTGTGCCATACCAATAAATGAGCGAAGCTGAGTCTTGTCCCGTGGTGGTGGCATGTGCTGGATCGCCTCCACCTTCCGCGGGCCTTTCAACAACCCTCCGGTGTGATGATGTGCCCAAGGTATTCCAACCATTGTTTGAAGAACGCACACTTGTCCTGTTCAAGCGGAGCCCACAAGCCTCCAACTTCTTCAGCACTTTGTCAATGTTGTCGAGGTGCTCCTCAGCCATTTTTCCTGCAATGAGTACGCTCATCCAGGTAGGTTTGAGCGGGAAGGCCTACACAAACCTGATCCATCGCTTTCTGCCACAGGTGGGCCGAAGCAATCCCAAAACAGAGCCGGGTGTACCGATAGGTCTTTGACATGTGTTGATCGTCAGAAGGTCACTACTCCTGGGGTCCATTTCCAGATGAAAATATGCATCCCGCAGGTCGAGTTTCGTAAAGAATTTACTCCCTGCCAACCGTGCATATATCTCATCGATTGATGGAAGTGGGTACTGCTCGATGCTGAGACCTGGGTTGACCGTGGCCTGAAGTCCACGCATAATCGAACATCACCATTCCGCTTCAGCGCCGTGACAACTGGAGTGCCCAGTCCGAGTATGGCACCCGTTCGATAAGTCCACAGGCCTCGTCTGTCTAACTCAGCTTTCACCTTATCCGCAGGGATATGGGATTGGCCTTGGTTTACAAAAGCGAGGCGTCACGCCGTCCTTCATGAAGAGCTTGGCTTGTGTGTCCTTGAGTTTCCCAATCTCATTGCAAAACAGGCCTTGATGCTTTTGAAGAATCTCCTCTAACCGATGCTCTAATTGGCATGGTGGTTTGCACAAGGTGAATGTCTGCCCAGTCCAGCTTGATTAAACTGCCACGGGTGGTCAGGACAGCCAGTCCGCCCGAGGAGAGATGGCCCTCTCCCTCGAACAACATACAACTTGAGAGCGGCGTCCTGGCCCTGATAGGACACTGACACGTCTGCCATTCCAATCGGCTTTATTTTCTCGCTGGTGTAGTTGTATAGTGTGAGGTCTGACCTGGTGAGCTTCAGGTCGTTCAGCTTACGAGAGGTCTGCTCGCCTATGATGGAGACCGCCGTTCCAGTATCAACTTGGAATGGATAGGCATCTTATTAACCTCCACTTCTACCGTCATCGTCGTGTTTTTGCAGGGCCAACCGAATAAAGGCTCATCATTGGTTGCAGATCTTGCCCGGTCATCGGGGTCGTCCCGTACATCATCGTCCATGACTTTGATGGTGGTCGATGCCGCTCGACAAACGCGTTTCAGATGGCCCACCTTGTTGCAATGTAAACACACGCTGTTCTTATAAGGGCACACACGACGGAGGTGTCAACCTCCACACCCCCAACATGCCTGCGCGTTACCTCGCCAGCCGATCGGAAGCGTTGCGAAGGCTGGCCGCGATTCATACCGACGGTTGCTAGCGGGGTCCGAGGTGAACGGAACATCTTGTTGATCCCCAAGTCACCTTCCATGGTCTGACCGCGATGGCTCGTACATCCTGGGGACTGTTCGACAGCCGATGCAGTTCGACCGCATTGACGATCGTAATGTCCTCGAACTCTGATCGCAGTATCGCCGAAACCATTTTTTGATCTTGTAAACCGCAATGAATCGATCTTTGAGCCTGGCTGGATGCTCATCCGGCGTGAATTTGCAGGCAACGGACAGATGTTTTAATCTTGCCACGAAATCCGCCACGCGCTCTCCAGAGTTCCTCGTCAGGTGATCGAATTCATACCTCGCCAGTTGTGGCGATTTCTCAGGCTTAGTGTGCTCTTTCATCTTCTGGACGATGGTGTGAAACGTCAGAATGTCGTCTTTCGGCTTGTCGGCGCGACCAAGTCACATAACAGCCGTATTGTCCGACGACAGCGAAGAAAGAAGAATGGCTTTCTTCGTGTTTTCCTCGCCCACGCCATTCGCGATGAAATAAACTCCAACGTTCCGCAAACAGTTCAAAGTCGTCGCCGGTGAATACCGGAACTTTACCGTGAACACTGACTCGATTGTCATCAATCCCATCCATCGTCGCCAAACTGTAGTGTTCACGGACCAGGCGCGACAAAGAGCTTAGGCCATGATCGCCAGCAAGCGGGGACTCTGCTTTATTGCGGGACACGGACGTACAGCGCGAGCCGCCTCCGGGCGGGACATAATATATCAAAACCCGATCACGTGACTACAAGCATCTAATCTACATACAGCACACCAACCACCCTAAGTCCATGACTTCTTGCAAAGTCAAGGAACTTAGTGCTCTTCTGGTCACAGTTCCAGACCCATGGGGGCCATCCCTATCCCAGAACACGTCTCATAACCATCCCTATCATTCCATCAATGCATCGAAATCCCCCAACATGAGAAGAGTATCTTCCTGGGGCACTGCTCAACCACAGTCTCGAGCTTGGCACAGAATGCATCCTTCACAGTGAGATCACTCACCTCAGTCGGAGCATATACACAGGAATATGGAAATGACACCCAAGGAGTGACAAATCCTTGGTCTCATAATGCGCTCTTGACTGTTGTTACCTCAACTATCATTGGAGTCAGCTTATTGGACACTGCTACAGCAACTCCTTCGGCATGGTAACCATCAGAGCGACCAGACCAAAAGTAGATGTAACCACCCCCATTATCCGCTGCAATCCAGTCTCCGAACCTCAGAGAGTGCTTCAATGCGATGTCCAAATGCTTGAGATCAGATGATAACAGAGACAGGTGATCATCCTATTTTCAGGACAGGACATTCCAGGCACCCACCCAAAGGGACCGCCTCTGTTTAACCCAAGGAGACGCCGTCTGATGGACGACACTTCAGCACAACACCGGCACACACTACCGCAGGTTACCTGACCGGGAAAGTTACCCCATGGTTTTTCTCCTATCATGAAAGGGAGGCTATGTCCAATTCCATCATCCGGTGAACTGCTTGTAGAGGGCAGCTGAACAGGAGGTACTCCCACGGAGTGGTTTTCAGATTTATTTGTGCTTTTAGTTGTTTTGCAGAATGAAGGTTTACGGTGGCCGGAATGCAAATCCTTTCACAAACCTCCTAATAAAAAAGCACCCAACTGCAGGAGGACGTCCGCAGACACCAGTTAGGCACTAGATGTGGATGGTCGTAGGCTCACAAGGAACTCCTGCGCCCTTTGATAGATTTTGGTTTTTAATCCTGCTGAGTGTCCATATCCATACACCCCACCAGAAAACCTGGTGGGGAGATGGTTTAGTCTGGTCCCCATGGGTCTGGAACTATGACCTGAACACTACAACCCAAAGAAGAACGTATGTGGATACGAAAAGATTTTTTTATTTCAACAATTTTCTGGAAGAAATGGTGCATTATTAAAAAAAGTGCAAGGATGCCAATATTTTTGCCCATGACAGTATTATAACTTTTCGCCATTGGCTAAAGAGACAACAGGTCACAATTTGAAACAGAAAAATCTAGGTGTGACTTCAACCTGATTTGATAGCATAATTAGGTAAGGTTTCGTGATTGTTCAAATCTTTTTCTTTTTGAACAAGCACACTTGGATAAATGCTGGGTGAATTTGGACTTTTTACCCCCCAACCAGGCGCTCGGACTAATATGTAGGTTCTGTCAGTTCATCCGACCATCCATCAGTCCATTCATCTGAACATTGACTCAAAAATGACTGGAGTATTTCATTCATATTTGGGTACAGGAAATTCTCGTATAATGTCGGGGGATGCGTTCCTGCGAAACGCTGTGCTATCCGAAAACGTGTTAGAGGCAATATTAACATGTATGCCGAATGTTGACTCAATGGTTAGGGTGGTGGGCTTAGGATCCAAGGATCCTGAGTTCAAATCCCACTCAGCTATTGAATTAAAACCAGGTGGGGTTGTCATCCTTCCGCGGCGTGGCAAATGAGTGCCAGCTTGCTGGTATCCTGTGCTCGGAGTGGCGACCCGTCCAAGATTGTACCCAGTAGCAAGGAGATGCTTAGCAGCACCAATGCTCTGCATAGAGTATGGTCCTGTGTATGGATTATATATATATGTGTGTGTGTGTGTGTGTGTGTGTTATAGTATATGTATTTATTTGTAATGTGTATTTAGTTTTGTATATATAAATATATATGGGTGGTCGCTAGAGTACCCTATTGTCAGGTTTCCGTGTGTGTTGTTGGGGGTGTGTGTGTGTGTTGTGTGTGTGTGTGTGTGTGTGTGTGTGTGTGTGGTGTGTTGTGTGTGTGTGTGTGTGTGTGTGTGTCTGCAACGCGAGGCTCCACAGCATAAACAGCAAACCGATTTCGATATGAAACTTGGCGAACAGGTGCCATATGGCTGGGAGTGTGCGCGTTTGAGTTCCGTTGCCTAAGCAACCACCCGTTGCTATGCAGCGGCCGAAAACCGCCGTACTATTTTCAATACTTGTCCTACAGTTTTGAATGTGGAGAAACGAGACTCGGAATTAAACACTTCGAGATATTAGAAAATTTATACTTGAGCCGATTTTGATTTAGGTTTTATTTTAAATGGTAGTCCTTCAAAAATCGGGTGTCTATTTTCCGTCATTTTTTTGTTTGTTTGTTTGTTTGTATGTAATTGACAGCTCTGGAGGCCAGAGGAGTCAACCGATTTTGATGAAACTTGACGGTAGTTCAACCAGGATCTAGTTCTATGCTTTTGAGCACCGTTGCTATGGACACCACCGTTGCCTAGCAACGGGATTTTGAAAATTTTAGAAAAAATCCTAAAAAATTAATTTTTTCGAAAATCAAAATGGCCTTACAGGCTTTTATGCGTACTATAATCAACCTCTTTGTCCAAAATTTTCAGCCCGATCCGTCAAAAACTGTATGACTAGTATGAATTATGTCGCGACCACCCATGTCGCTACGCTTGTTTTATATACTAGTGCATCATAGGTGCGTGCCCTACATGCGTGGCCGTACGTGCAAACAAAACAAAAAAAAAAACTTTCAAACCGCGTGCAGAAGCAACAACCACACAGCCGTTCCTCGCTCTCGCGTGCCCGTACGTGCTGGCTGTATGTGCAAAAAAAAACTCAAAACAACCAGACAGGCCGTTCCTTCGCTGTCGTAAACGACGACTGGATTGGGGCATTGTGTTTAAGAAATCGAGAAAGAAAGAATACAGTCAGTCGATAAATCAAGAAAAAAATCGAGAAGATACACGTATATCACTGACTGATTGGGGTATTGGTTAAGAAAATCGAGAAAGTACAGAAATCGAGAAAGAATACAGTAAGTCGAAAATCGAGAAAAATAAAGAATCGAGAAAGAATACGAGTACTCGTCACTATCGGAAGTTCGCATATCGCAGTTATGAGTATTCGCAATTTAGTTTTAATGGCCAATTATTCAATTAGCGCCAACGTATTTTGCCTTTTCGCAATGAAAACACGGAGAGGAGAGAGAGAAAAAACCCGTAATGGCGAACGCGGCTGAGTTCTCTTCACCATCGACCACGGCTACGCAGCAACGCTTCCTGTCATTGGTTGATATAAAATGCCGCAGCAACGGTTCCTGTCATTGGTTGGTAAATAAATGGCCATAACTGGGAAGCATTGTCCGATTAATATCAAACCTTGAAAAGGCACATCTCAGGTCCAGCAATTAACCTGGCAAGTTCAATTAGATCGGACCAGTGGTTGTCGAGAAACAGCGGTCCAGCACAAAACCACACACACACACACACACAGACACACACACAGAGATTGCTGGAATTATAGATAGATGTGTGGTTTCACTCCTCCCCCCAATATTCGTTGCACCATGCATTTCCTCCATTCAACTCTAAAATCGCTAATCTACGTCCCCCACTACACGTCCATGTCTGTCCATGTCTCCAATCCATTCTAATCTCAACCTAAATCCCCCCTCACTCTAGTCACCGGGCCCACATGGAGGACTGCTCTAATGCAACCATCGGGCCGTCTATCTAGTGCTAAACCGTTACCCTAACTAGTGCTCCTTTTCCCCTGGGCGAGGATGTTTACTAAATACTGGCTGGGCTTTGTTTTTCCATGAGCAGTCTCGCGCGAGCCTCTACGCCTCCAGGTGGGTGTCGACAGCGCATCCGCCCTTTCGGTCTGGCCGATCCATGAGGGCGAAACGTCCTCCCTGTTATCAAATTAAATGCTCGCGTTTGCTTTCGGGCTATTTCCCACGTGAAATGCCGTGTTTGCACACCCCGTCATTTACTGTGGGATCCTCAACTGACATCACTCGCAACGGCCAACTCGCGAGCTTCCCTTACGCCGACTCTTAACCACGCAACAAGCGTCGGCGATCACGTAGCTGTCTGACCACTCGCTGCCGCGCATACCTCACAAGCACCACTCGTGCACGCAGCACGTCGGGCCTTCATACATGGGCTCCCATGGGAAATTTTTTTTAATTCACTTCACTTCTTCGTTCGCTTCGCTTTTTAAACGTCCGCGCTCGGTAATGTATTCCAGCACAGAGCGTTCGAGGCTGGCTCCCCTGAAACCTTAGCAACATTCAGCAATGGTCACACCTTGAGCTGTTGCAAAGCACGGGACCGCGCACGCAGAATCCGTGGAGCCAGGCGTTCAAAATAACTTTTAATCCCACTCAGGAGCTCTCTCCCTCCCGTCCGTTACACAAAACCGGTACCTCCCGTCTGGTCGATCCATTCCGCGTTCTCTCCCGGGCACTCGTCCATGCCAGTACTTCACTCGCATACATCGACACACATACATACAGGGGGCTTGTGTTACCCCAAGCAGATCCCGGGCCTCTACCCCCTCAAAACTCGCAGTACTTCTTTTGCATCATGCAACCCGTCTAACACCTCGCACAGACTTACCCGGACTCACCTCGCATGGTCTGCTTCGAGGGAGCATATCGTCTCCCTTTGTTCCTGAGGAGGTGATCCTGACTCGCCTACATTGGTCTCAAAACATTCAACAAGCTCAAGTTAGCATCCCTTCCCATTTCTATTTGTGTTTGCTCCTCTTTACTTTATGAATTTCATCTTTACAACCCGTTCATGTCGCTTGTATCTCTGTTACCTCTTTGAATTCATTCTTTAACGGCCCTCAATCTGGTCTTCATCTTCCTGTCCGAGTTATAATACTTCTCTTTAATCCCCATATTTTCGTCTCTTCTTCCTTCCCCCGTCTCATCACGGTCCAAACACCTTCCAACTCTCCTTCAACCCGTTATACTCCTCACTTACTGTCCTTGATCTCAATTTGTAAAATTCCGGTCCATGTTTGCATCTCACCCTTTACCTCTCCCAGCACTGCCTGATATTGTTGTATATTTCCCTTCCATTTTTTTGCGATATCACCTCTCATTTTCACCTCACTTGTTTCGTCCTAGTTCCAATCCCCTCCACATTTGTTCATTATTCTAATTAATCTGGTTGCGTGTCCAGTGGCTTTGGCGAAGCCGAATCTTGCTATGAATCGGGTGTGGATCCCAATGGGGATCGATGTCCTCCGTGAGGGAAATCTTGATGGTGGGGTCCAAGCATCGGATAGTCACGGTTGCCACCATTACCTCGGGGTAGGCTTGCATATGATTCTCCCTCAAAGCCTGTCGTCCTGGCCATAGAGTCCTCCAACAATGTTAAACCCACCTGACCAGCTCGTTTGGTCCACCATTGTCCATACCAGTAATTAAATAAAATTTGATCCTAAATGATCCTTAATTTGGAGGGGGGTCACAAGCACACCTCAGTTGAATCCGTTCCAGACACAAATGTTTTTCTTTGTTTTTTTTAGCCTCATCCCACTTTCTGACACCAAACTGTTGTGGCCGGCCGGGTCTGGGTGAGAAGACCACTAGGAGGGAAGCTATCTCGGGTTCCCTCAGACTCCCGGAATCGCAGGCCGGCCGTACACGGATAACTCCGTGATGCGGCGGGTCGCTAACCGACGTGAACGCCAATAACTCAACCACGTGACTTCGGGTCTCCATCCACAGTTATCCGGTTTACTAAAAAATTAATCACTGATTAATTACCGGGGGCCATTGCCCTCTTCCCAACATGCCTTGGTCCGAACTGGATCACCTTACCATAATCAGAATGCAAGCCGAGTGAACTGCTAAGGACGTACGGGCGAAAGGAACGGATTGTTGGGAATAAAGTCCCGGCTAGGCTAGGATACGGACCATGTGCGGATCAATTGAAAAAAACACAAAACGAGCTTTGGAACATTTCTACAAAGGATTTATTAAACAGGCCGCAGGCGAGCGAAAACATGTGGCACAGTGAAGGTAGTTTATGTTGTGAAGAAGTAGAGAAAGCAAGAAATGTAAGGCTGCGACAATTAAAACAAGCCAACTACAAAAGCAGACACAGAGCAAGTTATCCGATAAGTAAATTTTTCTGCAACTTTAACTTAAGCGAGGACAGGCGCATGACATATCACACACACACACACACACACACACACACACACACACACACACACACACAACACACTCCGATGAATAGGTAGTTTATGAGAAGAAAAAGGAGAGGATGATGAGGCTAACGTCTCGTACATACTTGCAACGATTTAACCGACCGCGCCCCCAGTACGTTTTGGGGGAATGCTCCGCTGAAATATCCCTCTGACAGCTTGGCCGTCGTCTCTTGCGTTGGCTATCAGAGAAAGGGGCTCGACCTCAGGCGTGAGGAGGGACTTTGGGTGAACCAAGGGAGTGGCGTGAGCGGAAGTCGAGTGAAAGAAGCGGGACGAGCAGGAACCAAGCAGGAGCGAGCGAACAGCGAACGCAGAAGGCCCCGATGAACCACCCTTTAGTATAAGCCTGTGGTGCAGGCGTGGGGGCGACGACCCGAAGCGGTGTCGTCACCCGCCGAAATCGGGCACTCTGATTGGGCCCCAGCCGCACACGGCCCAGCCGTGATGGCCGAAGCGGCCTTACTTTACATTCGGCAAGCCCAAGCCTGAGCTGCTGGAATCGTCTCGCTTCCGAGGACCGTGATACGAATCGTCCTTGCCCGAATTCCCGGGCCGTGTCCCGGCGACCGGCCCGGGAGGTCGCATCGGCCCGCATGCCTCCTGGGCACCCCCGGGTGACCTGCAGTTAGCGCTGCGTAAATGTGCTTGCTTTGTCCATACCCAGGTTGGTCCGAGCAGATCCGGGCATACAGCATGCTCTGCTTGGTAGCAGCTGCAGTTGAAGGCGGAGTGCGGGAGGATGTCCTGCCACCGCGGGAGACATTTGTGCCGTTGTGGTTAGCAGACTTGACGGTAAGACGTTATTGTAACCCCATGCGCAGAAGACCGAATGAAGAGATGCGCTACAATCAATGCCAACGAACAGTGCGCACGGGTTCGCTATTGACATGTGGTTTATTTATTACGGCGGTAGTGTGTTGCAGTGCCAATCCCCGATCCGCGCCATGAATTAAAGGAAAAGATTGGATATTAGATGATCGAATTGGGGTTGAAAAGAGTATATATAAGTATCTAGATGGAGATTGGTTGAAAAGAAGTGCGCCGCGTGTTCCGGTATGGCGTTGGGCGATTTAGTGTTGGGTTTACTGTCGGCCGTCAGTGAACAGTGGGGTGATATTATCGCTGTGCTGCACGCGTTCCATGCAGTCCTATGCGTAGTGGTTGTCTGTTTCTTTGGTCTTTTGCAAGGATGCATTCCTTACAGTGAAGGCATGGCCGCAGTTTTTACAGGCGGCCGATTTGAGTGGCAATCGCTGCTTTGATTTATTTCAGGAATAAGAGGAAAGAGTAGAATGAGTTATGGATATTAATCAGACCTAACTATTGAGATCCACACAAGGCACTTTTCCCGTTTGACCATTAGACATGAGGGAAGGGTCTATCCTAACGTATATTAAATAAATAACTGTTCTGGTGACCACTGTATGATGGATGCCATTGCGTTGAGGGATGCGGTTCCCAGAACTGCAACAATATACTGCTATATATATATATATATAATATATATTATATATATAATATATTATATATATATATATATAGCTATATAATATATATACATATACAGGCCAATCCTCACTTAACGACCTACATGTTATCAACTGCCCGACTTACGACCAGCTCTCCGAGCCAGGTTGGCAGCCGACAGCGCATCACCCTTTTTTATTTATTTTTTTCTCAAGTCTCAGTCTCTCCCCGCGTCAGTCTATTTCCACTACCTGCGTGTCGCAATCTCTCCAAGACTACATATCGTCGATAAATTTGTACTTTATTGTGCACCCAATAGTACAAGATTCCGGCGAAAAGGAAGTGTCGCGGCGTCGATGTCATGAATAAAAAAATTGTGGAACTTGCGTAACGTGCTTTCAATTAATATTGAAAATAGTGGGATAGTCCGCAGCGGAGGAGCTAACTAACTGAGGATTAAAAGAGTTGGGTGCAGGCAGCACTTGGAAGAGGAAGAAGAAAGAGGAAAGAATGGAAGAAGGATCAAAAAGAAAGTTCACTGTAAAGGGTTATTGCTAGGTGTGTTCTCCGAAAGTGAATGCGGCTAATTAGACTAGTGTGCTGGGTGTTTTGTCGTGTGTGTGTGTTGTGTGTGTGTGTGTCGTGTGTGTTTATTGTTGCGGGCCGGGGTCACAGTGAGAAGACCTCTAGGGGGGAAAGCTATCTCACTCCCAACCAGGACTCCCCGGAATTGTAGGCGGTCACACACGGATAATTCCGTGACGCAGCGGGTCGCTTAACCGACCGTGGACGCCAATCACTCAACCGACGTGATCTGAGGGTCCTCCCGTCTAATGGGTTAACGGGTTACTAATTAATATGTATTTTAATTACCGGGGAACACCCCCGGTAGCCTTGTCCGAACCGATCACTCTTCCGGAATCGGAATCACTTTAACCGATCGGAGCAGCCGAGCGACACTGCCAACGACGTACCGGCTAAAGGAACGGACCGTTGGGGAAAAAGTCCCCCGCCTTAGAAGTAGAATTCGGACCATGCTAGACCAATGGGAAAAAGACAAAAAACCGAGCACGGGAACATCCTAAATAATAATGATTTATTAACAACAGACGAGGGAAAGGTAGTGGCTCAGTGAAGAATTCATTGGGTATGTAACGCAGGGATAGAAGAGAGAGGTGTGGTGCGACAACAAACAAGCAACTACAAAGCAGACACCAGAGCAGACTTGAACGCAAAATTAAATAACAACAAGTCTGGAGACGGCGATGGTTCACGAGCAATGTTACACGGTTCGCCTTTTTAATTTTTGACCTTCGAGGGGACGCCACGGGCAAACTGGCGGGAATCGGAAAAACGTAAATATGAATGAAAGTTGTAGTACTCGAAGAGCAAACTACCTGGCATACCAACTTTCATTCAAAACAGTTGAAAACCCTAGAGCTCGCATGTCCAAATTTAATTGATTTTTTTGCATTTTCTAAGTTTGTGACTTTGTGACCTTGACCTGGGACGAAAATGAAAAAATCGAGCTCCTTGGCTATGCAGGGCCATTGGGCTAACCAAAAAAATACCGAAATCCCTGCCAGATTCGCCAAACCCCTCGGAGAAAGATGTAAATTGAAATCGGCTACCCCCTTAAAAAAAACACGTTTTTTTGGGCGTGGCTCCGCCCAAATGGCGCACCACACCCATTGCTCAGGAAAAACACAACTAGATTCATGATAGTGTACGGTTGTGGAAATTCACAGATCACCATTCAGGTTCCCAGAGGTAGTTATGCGATAAGTTTGTGTGTCCAGGTTAGATTTCCCCCACTCGATTAAACGGAATGATTTTGTGAACCGGGCTGTTGCATCTTGAGTTAGCCGTTTACTTCTTTCTATCATTTATTTTAAAACAAACAACAATCTCCTCACCATATCTCCAACAAACAAACAAGATCCCACCATCATCTCCACAAAACAACATCATCTCCACAAACAACAACATTTCAAACAAACAAACAACATCTCTCACCATCATCTCCTCGGCCCGCCATCTTTCACAGCAAGGCATCTTTCAACAAACGACATCTCCGCGGACAAACACGATGACTTCCTCGCAGGCAGGGTGTTTTTCAAACACGGCGCGTTGTGAGAGTGATCTCAAACACCGTCCGCGCATGACTTGCAGAACGGAATTCAAAAACGATAAAAGGGGCGGAGCCAGCCGGGGGTGAAGGCGAAGGTGAAAGACCAAGCGCCCCCCCACCCCCGAACCCGATAAAGGGCGGCTGAAACGCCGAGAAGAGTTGTTGAGAAGTTGGGCTGGGCCTTACAGTCCAGAGTCGAGCCGCAGTGGAGTTTGGAGTCCATGGAGTTTTGGAGCCGATGGAGTTGTGGAGCTCAGTGCGAGGTGTCATGCAAGGAAGTGTTGGAGAGCGCCAGTTGGTCGGAGTTGGTCGAATGTGCAGGCCAGAGAGAAGTCGCCACCAGCAACATAACGGTCTGAGCGACGCTGAGGAGTGATCGGGCTCTTAAAGAGCATCTCAACTCAAAAAAGAGCAAGGCCCGTTCGCTCCTCTGAAGCGTCGTCGCCAGGCCGATCGACCAGCCGGCTGTAGGCCTGCCAACCGAACCGCGTTACAACAAGCTGCCACTGACAACCGAGACATACGGAGGGTCGCCGACGAAAAGACCATCGAGTCCCTCAAGGGACGAAGGTTAATCTTCAACGGCCCTGCGGAGCTCCTTCGGTCATCCCAGCTTCGAGGAACATTAAAAGGCTTCGAGCCAGTTCTACCTTTTTTTCTGGGGTTATTGCAATGAATCTGTGGTGCTTCCTTAGTAGTGAACTGACTAAGTGATGTAGATAATAAATAGATAACGGCTGTAGTCTTTTTGCCCGTGTCTTGTCTCCTACCCCCATTCATATGCCGTGATTGCATACGTGTGAAATAAATCCCCCTTTGTGGAATATTCACCTTCTCATTGCGGTCCTTCCTACCATATCTCTCCTGGCACAGGATCGTGGGCTGATTCAACAGCCACCTGCTTAGCCGTGACCGGCCCACACTGGATTTGGCTCAGCGTAAACACATCAACATGATTGGATGATTCAGACGAAGATGGGTCCCCCTTGCAAGGCAATCGCGAAAGACCATCGCAGTTGGCATGCTTCTCGGTGCCCCGGAACTGGATGTCATAGCTGTAGGCAGCAAGGAACAAACACCATCGTTGTATTCGTGCTGCCGCCGCCACTGGGACACCTTGTTTTGGTTCCAAGATGAATTGAAGTGGTTTGTGATCAGTCTGCAAGGTG
>CM068958.1:88748774-88760527 GCA_035128595.1 Eptatretus atami | reverse complement strand
CATTGGTTGCAGATCTTGCCCCGGGTCATCGGGGTCGTCCCGTACATCATCGTCCATGACTTTGATGGTGGTCGATGCCGCTCGACAAACGCGTTTCAGATGGCCCACCTTGTTGCAATGTAAACACACGCTGTTCTTATCACGGAGGTGTCAACCCCCACACCCCAACATGCCTGCGCGTTTACCTCGCCAGCCGATCGGAAGCGTTGCGAAGGCTGGCCGCGATTCATACCGACGGTTGCTAGCGGGGTCCGAGGTGAACGGAACATCTTGTTGATCCCCAAGTCACCTTCTGACCGGCGATGGCTCGTACATCCTTGAGGGACTGTTCGACAGCCGATGCAGTTTCGACCGCATTGACGATCGTAATGTCCTCGAACTTCATGCGCAGTATCGCCGAAACCATTTTTTGATCTTGTAAACCGGCAATGAATCGATCTTTGAGCCTGGCTGGATGCTCATCCGGCGTGAATTTGCAGGCAACGGACAGATGTTTTAATCTTGCCACGAAATCCGCCACGCGCTCTCCAGAGTTCCTCGTCAGGTGATCGAATTCATACCTCGCCAGTTGTGGCGATTTCTCAGGCTTAGTGTGCTCTTTCATCTTCTGGACGATGGTGTGAAACGTCAGAATGTCGTCTTTCGGCTTGTCGGGCGCGACCAAGTCACATAACAGCCGGTAGTTGTCCGACGACAGCGAAGAAAGAAGAATGGCTTTCTTCGTGTTTTCCTCGCCCACGCCATTCGCGATGAAATAAAACTCCAACTGTTCCGCAAACAGTTCAAAGTCGTCGCCGGTGAATACCGGAACTTTACCGTGAACACTGACTCGATTGTCATCAATCCCATCCATCGTCGCCAAACTGTAGTGTTCACGGACCAGGCGGACAAAGGAGCCTTAGGCCATGATCGCCAGCAAGCGGGGACTCTGCTTTATTGCGGGACACGGACGTACAGCGCGAGCCGCCTCGCGGGCGGGACATAATATATCAAAACCCCGATCACGTGACTACAAGCATCTAATCTACATACAGCACACCAACCACCCTAAGTCCATGACTTCTTGCAAAGTCAAGGAACTTAGTGCTCTTCTGGGTCACAGTTCCAGACCCATGGGGGCCATCCCTATCCCAGAACACGTCTCATAACCATCCCTATCATTTCCAGTCAATGCATCGAAATCCCCCAACATGAGAAGAGTATCTTGCCTGGGGCACTGCTCAACCACAGTCTCGAGCTTGGCACAGAATGCATCCTTCACAGTGAGATCACTCACCTCAGTCGGAGCATATACAGAGAATATGGAAATGACACCCAAGGAGTGACAAATCCTTGGTCTCATAATGCGCTCATTGACTGTTGTTACCTCAACTATCATTGGAGTCAGCTTATTGGACACTGCTACAGCAACTCCTTCGGCATGGTAACCATCAGAGCGACCAGACCAAAAGTAGATGTAACCACCTACCATTATCCCGCTGCAATCCAGTCTCCGAACCTCAGAGAGTGCTTCAATGCCGATGTCCAAATGCTTGAGATCAGATGATAACAGAGACAGGTGATCATCCTATTTTCAGGACAGGACATTCCAGGCACCCACCCAAAGGGACCGCCTCTGTTTAACCCAAGGAGACCGCCGTCTGATGGACGACACTTCAGCACAACACCGGCACACACTACCGCAGGTTACCTGACCGGGAAAGTTACCCCATGGTTTTTCTCCTATCATGAAAGGGAGGCTATGTCCCAATTCCATCATCCGGTGAACTGCCTTGTAGAGGGCAGCTGAACAGGAGGTACTCCCACGGAGTAGGTTTTCAGATTTATTTGTGCTTTTAGTTTGTTTTGCAGAATGAAGGGTTTTACGGTGGCCGGAATGCAAATCCTTTTCACAAACCTCCTAATAAAAAGCAACCCAACTGCAGGAGGACGTCCGCAGACACAGTTAGGCACTAGATGTGGATGGTCGTAGGCTCACAAGGAACTCCTGCGCCCTTTGATAGATTTTGTTTTTAATCCTGCTGAGTGTCCATATCCATACACCCCACCAGAAAACCTGGTGGGGGGAGATGGTTTAGTCTGGGTCCCCATGGGTCTGGAACTATGACCTGAACACTACAACCCAAAGAAGAACGTATGTGGATACGAAAAGATTTTTTTATTTCAACAATTTTCTGGAAGAAATGGTGCATTATTTGAAAAAAGTGCAAGGATGCCAATATTTTTGCCCATGACAGTAATTTATAACTTTTCGCCATTGGCTAAAGAGACAACAGGTCACAATTTGAAACAGAAAAATCTAGGTGTGACTTCAACCTGATTTGATAGCATAATTAGGTAAGGTTTCGTGATTGTTCAAATCTTTTTCTTTTTGAACAAGCACACTTGGATAAATGCTGGGTGAATTTGGACTTTTTACCCCCCAACCAGGCGCTGCGGACTAATATGTTAGGTTCTGTCAGTTCATCCGACCATCCATCAGTCCATTCATCTGGAACATTGACTCAAAAATGACTGGATGTATTTCATTCATATTTGGGTACAGGAAATTCTCGTATAATTGCGGGATGCGTTCCTGCGAAACGCTGTGCTATCCGAAAACGTGTTAGAGGCAATATTTAACGTATGCCGAGTGTTGACTCAATGGTTAGGGTGGTGGGCTTAGGATCCAAGGATCCTGAGTTCAAATCCCACTCAGCTATTGAATTAAAACCAGGTGGGGTTGTCATCCTTCCGCGGTCGCAAAATGAGTGCCAGCTTGCTGGTATCCTGTGCCGGAGTGGCGACCCGTCCAAGATTGTACCCAGTAGCCAAGGAGATTGCTTAGGCAGCACCAACGCTCTGCATAGAGTATGGTCCCTGTGTATGGATATATATATATGTGTGTGTGTGTGTGTGTGTGTATATATATATATATATTATATATATATATTATTATATTATATATATATATATATAAATATATATTGGTGGTCGCTAGAGTACCCTTATTGTCAGGTTTTCCGTGTGTGTGTGTGTGTGTGTGTGTGTGTGTGTGTGTGGTGTTGTGTGTGTGTGTGTGTGTGGTGTGTGGTGTGTGTGTGGTGTGTGTGTGTGTGTGTGTGTTGTGTGTGTCTGCAACGCGAGGCTCCACAGCATAAACAGCAAACCGATTTCGATGAAACTTGGCGAACAGGTGCCATATGGGCTGGGAGTGTGCGCGTTTGAGTTCCGTTGCTAAGCAACCACCCGTTGCTATGCAGCGGCCGAAAACCGCGTACGCTATTTTCAATACTTGTCCTACAGTTTTGAATGTGGAGAAACGAGACTTCGGAATTAAACACTTCGAGATATTTAGAAAATTTTACTTGAGCCGATTTTTGATTTAGGTTTTATTTTTCAAATGGTAGTCCTTCAAAAATCGGGTGTCTATTTACCGTCATTTTTTTGTTTGTTTGTTTATTTGTATGTAATGGACAGCTCTGGAGGCCAGAGGAGTCAACCGATTTTGATGAAACTTGACAGGTAGGTTCATACCAGGATCTAGTTCTATGCTTTGAGCCCGTTGCTATGGACACCACCGTTGCCTAGCAACGGGATTTTGAAATTTTAGAAAAATCCTAAAAAATTAATTTTTTCGAAAATCAAAAATGGCCTTGCAGGCTTTTATGCGTACTATAATCAACCTCTTTGTCCAAAATTTTCAGCCCGATCCGTCAAAAACTGTATGACTAGTATGCAATTATGTCGCGACCACCCATGTCGCCTACCGGCTTGTTTTATATACTAGTGCATGCCCATAGGTGCGTGCCCATACATGCGTGGCCGTACGTGCAAACAAAACAAAAAAAAAACTTTCAAACCGCGTGCCAGAAGCAACAACACACAGGCCGTTCCTTCGCTCTCGCGTGCCCGTACGTGCGTGGCTGTATGTGCAAAAAAAAACTCAAACAACCAGACAGGCCGTTCCTTCGCTGTCGTAAACGACGACTGGATTGGGGCATTGTGTTTAAGAAAATCGAGAAAGAAAGATACAGTCAGTCGATAAATCAAGAAAAAAAATCGAGAAAGAATACAGTAATCATCACTGACTGGATTGGGGTATTGGGTTTAAGAAAATCGAGAAAGTACAGAATCGAGAAAGAATACAGTAAGTCGATAAATCGAGAAAAAAATCGAGAAAGAATACAGTACTCGTCACTATCCGGAAGTTCGCATATCGCAGTTATGAGTATTCGCAATTTAGTTTTAATGGCCAATTATTCAATTAGCGCCAACGTATTTTGCCTTTTCGCAATGAAAACACGGAGAGGAGAGGAGAGAAAAAACCCGTAATGGCGAACGCGGCTGAGTTTCTCTTCACCATCGACCACGGCTACGCAGCAACGCTTCCTGTCATTGGTTGATATAAAATGGCCGCAGCAACGGTTCCTGTCATTGGTTGGTAAAAAATGGCCATAACTTGGGAGCACTTGTCCGATTAATATCAAACCTTGAAAAGGCACATCCTCAGGTCCCCAGCAATATACCTGGCAAGTTTCAATTAGATCGGACCAGTGGTTGTCGAGAAACAGCGGTCACAGACACACAACACACACACACACACACACACACACAGACACACACACAGAGATTGCTGGAATTATAGATAGATGTGTGGGTTTCACTCCTCCCCCCCAATCATTCGTTCGCACCATGCATTCCTCATTCACTCTATCGCTAATCTACGTCCCCACTACACGTTCCATGTCTGTCCATGTCTCCAATCCATTTCTTAATTCTAACCTAAATTCCCCCTCACTCATGTTCCCGGGCCCACATGGAGGACTGCTCCAAATGCAACCATGGGGCCGGTCTATCTAGTGCTAAACCGTTACCCTAACTAGTGCTCCTTTTCCTGGGCGAGGATGTTTACTACATACTGGCTGGGCTTTGTTTTTCCATGAGCAGTCTCGGCGAGCCTTACGCCTCCAGGGGGGTGGTCGACAGCGCATCCGTCCCTTCGGTCTGGCCGATCCATGAGGGCGAAACGTCTCCCTGTTAATCAAATTAAATGCTCGCGTTGGCTTTCGGGCTATTTCCCACGTGAAATGCCGTGTTTGACACACCCGTCATTCATGCTGTGGGATCCTCACTGACATCACTCGCAAACGGCCCACTCCGCGAGCTTCCCTACGCCGACTCTTACCACGCACACAAGTCGTCCGGCGATCACGTAGCTGTCTCCACTCGTGCCGCGCATCTCACAAGCACCACTCGTGCCACGCAGCACGTCGGGCCTCATACATGGGCTCCCATGGGGAAATTTTTTTTTAATTCACTCACTTCCTTCGTTCGCTTCGCTTTTAACCGTCCGCGCTCCGGTAATGTATCCAGCACAGAGCGTTTCGAGGCTGGCTCCCCTGAAACCATTAGCACATTCAGCAATGGTCCACGCTTGAGCTGTTTGCAAAGCACGGACCGCGCACGCAGAATCCCGTGGAGCCAGGCGGTTTCCAAAATAACTTTATCCCACTCAGGAGGCTCTCCCCTCCCGTCCGTTACACAAACCGGTACTCCCGTCTGGGTCGATCCATATCCCGTTCTCTCCCGTGCACTCGTCCATGCCATGTTACTTGCACTCTGCATACATTCTGACACAATCATACAGGGGGCTTGTGTTACCCCAAGAGATCCCGGGGCCTCTACCCCCTCAAAACTCGGCATGTACTCTTTTGCATCATGCAACCGTTCCACCTCGCACAGACTTACCGGACTCACCTCGTCATGGTCTGCTTCGAGGGAGCATATCGTCTCCCTTTGTTCCTGAGGGAGGTGATCCTGACTCCTACATTGGGTCTCAAAACATTCAACAAGCTCAATGTTAGCATCCTTCACCATTTCTATTTGTGTTTGCTCCTCTTTCACTTTATGTAATTCATCTTTCACCCGTTCCATGTCGCTTTGTATCTCTGTTACCTCTTTTAATTCATTCTTTACGGCCCTCAATTTCTGGTTCTTCATCTCTTCCTGTCCGAGTTTATATACTTCTCTCTTATCCGCCATTATTTTATCCGTCTCTTCTTCCTTCCCCGTCTTCATCACGGTCCAAACACCTTCCACACTCTCCTTCAACCCGTTCATCTCCTCACGTACTGTCCTGATCTCATTTGTAAAATTCCGGTCCATGTTTTGCATCTCACCCTTTACCTCTTCCAGCACTGCCTTTATATGTGTTTGTATATTTCCTTCCATTTTTTTGCATATCACCTCTCATTTCATCCCTCACTTGGTTTCGTCCTAGTTCCATCCCCTCCATCATTTGTTTCATTATCTCTATAATCTGGTTCGTGTCCAGTGGCTTTGGCGAAGCCGATCTGCTATGATCGGGTGTGGATCCCATGGGGATCGCTATGTCCTCCGTGAGGGAAATTTGATGGTGGGGGTCCCCAAGCATCGTGATAGTCACGGTTGCCCCATTACCTCTGGGTATGGCTGCAGGGAATGATCTCCCTCAAAGCTGTCGTCCTGGGCCATAGAGTCCTCCAACAATGTTTCAAAACCCACCTGAACCAGCTCGTCTTGGTCCACCATTGTCCATACCAGTAATTAAATAAAATTTGTATCCTTAAATGATCTTAATTTGGAGGGGGGGTCACTAAGCACACCTCAGGTTTGAATCCCGTTCCAGACACCAAATGTTTTTCTTTGTTTTTTTTAGGCTTCATCCCACTTCTGACACCAAACTGTTGTGGGCCGGGGGTCTGGGTGAGAAGACCACTAGGGAGGGAAGCTATCTCGGGTTCCCATCAGACTCCCCGGAATCGCAGGCCGTCGTACACGGATAACTCCGTGATGCGGCGGGTCGCTAACCGACCGTGAACGCCAATAACTCAACCACGTGACTTCGGGTCCTCCATCCACAGTTTATCCGGTTACCTAAAAATAATCACGTGATCTAATTACCGGGGGCCATGCCCTCTTCCCAACATGCCTTGTCCGAACTGGATCACCTTACCATATCAGATGCAGCCGAGTGACACTGCTAAGGACGTACCGGCGAAAAGGAACGGATTGTTGGGAATAAAGTCCCGGCTAGGCTAGGATACGGACCATGCTGGATCAATGAAAGAAAACACAAAAACGAGCTTGGAACATTTCTACAAAGGATTTATTACAGGCAGGCGAGGAAAAACATGTGGCACAGTGAAGGTAGTTTATTGTTGTGTAGAAGTAGAGAAAGCAAGAAATGTAAGGTGCGACAATAAAACAAGCAACTTACAAAAGCAGACACAGAGCAGAGTTATCCCGATATAATTTTTCTGCAATCTTAACTTAAGCGAGGACAGGCGCCATGACATATACACACACACACACACACACACACACACACACACACACACACACACACACACACACACACCCGATGAATTAGGTTTTATGGAGAAGAAAAAAGGAGAGGTGATGAGGCTAACGGTCTCGTAATACCTTGCACGATTAACCGACCGCGCCACCCAGTACGTTTTGGGGGAATGCTCCGCTGAATGATCCCTTCTTGACAGCTGGCGCGTCGTCTCTTGCTTGGCTATCCAGAGAAGGGGCTCGACCGTCAGGCGTGAAGGAGGGACTTTGGGTGGAACCAACGGCGAGTGGGTGAGCGGAGTCGAGTGAAGAGCGGGACGAGCAGGAACCAGCAGGAGCGAGCAGACAGGAACGCAGACGGCCCCGTGACCCACCCTTTTATAGAGCCTGTGGTGCAGGGTGGGGGCGACGACCCGAAGCGGTGTCGTCACCCGAATCGGGCACTCTGATTGGGCCCCAGCCAGCACACGGCCCAGCCGTGATGGCCGGAAGCGGCCTTACTTTACATTCGGCAAGCCATAGCTGAGCTGTGGAATCGTCTCGCTCCGAAGACCGTGATACGAATCGTCCTGCACCGAATTCCCGGGCCGTGCCCCGGCGACCGGCCGAGGGTCGCATCGGTCCCGCATGCACTCCTGGGCACCCCCGGTGACCTGCAGTTAGCGCTGGTAAATGTGCTTGCTTTGTCCATACGCCATGTGGTCCGAGCGATCCGGGCCATACAGCATGCCTCTGCTTGGTAGCAGCTGCATTGAGGCGGAGGTGCGGGAGGATGTCTGCCATCCGCGGGAGACATTTGTGGCCGTTGTGGTTAGCGAAGACTGACGGTAAGACGTTATTGTAACCCCATGCGCAGACCCGAATGAAGAGATGCGCTATGCATGCCCCGTACAGTGCGCACGGGTTCGCTATTGGACATGTGGTTATTTATTACGGCGGTAGTGTGTGCAGTGCCAACCCCGATCCGCGCCATGAATTAAAGGAAAAGATTGGATTATTAGATGTCGAATTGGGTTGAAAAGAGTATAGATATAGGTATTAGATGGAGATTTGGTTTGAAAAGAGTGCGCCGCGTGTGTCCGGTATGGCGTTGGGCGATTATTGTTTGGTTCTACTGTCGGCCTCGTGAACAGTGGGTGGATATTATCGCTGTGCTGCACGCGTTCCATGCAGTCTAGTGGTAGTGGTTGTCTGTTTCTTTTGGTCTTTTGCAAGGATGCATTCTTACAGTGAAGGGCATGGCCGCAGTTTTTACAGGCGGCCGTCTGAGTGCAATGCCTGCTTTGATTTATTTCAGGAATAAGAGGAAAAGAGTAGGAATGAAGTTATGGATATAATCAGACCTAACTATGAGATCCACACAAGCACTTTGTCCCGTTTGACCCATTAGACATGAGGGAAGGGTCTATCCTACGTATATTAATAAAATAACTGTCTGGTGACCACTGTATGATGGATGCCATTGCGTTGGAGGGATGCGGTTCCAGAACTGCAACTATATATAATATATATATATATATATATATATATATATATATATATATATATATATATATATATATATATATACATATACAGGCAATCCTCACTTAACGACCTACATGTTTATCAACTGCCCGACTTACGACCAGCTCTCCGAGCAGTCGGCAGCGACAGCGCATCACCCTTTTTTTATTTTTTTTTCTCAGTCTCAGTCTCGTTCCCGCAGTCAGTCGGTATTCACTACTCTGCGTTCGCAATCTCCAAGACTACATATTTCGTCGATAAATTTGTACTTTATTGTGCACCCCATAGTACAAGATGTCGGCGAAAAGGAAGTGTCGGCGGCGTCGATGTCATGAATAAAAAAATTGTGGAACTTGCAACGTGCTTCATTTAATATTGAAGAATTAGTGGAATATGTCGAGGGAGAGCTAACTAACGACGATTAAAGAGTTGGAGTGCAGCAGCACTTGGAAGAGGAAGAAGAAGAGGAAAGAATGGAAGAAACAAAAGAAGTTCACTGTAAAGGGGTTAGCTAGTGTGTTCTCGAAAGTGAATGCGGCTATATTAGAACTAGTGTGGTGTGTGTGTGTGTGTGTGTGTGTGTGTGTGTGTGTGTGTGTGTGTGTGTGTGTGTATTGTTGCGGGCCGGGGTCAGTGAGAAGACCTCTAGGGGGGAAAGCTATTCTAGCTCCCACCAGACTCCCGGAATTGTAGGCGGTCACACACGGATAATTCCGTGACGCAGCGGGTCGCTTAACCGACCGTGGACGCCAATAACTCAACCGCGTGATTGAGGGTCCTCCGTCTATGGGTTAATCGGGTTACCTAATTAATCATGTGATTTAATTACCGGGGAACACGCCCTCGGTACGCCTTGTCCGAACCGATCACTCTTCCGGATCGGATCACTTTACCGGATCGGATGCAGCCGAGCGACACTGCAACGACGTACCGGCTAAAAGGAACGGACCGTTGGGGAAAAAGTCCCGCCTAGAGTAGAATTCGGACCATGCTAGACCAATGGGAGAAAAGACAAAAACGAGCACGGAACATCCTAATAATAATGATTTATTAACAAGCAGACGAGGAAAGGTATGTGGCTCAGTGAAGATTCATTGGGTATGTAACGCAGGGATAGAAGAGAGAGGTGTGGTGCGACAACAATACAAGCAACTTACAAAAGCAGACACAGAGCAGACTTGACGCAAAATTAATAACAACAAGTCTGGAGACGGCGATGGTTCACGAGCAATGTACACGGTTCGCCTTTTTATTTTTTGACCTTCGAGGGGACGCCACGGGCAAACTGGCGGGAATCGGGAAAAACGTAAATGATGAAAGTTGTAGTACTCAAAGAGCACTACTTGCATACCAACTTCATTCAAAACAGTTGAAAACCCTAGGAGCTCGATGCCCAATTTATTGATTTTTTTGACATTTTCTAAGTTTGTGACTTTGTGACCTTGACCTTGGGACGAAAATGAAAAATCGAGCTCCGTTGGCTATGCAGGTGCCATTGGGCTAACCAAATACCGAAATCCCTGCCAGATTCGCCAAACCCCCTCGGAGAAAGATGTAAATTGAAATCGGCTACCCCTAAAAACACGTTTTTTTGGGCGTGGCTCCGCCCATAATGGGCGCACCACACCCATGTCAGGAAAACACAACTAGATCATGATAGTGTTACGGTTGTGGAAATTCACAGATCACCATTCAGGTTCCCCAGAGGTCAGTTATGCATAAGTGTGTGTCCAGGTTAGATTTCCCCACCGATGTATAACGGGAATATTTTGTGAACCGGGCTGTGCATCTTTGAGTTAGCCGTTATTCTTTTCTATCTTTATTTTAAAACAAACAACATCTCCTCACCATCATCTCCACAAACACAACAAGTCCTCACCATCATCTCCACAAACAACATCATCTCCACAAACAACAACATTTCAACAAACAAACAACATCTCTCACCATCATCTCCTCGGCCCGCCATCTTTTCACCAGCAAGGCATCTCCAACAAATGACATCTCCGCGGACAAACACGATGACTTCTCGCAGCGGCAGGGTGTTTTCAAACACGACTGCGTTGTGAGAGTGATCTCAAACACGTCCGCGCATGACTTGCAGAACGGATCAAAACGATAAAGGGGCGGAGCCAGCCGGGGGTGAAGGGTCGAAGGTGAAAGACCAAGCGCCCCCACCCCCGAACCCGATAAAAGGGCGGGCTGAAACGCCGAGAAGAGTTGTTGAGAGTTGGGCTGGGCCGTTACAGTCCAGAGTCGAGCCTGCAGTGGAGTTTGGAGTCCAGTGGAGTTTGGAGTCCGATGGAGTGTGGAGTCAGTGCAGGAGTCAGCGGTGTGGAGAGCGCCAGAGTTGGTCGGAGTTGGTCGAATGGCAGCCGAGAAGAAGTCGCCAGCCAGCAACATAACGGTCCGAGCGATGCTGAGGAGTGATCGGGCTCTTAAAGAGCATCAACTCAAAAAGAGCAAGGCCCGTTCGCTCCTCTGAAGCGTCGTCGGCCAGGCCCGATCGACCAGGCCGGACTGCTAGGCCTGCACCACCGAACCGCCGTTACAACAGCTGCCGCTTGGACAACCGAGACATACGGAGGGTCGCCGACGAAAAGACCATCGAGTCGCCTCAAGGGACGAAGTAATCTTCACGGCCTCGCGGAGCTCCTTCGGTCATCCCAGCTCGAGGAACATTAAAGGCTACGAGCCAGTTCTACCTTTCTTTTCTGGGGTTTATTGCATGGAAGTCTGTGGTGCCTTCCTTAAGTAGTGAACTGACTAAGTGATGTAGATAATAAATAGATAACGGCTGTAGGTCTTTTTGCTCGTGTCTTGTCTCCTACCCCCATTCATTGCCGTGATTGCATACGTGTGAAAATAAATCCCCCTTTTGTTGAATATTCACCTCTCATTGCGTCCTTCCTACCATATCTCTCCTG
>CM068958.1:88725890-88740539 GCA_035128595.1 Eptatretus atami | reverse complement strand
GAATTTGAAGGAGGTGGGCTTGGGTGGATTATCGGGGGTAGAAAAGATCGTGGTTTTGGATGGGGGAAGAAAATAGATGGTTATGAACAGCTGTTTTGAAGACCTGGAGGGAAGAGGTGGGATTGAAGAGAGTGTGGTAGTTTGTTCCAGAGGTGGGAAAAAGAGGAATGAAAGAGTGAAGGTGAGCAGTGATTGTTGATTTTGGTAGTTTTACCAGAAGGGGGTTGCTGGTGAACCTTGAGTGCCCTGCGGAAATATGGGGGGGGGGGGGACAGATTACAGACAGCAGGGGGCGAGGCCGAAGAGGAGAAGGTAGAGGACAGAATGACCACCGACCTGCCTGTAGTGAGAGATTGAGAGACCCAAAGACTCAGCTTCATCGTGGGAGATACCAATGATCCTAAATGCCTTGGTTTCCACAGTGTGAAGCCGAGAAGGTGTGATGGCTTTGGAGGCCTTCTTGGAAATGTGACTTTCCCAGGAAAGATCATGGCAAACAGTGTGACCCAAAAGCTTGAAAGAAAGGACTTCTTCAAGAGGATTGTTGAGAAAGTAGATGGGGGGGGGGGGTTGTTTCAGACGGTCCTTTCGGAGAGACATAGTGAGTGTAAGATTTCTCAGGATTGAAAGACAAGTTCCATGTGTTGGACCAGTTTGTGATTTTATCCAGATCTGCAGAGAGTGACAAAGCTGCTGCTTGCTGGTCTGAGGGATGACAGATGATACGGCAGAGGGTGGAGTCATCAGCAAAAAGATAAAGAGGATTTTCCAGAGAGTCAGAGAGATCATTGAGGAAAACCAGAAAAGCACAGGGCCCAGAACGCTGCCTTGAGGAACTCCAGCCTGGACAGGAAGAGGGGATGAGATAATTCCATTGAGGGCCACACATTGACTTTGACAGGAGGGGAAGTCTGCGAGCCATGAGTGGAGGTTGCCTTGGATACTGTTGGAAGAGAGTTTGGTGAGCAGGGCAGGGTGCGAGACCATATCAAAAGCACGTGATATGTCTCGGGATATGGCTCTGATTTCATGTCTGGCATTGAGGACCTCCATCCATTGTTGGGAAAGCAGAAGAAAACATGTCCAGGGTAGAGTGGCCTGGTCTGAATCCAAATTGATGATAGGAAATCAGGCCATTGGAGAAGAGGAAGGATTTGATGTCGGAAGCGATGATGGATTCCATGGCCTTGTTGCTGATTGGTCTGTAGTTGCAGGGATTTGTTTTTGCACCTTTTTTATGCAAAGCGGTAATGTTTGCTGATTTCCAAGCATATGGCAGATGACCTTGAGCAAATGAGATGGTGAATAGAACAGAGAGAGGGTGAGCAAGAGCAGAGGAGCAGGTTTTTAGGACACGAGGGCTGATGCCATCTGGACCGGTTGCAGAATCTGAGTCGAGGTTCCATGTTTAGAGGTTGCTCAATGAGGATGGAGTTCTGGACTGCAGTAGCCTGGCATAGTTGGTCACTTTTGTATTTATATCGTTTCCTTTTTGCTGTTGGCGAAGTGGCTTCTATGGTCCTGCACAACTTGGGGGAATTGTTTTTGTTCTTTTTTCATTATTGTGATTACATTATCTTCTTCAATATGGGCTGCACACCTTTCAGCTTTGTTATTTACCACCTTCAAGTGTTCAACTGTCTGTATTGCCTCCCTGTAAATCCTCTCAGAGTTCCCCTGACTCAGGGTGAGAATGCAGAAAACCAGATGGAATTTTGAGGCACTTGAGGAAGAATTTTGAGGAAGAAGTTCATTGTTAGAATTGTGATGGAATCTTCAATTGACACATCCTCAGACTTCCTGATATTCAGCTGGATGCACTTTGGAGGCTCATCCCTGCCTTCCTTTTGATTTGGTGCCTTTACCATTGCTGGTTTTGGCTCTGTGGATTCAGCCAAATCAAAGAATCCCAAACCAGTGACTCCTCAATGAGGTACCATGGATGTCAAGCAGATTTTGAAAGGGCAAAGTTCACCTCATAATTTACAAGGTGTTTGAAGAAGTCAAGGTTCTTGTGAGGAGCAGAAATGACAGGAGCAGCAGTGAGCCATGCCCTTGGATAGACTCGAAGAACAAAGATGCAGATGTCACCGAGTCCTTTTTCCTCACGGCCAGTGATCTTAAACCGTTTCCTAAACATCCAGATCTTGAGGGCATATAATGCCTTGGCCATACATCTTGCATGATGTTGGGCTCCAGGTGCTGTCAATTGCACTCCATGAGGAGAGATGCCACCAGGAAGGGTTCATATTCAGTATTTGCAGATATAATGCAAGCCACCAGGTAAAACTTCAACTTAATTGAGCAAGCCCTAAACATTAATAAATATGGATAAAATTTGGTGTGAATTTTATATTTGTTCATGGGAACAAAATGAGGGTGTGAGAGTGTTGAAAATCTGAAGTTCAAAAATAATGACCACCCTAGTTCTGCAGTCTGCAAGCATGTCCCACTGATGTATGAAAAACATTGGCAAACCTAAGTTGTTCATTTGGAGAACCAAGCAGCTTAAAAGTGCAAAGTTCTCATTGTCATTTACCTTCTCATTCTCTTCATTGAAAATGAAAAATACATGGTCAAAGGCGATCAATCCCCATTAGATTTTACATCCAGATAGTGACGAAAGGGAGGCCATGTTATTCATAATTTGTATTTGTTTAATTGTATTATTATTCTTTCTTTGTTTAATATGACTATCTAACTTAGCTCTCCCCCGCCCTAAGTCTTACATAAAAATCGCAGCCAGGTTCTTTACCTCCGCCACCAAGGATGGATGGAGGTTATGTTTTCACCCCTGTTTGTTACTTACGAAATCTTTAGATTTCGTAAGTATATTGATGACTTCCGTCCTCTTTTGTGTGTGTTTGTGTGTTTGATTGTAGGCACGATAACTCGAGAACGGAAGAAGCTACCAATGTCAAATTACACCACGTGATTCAGGAGGGTGGTGCTAGCGCTGATTAGATTTTGGTCAAAATCGGTCAAAGGTCAAGGTCACAGTGAGGTCAAACATAATTCCGTAAATTCATGTGGAGAAATGGAGTATTTTGCTTCAGTCGACGTTAGAAGTTCGTTTTAACTTCGATTTTAATTTTGTCTGGTTTTTGCGATCGCTTAGGATGCTTAACACTCGCGTTGTCGAAATTCTGGTAAAAATCGGATGTTTTGGAGACGTTTTAAGATTGTATAAAAATATTTCACTCGCCGCGTCACGGCTCGTCACGTGGTGCAGCGCGCCTCGAACAGACGCGTTGAGTCACGTAAAGGTTTTCGTGTGCGCGCTGATGGTGTTTTCGATAAAGTGTGTTTAAAAGTCATTTTTTTATCCCAATAAAGGTTATCGTCGCATGCCTGACTTGCTAAAGCCGTCGGATTATGTAAAGATTGTTGGTGGATGGCCGAATATTATGGTTTTGTGACTTTGATAAAATAATATTAAATAATTGCGTGCAGAAATGGAGATTTTTGCTTCGTCGACGTTACGAGTTCGTTTTAACTCGGATCGCAATTCTGTCTTCACTTTTGGTAATGGCTACGTATGCTTAACACTCGGTTGTCGAAATTTGGTAAAAATGGATGTTTTATGAGTTTATGTCGGGTGTCGTATCTGAGGCTTAACTGAAGATTATGCTAATGAGGGGGATTGTAACACACGGCATTACGCGCTCGTTTTAAAGTCAATTTCAATCCTGTCTTCACTTTTGTAACGGTTAAGTATGCTTAACACTAGGTGTCGAAATTCTGGTAAAAATCGGATGTTTTATGAGATTTATGTTGGGTGCGTATCTGAGGCTTAACTGAAGATTATGCTAATGAGGGGGATTGTAACACACGGCATTACGCGCTCGTTTTAAAGTCAATTTCAATCCTGTCTTCACTTTTGGTAACGGTTAAGATTGCTTAATACTCGGTTGTCGAAACTCTGGTAAAAATCGGATGTTTTATGAGAGGTTTGGTACAGAATCATCGTAGAAACTTCTGGTTTGCGTCGCTACCTTCTCCAGAGACAGCTTTTATTAGACAAGGTCAGAGGTCCAAGTTGACGAGCTTTCGTAAGTACCAGTCTATGACTGCTTGTTTGTTTGTCTGTCTTTTTGTGTATGAGTACAACATCTCAAAAGGTTATGGACAGATTCAGACGAAACTTGGTGGACAGGTTGGCTGGTTGGGTGTGTGACAAGGATGAACTGATTCGATTTTGATGAACATCCGGATCCGGATTTGGAAACTAGAATTTTAGGTGATTCTTCACCATTGAGAGACGGGGCCAAAAACGATATATAACATGATGTCTCAAAAAGTTGTGGACGGGTAATGACAAAACCTTGTGGACAGGTTGGGTGTGTGACGAGAATAAGCCGATTCGATTTTGGTTCAGGTCCAGATGCAGATCTGGCCTATCATGGATCCTAACATCTTAAAAGACAACTATTTTCCCTGAAAATGTAAGTACCATGGCTTTTTTATATCCAGTATTTACGTGAAATACAGCATTAAATGCTGTAACATAATAAGCTTCAATGTAAAGGTAATTCTACAGCTCGTTTTTTTTATTCTGAATATTTCAATTATTTCAGGCTGGAATGCAAGTTTGCACAAATATAAATCCCAGTTCTTTATTCGATGTGGATTTCATGTGAGGAAATAATGACTTACGACTTACAGAGGACTCGCTCGGCTGGATTTGACTTTGATAGCCAGTCACAACAGCCCCGACAAAATGGCAGACGTAAATTTCTTACCTCTTCTTGCTTCCCGCTTATCTTTCTTTTGTTTGCCCGAATCAAAACTTGGCATTGGCTCACACAGACCCGCTTGTTCAGCAAGCATGATGGTGCAAGGTGGCATGATTGTGACCAGCTTTTTGACCTCGCTCATCACGCCCATCGGTCTGGTTCTAATCTTCTTTTGGCTGTCCTTTTTGTACCATGTTTGCGTACTGGATGAGTAAAACTCGTGCCAGTTTAGCACTCATTGTAAAATGTTGTAATTTTTTTTTTAATTTTTTTTTTTTAATGGGAGCATTCATTTACAACACTCCATCAAGAAGGTAGGACATTTAGACAGCAGACCATGGTCCATCGACTTTAATAAATGCATTTAAGTTCCTCATTTCATTTATTGGCTCTCTGGAGGGCTTTGATGCAATTCCTCATTATCAATGTTTCACTTTATTTGCACAACTGTAAATTCCCTCCGTTAACAGTCAGGAGCTCAGCATTCTAAATTGAATTGATGTATTTATCTGCTACAGTGGTCAGACTAATCTGTCCATATGTTTGGGAACAAGGTATCCTTATTAAATGATTCCTAAATGTTGTAGTTATGCTGATAATAAGAATTCAGGTTTCAGTGTGACATGAGCACTTGATGTTAGAGGTATGGGATGGCTTATAATCCTGGAAAACATAAATAGGTTTTATAATGTTCATCGCTAAATCTCCATGAGTTATTTAAATTTTATCCTCAGGATCTCCTACCTCATGCTTTCTCCCATCATACTAGGATTACTTGCATATAATATAGCTAGATGCCTGCAAAATATAGGCCATCTTAATATTACATAAGCAAAAAGGTTTAAAAAAAAAAATTAACATTTCACCTGCTCACACCTGCTCTTACCCTTTCCCACATGTGCTTTCACCCACCCTTTCCCTTTCCTCTCTTACATTTTCCTCATGATTTTCTCCTGTTCTTCACCACTTTTCCCCAACTTTCTACCTTACCCTTTTTCTTCTCTCTTCCCCTCATTCACTTGCATACGTAATATGTCGATATTACTCCAACACCTCGTTAACACATTTCCAGTAAATAGTTATTATCTCGTGCACATATTATTTGCTTGAAAGAGTAAAATGTAGTACAGTATGTCTACAGATGAAAACCCCACATTTTATGTGTTATTCCAAATCCATGTACAGTATGCATGCATAATACTAAGCTTTATCTTCTTCTTCATATCAACAGAGCTGCACGATGCTGGAATAGCTGTCCATGACCGTAGTCAGATTGGTGTAAACAGCCAGAATGTTGATGAGCCCCCTGAAAAGGACCAAACACCAGGACCTCTGGAACCAGACTCAAAGCGTGCAACGGTGCACCATCGGGAAAAGCCCCGGACTGTTCCTGGAAAGGGGCAGGCCAACAGAATTGTGCGGAAGGAGGGCAACAGGCCACATGTACGGAACTACAACATTCGAGACTGACACCCATATTCTAGAATGTTCTTATTTTACTCAAATGCTACTTGTTATCCCCCGCCAACCAACGAAGTTGGCGGGGGATATAGAAATGGGTTCCGTCAGTCCGTCAGTCCGTCCGTCCGTCCGTCCGTCCGTCACATTTCGTTTCCGGAGCTTAACTACAAATCCCTCAAGATATATTTACGAAATTTGGTACACATATCAAGCAAGTGTGAACTGGTGCCTTTGATATTTTCTAATTGATAGGTTACATGGTTTGGCAGCCATGTTGGATTCAAGAAAATATTAAATAATGTTTTCTCTGGAATCACATAACCTAACGAAGCGAAAATTTGCAGCTATCATCTTCCATCATGTCTGCATACATAGAAAAATTATGAGGTCACAAGTCACATGGTTTAGTGGTCATCTTGGATAGAAAAACACACCTCATCCGATTAACACGAAACTTCACACACGTATTCCACTGGAGGATTGGAGGCAGAATGTAAATTTATGATGTCATAGGTACATGGTCGTCTGCCATCTTGGATTGAAAATTAATAAAATTTTAAAATCTTCTTCTCCAGAACGGCTGGACAGATTGAGGCAAAATTTCACATACACTTTCCCCAAGACATCCTTTCAGAAGTTTGTTAATTTATAATTGATAGGTCACATGGTTTGGTGGCCATATTGATATTGTCTTTGAAACGATTAAAAAAATATATAAAATGCATTTTGTTTTCCAACTTACTTTGAATGGTTTTTATTCATTAACCGAATGATATATATGCCTTTGCGTTTTTCCATCAGGAAGGCTATCAACAAACAGTTTGTATTTGAAAGAATCCATAATGATCAAATTCATGAGAACTGCAAAGTGAAATATGCAAAACCACAACCAACTTTGTATTTTGGCATAAAGGGCTCAAAGACCAGTGTTTCAGCCACAGAGAAGCCTTTGTTAGGGACTAACATTGTCTTTGCCCCATTGATGACAAAATTAACATCGAGTTTATTTTTCTCTACACAAGAGCGAGACTCATGGAAGAGCACGGTTGAATTGACAGTGGAGCAGTAGGGCAACAATTGGGAACAACGCAAATGGAGAGAGTGGAAAGAAGGGAACACTGTAGCAAGTAAGGGGGTTGGGAAGGATTCTCGTGTGTGTGTGTGTGTGTGTCTGTGTGTGTGTGTCTCTGTGTGTGTGTGTATATGTGTCACAAAATGGAATACATGACGTCTGGTAACAACCAACCTCCAAGATGCAGAGAACGATGACAACTACTTCTTCTTTCCACAGAATCTTCAAGAAGAAGATCAATCTCAACATTACAAAGATTCAGTGGGCTGACAATCTAGCAAACGCAGATCTGGTCGTGTTCGGAAGCGTCCTCAATACCTGAGCGATTACCAGTGTACATAAAGTTAATCGTCCATGAATATGGTGCAAACTTCCCCAAAATGAACTTTAAATCTTTGAACACATGATCATAAAAAATGTTGGTCTCAGTTTTGGGTTGAAATTGTGCATCTTGGATTTTGAAATGGATAAAGGGTTTATTTCAGAATGGGGGAAAATATGTAGTGTTTGATGAAAGTGGTTGTGGCTTGAGGAGTCTTGGGGCATCATGTTTGATGAGCGACCCTGAAAGCAGCGCTCTTGACTTGTGTACTTTGCCAATGGAATGAAGGCTCTCAAGCACGAAGCCATTTAGAGTTTGTATGTGGTTATTGTACCGGTTCAAATACAATACACAATCCACCTACAACGTCTTCTTTCACAGCTTGATTGAAGACTGCTCTCCCCACTGGGCTGGCTCCCCTACCTCACACCTTGTTCAGCTTGATGCCATGGAAATCAAGACCTTCAAGATAATTGGAATCATCCACGCTGATGCTAGGTCGATGGGTCTATCACAACGCCATCACAGACAGGTTGGTGGTCGCTCTGTCTTCTACCGCCTCCTTTCTAGTCATGCACCCTCTGCTCTTTCCTTGCTTTGTCCCCTTTCCCACATGTTTCTGCAGTATGCACACTCCACACAGTGCACCATAAACCCCCCTTCTGTTGAAACTATCTAAATCCAGAATCACTGCTCACCTTTACTCATTCATTCCTCCTTTTTTCCCCACCTGTGGAACCAACTTCCACATCCTCTTCAATCTTATTCTCCCCTCCTGGTCTTCAAGATGGCTGTTCACAACCATCTCAGATAATTCCCAATCCAAAACCATTTCTTTTTCTACCCTTGTCAACCTCCCCCTCCCCCCCCCTCTTCCACCCCGACTACAATCCTTCTTCCCTCCAAATTTCCGAAGAGTTTCCTTCTGAATCCATCTTGTCCACCCCATGCATCCTCTCCTGCCCTTCATTCCTCCCCATACCCATTGTTTATCCAAGTCTGCCTCTATCTTGGCCTTCAACTCTGCTGTTGGTAATACTATCTCTTCCATGGATGCAAATTTTTTTTCTAGTTCCACACCTTAATGCTTGTCTTAAACCTAGAATCATAAATTCTGATTCTTAATTAGCCTAATATCATAACTTGGAATCATAAATAAAGCTAGATGTTGGCTAGGAATTAATGCATGTTTGACATTGTACATTGGTTTGAGAGTTGGGCCTCAGGAACGTAGTGATGGGAGTTGCAGGACATCATGGTGGATGAGCAGAAACTGTCCATATCCCATCCGCTGATGTGTTGGTTTTACATGCCAGAGCCCAGAGCTACCCCCTTCGTGCTCTGCCGTGTATCGGAGGAGTACCACCAGCACATCCCATGTGAAACTACGCAATATTGTGTCAGGGAGCGTGGCCGCCATCTTGCGTCACACTGTGTAAGTGTTGCGCTAGTTGGAGAGCATTGCATCACTGCGCAATTCGCCACTTGAGGAAACCATCATACCAGGGAAAATGCAAGAGAGCCTTGGTTGCACCATCACGAAGCATTTACTGGATGATGAATCAGATCCACTCGATCGTGAAGGCCAAAAAGTTATCCAGAGGGACTAACAAGGCAGCAGCATTGGCCAAGCACCTTCAAAGCACAAGGATGTGCCTGTGCTGAGTTGGAGCCGCCGAGTCAGCTTGCTACTGACAAGCTCAGGAGGGAGGATCTGTGGCACATTGGCCAGCGGTCCGGCCTGTGTGCAGCTGGCGCTTCAATGGGATTCCCTTTGGGCCTGAGAGTGGGTCCGAGCATGGCGTCTTCTCCACAAGTCGTCCAGCGTGATGATTTGGCTCTCATCCCGACAGGAATATTGAAGACAAGGGTGAAGTGTTCTCGACTGACGCGTTTGGGGACCATGGGTGCTCCTGAGGAGGGTAGCCATGGGGCAGTGGGCTCAGCCACATTGATGGATGTGGCATTCGTGGAGGGCATGGTTTTTGGTTGGCTGTGTAGGTGAGCGCGTTGCCCTGGGGCCGCAGGATGGGTGTGGAAGGAGTGGACCTCACAGCAGAGGCTCCTCAAGGGGTGACATCGGGAAGATGGGTCGCCCAGGTATTGGTTGTGATCGGCCCACTGCTGGTGATGGCGCTGGGGGTGTCAGGTTGAAGAAGAAGAGGATGAGACCAAGCCTATGTCACTGTAAGTGCCAGGCTGGAAACAAATGCATGAACTTATAAACAGTTATTGGGTGTTGTATGTGGGTGACGTTCAGGTTTGTGGACACTGTGGGGGTGGCGGGGGGTCTTTCCTGCTGTAAATGCTTGGAGGTGGCTAGTTTCAAAGCTTTGGTGTATAAGCTGAGAAAAGGATTGACATCTTTGCCGGATTTGTCAGAGGATGAGAGGTCATTTCAAGAGAGTTGGTCATGTTTGTTGGGTGGGGCTATGACAGATGCACACATTGGTGGGGGTGTGGGTGGCATGGGGTGTGGTGGGTACAGGCGGTGATGAGAGTGCGGAGTGTGCTGCGAGTGGTGGAATGCAGAGGGGGTGAGTGACAGACTGGTGTGATGAGCACAGGTGAGAGTGTGGGTGAATGTGGAGTGCAGCTGTGAAGTGGCTTTGCTGCATTTGGGGGCAGGGAGGGTACAAATGGGTGCAATTGGGTGGGGGGGAGGTGGTTCGGTCAGTGTTGGGAGTGTTATGGGTTCAGGAAGTGTTGGGAGTGCTGTGAGTGTGCAGAAGGATGGTAGTGTGGATGATGGCGGTCATGCATGTATGATGCATGATGGTGGGCATCGGATGGAGAGGGTGGATAGTCACTGGTCTGGGACATTATTTATTTATTTTTTATCAGGGATGATGGTATTGAATATGAGGACTCCCCATTTTGTCACATATAGAAAAATCGAGATTTGTGTTGTTTTTATTGGGTGGGGGTGAGGATGTTGATGGAATGTTGGATGATGTTTTGTTGGGTTGCAGGCCAGGAACATTGGTAGTGGTGCATGTGGGGTGGTCTCTTTGGAACCTTTGAAGAGGAGGTATGAGTTCTTAGAGGAGCATTTGAAGAATTTGGGGTGTGAAGTGATTTTTGTTTTTTCAGGGATTCTACCCAGGGTGAGAGTCAGTGCAGATTTCTCGAATAGAGCAATGGATGTTAACCAGCGGTTGGAGAGGTGGTGCAGGAACGAAGGGTTTGGGTTTATGAATACATGGAGATCCCTGCATGGTCATAGTGAGTATGTGGACAGGTGGCAGGGTGCTCAATAGAAAGGATGTGGGGGGCTGTGAGATTTGCAGCGGTTCTTGAGAAATCAATTGGGACTTTTTTAGACCATCGGCTGATGATGTGGTTGGAGGGTTGGGCCAGCAGGGGATGGTTAATGGAAGGGAAAGGTTGAAGGTGTTTCATATTAATGCCAGGAGCTTGAATGGAAGAGATGGGATGTTGGGTGGATATGCGAGGGGTACGGCATAGTTGCTGTAAGTGAGACTTGGTTTGGTGACCATCCAACTGGAGTACGGAAGTCAAGGGTACAGGGTTTGTAGGTGGGATAGGAACGAGTAAAGGGGACGAGGTATGCCAATCTGGGTGAAAGGCAGTATTGTATTAAGAGACAGGCATGACATTAAGCAGGGAATTGATGTTGAGTATTGTGTGTCAAACCTGACTCTGTGGCTTAACGGTTTAAGCGTTAGCTTTATGTCTGGAAGGTTGGTGGTTCAAATCCCAGCCAAGTCATATCAAAGACTGTAAAAATACTACGTGCTGCTTCCTTACTTGATGCTCAGCATTTAAAAGGCTAGAGCATGGATAAACAATGCTAGGAAGGCACTGGCAAACCATCCAGTACTTGCCAAGAAACCGCCTCGGCAGCAAGCAGCACCAACGCTCTGTTTACAGAGTATTGTACATCAAAATCAAAAACATTCTGTGTACATAGAGATTAGAGATTGCATGAATAGTAAGGTACTTGAAGGAGGCTTTTATTGGGCTCCTGGTGTGAGGGAAGAACAGGAAATATGGAGAGGTGAAACATTCAAAAGGGCATGTGGGAAGGGAAGAGTATTGATTCTGGAGGATCTTAACTTGCCAGGGATAGATTGGGTCCAGGGACAGGGAAAGGGAAGAGCAGATTAGGATTTCCTAGATCCAGTCCAGGGTTGCTTTTTAACCCAGTTTGTGGATAAGCCCATTAGGGGGAGTGCAGTGTTAGACCTTTTAAGTAACGATCCCAACATGGTGGAGGAGGTGGAGGTGGGAGAACATTTGGAGGAAACGATCATAATGTAGTAAACGCTACTGTATGTTGAGATGTGAAGTTGAGATAGTGGAGTAAGGTTGGTGGGTTTATGAGGGCAAACTTTGAGTGTATGAGAAGTGATTTGCGAGATTTAGTGAATGTAAAGTTAATGAGTGGGCCATCTGCATCGAGAAATGAACCTTCAAGGAGCAAATGTGCACGGTGCAGAGGATGTATATATATATTCCATGAGGTGTAAAGGTAGAGGTAAAAACAGAACAAGGTGGTTGAGCAGGGAAGTACGTTGTGTAACTAAGGATGAGCAGAAGGGATTATCAAGTACAAAATAACACGACTAGATCTGACTCACACAAGTAGAGGAGGAAACAGAGGAAAGTTCAGAAAATAACTCAGAAGGCCAAATGGAATGTGAAAAGGATATATGCCAGGATAATAAACATAACAGGGAGATATTCTTAAAGGATATAATGACAAAGAAAGGGTTAAGAGGAGTGTGGCCATTGAGAATAGCAGAGGGTGAGATTGGTGGCTACTGGATTAGTGAATGATAGGACCAAGGAGTGGCTGTGAGTGGGAGGATGTCCAGCTGGTAGATGTACTAGTGAGGTAACGCGACATTATTATCATTATTTACATCAATGATTTGGATAGTGGGATAAGAGTAGGCTTCCAAATTTGCAGATGACATTGCAGAACAACAAACATAAGCTTGAGGAAAGGAGATAAAGCAGAGGGGGGGTGATCACATTAGAAAAGTCTTTATACTTTATTATTTGGCAAAAGATTGGCAGATGCAGTTTGATCCTAAATAAATGTGGTGCTGGGGATGGGTAAGAATAATGGAAATAGGGATTATATAATACAAGGGTTAGTCTTACAGTGTGTGACACAAGTAAGGACTTGGTGTGGTAATAGATATAGGGGGTAAGCAGACAATACAGTGTTAGGCAGCTGTTGTTAAAGCAAACAGGGGTTCAGGATGTACTTATTGGGGGTTAAATATAATTCAAGAGGAAGTGTTAACTCTCGATGAGAATCGAGTGAGGCTTCATCTGGAGTATTGTGTACAGTTTTGTCCACCATATCTGGGAAGGATATACTTCCATGGAGAGGGTACAGCATAGGGTGACGAGATTATTCCCGGCCTCGCTAGACTAAGGCAAGAGGAGCTGCTGAAGGAGACAGAACTTTATGCATTGGAAAGGAGGTGATTATGTGGGGCATATGATGAAGATGTTTAAGAATATGAAGGTGGTGGACAAGACCAGCGAAGTGGAGTTTTTCAGCGAAATTTACAGTTTGAACCAGTTTCCATAGCCTGAGGGTAAAGAACATGAGAGTTAGGACAAGGCAGTGGTCTTTCAGCAGGAAGCTCAGTTAACGCATGGATGGTCTTCCGAGAAAGGTAGTGACATTGGAGCGGATTGATAGGTTGGAATTGGAATTAGATAGTTACCTAGATGCATTGCAAATGGAGGGGGTATTGGCAGGATTTGTCGGTGGCTTGTGTGAGGATGGGTGGTGGTTTCTGTGGTTGGTGCAGCACTGGCACGATGGGCCAAATGGCCATAATGTAAACTCTCGTTTTATTTTAGAACTTTTGACATTAAAAGGCACAACTGTAGCTGTAGGCTGAAGGCGATGATACCTTTAAACTGTCAAATGAACATCTCAATCTCTTGATTTATTTATTTATTTATATAGCACAAAATGTACTTCATTGAATATATTTATTATCGGTTGGCAGTAAACCTGGTGTTGGTTTAGTGGTTAGGGTGGTGGCTTGGGATCCTCGGGTCCTGAGTTCAAGCCCAGTTTGCCGCTGAATTAATATACACCAGGAGGTTGACTCAGGCTATCATCCTTCCGAGGTCGGCAAAAATGAGTACCAGTGTACTGGTAAGGGGGACACTGCATCAGCGGCACAGCGGCGTCCCAACCAATGATGCCACAGGCTGCACTCGATAGAGAGAGAGATCAGTTGGCAGCGTGGTCGAGTCTCTAAGCCTGTCGAGCCAAGGTTCGAATCCCGACCCAGCTATAAAACTGTCACCCCGGTGTTTTACAGGCAGGGTGATTCATCAATGTGTGCGACGTCCCTCGGACGGACGTTAAATCGGACGTCCCAGCTGCTGCCCTCATCAGGTGGTGGACGTTATTAAAGATCCCACGGTGTCCTTCGCCAAGAGGCGGCAAGCTCTCGCCGGCATGCTGAAAATCCCCAACCTTTGCAATGTTTTCACTTTGCCAACGCGCTCCCTCCGTGCCGACTTTCTCCACCAACCAAACGATCCGCCGTGTCGTCCCCTCCGCTCGACTCGAACGTGGCGCGACGTGACCTCCAGTAACCCCCCCCGCGCGACGCCTTCCATCGGATTGGCTGTGCCCGAGCCGCCTGTGGGTTGGGCGCCGCATTAACATTATATCCCGCCTTCGGATCGTGTCGTCGCTCTCCGCTGTCATTGTCCAACATTCGCCTCATCTCCTCGGTGACACCGCGCTGTGACGGCTCGTTGGTAATCTTCGCTCCTTTACTGGTGAGTGTGTGCGAACTGCAGCGATGAACACACAGGCGGGATGAGGTTCACGATTATCCGTGCAGCTGTGCGTTGATAATTCATTGCGTTTTTTCATTAATTATTACGTCGTTGTAAACGCCAGAGGCGCGTCCGTGCGTCGTGACGTCACGTCCCGACGCGTTACATCATGACGCTCTGCGGAGCGCTTGTACATTCCCGATGTCATGACATCGTATAACGTATTCGATATCGGGGATATTTATTTATTTACATATATATATATA
>CM068958.1:88691608-88701689 GCA_035128595.1 Eptatretus atami | reverse complement strand
ACTGCATTCTGCTCAAGTGTATGCAACCTTTTGGGCCCGACTGTAAGTGTGTTTAATCAGGTTATCTTTCCCCTCGTAACAGGGATGGCAAAAATGTGTTGTGTGTTTTCCAGGGTCTATCCCCTTTGTAATTTCCTACCTTCTTGAAATCCCCCCTCCCCATCCATCCATCCATCCATCCATCCATGCCAATTCCTCACCCTTTCGCTCTCAAACCTCTCAAACCCTGTACTTTTTTGAAAACCCCCCTTTTCATTTTATCCATTTCAATCCCTCCCATCTTCAATCCATTTGAATCCTTTTACCCATCCTTCTTCCCCATGCACCTTCACACAACGCAACACGTCTTGCACATCATACCGGTATGGTGATGGATTCCAACCTGTGCCGATTACCAACAATGATCTCGCTTTAAAACAAAATCATTTTTGGGAATACTTTCTCTGTGTGGGAATACTTTGAAAAATTACCATGTGTCAATGATGTGTACATCATATATGAATAAGTCATGGGCCATTGGACCCTTGCCTATTTTTGGAACCTGCATAAAAAAGTCATTGTTAAATTTTTCCTTTTTTAAAAATAATATCGATATACCAGTATGGCCCCACTGGTATATTGATGTCAAAAAAGATCGATATCAATCTAGCCTAGTTAGACGTAGCATATGTAATAAATAGACAGGAAGTTGTACCCCATTGATTCGCTGCACTAGACTGCTGACCTCCCACCGACTGTTTTGCTCAGCCATACATAATAAATACAGTGGGAAGTCGAGAGTGCGGTTTCCCATCTGGGAGGGGCTAAATCACCGGTAAGGTAATGCGAGCTTTGGAGCAGGGACCCCTACCAGAATTGGCCTTTTTAGACGATATCGATGGTGGCTCAGCAACCCTTGGATTGTGGAGTTAGTTATCCGTGGCTTGTTGGTTTCAAGGTCGGAGGTCGAGTAGTATATCCGAGCTCTCCCCTCATGAGCCCTGCGCACTCCCCTGAACCCATATCTATATGTGTGTGTTTGTGTATTGGATGTAGCACCACCTTTTGTGGGAGCCGCTATTACAAATCAGCTTCCTTTATCTTTATAATATAATGGAACCTTCTCAAAATTATGACATGTTGTGATCAAAAAAATTTCTTTCAAAAATTATAAAGTGCATTTCCAAGAATGTGTCACAGCACATTGCCCATCTGCTGAGAAGGGTACTCCCACCCAGAAGGCTGGAATGTGTTGTGGAACTCTTCTTATTCAAGATAAATCTACAACTCTAAATCATCAGAAAAGTACAATTCAATCAGAGAATATTTTATTACAACTGATATCACGGAGCAAGCCTGGTGTTGGCTTAGTGGTTAGGGTGGCTGGCTTGGGATCCTAGGGTCCTGAGTTTGAGCCCCGTTTGCCACTGAATTAACACCAGGGGTTGCCTCAGCCTGTCATCCTTCCAAGGTCGACGAAATGAGTACCAGTGTACGAGTCCTGGTGTATGCCCCGGTTAGAATATGTGTACCATATCCCTGTGTGTCGTAAGAGGCGACCAGGGTTGGCGTCAGGAAGGGCATCCGGCCATAAACATGGCTCAAGAAGGGAACCATGATTGCATGGAGCCACAAAAAGCTAACCCCTGTCAGCAGGAAAAATGGCTGTAAAAAGGCTGTTTTTTTATCACAGCAAGGCAATAGTGAGCAGGAATTGAATGTAAAATACATACAATGGTCTCCGCTAAATTGGAGTTTCAAGAATCGTGTATAAATAATACAAAAGGAAAGGAGGGGGAAGTTTAGGGGGCCGAGGAGAAGAACAGAGAACAAGAGAGGAGGAGGAGAACCGGGTCATAATGACCCACATCTGACCTTGTCTGGGCCAGTTTAAAGCAATACATGCGGGTCCAGAAAGTTCTTATCATCTTGGTGAAAACAACAAACGATTTAACAAGCAAGGCAAGGGTAAAACAATTCCAGACTGATTCAGGCTGTCACCATCACATAGATCTTTAGAAAAGGACTGTCTGGAGATGGCAGATACAGTAATACCTTGACATACGAATGCACTAACTTACGAATATTCCGAGTTACGAGCCGTTGCTCGGACAATTTTTTGCTTTGTGTTACGAGTCTAGATCAGAGTTACGAGTGGAGCGAGCTTTGAGACGCGCGCAGCCAAGCAAGCGAACACCCGCATCTCCCGCCTTTTCACGCATCTCCCCGCCACTCACTCGTTCAGTTCTCTTGGTTATCTCGTTGAGTAGGGTCGTACCGTAGTAATCTGCGTTGTGTTTAGCTCTTGTTTTTCATTGGTGCAGTTATTTTGCCAAATTTCTTTGTTGTAACTCAACGATGAGCTCCAATAAAGTAACTGCAAAGGACAGTGCTAAGAAGAAACGAATGATGTCGCTTGAAATGAAGCCGTGAAATCATTGCAAAACATGAACGTGGATGTGTGTTGTCGAGTGGCGAGGGAGTTTGAGCGTAGTACTTCAACGATATGTACTATTCTCAAGCAGAAGGATTTGTTGAAGCTATAACGCCAGCCAAGGGCGTTACGTTACGAAAAAACAAATGAAAAAAAAATTGTAGCAATTAAGTTTAGCGATAAAGTGAATTAAAACAAATAAAAAAAAAATGTATCAATTACGTTTAGCGATAAAGTGTGATGAGACCTTCAAATCTCCTCCGCCTATTCTCCTCCACCACCACCGCCACCTCCACCGCCATCTCCACCGCCACTCCACCAAAATCCTCCGTCAGCCGAAGTCGTCTCATCTCCAAGGTAAATACACTTTATAAACCCAGTTTATTTATTTATATTCTATTCTATATCTTTGTATTATGTTTTTGATTAATTATTTATTATTTATAAATACATTTCTCATTTTTAAAACTACGTAACAAAGAAATTAGGGTGTTTTTTGGGGGCTGGAACTGATTAATGGTATTTTAATTAATTTCAATTGGGAAAATTTTTTTGATATACGAGCAAACCGAGTTACGAGCTCGGTCACAGAACGAATTAAACTCGTATGTCAAGGTATTACTGTACATTAATTAGAAATCTAAGAACAAAGAGAGAGAGAGAGGAGAGGGGAAGAGGGAGGGAAAGACAGGAGGGTGCATCGAAAGGTGAGAGAATTAGCATTAGGCCTTTAGCTTCAGTTTCAAGAATAAGCAAGAGAAGATGCAAGTTCCAATAAAATACGTTTATTATAGGTTTGATTATAGGTTCCAATAAATGAGTTACATTAAAATTAATAACAGGTATAATAATTAATCTAACTACAATTCTTACACATTGAGTCCATTGATGGCCACATTTGAGCAAATTGATTATTATCAAACTACCATTTAAAAAGGAAGTTCGCTTCAACAAGTGCCCACGACTGTTGATAACATGTCAACTTAATGGACAATTGACAATATTTAACTGAAGGAAATTTTCAAGCTAGGCTCCTTGCATTTCTTCTTGCAATCGGAAAATTCTGCTGCTGCCTCCCAGTGACTAAGGCCCGAAACATGTACGAGAGCTGATCCCACTTTTTCTTGGGGGTACACTGTTGCATGTTCTGGTTCCACCATTTGTAAATTTTAATACCTTGTCGGACTCCTGTGTCATCATAGCTAAAACAAAACAGAAAACCTTGAATCAATCAAACATACAGTATTTCCTTGAATTACCCAATGGGGCAGGACTTTTGGACCACCCCGTATTTTGGACTGGGTTTCAAATATTAATTTGGCCTGCTGATTGCTTCATTACTGATGCATGGCTATGTCACTGGTATGGTTTTGGCACACATTGCCTACTATGGCAAAAGTCACTGTAGTATCTTTAACATGCACCAGCAAATGCTGGCAGATATGGCAGATAGCATGCTCATTGTAATGCATCAATCCGGTACTTCATAGCCTAGTTGGGAATCAAACCCAGACTATACAGCTCAAAGGTTAGTGCACTTTCTCTGCAGCATCCTGTCAGCCCCAATGAGCTTTCATGAGTTGAAGCAAAATTACCCTGTGCGTGAAAAGTGAGGTCGAGCAATTTTGTTCACTTTGTCTGTCTGTCTGTGTCTGTCTACAAACGTCAGTTTATGATTGAGGAACAACTTCATTTCAATTGAATGTTATTATTTTGAACATAAATCGGAACATGAACCTGCAGTTTATCAGGACTTTGGCTCTAAATATGGCAAATTGTACAGAATGTCGTCCCGAGCTCATAGGCGCAGAGTTAAAGCGAAATATATATATATTTTTTTTTACTCTGAGTGCCTGTTGGCGGTAACAATAATCCATCCACAAAATTGAAAATCATTCCAAACAGGAAACTTACTGTTTTGAAGGCCGTCATGGAGGACCCAAACAACAGGCATGAAGAACTCATGTAACGTGTCAAATAGGGTCATGTAAAAGACACTGCATATCAACGGTGGTAAACTTGCGAAAAATATTTTTCTACGACATTGAAATCTTTATTTTATTTCAATTGAATTATATACTTAAACAATGTGTGAGTACAAATTGCCTTTATTCGCTCTTTTTAAGACGTTTTTGTTTGGCAGTACTTGTTGATAAAGGAATTATGATTGTACTTGTCAATGTGATTTGTTAACCTTTTGAGCTCTGAGCTCCTTAGACATTCGGTTCCCCCACCCTGGTCTCCCTGGATTAAAATCTGGCCACTCGGGTATATGGAGGTTTGAAGACCGGCCGGTCAACAGGCCCACTCAGGGTATATAGAGGTTTGAATAGTGCGGTCAACCAGCGCTCGGGTATATGGAGGTTTGAATAGCGGCCGGTCAACCAGCCGCTCGGGTATATGGAGCTTTGAATAGTGGCGGTCAACCAGCCGCTCGGAGGATATGGAGGTTGAATCGCGGATGGTTTAAAACGGCCACTTGGGTATATGGAGGTTTGAATTGCGGTTGGCAAAACGGCCGCCAGGGTTCCAAAGGGTTAATTGTGCTTTTTGGAGCTTCCCCTTTACCATCAGAACATGGTCACTCAAAATATTTTCAGCACAAAATGTACATCTCATTATCGTCCATATATTGGAATAATCATATCTCTTGATTACACTATTTTCATTTTGAGCTTTCCTCCAAGTTGCGTCAATTTCTCTTATTACTCATCTCTCGAACATATTTCTGTCTACCTGGTCTTGTCTTTACTTTCTCTGGAATACTATTCCATGATGCTTCCAGTCCATCTTTCATCACCTTTCTGGGTTAAGTGATGTTCCCATATCCATGTACTATGCTTTACTACCTCTGATCTATGAATTTCTCTTCTGGAGCCTACATGTTATATCAAACACCTTTTTATATGCCCCTTGGGATACTTGTAACTTGCGTTGAAGGGTTTGTGTTCTGCTGTTGTTTCACATCTGTATAGCATTGCTACCATGACACTGATCACATACCCTCCTCTTTAAGCAAAGGACATCTTGCTTTTCGTGATGTTACTGAGCTTCCCAAGCATTCTCCAACCAGATTTAATGTTGCTCCTTTCTTCCGCTATGTGTCCTCCTTCCCTTCTAATGGATCCTATTTCTTTGTTGTTCTTCCTCAAAAAACAAAGCAAAAAGTAATTATTGAATGTGTCTAAGTGGACGTGTAACAATGAATTCTATAATATTTACACCTGTAGGCATCTCTCCGAGCAAACTGCGTGGCAGTAACACAGGTGTGTGGGTCGGAGTGAGTGGGTCAGAAGCTGCAGAAGCCTTCAGCAATGACCCAGAAACACTGCTTGGATATAGTATGACAGGATGCCAGCGTGCCATGCTCGCCAACCGTCTCTCCTATTCTTTTGATTTCCGAGGTGAGGATCACCCAGCTTGCAACATACACGATGGAGGTTATGGTGTGTTGCTGTATTGCCCTGTGGTTGAATCCCACTTGCTTTCTTTAGAAAGTAGACCTCACAGACTGAATTTGCCTTAAGATTGTTTATCATGAGTTAATATTATGCTTTGCAAATGTAATTAAGGGATGCTGTAACCATTCATGGTCTTCACTTCATGAAAAATATACACAATGGCTATCTACGTATTGTTACTTTCATGTAACAATGGGGAGGGGAGGGGTTGAGGGAGGTGGAGAAGAGTTATAAGTGAGGTTTACCATTCCCTTGTACTCATGTAGGTTTACAAATGCTTTCTTATATTAATCTGTGTTCAGGATGAAGTTTTCTGATGCATAGCCTGCTTTGAGGATGAGTTTGGTCCAAATTGGTGCAAGATTTTTTTTTTTAATTCATGGTCTCATTATTATTCTGCATATTTATGCACAAATGTTTGTTTTAAAAAACTTTTATTTCACACCAAGTGCCATTCAAAAATTAGATCTCGGGGGTCCAACCAAAGACCACTTTTTCCTGAGAGCGAGAATACCGTCATTCCACCCCTGGTTTGAACCAACGACCTCCCACCCTCAGAGCAGATGCTCTAACCATTATACCACAATGTCTCAAATATAAATCTTGAAGTAGATTTACAAACATGATTTATTGAAAGTTTTGTTAACAGACATTGATGGATCACCCTGCCTGTGAAACCCCAGATTGACACTTTATAGCTGGACGCAGATTCACACCCAGGCGAAGACAGCTTCGAGGCGAGTGTGCATACCTGAGGACATCCTACGAGCCCCCGTGTTAACCTTAATATTATGTTACACCTTGTACATTGAAGCACAAATGCCAAAATAGAAACTTTCAAACTTTGTTTGGACACATCATGTGTGCAGAAAACAAAAGTCTGGATAAATCAACCATGATTAAGGGAAGACGAAGAGGTCAGGTCAGGTCAGGTATGGAGCATGCACCGGAGCAGCGCGTCACGTGTCCACTTTCTGCCAGTACTCCAGGGGCCTCCGTCTGGCCATCCCCCAGGCAGATGCCTGGCCCATCCCCATCTCCTTGAGATGTTGATCAATCTGCTGCAACTATGGTCGGCCCATTGGCCTCCTTCCACCCACGAGGCTCCCTCGCTGAGAGAATCTGGTGGGCAGGATCAGCGTCAGCAAAACGAGCCAGATGTCCATACAGCCGCAGCTGATGCTCATGGACTATGCAGGAAACAAATCTCATTTGAGTCTCTCTCAGCAACGCTCGTTGGACACAAAGTCCGACCAGCGACAGCCAAGGATTCTGCGAAGAGACCTGGTACCAAATTAATTAAGTCTCTGTCTCAGATCCCTGGTCAGAGTCCAAGTCTCACATCCAGAGAGCAAAACTGGAAGCACCAAGGACCTGAAGACTCGGACTTTCATCCTCCTGCACAGGTACTGGCAGTGCCACACCCCATGATCAGGGGAATCCATGACTCCCCAGGCCCGACCCAGACGTCTATTGACCTCTGGCTCACAGCCAGTAGAGACATGAATATCACTGCCAAGGTAAGTGAGTCTCTCCATGACCTCAACATCCTCGCCACAAACAGGTACAGACAAGATTGCAGCATCCAAGATGCCATTGAAAGCCTAGATCTTAGTTTTGGCCCAGGGAAACCCGTAATTCCAGTGCTCCAACTCCTCATTCAGCACCTCGAGGGCCCCAAAAGGAAATCCAGAGTCTCCGCAAAGATGACTGCATCATCTGCGAAATCAAGGTCAGAGATCTTGACTTTCCCACACGATGCACCGCAGCTTCATCTCTCCGACATCCTCCCCAGAATCCAGTCTATACAAGCGTTGAAAAGTGTGGGGCCAGTACACACCCCTGACGAACTCCAGGAACAACTGGAAAAAAGTTGGAGATGGTATCACCACATCTCACAGCACTCTCAGTACCAGAGTATAGTTCAGACATCAGATTGTTCAGTTTTGGTGGCACCCCACGAAGACCAAGAATCCTCCAGAGAGCATCCCGATTCACTGAATCAAACGCTTCACAGAGATCAACAATCAACATAAGCTGCAAGCAGCCCCTGCCGAAACTCTCGTCTGCGTTCGGTGAGGACCCGAAGAGAAAGGATACGATCAATCGTTGACCTCTTTGGTGTAAAGCCTCACTGCTTTGGGTGCTGATGCTCAAGCAGATGGTGTCGAACCCTATCAAGAGGAAGAGGCAGGCCTTGTATGTGCTGGATGGATGGGGTAAATGTTGCAACCAACTGCCTCTGCCAGAGCTTTGGTAAGCAGTTCAGGATCGGGTTGTTTGGAGTAATTTGATCATGAATGTCACCAGAAGTTGGCCACTGGTTCTAATAATTTTTACTTTTGGGAGGTGTGTGGACCAGTGACTCTTTCGCTTATACATTGCCCATGTGTAAGTACGTCCATTTTTCTCCAAATTTCCCACAGGTGAGTATTAAACAATTCTAGCGACCATTAGGAATTGGGATATGCATTGAATAACATCACAATTGAGCCGTAAGGGTGTCGGGGGGCCAATATCAACATCACACTTGAAGCCATGGCTGGTGGAATTCACAAATGAGGCCCCAAGATATAAGTTTATGACAATTCATATGCAGTTCACCATATATTCTGATGGCGAGAAAAATCAAACAGGTAATGGGATGCATCATTCATGGCAAAAAGACTCATTTAAGCACATTTATTAGCTAAAGATCATTTCGGCCTGGCTTGCGGCCTACCTCGCGACCTAGGCAGTCGAGCCGGCTTGTGGTTGGCGTGACAAGCATAGAATGCTTCAAGGATGTTGGGATTCCTCCAAATTTCTTTCACTTTTGGATTAAAAGGCAGCGACTGTTTAAAAAGGTAATCTACGTGGGATAGAATTGATGAATAGTTTGTGAATGTAATGGCACATAAGCACACACTGGATGTTATTAAACTTGAAATGCCTGAGACATCTGGAGAACGTGCATTAGTACCAATGCATCACAAACTCGCAGATTTGGCCCCAAACCAAACAGCCCCTAGCCTCATCCTTACTCCACCAACAATGCTTCCATTTGTATTCAACACCTTCATCGCATGCCATCACACCTACCACCATACCAGTAGATGTATTATTTCCATCCAGCCTAAGCCGGCTGGAGCCGCCATCGAGGCCACCCCAAAACAAGATGGTTTTCGACAATCAGACATGATCTGTGACTGCAGCCAACATTAGCCCAATCCTTGCCCTCTACTCGTCAAATATTTAGGAAATATGGAGTAATATTATCCTGGATGTGCCCACGCTGAGCCTTCAACAAGGTCTCCAAGTCGAGTCAAATAAAACATTTTTAACATGCACTTAGCTGGCGTTGGCTTAGTGGTTAGGTGGTGGTGGCTTGGGATCCTAGGGTCCTGAGTTTGAGCCCCGTTGGCGCTAACTTAAAACCAGGGGGTTGACTCAGCCTGTCCATCCTTCCAAGGTCAGTGAAATGAGCACCAGTGTGCTGGTAATAGGGCACTGCATCAGTGGCAAAGCCACACCCCCTAACCAATGATGCAACCAGCAGCCAAAAAGGCTGCACATGAAGGAAGGAACATGCACTTTAAACTATTCACAAATAACTAACTTTTGCTTTCTATTTTGTATTGCCTATATTTGTCACTCAATAATTTTCATGAAAATCAACTCTGTGAACCATTGGCTTGTTGCAGAACTACTTTTCAATCGTAGTTATAATAGGTAATCCTTGCTCAATTTTTAACAATCATCCAGTAAACTGGGCACATATCAAGAAACATGATATTCCTCTGCTGTGCTTAGCGTCCAAGCCGTTGCCATTGATACGGCATTGCTCATCGAGTCTGCTTGCAATGGAGGATGGGTTCCACGCCGTGCGTAACGGGCAATGTATTACTGCAATTGTCGTGGTGTCAAACGTCCTCCTGAAACCAAGTACCCTCTCTGCAGTTCATGCGACTTGGAATGCTGAGCCAGTCTGGGAGCTTGTCGCACTTTCGATGCTGATGGTAAGAAATTTGGTCAACTTGTGTTTTCTTCCTTTACAAGTTTTCTCTTCTCTGTCTCTCTGTCTCTCTGTCTCTTCTGTCTCTCTGTCTCTCTGTCTCTCTGTCTCTCTGTCTCTCTGTCTCTCTGTCTCTCTGTCTCTCTGTCTCTGTCTCTCTCTCTCTCTCTGCCTGTTGTTCAGTAACAGCTCTTCCTGTATCTTATCTCTCTC
>CM068958.1:88650891-88674628 GCA_035128595.1 Eptatretus atami | reverse complement strand
AGCAGGGCAGGGTGCCAGACCGTGTCAAAAGCACGCGATATGTCTCGGGATGTGGCTCTGATTTCACATCTGGCATTGAGTACCTCCATCCATTGTTGGGAGAGCAGAAGCAGCATATCCAGGGTAGAGTGACCTCGACTGAAACCAAATTGATGATCGGAAATCAAGCCATTGGAGAAGAGGAAGGATTTAATGTTCTGAGCATGATGGAGTTTCCATAACATTGCTGATGATTGGAAGAAGGCTGATTGGTCTGTAGTTGCAGGGATCTGTTTTTGCACCTTTTTTGTGCAGGGCAGTAATGTTTGCTGATTTCCAAGCAGATGGCAGATGGCTTGAGCAAATGAGAGGGTGAATAGAACAGAGAGAGGGTGAGCAAGAGCAGAGGAGCAGGTTTTTAGGATGCGTGGGCTGATGCCGTCTGGACCGGTTGCAGAATCTGAGTTGAGGTTTGACAGCAAACTCTCCACCTTGTCAGGAGAAAAGGACACAGAGTCCAGGGACAGTTGGGTGCGACAGGGTAAGGTGAGTACAGAAAGCGATGGGTTTCAGAAGCAAGATTTCGATGCAAACACCGAGTCTAGGCATTCAGCCTTTTCACGTGCAATATCAGCAGTGCGACCATTTGAGGTAAGGGAGGGTATGGAGGGGGAACATACACCAGAAACAGATTTAACTAGTCACCACCAGGATTTTGAGGAGGGAGAGAGGTTTGAGAGTTCAGACTTGAGATTAGAACGATGTTGTTTTCTGGTTCTCCTGAGGGTAGTTACACACTTGTTCCGAGCTTTGTGGAAGGAACTGAGATTATCCTCAGTTGGGTTTGCTTTCCATGAGGCAAAGGCAAGTTGTTTCAGGACAACTGCCTCACCACAAGCTTCAGTGAACCATGGGCGAGAGGAAGGTGGGACAACTGAAGACGAGAAGAGTTAAATCTGTGCATGAGGGAGAGCAAGTTTCTTTGAAAGAATTCCCATGATGAGTTGATGTTGGAGAAAGTCGAGATGGGAGACCAAAGGAGGAGGTTTTTTATGTTTCCTTGCTTTCCCCAAGTTCAGTGGCTGTGTTTGTCTGAAATTAAGTGCAGCTGATGTTTTGAACATTAACATTTCATCAGAGCAAAAGACAGGACTCTTGCTTTCTCTCTTGCTTTCTCTCTTGCTTTCTCTCCCTCTCTCCCTCTCTCCCTCTCTCCCTCTCTCCCTCTCTAATCCTGAAAGTGCATTTCACTTTTGCATCATACTCACATGGTAAAAAAGTAAAACATCACACTTTTTTTTTGTCTGACATCACACACTACTTACTGATGATGTACAGACTCCTATGATCAGAAAGAAGCCAATAGCTGCACTTGCATGGTTTGCCAGCACTGCGACAAACTCTTTGCCTGCACATACTCAGGAATGTCTGCCATTTTTCTTCTTCCTTTCTGAAATAAGTGGCGTGAGGACGTCACCATGATGACATTGTATGGGTGCTTATATGCAGTTCAAATTGGTTGCAACAGCCCTGGTATTCAACTGGACGACTCGCCCCTCAAAGCCGCACGAATGACCGATCACACAGCCTTGCCCGGTTCCTGGTGGCCTCAAATACATGATTGTAAATGAGTCTTGTGTGGAGAGGTTTTGGTGCTCAATTTGACAATAACGATGATGATTGGCTGTTCAACCAAATAAAAGCCTTTTTACCATCAATGCCAAATGCCTTAAAATTCCTTACAAATGTTGGGATTTAATCATCTTCTCGAAAATGTTACAAATGTGTGTTTCCTTGCACTATAATGTTCCCTTTTTTCTTGCCTTTTTACCCCTATTACTGAATTTGCTATTTTACTGTGCTGACAACAACATGAAAAACACAAAAGTAAAGTTGGTACTTTGGCTCCTGTTCACAGGTGTAACGTTTCCATCAGGAGAGATGCAAGAGAGGCTAATGCGTGCCGTTTATGACGAGTGCGGTGCAAAGCCGCATGATGTGGAGTTTGTTGAAGCACATGGCACTGGCACGAAGGTATATCATGTGCTGTCATCACATGTAGAATTAGGAAATTTGTGCATAATGGCATTTTTGTTCAACCAGCAGATGGGATGGCCAGTTTAACGTCCATTTGAGGGACGGCACACACATTGATGAATCACCCTGGCCTGTGAAACATCAGGATGACAGTTTATAGCTGGGCCGAGATTCTAACCCAGCACTAGATGGCTTAAATGTGTGTGTGTGTGTGTGTGTGCGGTGCGTGCATGCGCGTGCGTGCGTGTGGTCCGTCAGCATAACATTCTCTTTGCAAACTCTTCTCTCCCTCCTCTCTCTCTCTTCTCTCTCCTTCTCTCTTCTCCTCTCTCTCTCTCTCCTCTCTCCTCTCTCTCCTCTCTCTCCTCTCTCCTCTCTCTCTCTCTCTCTCTCTCTCTCTCTCTCTCTCTCTCTCTCTCTCTCTCTCTCTCCTCTCTCTCCTCTCTCTCTCTCTCTCTCTCTCTCTCTCTCTCCTCTCTCTCCTCTCTCTCCTCTCTCTCTCCTCTCTCTCCTCTCTCTCCTCTCTCTCCTCTCTCTCCTCTCTCTCCTCTCCTCTCTCCCTCTCTCTCTCTCTCTCTCCTCTCTCTCCTCTCTCTCTCTCTCTCTCTCTCTCTCTCTCTCTCTCTCTCTCTCTCTCCTCTCTCTCTCTCTCTCCTCTCTCTCCTCTCTCTCCTCTCTCTCCTCTCTCTCCTCTCTCTCTCTCTCGTTCTTTTTGTTACGGCTTCCTCCATTCAGTAGTCTAGGTCTTCTACGAGCCTTAACTGTACAAAAAGAAATACAAATGATGTATTCGGTTGAGGTATGTTGTACAGTGTTGTATGATTGTAAAATACCTTTCATAAGGTATTGTCGAATCATACAAGTCATGGCTTATGGCACAGGTGTGTGAAAAAAAAAATCCATTTCTTATTTCCCAATTTAGTAAATTTATTTCAAAGCGTTATTCTTCAAAGTGCGATTGAAATCTCCATCACACCAGCCCTCCCTTTGTTACTGGTCCGATATAATTTCATACCATCCTTAAGGACATTCTTATTAAATGCCCGATTAGAAAGTTCTCTTCCTACAGCCATCCATAATTTCTCGGGCTTCTTTTTACTCTTCTTCTTTGGTTGAAAGCATCCACAAGGCTCAAGCCCTCTTTGTTCTTTCAAGGAACAACCTCCACATATCTGTACGAAACTCAGTGGTGAATAAGGCAAACTTATAACCTATGTCAAGCCATGCAGTTTTTTTTTCAAACCACAGCATCAATATGCTGGGATTCATACGTCGAAGTTTTTTGTTATGTCCTGTCCATCCAACAATGGTGGTCAACAGTTTTGAAGACAGCTTATCCAATAAATCCAACATAATTTTATCAAGACAAGTCTCTTGCCTGATAATCATGGCTGATGGCACAAGGTCACAAAGGTATCTTTGGCCACCAAAATACTGACCCTCAATTGCAATCCCTCCAATTTGGTGTGATTTACCTTCAAAGGAAACTATTTCAAATCCTGCTTTCATCATCAGGGATGGACTAAAGGTTCCGGTGACCTTTATGGAAACCTGTCATTCATATTGCATCAACACCATTTCATTTGGTTCATCTCTTTTTTTTCAGTCATCATTGACATTTCTTTTAATTATGTTCGTTGGAAAAATGTAACATCTGATGACAAATATATTGTCGACATGTGACCTTGTGCGCATATTTGATTGGTAGCTTCCACAAATTGGCCGGCGTAATAGTTTGTGTGCACTCTGAGTTTGGGAGCTCGGTGGTTCGTACCCTGGCCGAATCATACCAAAGACTTTAAAAAAAAATAAAAAGGTTCGTGCTGTTTTCTTGATTGATGCACAACATTTACAGGATAGAGCACAGCCAAAAAAAAACATTGCTTGGTATCCATGGGAAGGAGGAAATTCCTCGATTGTCCCGCTGATTGCGGAGAGAAACACGGTCATACAGCTGATGTCGTTGGTACCCAGTGCTCTGGGAAGTGAAATCACTTCCCCCAAATTTAGCGGCCGTTTGTATGAAAGTCGAGTCTGCTGTTGTCTCATGTATCTGTCTGCATGTGTGCATGATTCATGAATGAATAAAAAAAATGAAATAAAATGACCCTCCATGGGTCCAGCTTTGATGTCCCATAAAAGTTGAAAAGTTTTTAATAAAGCGGAACAGCAAAATTAATAAATTACAAACTTATGAAGAAGTGCATAGTAAGCAGTATTGGTCATCAATATCATATCTATTATAAAATGGATTGTTTAATTTGTTGTTCTTGCTCTATTTCCAACCTCTTCAGGTGGGAGACCCTCAAGAAGCTGCAGGTATAGTTAATGTGTTTTGTCATCATTCTCGTCCTTCACTCCTCGTTGGTTCAACCAAATCGAACATGGGCCACCCAGAGCCAGCATCAGGTCTAGCCGCACTTGCAAAGGTATCAACCCTCGTACATCATGTTCTATGCTCGCACACGTAGCAAAAGACCACACTTTTTATTCTGCATCGTATTTGTTTCTTTGCCCTGTCCCAAACAACTATGTTGCAAAATCTGTTTTTCCAATCCAGGTCAAACATGTAGTCTTACTCAATCGATCATCTTATTTTTATGCATGCATTAATTTAGTCTTTTATTTTTCTGTTGTCTTGTCTCCTTTGCCTTTCTACCAACAGATTTTACTGTCTTTAGAGCACGGTGTCTGGGCACCGAATTTGCACTTCCAAAACCCAAATCCAGACATCCCAGCTCTTTCTGATGGCCGAATCCACGTCCCAACACAGCCTGTGCCTTGCAGAGGTGGCCTGGTTGCCATTAATTCATTCGGTTTTGGTGGTTCAAATGTGCATGCCGTATTAATGCCACCGCCAGTAACAGACTTGACCAAAACTACTGAAGGTGACACCTGTGGAGCCCTCGCTGTACTTCCTCGATTGGTGCTGGCAGCTAGTCGGACGGAGGCTGGTGTACGCTCGTGGCTGGATCTGGCGCACAAGAACATGTTGAATAGCAACCTCCTGGCACTTCTCGATTGTGTGTCCGATCAGTCACCTGCTGGAATGCCTCATCGTGGTTTCACACTGCTCGAGCAACAACAGAAAGAATTGGAAACTGGTGATACAAACATCAAAGTGGAGGAGATACAGCAGAGTCAAGCCGGACGTCCATTGTGGTACATCTGTTCAGGTAATGCTCTCGTGATTCTGGTTCAATCATTTCGCTTGATATACATATATATATATATATAATTTTTTTTTTATTTGAAAAGCAGATAACTTGCTATTTATAATACAAAGAGAAATAAAATTATGAATGTTCATCTATCCGCGCTTCATGCTTGGGCAGCTTTTGAAAATGTTATGTTTTGACCTATGCTCATTAACAAGCAGTTATGATTGAAGCAATATCATTCTGTGCACACTTTTTTCTATACTTTGTTTGCTTTCTTTTCGAAAAAATTTTTTTCATGAATTTTATCTTCTCGGTGTTCAGGAATGGGCACTCAGTGGTCAAATATGGGCAAAGATATGCTCCAGCTGCCAGCATTTCGAGAATCGCTCGAGCAAACTGCGAGAGCGTTGGAAGGCACGGGAGTTGATCTCTTCTCGCTACTCACCACAACGCCGACTGGTGCTTTCGAAGACACAACAAACTGCTTTGTCAGCCTTGCTGCCATGCAGGTATGATTAATATTCTCCACTAATTTGTCTCTATCTGATGGGATGATGCAGAGGTAACTCACTTCCCTTTAAACTGTCTCGTCTGCATTTGATTCCTGACCCGACTATAAACTGTCAGATTAGTGTGTTACGGGCAAGGCCTTGCAGCACAAAGTGCGCCGTTCCTTTGGATTGACATTAAGGCCGGTGTCCCGTCTGCTAGCATGTTTTTTTGTCAAGAATAGACCAAGTTCTCGCCGTCAACTGAACAAATTACAAATTCCTTTCCAAACCAGCTCTTAGTCAAACTTCAGTCCCAGCCAGTAGGTGTAGCTGATGCACATGATGGTAGGATTAATTGGAGCCATTTAAGAAGTAGTCGAGAAACTCATTTGTCCCTATTTTGTGTCCTCCTTGGCTCAATTGACAGTCTTAATATTTCTGTGCATCATTGTTTACTGTTTTATTCTGTTTCTTCTTCAGCCTAACTAAGCTGATAGTACTTCTTCAACCTCAGCTCACTGTTCACTCCCTGCCTTCCACACCCCTTTTCTGATTCATCCCACTAAAGGTTGCCCTCATCGACATGCTGTCAGCCCTTGGGCTGAAACCTGACGGAATTTTGGGCCACTCCGTGGGCGAATTGGCATGTGGCTATGCAGACGGCTCCCTGACTCGTGAAGAGGTAGTTCTGGCTGCTTATTGGAGAGGACGCTGCATCAGTGAGGCCGATTTGCCAGCGGGTGGCATGGCTGCAGTCGGTATGTGCAGGATTGGGGATGAAATTTGTGATTTAGAAAGCACAGATCATATCGTGCCCTGGGGGGGATGGTGGGGTACCAGAGCATTGATGAACCATTAAACACAATGCTTTGTACTTTGAATCGGTTGATCTGCAGGACTAACTTGGGATGAATGCCAGAAGCAATGTCCTGCTGGGGTGGTACCTGCTTGCCACAATGCCAAGGACACTATCACAATATCTGGGCCTTTGGTGAGTCCCTCATCGTAGCAGGGTTCTTTTCTTGTCGCCATGAATATTGAATGATTTTTGAAATTATTGTGAGTAATTCTTCATCTTTTAACCAATCAACACAATTTCCAATTTCCTTGTAAATTTGTAACCTCCCACTTGTTTATTGAGCCCCACAGCCAAGTCAAACTCGAGCGAAGTCGATGACGTGCCATTGCAAATCCCCACGCTTCTCACCTAAAGCAAGGTTGAAGATGGCAAAAAGTTCCACCAGCAATGACCCAATATCAAATTTCGAGTTAAAAAACAATCTTCCGTTTTGACTCCTGTGGCCTTAAGTCCCCAACCCTGGGGCATGAACTTGAGGTCAAATCCAAAAAATCCTGACATATTTCATGTGTCCCCTGATGTTGATTGCATATACAAAGTTTCATTTTAGAATGTTTAAAAATGTGCCTCGTAATTTTTGGTATTTCACCTTTTGACCCTCGCAGGGCCAAAGCGGGCTGTGCCAAAAATGATACTGCTCTCACACCTTCTTGCCATGTCGTGAACATAACTACCAAGTTTGGGGAATTTCTGCACAACCGTTTAAGAGATAGTTTGACAAACAGACAGACAGACAGACAGACAGATGGAGCCGAGTACAATGGAGATTACGATTACGATTACAACAGATGGAGCCCCCCCCCCCCTCGTTTTTATTTAAAAAAATTTTTTTTCAAAAAGCGGGGCAATTATGAAACACCACCTGACAGGGGAGACTGCAAAGGTCATGTGTGATTTCAAAATCTTACATCAGCAATCCGTTTGCATGGGTTTGCAAGGTTTCTTTTTTAATTAACAATAATCTCAGACCGATTTAACGTCCATCCGAGGGCTGACACACGCACACATTGATGAATCACTCTGCCTGTGAAACGCCACGATGACAGTTTATAGCTGGGCCGAACTCAAACCCAGGTGAGACAGCTTAGGTGAGTGTGCTACCATCTCGACCATCTGCCAGCTCATTTCCATGTGATGCACAATATTATTATTGGTAGATTTAAAATTAATAAATTTTGTCTTCTCCACACTCAGATTTTTGTAGTTTATTTCTAAATCATCGATGTCATGTCAGCTAAATGTCCAACAGGATGGCGCAGAGGTAGTGCACTTGCTTCGAGGCTGTCTCGTTGGGTTTGATTCCCGACCCGACTATAAGTTTTCAGACTTGTGCTTCGTAGGCTGAGAGTTTCATCACAAAGTGCACTTTCCGTCGGATGGACATTTAACTTGGTGCCCTGTCAAATATAATTAGTTGGTGGCCGTCAAATATCCCTCAGTGTCTTTCATGAAGACTAGAGTAGGCGAGTTATCGTCAACACATTAAACAAATTGTAAATTCCTGCCCTGACTACCAAAGTAGCAAGGATCAAAGCATCTCCTGCCCTGAATAGCAAAGCGCCCAATGTAGACAGGATTTCCGGCAGAGGATCAGATTCTGCTTCGAGGTTGTGCATCGAGCATCATAAGCATATTGAATGAACCAGAACCGTTCAAACTCTGCTTGGAAAAACGACTGGAGTTTCACTCCTCTCTCGATTACCTCTGCCACCGAAGGTGGACGAAGGTCATGGTTTCACCCCTGTCTGTCTATTTGTCTCTGTCTGTTTGTCTGTGAGCAGGTTATCTCAGAAAGTTGTGGATGGATTTGGACGAAATTTGGTGGACAGTTTGTGTGTGAGACGAGGACAAATTGTTTAGATTTTGGAGGAGATCCAGATCCAAATACTAGACTTTCTTCAGTGATTCTTCACCATTGAGAGAGGGGCCATAAAAAACGATGTGTAGCACGATATCTCAAAAAGTTGTGGATGAGTGTTTTTAGGTGACAAGAACAAGTCGATTAGATTTTGGTTCAAGTCCGGATCCAGATCTGGCCTATCAGTGGGATACAAAACTTAAACTGTTCAACGCTCTACCGATGGTCGTTCTAGTTTTGCCTGTGCTTATTTGAAAATTTTTAGACAGTTTGAATAGTTGATCTCCTTTCCCTATGTGTACCTCATTCAGGATAAAGTTTTGGACTTTGTGAAGAAGCTGCAGGAACAGGGTGTCTTTGCCAAAGCCGTGCGTAGTGCTGGCGTCGCGTTCCACTCGGAGTACATGGCATCCATTGCACCTGCTCTGCTCACCGCCCTCCGCAAGGTGACTGCTATGATGCAACCAAGTTACATCACCAATGTGTTGGCACAAGGGAAATCAGTGGGAGTGAAAGGGTCAAAATGAAAATTCAAAATAGGTATCCAGAAGCCTTCTGAACCCCTAAGGCTTTCATTGACAGAATATGAACACAAAAAGCAAAATCATTGAGTCAGAAGCATCAAAGTCATAAAGTAGGTCTTCTACCGGGACACACCGCAGAGAGGTCTGTTTGTTTTATCTCAGCTTCAGGAATGAGTGGGAAAAAAAATATCTGAGGTGGTCTTTGGTTTTATTTTTGTTTTTGGATTTTTACATGCAATGAAGGATAACTGTCAAACATGCCAATGCCAGGTTATCCTCGATCCTCGCAAGCGCTCTTCACGTTGGATAAGCACTTCAATCCCAGAGAGCCAGTGGTCCAATGAGCTGTCACAGCTTTCCTCACCTGAATACCATACAAACAACCTCGTGAGCCCCGTCCTTTTCCATGATGGCCTTCAGCATGTCCCCGCCAACGCAGTGGTTGTGGAGATAGCTCCACATGCATTGCTGCAGGTCTGCCTTACTTTTGACAAGAATTCTCACACCAACCAGTGCATTTAACTGTTTCGTTTTCGTTTTGTTTTTTTTGCATCGTGAAAGCTGTGGGGGGCTATAATGTAGTTGTACTATAATGCTGTGCTGTTGACCTCGATAGGCTGTGTGTGTGTGTGTGTGTGTGTGTGTGTGTGTGTGTGTGTGTGTGTGTGTGTGTGTGTTATAGTTTTTTTTTGGTCTGTTTAAATAATTTTCTTTATTTGTTCGCCACCCAGACCAAGTTTTTTTTTGTTGTTGTTATTTTTTTCCTTCGTTCTGACCTCTCCCAAGGCGATTCTCAAGCGATCGTTGCCTTCAACTTGCTCCAATGTGCCTCTGATGAAACGTGATGTTCCCAACAACCTCCACTTCCTGCTGAAGAACATCGGAAGATTGTATCTGCACGGGTCTGAAATACACCTGGTACCACAACATCAACATGTAAAGGGGAAAACCAAAACTTTAAACATCCATTCACTAGCACTTCATTCTGTTAACCAAATTTTCAGCACAAATAACTGTCTCAAATTGGTCCCTAGTCACATGGGCTTAGAGTGGTGCTAATTTAGTTGGCCATTTCGAAAAGCAATCGATGAGGGAATGAAGTTTGGAGGAGTGAGGAAACCTGAGATGAAATTCTATTTCACAATCAGAACTATATACATTTACAAGCATTGACGTCCTGATGTTTGGTCTGATAACTACACGAATCATATAACCAAAATTGGAACAAAAAAGGAATGACATTGAACTAATTATACATTCAACCCCTGGATGGTGTCTCCGATCGGCAGGATTACACCTGACATCAGCTGCTTGTACCATGCTACAAAGTTCCCTGTTCCTTGTGGAACACCAATGTTGTCTCCCCACGTGAACTGGGACCACGGGCAAATTTGGGATGTCCCCACACCTGAAGACTTCCCAACTGGGTCCAGCACTGGCAGAGGTGCAGTTGTATTCAATATCGGTGAGTTTTGTTGTTAAAATGTGAAGATGTCGGTTTTGAATATAGCTTTATTGGATGTGAAGTATAGCATTCTAAATGAACTATGTTTGGCATCTGGAAGTGGAGGCATTAAAGGACCTTGAGCAATGTGCAGCGGAGGTCTTTGCAATTAAGCTTGGTATTACAATAAAAAAAAATTTCTGTCCCGTCCACCATCAGATTTGGGTCCAGAATCTCCTGACGCTTATCTCTCTGGACATCGCATCGATGGCCGTGCCCTGTTTCCGGCTACTGGCTATCTGGTGCTTGCATGGCGTGCCCTGTTGCGCATAACTGGCCCAGAATATGATGACTCTCCCGTGGCTTTTGAGGATGTGTTCATCCACAGGGCCACAGTTCTACCATCTACAGGTGAGCGATGCAAATGTGCAGGGAGCAGGAACATTTAAGGTGCACATTGCTGTCTTTTGGGAAGCTGTTCTGGTTAAATCACCTGCTTTACAGGTGGTGTATTTTTTGAAAAATTTATGGGTGGTGTATTTTTACAAGTTCGTGAAAGTACGATGCTGATTTTTTGTTTGTTTGTTTGTTTGTTGTTTTTTTTCCTGGTGGTGGGCATTTCTGCCCCCACCACGGATAACCCGGAGTGCCGCTATCCCCGGATGATGCAGCTGCTCAGCAGGACAAGATACGGAAGTATAAGCATTCAAAGGGAGAAGAACCAGAGGCCAAGAGAAAGGGAAACGTTGATTGCACTAGAAAACTAAAAGCAGCTTGTCCAAAAAGGATCCTCCGTGTGGTGCCGGGAGGACTTTGAAACTCCTGGAGTCCCAGCTGTACTAGGTACCCTTAATTGCCTCGCACCGTGAGGAGATGTGCAATGGCCGTGCATCTCGCCACCAATCTGACTTTAGATCTCCTCATGGTTCAAGTATTGTCGACCGTCGCAACAGAAGGTCCGCAACAACAAGACCTTGGTAAAGGATGGACCCTGCTCTATACCTCTGCTAATTCTCGTGGACATGGTGGTGTAGGATTTCTGGTCAGTCCTTGTCTGCGCCAACATTTTATTTTCGAGACATTGTCACATCGAGATCTTTGTGTTGACCTGAAATTAACAACAAGAAACGTATCTGTTTTGTGTGCACGGACTAACTGTAGCTCATCCGGAGGACTCTGTGGACTTATTTGACACTCTGTCGGGTGAAATTGACACAGAGGCGCGTGGAAGACACACAACTCTTGGTCTCGGAGATCTGAAAGTGACTCGAAGAAAATCCGCATGCACATGAGAATGCAAACACAGATACTCTTTGTGATTTTGTTCGACGACACGATGTTATCCCTAACACCGTTTTGAGGAAATCAGAATCTTACCTTGTCACTTTTGTTGGATGTAAGAGGCAGAGGAGACTAAATAAATATCCAACGAACAGAAACACCACCACAAGGCTGGCTCAGTGAGACACCACATCCTGATCAGACATCAGGAACTTAATCACATCTCAAACTGTGACACGGTGAGAGTTTTGTGTTTCAAAACTGATCATAAATTTATTACATTGCACTGTGAAACCGAAAGATCCATTGTTTAAACAGCCAAAATTATAACCAAGGCGATATTTTCGATGGCTGCAGAAACGGGCCAATTGGCATCGATTCTCAAAAGCGTTTAACGCAGCACTGCAGAACTTGGCTCGGCCGGAAGATGTTGTGGGCCCAACATACACGGACATTACATCGGCCTTTCAAGCAGCTGCTGAACAGACCATCCCACTTATGAATCAAAATAAAGACCAATTACTGCACCGTAGTCCCAAGAGAGACACACACACACACACACACAAATATATGATGTACTGGTAAGTATTTACAAAAGTTGTTTTATTTGAAGTTATATCCTTAACTTATAAGCAACTGACTGATTTCCCAACTGCCCGGATCATAAGCTGGGCACCATTTTTCATCGAGGTTTCGATCCTTTCAGCCCAGAACCTCTCCAAACGGAGATTCCAGAACCCCGGCCGCAGGTCCACATCAGTAGATTACTCAACATCAATGGACCCACAATCTCAAAGTTGTGTCCAGACAGTCAGTCAACACAGCAATGCAATATCCTTATTCAAAGTTATTTAATTATTACTCTTATTTAAAGTATTACTACATATGAATAACTTTAATCATTCACCACTTTATGTGTGATATATGATAATATATTAAGAAGAAAGTTAAAAATTCCACAGTGGTTTGTGATGAAGATCCTAAAGTCGCACGAGCGAGGACACGATGTGAGAACCAACATCATTCAGGGAGAGACAGAAGCAGATGCAGCTACACTTAACCTTGCCACAGTGTACACGGCGAGATAGAAAGTGGCTGTTGACGAGTTCATCAGGTCAGTCTTACCATCCTCACGTGAAGCAAAAGTACACGCCATGTGGATCGCCATCAATGTTCTCACTGGCTGGAGGGGTCATACTGCACTAAACCTAGTTGGAGACGCACCATTGGAACGCATCCATCTATCTATTGGGGCCACACTCTGTACAGAGCAGTGGTGCTGCCTAAGCAGTCTCCTTGGCTATTGGGTACATTCCTGTACAGGTCGCCACTCTGACACAGGATACCAGCAAGCTGGCACTCATTTTGCCAAACTCAGAAGGATGACAGGCAGTCAACCCCCCCTGGTATGAATTCAACAGCAGAGTGGGATTTGAACTCAGGATCCTAAGATCCCAAGCCCACCACTCTAACCATTAAGCCAACAACAGGCATATTGGAACACATGAATGATTTAAATGACTTCTTTTGTGGAATTATCAATGCACCACCACCTCCTGAAATGCATTTCATGCTCCTTGAAGACGTCAGACTTCCTTCTCCTGCTGACTTCAATCACACTGCAATCACACTTGAAAAAGTGATTAAGATCGCCCGTGATAGCCCAGGTGGAAAAGCAGCCGGCAAAGATGAAATTCTAGTTGAAGTCCTTTGAATTCCTTTGGTTGCTGATTTAGTTGTGATTTTTGTTGATTTCCACAAAGCTTTCGATCGTGTATCAAGAGCGTGCATTCCAAAGATTCCAAGTTTGTATAACATTCCTCACGCTCTCATCAATGGCATCACTCCTTTGTACCATAACACTAAAGCCGCCGTCGTAACACCAGACTGGCTATCGGAGATGTTTGACACAACCTCCAGGGTACTTCAGGGAGATACTTTAGCTCCTTTTCTCTTTGTCCTTCTCCTTGATTGGGTGCTTCGCACCGCCATCCCAACTGTGGAGGATGGTTTTCAGCTGTGCAGAAGAACGAGTAGTCGCCACCCATAGAAGAGATTGTCAGTTCTTTGATATGCGGATGACTTTGTGTTTCTTTCATCCTACGCTGCTGGTGGGTAACTCATGTTCACTCATGTGGTGCAAGCAGCGACCAAAGTTGGGCTGCATATCAACAACACAAAGACGGAGGTACTGACCATCCTGTTGGACCTGGATATATAAATAACTATAGCAATGAAGCTGGAGCTGTGAGCGCACTGCCATGCTGCACACAGTTTGTTTACTTGGGTGGCCCCATTCCTAATCCACATGACGACTTCCAGTGACGTCGCATATTGGCCTGGACGGCGTTGCGGCATTTAAATCCAGTCTTGGACTCTGCTGCTCTGCCTGACCAAATTATAAGCAAGATATTTAATACCACAGTTGAAACAGTATTGTTATACAACGTGGACAATTGGACGTTGACCGAGACCTTTCAGCAGGAAATTGATGCAACGCACTCACACCTTCTTAGAGCGGCCTTCAACATTTTTTGGCTGATGTGGATAACTAATGAGCTTTACCAGCGTGTCAAGCTCAAACCACCAAGCCATATGTTGCGAACACAGCAACTGCAACTATCTGGATATATTATTCGATCTGAAGGGTATTGTATTCAACCAATCCAACAAGTGTTGACCTGTCATCCCACACAGCGGTTGTGTCATGGTCAAGGACACACCAGGACTTATCTTGATAGGCTCTTGTTGGATTGTGATGTCACTGATAAGATATCAGCAATGCAGCATCTCAGAACATTGGCCAATAATAGAGTTATCTAACGTCCCTACTCTAATGTTTTATATGTATTTTGTACTTGTACCTGTGTCCTGTACTTACCTTAATCATTGTACGTGACAATATTATTATTATTATTATTATCATTATTATGACTACCTGCTCGTGACTTCTCCAACTTCCTTCAATACAGGATCAGTTCGGCTGGAAGTGAGGGTCATGCCAGCTACAGGCAAATTTGAAGTTTCAGAGGGAGAGAACCTCGCTGCCAGTGGTGAGTACCCATGGTCTCATGGATACACTTTGATATGACCTCACATTTAAATCTGGTTTCTTTTGTATTTGTTTTATATCAAAGGATTCTTTCTTGCTGAACCATCCCTTCATTTTTCATTTCTCCTCGTCTTCCCCCCAATCATTATCTCTGGCATATTCCTCAGGTAAAGTGTCTTTCTTGGACGACACTGCAGCTGAAGCGCTGGCTGTGCATCTAAATAAGGTGTCCACTCATCTTGAGGAAATGGAAAAGAGGGATTATGATGAGAAAGTCCCAGACTTGAGTTCTGCCGATGTCTACAAGGAGCTACGGTTGATGGGCTATGATTATGGACCTACATTTAGGAGTATAATCAATGCCAGTGGGACAGGTAAAGAAAAATTTTTTCTTGAAAATACTTGGTTGTCCTATACTGTCATACATATGTTGTTTAAAAGATGCCTCACAGGTAGCACACTTCCGTTTGAGCTCTCTTGTCTAGGTTCGAATTATATATATATATATATATATATACATACATAGAGTAGCAAATACAACCTGCCGATTCGCTGACAGGTTAATAAAGTGGGGGTGGTAGAAAGAGGGAGGGAGAGAGAGGTGTAGGGTGAGAGGGGGAAAGGGAGGCAGAGAGGATGAAGAAAGGGGAGTTCGGGGGGAGGTGGGAAGAGCGACACCTCACCAAATGTTGCTATTCACTGCGTGAGACACACGCACGCACGCACGCACACACACATATTGCCTTTTATTTGTTTAGATATCTATTAAAAAAATTGTTTTTTTTAACCTGAACATAAACTGTCAGATGAGTACTACACAGGCAGGCCATGCATCAATTAAAGTGTTGTCCCCATGATTTGATGTTAAGGTGGTAGGTAACACATTTGCTAGCATTAGCCAAGTTCGCATTAATTGCAATGTTTATCCGAATGTCTCCCAAACTCCCTCCCTGAAATCCTCAAGGTACACGTGCCTTAGTGTCCTGGTCTGGTGAGTGGATTCCCTTCCTCGATGCTCTGCTTCAGATTCAGGTGTTTGCTGGACCAGGACAAGGCCTACGCCTGCCGACTCGACTGCGCTCTGTTCTCATTCATCCAGCGTTTCACCTTCAGTCCATAGCTTCAAAGAACGAGGGTGAGAAAGGTGAGTAAGATGGCACACAAACATGTCTGTGTCTTTAAGTTATGATGCAAACCAAGAAGCTGTATGGTAACACCATTCCTTCCTTCCTTCTTTCTCTCCTTTCTTGATCTTCTCTTGTGTAATTTCTATCAATCTTTGTTTGTTTTTTTCCATCCACTATTTCTTCACCCAAGCTGTGCAAGTATTTTTGGAGCCCTGCCTCAATCGTGTGCTGGCTGGTGGCGTAGAATTGCGAGGCCTACATGCCACACAGGCACCACGTCGCGGCTTGTCCCACAGTCCCACACTGGAAGCCATGACATTTGTGCCACACGAGCAGGATGGCATGCTTGCTGAAGATGCTCGCTACAGTGATTACTATGCTTGTTGTCTAGGTAAGTTTGGAAGAGGAAAGATGGTGAAATGTATGATACAGAGAAGTTGATGAGGTTCTATCTTGAAAATAGCTTGGTAACAACAGCGGCTCTTGAAACAACATGAAGTATTGTCACGTGTACAGCCCCAATGTCAACCTTTAACCACTGCTGCGGTCGCAGCTGGCGTGCAGACTGAACATGCCGGAGGTGAATGACTATGCGTAAGGCAATTTAATTTGCAAAGCACACCCGAGCGGAGAATGCACTTTGCACTCCGAACAAAGTCTAAACCATGCCTGTTATAGATTAATGATTAAGGTAATTAACCTAATTTAGAACCCCCTCCCCAAACCAGGATTATCAATAACAACGAAACAATTTGCACGTGAATCCAGGCTTACAAATAAAAACATAATTTAAGAATGGACAGGACAGAAAAAACATTACCACTGATGCAGTGCCCCTTGTAGGAATTTGGAATTTGGCCAGGGTGTCGGTGATAGCTTGCCTACTCTTCACGAACGGCACATCTTTAACGTCCACCAACTAATGCTGGCAGACACCCAGTTTTGCGTCCATCTGAGGTAAGGCCCGTGAAACGGTGAATCGATTGTACTGCCTGCAAAACACCAGGGTGACGGTTTATAGGTGGCTCGAGATTCAAACTCAGGCGAGACAGCTCCGAGGCAAGCGTGCATACCTCCCAGGTGTCGGCTATCCTGCCGGCTCATAAACACCAATGATGGCTTTAGATGCCAGTTCAAGGTGCACTAAATGTGTTACCAAGGCTTAGACAACAGTATTGATGTGCACTCAGAAATATTGCACATGAAAGTGATTTATGCATGTTGTGAACTGTGAGGGGGATTCCAAAGGGCCTGGCAAGGGGAGATCACCTTGAATTTTCACTCTCCATAAGGGGCTGATGACATCAAGCAGTGTTTAGTTCTTGGAGTCAAGTCATTGAGCGATTGTTCCTGTTTGAGATTAACTAATAATGATGGACATACCATCACTGCAGAAGTCCTTCCACTTGTGCATACGCTTGTCAGGGCTGCCTTTTTGATTGACATACTGACAGGTAATTGGCTGAAACAATAGCACATTGCACAGTTTTATGCAACAGTATATAAGTGCTTGAAGAGTGAAACAGCAAATAATGCATGATATAGCTACAGTGTCATACATTGTTCTACTTTGTTTTCAGATGTCCTTCAGGAGATTAAGCAGCAGCTATCTGCATCCGGTGAACCTGATGATGGGCAGCATCAGGACATTGCAGCTTCAAACAAAGAAAATGGAGGAACGATGGAGACCACTGAGTTAATAGATGTAGAAAACCAGGTGACCTATTCAATCGTTATATCAGTCTATTGACTGTTATCTTTCTGCACTTGTTTTTTTTTTGGTTGTTTGTTTTTCCTCAGCAGATGAATGTCTGTCTATTCCATCATTGAGATATTCTTATGAGTTTAGTATCGATGAGAAGATGCAACAATAACTGGTCTCAGTATGTGACTGGGTGTTATGCAGTCAATCTACATTCGTATTTGGTTTGGGGAGTGGGGAGAGCATGGTGCTAAATTGAGAGAATCAAAACTGAGCAAAGTAAGATGAGGGTGAGAAGCTAGGACAGAGAAAGGAGGTTGAGGGGCTGCCATTATCTGTCTTAAGTAATAAATACAGTGGGGAGAACAACTATTTGATACACTACCGATTTTGCAGGTTTTCCCACTTAAAAAGCACGTAGAGGTCTGTAATTTTTTTATCATAGGTACACTTCAACTGTTGAAAGACGGAATCTAAAACAAAAATCCTGAAAATCACATTGTATGATTTTTAAATAATTAATTTGCATTTTATTGCATGAAATAAGTATTTGATAATCAGAAAAACAGAACTTAATATTTGATACAGAAACCTTTGTTTGCAATTACAGAGATCAGACGTTTCCTGTAGTTCTTAACCAGGTTTGCACAACTGCAGCAGGGATTTTGGCTCACTCCTCCATACAGATCTTCTCCAGATCCTTCAGGTTTCGGGGTTGTCGCTGGGCAACACAGACGTTCAGCTCCCTCCAAAGATTTTCTCTTGGGTTCAGGTCTGAAGACTGGCTAGCCACTCCAGGACCTTGAGATGCTTCTTACGGAGCCACTCCTTAGTTGCCCTGGCTGTGTGTTTCGGGTCGTTGTCATGCTGGAAGACCCAGCCACGCCCCATCTTCAATGCTCTTGTTGAGGGAAGGAGGTTGTTGGCCAAGATCTCGCGATACATGGCCCCATCCATCCTCCCCTCAATACGGTGCAGTCGTCCTGTCCCCTTTGCAAAAAGCATCCCCAAAGAATGATGTTTCCACCTCCATGCTTCACGGTTGTGATGGTGTTCTTGGGGTTGTACTCATCCTTCTTCTTCCTCCAAACATGGCGAGTGGAGTTTAAACCAAAAAGCTCTATTTTGGTCTCATCAGACCACATGACCTTCTCCCATTCCTCTTCTGGATCATCCAGATGGTCATTGGAAAACTTCAGACGGGCCTGGACATGCGCTGGCTTGAGCAGAGGGACCTGCGTGCGCTGCAGGATTTTAATCCATGACGGCGTAGTGTGTTACTTATGGTTTTCTTTGATACTGTGGTCCCAGCTCTCTTCAGGTCATTGTCCAGGTCCTGCCGTGTAGTTCTGGGCTGATCCCTTACCTTTCTCATGATCATTGAGGCTCCACGAGGTGAGATCTTGCATGGAGCCCCAGACCGAGGGAGATTGGCTGTTATCTTGAACTTCTTCCATTTTCTAATAATTGCGCCAACAGTTGTTGCCTTCTCACCAAGCTACTTGCCTATGTCCTGTAGCCCATCCCAGCCTTGTGCAAGTCTACAATTTTCTCCCTGATGTCCTTAGACAGCTCTCTGGTCTTGCCCATTGTGGAGAGGTTGGAGTCTGATTGATTGAGTGTGGACAGCTGTCTTTTATGCAGATAACGAGTTCAAACAGGTGCAGTTAATACAGGTAATGAGTGGAGAATGGGAGGCTTCTTAAAGACAATACTAACAGGTCTGTGAGAGCCGGAATTCTTACTGGTTGGTAGGTGATCAAATACTTATTTCATGCAATAAAATGCAAATTAATTATTTAAAAATAATACAATGTTATTTTCAGGATTTTTGTTGTAGATTCCGTCTTTTACAGTTGAAGTGTACCTATGATTAAAATTACAGACCTCTACGTGCTTTGTAAGTGGGAAAACCTGCAAAATCGGCAGTGTATCAAATACTTGTTCTCCCCACTGTATGTGGCCCGTAAGCATACTCATCATGTACATTCTGCTATCCTTTCACCATTTGTGTGGATACTCCGCCTCTGCCTACCCACTCATGCAGTGAGTTACGAGAGGGTAAAATATTTGATGCCGATAGTTTATTGTATTCTTCAATGTGTTTTTGAGTGATTATCCGACTTGAAACGAGCAGGAAAGCGTCTTGTATCTTGCTTGTCTCCTCAGGTTGCAAATGATAAAGATGGGATGCGCAGCTTGCTGTGGCTGCTTCATGAAGAACGTAAAGCTTCAAAGAATGGCATATTCCTTAGTGACGTGATCAGAGGCATTGCGGCCAACCTGGGGCAGATTTCCCACGACACTTTGCTCTGTGCTCTGCTTGATTCACCAGCGCTCAAGGCCTGCTTAGACCTGGCATTGGAAAATGGGGGAACCAGACAGATTCACATCATCGAGGTGAGAGATCAGTGATTGTTTTTTGATTTTTAAAAATTTTTTTATACTTCTGTAACCCAAGGCCAAAGACATTATGTTTTCGGGTTATCAATGCGGCTGTTCCTTTGTGGGTCTGTCCATCCTAATTTATGTCTCTTATCGGTTTGTTTGTTTTTTGTTACTACGATAACTTGTGGACCACTGAAGGGATTTCAACTAAACTTGGCACAACTACGGACTGTGATGCAAAGATGAACTGATTAAATTTTGGGTTCAACAGGTCAAAGGTCGTGTTCTCTTTGAAAATCCTTTTGCAGACCAAAGCTCAATATGGAAGTTACTTATCTCTCTTCTCTCTCGCACTGTCTCATGTGACCTTTAATGCTTCATGTGACCTTTAATTGAGATCAAACGTCACAGTGGATTGACATCTAAAGTGAGCGGAGGCATATCCATCGACACATTGATGTCTAGTTGTATTTTCTAGTTATTTTATTGGAATGAAAACTGCTTTGTTGTTGCGATTCACAATGAAAATGCTTCCAAATGCTGTGTTGTTAACACTTATGAAACTTAAGTCACTTCAAGTACTTTTATAGTAAGCTTTTCTTTATCTGGCTCGGAAACTACTGTTTGATTTAGCTTTATACATATGACCATTATATATAGAAGGTGCTGTTACCATAGCACCAGTGTAAATAGTCTTATCTCCATTCTCTTGCTCACTTCCTCCCAGGTGCTCACAGGCGAGGACCCACTTCTTCCACGTTCCCACTCACTGCTCTGCTCTCAACCTCTCGTTAATCCGAAGCTCACCGCAACTCATCAAGAAATCACAGTTCTTGACCCATCAACCAACTCACAACTCCAAGACATTGGGGTCTCTCTGATCCAGTGGAACCCTTCATTAGCACTTCCCTCCACAATGACCACTTCGGCAGACATTGTCCTGTGCAGTGCTGTTGGTCAACTTCCAAAGTGGACAGAAGCGACACTTAGTTCCATTGGAACGATGCTCAAGGATGGAGGATTTCTGCTCCTTCATGTGGCCTGGGCTGGTAGCTTGGTTGGTGATGCCGTGGCCTTTATATTTTCCAATTCTGGCGAAAAGATTGCAGCATTCACCCTGGTAATCTTGATAGTTTCTTTCATATTATTAGGCTAATCATAATCCATACTATTCTATGCTTACATGCCATTGCTGAACCCCAGGAAGAATGGAAGAATGTCACAAAGCTGGCTGGCTTGCCGACTGTTGCTGTCAAGGCTTCCGCTTTTGGCACAGCTCTGCTGTTGTGCCGAAAGCCACATGCAGAGCCACGCACCCTCTGCGCATTATCTGTCGATGACACTGAGACATTCTCATGGGTTAAAGAGCTGAAGGTAATGGAAATTACTTGAACGATTGAGTGGAGTTTTGTAGAAATCTGAATATTCCAGACAAATTTTAACATATGTCAAATTTGTTATCGTTTGGAAATGAACAGGGCATTGGTTTTTGTTTGTTTGTTTTTCTTTCCAGTAGCGAGGCTTATGGAAGAGCAAGGTAGAACTGACAGTGGGGCAAACATCAAGGTATTGAATGAACAGGAAAAGTGGAGAGGGAGGAGGGGAGGATACCCTGAAACAAGCAAGTGAAATGGTTGAGTTAGCAAAGGGTAATGGGAGTAATTAAGATCATGGATCATAATGGGGGTAATTAAGATCATGATTTGGAGATGACAAAAGTTGGTGGTGTACTGCTTGCTTGAAGACTTGGAGGGAACAGTGAGACAGAACATCTTCCAGAAAGTGCTTCTATAGATTGGAGAAGAGGAATAAAAGAGTTGAAGTGTGCAGTCAGCCTCAATCTTGGAAGTTTAATCAGGAGGGGGTTAGTGGAATAATGCATGCATCTTGGAGTTGCTGAGGAGGGTCTAAGGGCTGAGAGGACAGAGGGATTATTGGTGAAGGACAGACGGTAGATAAGATAGAGACCGCCGACCTGCCTGCACTGTGAGAGCAACAGATCTTGTGTTTCGGCCCCATCACGGGAAATTCCAATAATTTGGAGAGCTTTAGATTCCACAGAATCGAGGAGAGATATGTGTGAAGCTGGAGCACCAGCCCATAGCAGACAGCAGTACTTTGTTGAGCTACGAACAAATGCCTTGAAGACTGAGTCACTCTGATTTTCCAACTAAAGACTTGGGTCGATGGAGGATGCTGAGTTTGCAGTTGCCTTTGGACTTTTGTGAAAGTGTTCCAATGCAGAGTCTATATTGGGTGTTGTGGAGATGGTGGTCCAATTATTTTGTGGGAGGGCAGAAAGAAGTCACTGCCAGTTAGCCTGTGCAAACAACCACATCCTGAGTCGTTGAGGTTGCACCCTTACAATAGCCAGAGAGATATGGGTCTTCACAAGAACAGATTCAAAAGAGCCAATGGGGGCAAAAGAGGAAGAAGAGAGATTGGATGGAAAGTTAGTCATTACTCTGTCCAGGAAGGAGGACATACCAGTCAGAGCAATCCGGGTTGGGGAGTTTGCGGATTGGGTCAAACCCACAGACGTCTTTTCTGCAATCTCATGGCTGGTTGTTGCTGAGCCAACCAAGGGCGTCGATCCAAGCCAAAATGTGTGTGGGGGGGAGGGGGTGGGGGGACAGGTAACTGGACCCTCCTCCCAAGGTGTGCCCAGGCAATAGATCACCACGACAACTGCTCCCCACGAATCGATTAGGCGACATAAACAATGGACCAACGTTTTTTTCAGTTCCAGATACGGTATATTAATACAGTGTATCAATACATGTACACATACAGGTACATATACTGTACTGTATTTATCTAAATAGAGTGTGACGGTTCGGAACATTGGAAACGAACGTATTTGCCAACTCGTGGGGATTCAGTGCTGCCAACCGTCACTGTGGACGTGGCAAATGATGAGATGGTTCAGTCTTTGTTGACTCATCGTACTTCTCAGCCAGGTTTTCAGACGCCTGAGTGCGCTGAAGGAGCGCCCAGCCGAGCAGGAGCTTGCTGGGGAGGTCATGAGCAATCAAAGCAACCGTTCAACCTGCGGGAACAATTGGCGCACCTCCGGTACCATCTTTTGGAAGATGGCTTGGTAATCCTGAATACAGGAACCAGTGTACTGCTTCTTGAAGAAGCCCAATTCTTCTTTCAGACTCTCTGACAATTCTGGATAAATGGTAACGGTGTCAGGGTCATACTCTCCAGAGAGTAACATCTTTGCGAGGCCGCCGTACCATTGCAAGTCTGTTGAGGTGAAGTACGTAGTCATGTTCGACATAGCTGAATCGAGCGCTGCAAAGTATTTTGCTCTATACGCGTCTTCAGCCATCGAAAACTCGTGGGGTTGCGCCTCAGTATCCATTCTACGAGGAGCTCTCCTCTTCCGAGGAGGAGCGAAAGGGTCAATGCCTTGTTCTTCCATCTGTTTCTCCACTTGGACGAATGTGTCATGGAAGGCCTCATTGCTGCGAAGGTGCTGTATCTGCTCTTTCACACTCTCTCCCAACTGTAGCATACCCGCTACAGTCTGCGCTGGCGCTTGCAGGGCTCTGTTAAACCCTTCCATGCACTGTAAGAGCGGTAGCGATGCATGCAGACCGAGCAAAACCTTCCCAGTCGCAAGGTTTCCTCGAATGCCGCTTGCGCGACAGCCAGTGTTCGAGCCGAACTCCGTGGAGGCCTTCTCGAGTGCATCCAAAATGGACCCGAAGTTCTGGATGACTGCGCGAACATCATTCACGCGAGTGAGCCACCGTGTAGGGCAAATTGGTTTCAGTCCAGTCGGTGAGGCGGAGATGGGGTCATCAGAGTGCAAATTGAGGTACA